>CM065303.1:35447500-36647500 GCA_032871835.1 Dipteronia dyeriana | reverse complement strand
ATGAAGACTGCTAAACGCCAAAAGAAAGAAGTGCCCAAACCTGCTCCGATCCAGAAAGCCCAAAACAGACCTCCCAACAAATCTACATACCGTCCACCACCTCTCCAACCTCAGCGGGACTAATACTAGGCTAGGCAAACCTCTCCTCGAGCTTTACCACCTCAAAGAGTGGTGGCCACCATAGCCCAGGATGAAAGAGGCTATAGCCACTATATCCCTGTAAATGTTTCTCGCAAGATAATCTACCTGGCTATCCGGGATAACGGTTTACTCAGAAAGCCAACTCCAATGATAGCACCAGCAGATATAAGGAACCGGTACAAGTACTATGATTTCCACGAGGATGTGAGGCACAACACCTCAGAGTGCTTCAGCTTGCGCAACCAGATTGAAGCACTGGTAAGAGGAGGCTGCTTGGTGGAGTTCTTGTAACAGGTCCGTGATAGTATCCATAAAGGGAAGGAGATGCAAGCAGAGATCCGAAACCATGCAGAAAAGAGAAAAGAATAGCAAAATGACACTATGCAGCAGATTCAAGTCATACATACTATTAGTGGAGGACCAACTCTGGTTGGCACCTCCAACAACTCTAAGATGAACCACTCAAGGAAGATTCCATGAGTCGAAGAGGGGCGTGGTATATTCAAAGTATGTCAGGGTATGGTAGGAACCTCACAGTAAGCATAGATCGTTTTCACTAAAGCAGATGTGTACAATATCGTGTAGCCATACGATGACCCAAAGGTGATCACGGTGCAGATAACCAACTATTTGGTCCATCGCGTCCTGATCGACACAAGTAACAATGTATACATCCTATTCAATGACGCCCTAGAAAAGTTCAATTTGAGGCAATGGTACTATAACATTGCACCACCCCCTTGTACGGGCTTACCGGGATTCAATTATAATAGTTGGGTCGAAGATTATATCGTTAATCATCGGGACTGCGCCTCTCCAATAAAATGTCATGACGGACTTCGTAGTAGTCGACACCTTATAGGCCTATAATGCGATTTTGGGAAAGTCGTTCCTATCAGCGCTCAATGGGGTTTTATCCATTTACCACATCGTCTTGAAGTTTCCGGTGGGGAATGAGGTAGGAAAGGTGCATGGAGATCAGTATACCGCCTGTAAGTGTTGTGCAGTATCTACAAACCCTATCGTGCTAGTAAAATAGTACTCGTAAGTAGTTGTGGTGCAGGAGCATGAGTTTCCAGAGACATAATCCGTGCTTCTAGTTGTTGCGAAAGAATTAACAGATGAACACAGGAATGACGTCTAAGACGAGGACGAGGACGAGGACGAAGACAAGGTAGAAGAGGACCGAGAGTGGACCAGTGGCCACCCTGTGAATGAGCTGGAAGAGATCCATATAATTAGTGGTGTAAAAATGGGCCGGCCAGTGACAGGCCGGTCCGGCCGGCCCATGAGACGGGCCTAGTGCCGGGCCGCTGTGAGGAGGTCCGGCAGGCCAGCCCGCCTGGCATGCCAATCAGGCATGCCAGGCTTGTCGGACCGGCCCGGCGGACCTGTCAGCCGGTCCGTTCAGACAATTTTATTTTATTTTTATCAATTCCAGTCGTTGGCTGACGTCAGCCAACGGCTGGAATTGATTTCTAGCCGTTGGAGGATATTAAAATTACCAAACCCCCCTACAATCTTTTAAATTACATTTTGACCTACAAATCAAATTTTTCTATAAATACTTTCATCCATTTCATTTTCCATTAACTCTCTCTATTATTCTTTCAATATCTCATTCTCTCAAATCTCAATCTCTAATATATTCTCCAATTCTCTAAACTTTTTCATTCATTTTGGTTATTACTCTCTCTACAAAATTATCTACGTTTTCCACCAACACACCAAATTTTAAAGGTACAATTTTGTTATTACTTTTGGTCTAACATATTCTCATAGTAAATTTATATGTTTATGTTTAGATTTGAGTTACTTAATGAAAACATTATCTATTTTTATCAATTTTTGGGCTTTAATGTTAATATTATTTGTTTAGTTTATTAAGATTTTTAAGTTTAGTAGTAATTTTAATATTTGTTATTAATAAATTTAGAAAGTTAATTTGTATTACTGAAATTACTTTTTGTAATAAGTAAATGATGAATGTTAAGTGTAGTAATTACGTTTGATATTGTTTTTTTCATAAATTAAAATTTTTCATTTGTAGATTATGTTAGTAAATTTAAGAGTAGTGGTTCAAATCATCAATTTTATGTTAGTATATTATGTTAGTAAATTTATCAATTTTATTTGTAGTAGTGAACTAGTGAATTTAAATTTTTTTGTTAGTAGATTATGATTTTTTTGTTTATTTAATTTGTTTTTTAAGTAAATAAATTATTGTAAGTGTCGTATTAGTTATAGTAATTATTGTTAGTAAATTAAGATTACTGTTAGTAAATATTGATTTTTAATTTGACTATTAACTACTATAGTGCTCATATTTTTATTCAGATAATGGATCCTAACCAGCAGCCTTATTTTCCGGACGGTTTGAATATGATCAACGAAGAATTTGATATTTCAGAACCGACCCATACTCAAGCAGGACCTTCTGGTTCCGGCGTTACACCAACATCACGTCCCAGAAAATTAACATCAGATATGTGGCAATGTTTCAACATAGTCCAAATGACACTCACAAACGGGACGTCTGGCCTCAGAGCTAAATGTAAGTTTTGCCATAAGAATTATGCTACAAGTACGGGGGGAACCGGACATTTGAGACGGCATATGCACAAATGTATGCCTGCACATGGACATGTAGACACTACAACCCAGACAAAACTTCAACGGCACCCAGACGGGTCCGTTACGACGTGGCAATTCGACGTCATGCACGCTAGAGAGTGCTTGGCACGATACATTGCACAAACTGATCAACCGATCAGTATTGGTGAGAGTCCATTTTATAAAGAATTAATCACATCTGCATATAACCCCCAATATGAACCTGTTTCTAGAACCACCACTAGAAATGATTTGATACGATTGTTTGAAACTCAAAGGGATGACTTAGTTGCTGAAATACAGCATTTAAGTGTCTCTGTTGCATTAACTTCTGATATTTGGAATGCATGTTCCAAACAGGACTATTTATGTGTCACGGGACACTATTTAGATTCTGATTTGAGGATAACAAAAAGAATTTTTGGTTTTCGTCCTATGGATTTTGTACATACCGCAATTTTTTTTTTAATGTCATAATGGAAGTTTTAGAAACTTATGAAATCATGCATCACATTCTTTCAATCACATTTGATAATGCATCTGCAAATACTAGCTCTATTGCATTGTTTGTTGCAAGAAATATCCCGCAAGATGGAGGTTATTTCTTCAATCAATGGTGTGCATGTCATATTATAAATTTAGTTGTACAGGCTGGTTTAAAGCAGGTAAGCGACCAAATAGATCGCATCAGAGATGCCATTTCTTAGATTTGCAGTTCTAATCCTAGATTCAGTGAATTCAAGAGACATTGTAAATTAAACGGTCTCAAACCCCGACGATTCCAAACTGATATGCCGGTAAGGTGGAACTCTACTTATTTAATGTTGCAAAATTGTTTGGAATATGATACAACCATTACATGTTTTTATAACATGAAATTGACCGAAACAGGACAACTTAGTCCAAAATTACTTACCACAGACGATTGGTATGTGGCAAAGATTTTTGTTCAATTTTTAAAGATTTTTTACAATGCCACTGTAACTCTTTCCGGGGTATATTACCCCACATCTTCCCAGGCAATCCATCAGATAATGGAAATGTCTGAACTGTTAAACAGTTTTAGAGAAGATGAACATCTAGGCGCTGCAGTTGTTGTCATGGAGACAAAGTTGAAAAAATATTGGGCTAACATTCCCCTACTTTATGCCTTAAGTGCTATAATAGATCCCAGGGTTAAATTATCTGGTTTAGAAGTTTTGCTTGAGTTTATTGGTATTAATTTGTCAATAGATTATTCAGAACAAATTACTGACATTCGAACCAAGTTGTTCGAGATTTTTTGAATTTATGAGACCAGGTTTGGCAACATTGACATCCTCCAATCAACACGACCGGAGACAGAGCCGAAGCAAACAAGTTGGAGCCTTCTGAAACGACGAAAAAAAGACAAATCAGCAAGTACTTCTTCAGAGCAAAGATCTAGCCCATCTTCTTGTACCGAACTTATTAGGTACCTTGAAGCACAGTTCGATGCTGTTGAAGACAAGGAAGAGTTTGATTTGTAGTTATGGTGGAAGACCTATACGTACAGGTATCCAGTTCTGTCACACTTAGCACTTGACGTACTGATTATTCCAGTGTGAACGGTGTCTTCAGAACAAACTTTCAGCACCAGTGGATGCATAATTGAACCAAGAAGAAGCTGTTTGTCTCTAGAGATGGTGGAGGTATTAACATGCCTTCGGGATTGGGAGCATGCTAAAAAAAGGTTACAAAATCTAACTGTAGATAAATAACTTAATCTAAATTTCGACAATCTATATATTGATGACCCTTTAGGTAGCGGCCAGGGCCAGAACTAGGTTATACTTTTACATATGTATTTATTATTTACTTGTAAGTTGTAAAACGGTTGCACACTTTTTCCCTTACCAAGTTTTTATCTCACTGGGTTTTTCTTGGTAAGGTTTTTAATGAGGCAATCATGTAGATATGTATTACTGAATTCCATAAGTGAAAAATAAATAAATAATTAAAAAATTGTTCGTTCTCTTCATTCATTTTAAATTCAAACCCTTAACCATAAACTATAAATCCTAAACCCTATACCTTAAATCCAAAAACACGTAATTTGGAAAAAAAATTGGATAAAAAAACTAACCCGCCGGACCAGGCCAGCCAGAGGGGTCCGGCGGGCCGGCCTAACACAGCACGCAGGCACGGCCCGTCTGAGGCAGACCGGCTTGCTGTGCCGGGCCTGCTTCTCCAGAAATAGGCCAGACCGTACCGAGCCGGCCCGCTACACCGTCGCGTGCCAGACCCAACCAGGTTTGTTTCCAGAAATGGACTGGCCAGGCCGTGCCTAATGGGTCGGGCCAGTCCATTTTTACACCACTATCGGAAGATGTCTCAGAAGATAAACATCAAGAGAAATAGAAAACAGAGTCATTCCCACCTCCAAACCAAAACAAGAGGATCGTTTACTCAGGGTCTCTCACTACAGGTATTTCATGTTTTTTCTTCTGTAATTTTTATTCTAATTTCTAAATTTCTCAACCAAGATTCAATCCCATATCAGTTAGGGTTTGTTGCTTTTCATAAATCCTGTCTTGCTTCGTTCTAAAACCTTTCTGCTTTGAACTCTTGAAATTTCAATCTCTTTTGTTTGTTACAGATTTTAACTGTGTTTAAGCTCAATTTCATTACTTTTTTAGGTTTTACTTTGTTTTTGTTTATTTTGACTTAGTTTCTTTTTTCAACAATTACAAAAGAAATCAAATTTTCCATTGGAATGAAGAGATGCATCAAGGAGGAGGAACACGTGCAACTTTTCACTAGAAAAACACTTAGATTTAGTGAATTTATGTTGTTTCAATGTTATGATTATATTAATTTGGGACTTGATTTGGATCAAGTTATTTACGAGTTAGTTAATGACTTAATTGAGATTTTTTTAATTTGGTGGCAGTATTGGACAGTTGAGGAAGCGAAGAAAATGGTCACGATCTTGAATGAAGTTGAAGTCCCGTAAGAGGATGTTGTGGGTATGTCTTTGTGAGCTGTTTATTTGGGTCTCCTTACATTTAATCAACTTAATTTAGTGAAAAAAAGTCATTGAATTGCATTGAAAAAGTGATGATTTGTTTCAAAGTAAATGTTTTTACTTTCTGAAATATGTTAATCTAAAAGACCTAAAGAGAACAAGAACATTATTTATTACGAAACTCGTTATGATGGTGCTTGATACCTGTGTGTGTGTTTTCGTTCAATATTATTCATATAGCAGTACTATTTTGTTAACGCCCTATGGATTTTTTTATTTTTTTTTGCTTTGCAGAGGTTGTTAGCCATCCATTTGTGTTTCTAAGAGGATGTTGTGGGTATGTCTTTGTTAGTTGTTTATTTTGGTCTTCTACATTTAAATCAATTTAATTTAATGAAAAATGCCATTGAATTGCACCAAAAAAGCGACAATTTGTTCCAAAGATTTTTTTTTTACTTTCTCAAATATGTTAATCTTGAAGAGCTAGAAGAGAACAAGAACATTATTTATTACTAAACTCGCTATGATGGTGCTTGATGCCCGTGTGTGTGTTTTCGTTCAATGTTATTCATATAGGAATACTATTTTGTTAACGCGCTGTGGAATTTGTTCCAAATTTTTTTTTTTTACTTTCTGAAATATGTTAATCATGAAGAGCTAAAAGAGAACAAGAACATCATTTATTACCAAACTCGCTATTATGGTGCTTGATGCCCGTGTGTGTATTCGTTCGATGTTATTCATATAGCAGTACTACTTGTTAACGTGCTGTGGAATTTTATATTTTTTTGGCTTATAGAATTTGTTGTTAGCCATCTATTTGTGTTTTTAAGAGGATGTTGTGGGTATGTCTTTGTTAGCTATTTATTTAGGTCTCTTTACATTTAAATCAATTTAATTTGGTGAAAAAATGTCATTGAATTGGACCGAAAAAGCGATGATTTGTTCCAAAGAAAATGTTTTTACTTTCTGAAATATGTTTATCTTGAAGAGCTAAAAGAGAACAAGACCATTATTTATTGCCAAACTCACTATGATGGCGCTTGATGCCCGTGTGTGTATTTTCGTTCGATGTTATCCATATAGCAGTACTATTTTGTTAACGAGTTGCATAATTTTTTTTTTGGTTTGCAGAGGTTGTTGTAAGTTCCTTGATTTTTTATTGGCTTATTTCTGTTGACAAACCACATATTTGAGGATTAATATGTATGGGTAGTTTAGGCCGGCTTTGCTCGTGACCAAGTTCAAGTTTCAAATGTATATCGCTTGCTTAATTTATTTGAAGAGTTTTAGTGCGCACACACACTCCCATGCATGTTTTAATTACCTTGCATTAGTGTTTAATTGCTTTCTTGTGTGCCTAATTTATCAATCTCTTGCTTGCTTGGATTGCATGTTGTTTGGTCTTGCTGTTGTCCCTTTGACCCTTTCTAATAGGGAAGTGTGTGGGTCATGCGCTGGTAGCTACCCGTGCAGTACCCGCGTAGTGCCTGAGTTTCATATGTTTTGTTCCTCAATGTCAGGTCATTGCGCGGACACTTGCGCTAGTCATGACCCCGTGTTGTACCGGCGCATTTCACTTGGTGGATTTTTCAATTCCTCGGCTTTGGTCCATTGCGCGGATACATGCATGCCTTAACGCGAGTATGCGTAGGTCACTGCGCTAGTAAGGACCCGCGCACTATGACTTGTTTGGTCTGTTTTTTCAAAACGACATAGTTTCGTCTTAGGGCTATATAAATATATCATCTTCTCTCAACTCGTTTCTAAAGAGCATCAAAACCTATTTTAAGTGAGAGAAAGGATTTCCTTTTAGAGAGAAGCTTCAAGAACTCATCTTGACTCAACCAACCATCAATCCATGAGCATCTAGCATCCTCTTGCTTCTTCCAAGCATGGGTTTCTCTTATTTTCATTGATTAGGTAATCTCTACATGACCTAGAATTTATTATTTCTTAACTAGGCTATGTTTACCTAGAAAAAGCATTAATTACTCATTGAATGTATGCTTTATGTTATATTGCATTTATGACATGCTTGAGTTATTGTTTATTGGTTGAGATGTTTGTTTTCATGATAGCTAGCATTTAGAACGATTTGACCCTTCTAGCTAAATCTTCTTGCATTTGCATTTATATAATTAATATCTAGGATTTGCACATATTGCCATCTTTAAATCCAAGATAAGCACTAAATGTCTTAACCTAGCATTTGTGCATCAAGAATATTTTCATATATTCACTTAGGTTGTTTTTAACTCTTCTTTTTGAGATTAAGTCTTGTGACTAATTGGTTAGTGCACAAGCAAGTTGATCAAGAGTCACTAATAAGGCCCCTTTAGGTAGTAGTGGTGGGTTAGTAACCTTGAAGTGTGACTAGGTGATCAACTTAGGTTGTAAACATCATTACAATAGTGGATTTGAGGATCGAATGTGGCTAGAAGGATAGCCTGTCGAAGGGTTTCCACATATATATCGTGTGTATTTCATTGTTTTATGCATAATTAGTTTTATTGAATGCTTTATAATTTGGGGTAATATTTGGAATATTGATTAATCGAAAAGTTGGTAATTGGTTCGATTAAAACCTATCCCCCCCTAGGTATAGACAAATTTTCTAGGGCATTTCAGTTGTTGGTAGCCCTCCATTTGTGTTTGTAAGAGGATGTTGTGGGTATGTCTTTGTTAGCATTTATTTGGATCTTCTTACCTTTAAATCAACTTAATTTAGTGAAAAATTGTCATTTGATTACACCGAAAGAGCGGTGATTTGTTCCAAAGAAAATGTTTTTACTTTATGAAATATGTTAATCTTGAAGAGCTAAAAGAGAACAAGAACATTATTTGTTACCAAACTCGCTATAATGGTGCTTGATGCCTCTGTGTGTGTTTTTGTTCATTGTTATTCATATAGCAGTACTATTTGTTAATGCTTTGTGGTTTTTTTTTTGGCTTGTAGAGATTGTTGTTAGCCCTCCATTTGTGTTTCTAATTTTAGTCAAAAATATTTTATGGTCTGATTTCCATGTTGCCGCACAAAGCTGTTGGGTTCCTAAGGGTGGTTGTTTTACTGGTGATATCAAGTATCTTGTTATCCAATACCATCTCTATATTACAATTGTCTATATTACATGTTTTTGTACATTTAAATATTAGTAAGCAATTATATATAGGTTTTAGTTTGTAGAATTTCTGATGGTGATTAGGCTGGTAAAATATGCGGTTTAGATTGATTGTGTATAAATATGAAGTTTGTTTATTTGTTTTCCACAGTGCTGAGATGCTTGTCAATTTGAGCATTCCTTAGGTCATTCTTGGTCACTTTGAGATGAGCTCTTTTAAACGAGTAAAATAAAGTAACGGCTAGTTTGGTATTGATGTAGCTTTTAAAATAATCATTGTTATTTGTGCTGAAAAAATAATTTACGGTAAAGTTAATCAGATAACTGCTTGGTTAATGTTGGTGTTGAAATTGTCATGGATTAAAAAGCAGTATTCATATGTTTAGTAAACTTTATATTTAATTGCTGTGATTTTACATAATGACTAAAACAGACATGAAATTGAATTATCAACTGAAGCAAAAAATTTCTTTCACACCTCTCAATCTCAAACCCCCTTAGCAACCGAAAAATATAGGGTTTGACAACACCAAATCTAAAAAAAATAAAAAATTGGGTGCTTCTTCATTTACTCCTATATTTTCTTATTCAATATTTGTCAATTTTTTAATATAATTTTTATTGATTGTATTTTTGAATGAGTGTGTTGGTAATGATAGGCTATCGTTTTATATATGAAAATAGCTTGTCAAACAAAATTTATTGCACTCAAAATTGATAAACAATACAGTAGCAAGTATGGGTATCGTCCACAGAGATCGTGTTATAGCTATGTGATCAAATTGTTGTTCTAGATTAAATGTAAGAAAAGTAAATTGCAAATGACGTATTGAAATTAACTAAAATGTAACTAAGTCTAAACTACTTAAAAATGTAACAAGTCGGTAAATGAAAACTATATGATAAATGGGCTAAGGGAATGATGGATCCAATAGGCAAACAATGGGCAATGTTGAACTCACAATTATGAACTTAAGACAAATGTAACCAATCTAGATGTATAGCATTGGTTGTATATCTCTCATGAGTTTCCAATCTAGATATATAGTATTGGCCGCTCACAATTGATTTTCCATGAATGAACATCTATCAAAAAAGGGATTAATCTCTTAATAAATTCATCAACCTAGATGTACAGAATTGATGCTTAACCCATCACAAGCAATCAAGTTAGATGTATATAATTGATTACTCATTCAAGGTTGATATAAATTGAGATTATGAAATCCAGGTCTCACTTGAGGATGTACTCTTGTTTGACCCTTCCATTCAATTGAGCTAAGGAAGATTAAGTAGACATATACTCAATCAAACACTCAAATAAGTTTCTCAAACAAATTGCTAAGAGAGTAATGTAACAATCAAAGACAATTCATCATTGAAATCAATTAATGCAATGAATAGAAGAAATCTGATAGATTAATATAGAAATAGAGAGTTCATTACAAAGCCTACAATTCACTAAATAATCACATCATCCCCCTAGTGTGGTGATTAGCTACTCATGTCTATGACAAGAATTAAGCAAAAAGAAGAGAAAAAAAGAAAACCCATAGATAATTCTCCTAGAAGTTCCAAATTGATCTCTTTGCTTCCTTTTTGGTGAGTAGATGTGTGTGATATGGAAATTGAATGGGTTTTGGAGAGAAAGGAATTCCTAGATCTAAAGAGAGAAAGTGGTTATGAATGAGTGTGTGGGCGTATGTGTCTCAACATAAACGATCCTATATATAGGTGTCTTTAAAATGGCCTGATTTCTCTGATGCGGATTCATGACGCACCAAATGCACGGGTTGTGCGCGAGTAGGAACCCGTACAGTGACCTACACAATGACCTGATACTCTGATTTCCATCTCTCGGGTTTAGTGAATTGCACAGTTTGTGGGCGAGTTAGAACCCGCGCAGTGACTTGTACAATGACCTAATGCACCTGCCCTGCTCCTTAATCAACTCCATGGTTTCCTCAAGTGCCCGATTTGTGCGCATTCTCGCACATTTTCTAGTTTTCAAATCTTCTTCATAGTGCACGGGTAGGGACCCGTGTAGTACCAGCTCACTTATCTTCTACACATCATCAAATCTTGTCTTTTTTTCTGCATAAATCCACGTTTTCCTTTTATTCTTTTGAAATGTACCTATTTGCTTGCAAACGTAATAAACGAGCCATATTATACGTAAAAACATGTGAAAATGAAACAAAGGACATGGAATTGAGGGCCAAAATATATGACAATTTTGGTACGATCAGGTAAAGAAGAAGAATGGTGGAGAAGAAGAAGCAGATGGCGAAGAAGATGAGTTTTTGGGTTTTGTTATAAGTTCTAAATTTGGGTGTTTGTTCCGGAATTGAGTTGAGTAAATGAACAAATTGTTTTTAAAAATCATTTAATTAATCTTATATTTAATCAATGATAAACAAATAAAATTGAATCAAATGAAATTAAACATAGGATATATTTGTATTTATGTTAAGTCAATAGAGATAATTTAGTCTTTAAAAAGATTCATTAAATCAAATAGCAGATTATATCATAATTACTATGCAAAAGTAACCCCCACCTGCTTCTTAAAATTGCTACCAAATCGATCCAGATTCTCAAATAATCACTTTTGAAAATTTTACCAAACATTTTTTTTATATCAGATTTTAACTTCTCAAAAGCAATACTGATGTCGTTGGTTTTTCTTTCTACTTACTATACAGTATTTATATTTCATCTGTCATTTGCAGTATTTACAATTTGTATTCCTACATTTATCTATGTAGTTTGTAGGAGATAAAGTTGTTTATGCAGTTTCTCAAGGCTTGAAAGTGATTGCTTGTGTTGGAGAGACACTTGAGCAGCGAGAATATGGTTCTACCGTGGTTGTTGTTGCTGCACAATCAGAAGCAATTGCAGGTACTTTAATTGGGAAAAAAGTTATCATTTTTAAGTTGTTAGGTACATAACATCATGTCAGTAATCTGCATTGGTTTATGGAATGCTTATATATGTAGACGGTGAATGCTGCAAAAGCGATTCTTACTTTTTAGGCCCTTTTGGATGTGTGAATTGTTAGTATATGAATGAGTTATGTCTATAAATAGTTTACTTTTGAGCATCAAGTCATTAGAGTTATACTTAGAAAATTGACAAATTGAATAAGTTAATTCAAACATTTGTTAGTGCAATGCATACAGTGAAATGAAGGTTCATAATTTCTTATAATGTAATTGATGCATAAATACATACAAAAATTGTTTATATTGTAAATTAATATAAAATAGTGATCATGATAATCCGTGTTTTTCGAGGTAGAGTCTTGCTTTTAGATGTTGCAAGATTACAAGCTGGTTTAGTCCCCATATTTCTGAAGCTTATGTGATCCCTTTTGGGTTGACAGTGGTATTGCACCAGTTTGCTTGGAATGAGATGCTTTGGATGTTGTAAACTTGATTCCTGGCAGAGAAACTACACTCTCTGAGACTGGCTTTATCCTTCAAGATATCTCTAGAAATCCTTTTCTATAGTGAATGTGTTTTTTATTTCAAGATCTGCTAACATGGCTGCTTATAGCCTTGTCAAGTTAGCTCTCTCTTTGGATCATCAGTTGGTTTGGTTGGAGGGCGAAAGATCATCGATTGGTTTGGTTGGAGGATTTTCCTCCTTGTATTGAGAGTCTTTTTACTAGAGACTCAAATATCAGCTTGTATTGATCTTTTTTGAAATAGTGATTTTAATATTATGGTCTTAATTAATTTAAAGTTCTTGACATTGCATAAATGATGTTATTTAATTATTTTTTTGTATCTTCAACAAAGAGAGCAAAATGATTTCATGGTTAAAAAATGCATTGGTTGTAACAATGCACAGAAAGTTAGGTGAGGATGCTCATTTTAATGGGAAACATGTATGGCATTTATGCCCCCCGCAATTAGGCATACGGCTTTATTTATTTATTTTTTCTTTAAAAAATAAAATTTTGTATTTAATGTTATTACCTCTGTAAGTTGATGCATTATGGGAGTTATTTTTGTATGATTGAATTATGTTTTTTATTTATTGTAATTTGTGATCTCATAATTAGTTTTATATAAATATTTAACTTTTTTATATTATATAAAAATTAATTTCTAATTAAATATTATAATATCAAGATTATAATTATGTATATATATTAAAATACGTGCCCGTGTAACCAAACCTAGTATATATAAGAGAAAATCGTATTTTAATCCCTATAATTTATATTAATCTACTTTTAGTTTATAATTTTTTGTTATTATAATTTTTAGTCTTTCTATAACAGAATTTGTTAAAATTTAAGAAAGTGTATGTGATGTGATCAAGAAGAAATAAAAGATACATGAAATTTACATAAAAGAAAACAAGCATTATGTAACAAGCAATGCAAATGCAAATGAACAAGCAATGTTCCCACTAAATATGTTCTCCTTAACAAGTCAATCTCCCTAAACATGCACTTCTCGTAAAACTTCATACTAAACTACTCTTCTTTGTTGTTACAAGATAGGTAAATGAGCATTTTTCAATCGGGTCACTTTAGCAAAGAGAGTTATTAGAATCAAGGATATGTGCATAATCATAAACAATAACTTTATGTAACTTAATTAAGTGTGAGAAGATCAAAGAGATTTGATTTTAAAAAAATGTGTGAGATTATTGCTTTGGATAGAAGACATGCAACATCAACTTTCAAACCATGGTATTTGGTAAACCAAATATCGAAAGAGTTTTCAAAAGAGTTTCCAAAAGAAGTCAAACCAATTTGTACCCTTTTGTCAAAAGTAAACAAGATATAACTTTGAAAACTTTTAAAGCACACAAGCAACTAAATCAAATCTTAATGACCAATCAAGACATGGATATAAAATCCTTATTGATTGAGTGGATATGAAATCCTTATTGATTGTTGTCTTGTTCAACCATTAAGAAGAAAGACAAAGCTAAATTGGATAAGACATCCTTATTTATTGAATGGACACAAAGTCCTTATTGAGTTTAGCATTGTCAGTTGCATTCACACATATTTTCACACAAATAACTCATGCATAACATTTAAGCATATCAAAATCAAGTTCAATGTCATAGGGATAAATTATAGAACATTCAAATGTACTTCTCAATCAATTCTTCTAGTCCAAAAATGCATGTTTGAACATAAAAGTGACATGGATTACAAACAAAGCAAAGTCACACTTATTGAATAAAAAGCCATATAATTATATATGTGTAACCAAGATTCTCAAGCAATTAATTAAATAGCATAAAGTTGATCAATTTTCTGTTTATTTCAATAATGCAAGGTTGCTCTCTTTGCTTGAGCTCCCCATATAGAGTCAATCACCAAAACTCATCAAGACATATGACAAATCCCAATAGACCTACTAAGTGATTTGAACCTAGTTGATTCTAAAGGCGACAAGTTAGCATAACATCATATGGGTTCATCTTTTCTAACTCACTTAAGTGACATATTTTCATTCCTAGGAGCCTTGGGTTCATCGGCTCTAACTTTCCTAAGTGCATGCTTTTCAACTCTTCTAAGCATATTCTTCTCAATCATGATTTAATTTTACATAATTTGATATACTTAAAGCAATTACGCATTATGTGACCTTCAATACCATAGTAATGACAAGTATAAGTGAAATGAGAATTCATACCATAGCCTTGTGCAAACATATGAGGCTTCTGTCTCCTTTGAATTGTCCTTTAATGTTGAGCCAACTCTCTCCTTTGTGGTTGAGCCGAGATCGTAGTCTTCTTGATTGAGTATAAGGATTCCTTTAATGGATTTGACAGATCCTTGAATGTGGATGTCTTGATTGATGTGCTCTAGCATGTTATGGTTGAGCTTTAGCTTGAGTCTTTGTTGGAACCTTAACATAAGCATGTTTACAGGATTCTCAGATTTCAACCATGTTTATTGGTTGTTGTGGAATTAGGATTTCTTCAATCTCTTAACTCTTGACAAAAGTTGTCTTCTTCATGGATGTGATCTTCATGTCTTCCACATGTCCCAAACCTTTTTTATCACTAAGGCTCTTCCCACTTGAAAGCATCTTGTCAAGTTTTTCAGTTCCAGAGGTCATCTTGACCATCAACCCTTTTGCCTCCCCAAGTTCCTTCTTTAAACTTTTTTAACTCTTTTTGACCATGACCAACTCTAACTTCAAAGTTTCTTCCATCCTTTTTTGCTCTATTCACTTCCTCACTCAAGTGAGTAATCTTGGAAGTCAATTCAAGATTCTCCATTTTTAGCTTTTGAACTTCCTTCTTCTTCTTCATCATTCTTCATTCTTGAGCTTTGAAAATGCTCAATGAACCCTTCAAGATTCATGTCTTATATGTTTTAATTTGTAGAATGAGATGGAGATTTCTCATCACTAGAGTCATCACTATTGTCTTTTGTTGCCACATTAGCAACATCCATAAAAGTATCTTCATCAATCACATTACTAGCTACATTTTCATCTACCCCTTTTTCAAGGTCACAATTTAAGGCCACGTTGCCTTTTTCTACAACTTCCCAAGAGAGGCTCCAAAGGATGTGTAGTTAAGTGCAAGCTCTTCATCACATAAAGAATCTTTTTCAACCTCATTATCACTCCAAATAGCCACCATAGCCTTTCCATTATTATTCTTTTTCAAATTTGAGCAATGTGACCAAACATACTACATTCATAGTATTGAATGTCTTTCTTGAAATCCATCTCATGAGTTTTCTCTACCTCCTTGAAAGGAGTCTTCTGCTTTAATTTCTTTCCGTTGGATCCAGAACCTTTCTTTTCAAACTTGATAAACTTCTTGAATCTTTTCATAATGAGGACCATTTCCTCATCTGAGTCCTCCTCATTTTCAACCTTGGAATTCCTTAAAGCAATGCTTTTTTGTCTCTTTAGAGATGTAGATGCAGAAGTTCATCTAGACTCATAAGCTAAAAGCTTTCCAATCACTTCACTCAGCTTCAGTGTCCTATAGATGTTATTTCTTCAAGTGTCGTCACTTTAGACTTAAATCTCTTACGAAGTGACCTCATGATCTTCTGCTTGATCCTTCTATCTAAATAAGAGGCACTAATTTGATGGCTTTGATTAACAATATCCATCAACTTCACTTGAAAGTCATTGAGGCACATGTTCCTCTATCATAATCGTCTCAAATTGCATTTGTAGGACTTGGAGCTTGGAATCCTTGACTACTTCGGTTCCTGCATAAGCAGTCTATAAAATCTCTCATGCCACTTTAGCATTCCTGGTTGTTTGAATCAACTTATACTGATTGTCATCCATAACGCACAAGATGGCATGCATTGCCTTGTTGTTCCATTTGGAAGCTTCAAATTCTTGTGTGCTTCATTGATACTTAGGTTTGGAGACTTCACTTCCATATTCAGTGGTCATTGTTGGAGGAGTATAACCATCTTCAATTGTCATCCATGCATGGTCATCTATTTAGCAAAGAAATGACTCCATCTTGTCTTCCATGCAGCATAGTTCATGTCATTGAACAAAGGTGGTCTTATTCTCGATACTCCTTCATTACTCTCCAACTCACTCATTATGTTTGGGTATATGAATACAAGTGTATGCAACAATCTAACACAAACAAAAAATTGCAAGGCACACACAAAGCACTGATATCTAAGTATGTCTAGGCACCAGCTCTGATACCAATTGAAAATAAACTTAAAGTTTGTGTGAACAACCTAGAGGGGAGGTGAATAGGTTTTAATCAAGTTAATTACCAACTTTTTTTGATTAATCAATGTTAAAAATTTACCCCATTTTACTAAGCATTCAATTAATGTTAAACATGCTTAAAACAATAAAAACACAACATTTGTTTTACGTGAGAAACCCTCCAACTGGACAAAACTCATGGGTTATCCTTCTAGCCACATACGGTCATCAAAATCCACTACTTGAATGAAAGTTTACAACCTAGGTTGACCTCAAGTCACATCATTTTTTGTCACTAACCCTTTCACTATACCCAACGGGCCTTTAACAGTGATCTTGACCAACAAGCTTGTGCACTAATCTACTTAGTTAAATAGCTTAACAATCAATGAAGACATTAAGCAACTATGTGAATATAAGGAAATATTCTATCGTGCAATTAATGTTAGGCTACACTAAATGCTTATCTAGGGATTTAAAGATGACAATAAATGCAAATTCTGAATAACAATATCTAAATGCAAATGCAAGAAGATTTAGCTAGAAGGAAAAATAGTTCTAAATGTTAGCTATTAGTGAACACATAATCTCAACTAACAATCAACAACTCAAGCATGTTATAAATACCAATAAAAAAATAATCATGCATTAACTGAAGAATTCATCTTCAGTGCATGGGTACGGACCCGTGCACAACCAGTGCAATAGAGACCTTCAAAGAGGTCAAACAACGTGTTAAGGAAGCACTCCAATGTGCATGCACTGACAATACCAATCAACAAACGAAAGAAAAGAAACACAAGAGACCCAACCACACAAAGAACTAACTACTAAGAAGCTTGTGTGAGAAGTATAAAGAATTATAAAGAATAACACACATATAAAAAATTTGAAGCACAAATGTAAGATGTGCAAGGCATGCATGATAGTGTGTGTATGTACAACTAATCTCTTCAAAGAGAGTTAAGCAAGTTATATACCATTTCAGTGCTCTAGAGCTTGAGGATGTCATCGAAGCTTGATCACGAGCAATGAGACCTAATCTACCCTTACAAATAAACATCCAATATGGTTTGTCAACAAAATGAGCCAATCAAAATACGAGAAACTAACATATATATTATATTATTTATATTTATTTAGTACAAAAATAATATAAAATAATAATAACATAAAATTAAAATCTCATTTCTCTCTCCCACCATCCCACTACCGATCTCATTTCTTAATCTCTCTCTACACTCATTCATCATCAACAAACCCCACCTCCACTCATTCACTAGATTTTTAAACTCAGATCTCCACCCTCTTTTAAATATATATATATATATCAATTGGATTTCAGTGGGTTCATCTAGTTCTTCAAGCACCAGCTAACAATGGTGGATTTTAAAGCGAGGTTGGGGATTACAGTTGAGAAATATGGCGATGTAAAGTCCATTAAAACATGTGTAAAGCTTAGAGCTTTATAGGCTTGAACACAAGCTCGCTCGAAGGTATGACCACAGTCAAGGCCGGTTCTGAGTTTCTGGAGGCTCTGGGCGAAAAATTTAAAATTGGCCATTTTGTTCAATTTTGCACTAATATATATAATATGTTTTTTTTAGTTATGTGGTATCAATATCGAAAAATTTATGGTTTGGAATTCTGTTTATTTGAACTCTTAAGCATATTTGGGCTTGAGGACTTTATATGTTTGTTTTTCTATGGTTTTTGGGCTTTTTTTTAAAACAAAATATTGGGCCGGTCTGAAATAAAAAAATGGGTCCATCATTTAATACCAAATTACAAGTAAATAAGTGATTGAGTCTTTTTTTAAACATATGATTGGGTCCTTTCATTAAAAATTATTTGGGTCCAACAAATCTGTTTTTCATTTAAAAATAAAATCTAGGTCTTGGGCAAGGGCGGGTACACCTGGTGCACCAGCCCAGGGTCGGCACTACTAGAGGAGACAATTACAGGGTCCGCCATTAAAGACCCTGAATTTGAACAGAGAAACTCTTATGAGGTCTCCTTCTTCTTGATCTTCTTCTTCGTTGTCGTCGTCGTTGGTGTTCTCAAGTGGGGTTTTGTTGAAATCGAAGAAGATGATCTATAAAACGAAATCTTTCATTTCTATTTCGAAGAAGAAGAAGAGGAAGAAGAAGAAGAAGAAGAAGAAGTATTAGTCTATGTCAATTTGTTGAGTGGTTTTTCAAGCATAACTTTCATTAAAACTTGCTCGATCTCTATTAAATGAATCTCCTTTTGATTCTCTGTCTATTTTGATCAACACAGAGATATCATCATCAATCCAAAACTTGAAAAAATATCGGTTGAATTTCCATGTAATTGAGAATGTCTAAGTAATTGAGTACATATAACATAATAAATTGTGTTTTAAGTTGAATTATTCGTTAACTGTGTTTTGTAAATTGTTTTTTTTTTTTGTATTTTATTAATTATTTTAATATTATATAATTATTTTAAAATTTAATTCTTATTTAATTTTTTATAATAATAATAATTATTTAATTTAAAAATATTTATTTGTTTTTTAAAATTTAATTTGTAAATTACTATTATACTATTTGGTTATATAAGATTCTAGAACATCTGATGTTATTTTATATTTTTACCCTTGTTGCTTTGACAGAACCCTAGTAGAATTGAACGGTAGAGACTAAAATATATATTATCTGAGAAATGATGGACTAAAATTTACAATACCAAAAAACTGTAGACTAAACACAGATTAAGACAAATTACAGGGATTAAAATACAATTTTCCCTGTATATGATAGAAACATGCATGATAGATTCGCTTATTTGAGAAGCATTAGCAACCTTCCCTTCAAAAAAAAAAAAAAAAATTCCAATCTTTCCAATAAAAAAAAATATGAATGTTTCAAGAAAAAAAATGAAGAGAGTCAATAAGAACATGCAATTAAATTTCTTTTAGCATCCAATTAAATCCCTCAAACGGCTCCCAAATAGAGTTCCCATTTGGCTTTTTGCTTGGTGTTTCCTCATCTAATTACACTTAAGAATAAAAAACATTTCTACGTTATCTCTTAGTTGTGTACCTCTCTTTCACATTAGTAGTAAGAGTTTCAAATCTCATCATCCATATTTTATAAGCATTTATAGAGAGTTTTCTTTACGGTTTGTGAGAGTAATTATCTTCCGTTATAGAAGTAGATATCTGGACCGCACATATTTCATAGTAATAATTTGTTATTTTATTTCATCTCTCATACAAACAAGTGTTTCATTCAAATTAAAATATTCTTTAAAATATTAAAAAAAAAACCAAAAAAACATAGTTTTCTTCACGGTTTGTAAAAGTAGTTATTTTTTGTTATAGAAGTAGATATATGAATCACACATATTTGATAATGATAATTTATTACTTTATTTCATCTTTCATACATACAAGTGTTTCATTTAAATTAAAATATTCTTAAAATAAAAAATAAAAAATAAAAAATAAAAAAGCAAAAAGGCAGACCAAGAGAAGATCCAATCTGGAACAGAAGTGAGGGGTTTGCATTTATGTTGAAGTTACAGCTCTCCAAATTGTGTTGGCACAAAAGAGCAGGAATAGGTTATTGATCTTGTGAGTCATATACAACTGAAAATGTGCCTGCTACCTAGTGCTGGTTGAGATCCTTGCCACGAATGTAAACCAACAATTATTCATTCCCTATAGAACTGTGTTACCTGTCCAATTATTAACTCATGACACGTACACCTCGCCGTCCAATATGATTCATGGCAATATGTTTTTCCAATCTAATAATGTTCTAATTCAAGTTGTTCCCTCTAAGATACGTGTGGTTTACGGAAAAATAAAATAAATAATGTTATACAATTTAAATAATAAATTAAGATTTTAATATAAATAATATGATAAATAAGTTGTCATCATCTTATATAAGAACATCTTCAATGTTAGTGTGTCAATATTAAAATTTAGTATAGATTGTAAAATCTTTCCTTTAATGCAGTACCAAATACTGTGCTAAATTTGACATATGCTATATTGTATTCCAAATCATATGTCAAATTTGACACGCTGTATAACATATGTCAAATTTGACACAACAATAAATATATATATTTTAATTATAAAAATACCATTATATATTTTTTAAATATTTTAAATAATTTAAATTTAATGTACATTAATTATATTTCAATTAAAATCTAATTCATTAAACTATTTTTCAGTATTTTAACGAATGCATTAATGGTAAATATTGACTTTTATAATTTTGATTAATAAAATAATAAAAATAGCATGTTAAATACAACTGTGTATTGGAGCACAATACTAAATTGTTGTGTTAAATATAGCATTTTATATTTTTTTGTATCAAATTTGGTGTTGACAATAAGATATGCATTAGAGATGGTCTAACATGAAATGATATAGTAAATGAAAAATCCATTTACCATATCATCTAAGTTGAAATATGAACTAAATTTTTAGATCATCTAGTATTAGTGATGAAAATAACAAAGGTATATAAGAAGATTGGTGCACTTTTTTATTTATTGATTTATTTTATGGATATATTGTTTTTTGTTTGTTTAAAGATCCATTTTGTGGCTTTTCCCCAGCTATAATGACTTGACTTTATAATTTTGGTACCCACAATCTGCGGATATCGAATCAACTTCACATTTACAGATTCCTCATAAAAGCCTTCTTAATTGATATGGCCCTCCTTGCCTCCTTCCGCAATTTGCGATCCCATTGTATTTGATGAAGTGGTTCTTCTCATATTTCGTAAAATTAATAATAAATTGATAAATGGAAGTTAAAGTCATCATCTAAAGAGTATTTATTGAATACTTTGTTATGTCATTTCATTTTAGCTTAAGTTGTTCGTTACTAGCACATTATCATAGAGTGGTTATACTAATGAGTCAAGGGTTTGAGTTCCTATGTGATTATTATAAGATAGAGATTGGTTTTGATATTGAATTCAAACACACCGTTTCATTGATAATGAATATATATATATAACATTACAGGAAGTGTTTACGCAAAGCTAAAAGTCCTAGAGAAAATAGGAAGGTAAATTAATTACAACCATATAATTCCTACTCTGATAAGTACTCAGAAATCCTACTTTGATAAGTAAACATAATTCTTACTTTGATAAGTAAACATAAATCCTAATATATACATGAGTACAATCCTACTTAACATCTATTACTTCCAACATGCCCCCTCAAGATGGGCCACGGCTAGAGAGGCCAATCTTGCATTTGATGTTCTAAAAGTCAGACCGCGGAAGTGGCTTTGTAAGAGCATCCGCTAGTTGATCCTTGGATGACATGTGCAACTCGTATGGAACCGGATTGAACTTGGTCACGGATGAAATGAAAAACTATTGCAACATGTTTCATTCTAGAGTGAAAAATTGGATTGGAACATGGCTGGGTGGCACCTACATTTTCACAATAAATCGTCGGAACCGCGGACAGTGTAAGACCAAGATCCGTTAAGAGAAAACATACCCAGTTGAGTTCGGCTGCAGTGGATGCAACTGTGTGATATTCTGCCTCTGTAGATGAGCGTGCAATGGTGTGTTGCTTTTTTGAACTCCAAGAGATCGGATTACGCCCAAGATAGACAATGTAGGCACTGGTGGAGGAGTAATCATCCTTGTTTCCAACCCAGTCAGCATCAGAGAATGCATGAAGAGAGACAAGGGAATCACGATAGATAAGTATACCTTCATCTAAGGTGCCCCGTAAGTACCTGGGCACACGTTTGACTAGCTCCCAATGATCGGTTGATGGTTGGTGCATGAACTGAGACAGTTTGTTGACCGCATAAGAGATGTCAAGGCGAGCGAGCGATAGGTACTGAAGACTACCAACCACCGTTCGGTAAGGAGGGAGATCCTCTAGAGGCGTGCCTGAGTGAAGACTGATCGGAGGGCTAGTGGGCAGCGGAGTTTGGACCGGATTGGCACCTAACATGTTATTACAAGCAAGAAGGTCCATAATGTACCGCTTTTGTGACAGTAAAATTCCATCCTTATGCGGAATTACTTCAACTCCAAGAAAGTAAGAAAGCGGACCAAGATCTTTCAGTGAAAATCTGTTGGCAAGGATACCAACAAATCGCGCAATCTAAGCTGAACAACTACCTGTGAGAATGATTTCATCAACATATATTAGGAGATATAGAAGATTACCACCAGATTTGAGAAGAAAAAGGGATGTGTCTGCGTGAGAGTTCTTGAACCCAATTGCAATCAGAAATTGGCGCAACTCATGGTACCACGCTCTCGGTGCTTGCTTGAGACCGTAAATCGCTTTTCAAAGTTTGCAGACATGAGTTGGGTGATGAGAATCAATAAAGCCAAGAGACTGAGTCATGTAAACCTCTTCAGTAAGTCGGACTTGTAGGAAGACATTGTTGATATCCAACTGACGGAGAGACCAATCCTGACTGATGGCAATGCTGAGGACGAGTCTGACTGTTGTGGGTTTGATTACTGGACTGAATGTTTCGAAATAGTCAACCCCTGGCCGTTGGTTGAAACCTTTCGCAACTAAGCGTGCCTTGAACCTGTCAATTGTGCCATCAGATTTTCGTTTGACTCGAAAAATCCACTTGCAGCCAATAACATTAATATTTAAATCCGGCTGGACTAGCTCCTATGTGCCATTCATAATCAATGCATCACACTCCTCTGACATGGCTTTAAGCCAATTCAGATCCTTTAAAGCTTGTGCAACTGTTGTAGGTTCACGGTCTGCCGAGTTCTGCAGGAGTGTGTGAAGGTTGAGCCTCTGTATCGACTTGTGAACATTGTTCTTGGCTCTTGTAACCATAGGATGCTTGTTCGGCAATGGAAGGGCTGTGGCCGAAGATGGTGATTGCTGTGAGATGACCGTAACCGGAGGGACAGATTCCGGCTCTATAGAGGTAGTGGTGGGTGTAACAGTTGGGATAACAATAGTAGGAGAATCGAATGGTGTAGCAGCTGCAGGATGTTGAGATTCTGGGGATACAGAAGCTGGTGTCGCTGGGACCTGGCTCAAGTCAACTTGTTGAGGAGGAAGGAGGTCAGCGGACAGTGGTGATTCTGTTGAGGGCACGATCGATGATGGAGCCAGCTGATATGAAGACCTGACAGTGAGAGGTAGAGGAACCCAGGACTCTATAGAGGTGGAGGTTGGCCGGGGGTGTCTCAGTGTGTAGTGTTTTGAATGGAAAAATAGACTCTACGAACTGAACGTGACAGGAGGCATACACTTTGGCACTGGAGGGATCAAGACACAAGTAGGCACTTTGGGATAATGAGTACCCAATAAACACATATGACTTAGAGCGAGGATCAAGTTTGTGAGAAGGATATGGCCTAAGCCACGGATAACACAAACAACCAAAAATCCTAAGTTTAGATAAGTTGGGCGTGTTACCAAAAAGTTTTTCATAAGGGGACTGATCGGTCTATTTCTGTACATGTTTTAGGTCCCCATTTCCTATTATTTATGCTTTGTTCTTAGGTAAAATTAGATACTTTATGTGTTTGTTGAGCATGTGTAGGTCACATTCCATTCAAGAAGTGTTGGATGTTATTTTGGAGAAAAAGAGCAAAAATATCAATTTTCGGACCAGTGTAGAACAGTAATACTGCAGGGCCTATATCTTTTAGCTCAGATCGAATTGTGTATCCTACTACCTATGGATTGAAGACCCCGGAAGTCTAGTTTCCAACGCACTTTATGGATCTCAATTCCAATATACCTAGAAGAAGTTATGTACAATTTAGTAACCAAAGGTCAGTGCTGGATAGTCAACCGCGGCCTAGACCGCCATCCAGGCACAAGACCTAGCCAGCGGTCTACGGAGCAGTACTTGGTAGAGGAACTCCGCGGTCTGGACCACGGCGACCTCCGGAGTGACCCAGGCCACGGTTTGATGGATTTTTGGCGGAACCACTCCGAATTGTCCAGAATTGCTCCAAAACTTCCCAAATCAAATTCTAATGATTTTGGAAGACCAAAACATGTTTGAGAAACTTCCAAAACTCACATTTTGAGTCAAATATCAAAAGAGGGAATTCAATTTAGGAAAGAATTATCATTCCTTGTCTCATTCAACTTCCCACTTGATGGATTTTCTAAACCTAAGAAGAATTGGGGGTTCACAAAGAAAAACCACTTATAAATACTCCATATTCTTTACAATTAAGGGAGATTCAAGCCATCCCCCACCACTCCATCACCATACCTCACATAACAATTCTTTCATTCATCGTTACGCATTCAAAGATTCGAAGACGATGAAGAATTTATCATTGAAGATTTGAAGAATCCGTTTGAGGCCTCAATGGGTTTTATCTTTTCTTTCTCTTTTCCTTCTATTTTCATAATGTGTAACTAAATCCATAACTAGGGAATCAATGTGAACTTTTTGTGAATGTTCATGTTTGAATTAATAATATTATTTCATCAATTCAATTCTTGATTTGTTCATTATTCTTAATTGCTTGACTCTCATTAGTTTTAATATTTATTCACACCATATACCAAGGGTGGATAATTATTTGGCATTATTTTAGGGTTAAGACTATCTGAGAATTATGGTTAGAGTATAGACCAAACCTAACCTTGATTAATGCTATTTTGAATGAATGAATTTTATCTTTAGCATAGACCAAGCAAAGTATAGAGTTTGGTTCTTATTTCTTACGTTTAACGGGTTTCCGATCATTGTTCACACCATAGACCAAGGGTGGATAATGGTTGGGAATACTTGACACATCCCGCGATCATACGGTAATAGTCATATTAAAGATAAAGAATGAACCCTTGAATTGATTGAATTTTATTTACAAATTAATCCTTGCATTGAGTATTTATAATTGGAGATCATTGATGACCTAGTGCTTTCACCCCCTTGATCACAACCAAATCTTTTTAATTACTTTCTTAGTTTTATTTAATTTAGTTTTAGTTTAAATCAATCAACATCAATCTCTTGGTTACTTTCGGTTTAACTATAATTAGAATTGGATTGAACCAGATAAATCTCTAATCCTCGTGGGAACGATCCTTACTTGCCACTGTACGATATCTTCACGATTCGTGCACTTGCGAGTATTGTTTTTATAAACACGATTTCACACATCAAGTTTTTGGCGCCTTTACCTGGGATTAGTTGTTTTTATTGTTTAATTCTAGTTTTAGTTTTAGTTTTAGTTAATAGATTTAATTAATTAGGTAGTTGAATCATTAATTTTTAATTTTTAATTTTTATTTTCTTTTATTCTATTTTCGTAGTTTACTGTGTATCTGCCTTTTGTTTTAGGTTACAACGGTGAATGCAAGGTAGAAGATCACTGCAAGGAAAAGTACTACCGTTGAACAACAACATTGATCGTATTGGACAAAGAAAAATGGGAGACAACGGGAATCGCAACATTCAAGAGGTTTCAGATCTGCCAGTTGTACCTATCAAGACCATAAAGGATTACAACAGGCCTATAGTTGATAATCACCCTCTTTGCATTGCACTGGATGAGGCAGCTAGAAACTATGAGCATAAAAGTTTCCATTACAATCTGCTACCTGCTTTCTATGGGCTTCCGAATGAAGATGTGCTTAAATTCCTCAGAGAGTTCTATGCAGCAATTCAAGCTTTTCCAAACACCAGGGTGTCTCAAGGAAAAGGTGAAGACATGGCTTTTGACTTTGCCTCCAGCTTCACTGACAACATGGGAAGAGGTAGTAGATAGTCTTACTGATCAATTTTATTCTCCTCAGAAAACCAGTGAGATCAGGTCAAAGATTACAAATTTCTTTCATGGGGACCAAGAGTCATTCTATGATGCATGGGAACGTTACCAGATGCTCCTATTTGATTGTCCTCAGCATGGATATCAAATGCACCAACTCTGATAGTGGTTTTATGATGGACTGAATGACTTCTCTTGGAGAGATAATCAAGACACCGAGAACCAGTGGGGAAATAACAACAATTATGGCCAGAGACAGTATAATGATGTTACCCAGCTAAATCTTGTATCTCAACCCACAAATCTATCATTAGAAGATACAATGAAGCAATTTATACAAACTATGGACCAGAGGATGAATCAGCATGATAAAAGATTCCAAGACTCTGATGTGAGAATGCATAATTTTGATGCTTCATTAAGAAAGATAGAAACACAAATTGGACAACTAGCTGAAGCCAATCAAAGGAATGAACCAGGAAAATTTCCAAGTTATACTGAACAAGCAAAGGCCATCACAACCCAGTGGAAAGGTAAAGATTTAAATAATAATAAACCTGCTGAACTATTTAATGCTGCTATTAATGTTTCAGGTTTCTCGGAGAAGAATAGTGAACTAGGAGAAAAGGAAGAACTTAAGGTAGAAAAGTCCAAGGATACATCGAAAATTCACAAATCACTTATTCCTTTTCCATCCAGAGTTCAAAAGAACAAGCTCAACCAATCATTCAAGGAGATCTATAATATCCTGTCAAATGAAAATGTTAGTCTGCAAACCATGGAATAGATGCATAAGATGCCAGCCTACGTAAAGTATTTTAAAGAACTCAATTCAAGAAGTAGGAAGACTGATTCACACGAGACAATGTCAATTCCAGATGGAGCAAGTGCAATACTCCAACAGAAGTTGCCCTAGAAACTCAAGGATCCTGGAAGTTTCAACATCACCATCACAGTGGGAGAAACAAGGAAGGAGAGAGCCACATTGGATCTAGGGGCGAGCATTAATTTGATGCCGTATACTGTATATAAAGAGATGGGGCTGAGTAATCTAAAACCAATCAACATGGAGCTTTCACTTGCCGACTGATCTATTAGGTATCCTCGTGGAATTGTGGAAGATGTTCTAGTCCAAGTTGGCAAGCTTATTATACCTGCAGATTTTATCATACTAGATATGGAAGAAGAAGGCACCAATACAATTGACTTCCCTATCTTGCTCAGTAGACCATTTATGTCAACCGCAGAGGCTATCATAGACGTGCATAATGGGAAGGTTTCCATGACGGCGTTTGATGAGACAATCAATGTTGACGTTTTTGAACATTTGAAACATCCGGTAGGTGTTGCAGATTGTTTCAATGTGGAATTGGTAGATCCAAGAGTTTGTCCAAAATCAAATTCGGCCTTAAAATAGTCTCGAAATGGTAAAATGAGCAAAATTTCACATTGTGCAAGATATGAGAACATGATTGAACAGTTAAAAGAAGACAAATAAATGATTGTCGCTTTTAACTCTGAATTGACAACAAAGATCACTGAATTACTGGAAGAAAAAGAGTCTTCATTACAAAGGTATACAGTACTTTCTCAAGAGGTTGAAAAGCTCAAAGAGGAGTTTGATCACCGGATGAAGCTAATAAAGGCTGAGATTGAACAAAGAGATAAAGCCTTAGAGATTATGAAGATTAAGGAACTTGAAGACATTGCAAACATTAAAAGGGCGGAGCAAGAGATCAAGTCAATGGTCATGGATGAGAAGAAGCAATTGGAGGAAGTCAAGATCAATAAGGTGAATAAAGATGAGTCAAGTAATTCCATCACCAAAAATGAAGATCGAATTCGAAAAAGTAGAAGGAGAAATAGAAGGAATCAAGATCGATCATTGAACAACAGCCACCAGAGAGGTAACTTTCATAATTTTATTCCCGTTTGTCACTTTTGTAACAGGAAAGGTCACATTCGACCAAGATGCTACGAGTATATAAGACAATATAAACAAGGGAGAATGAATCCAACGAATTTGAAGAAAGTATGAATCAAAAAGGCTGAGCTAAGGAACGTTGAGAGTGGTGGAACTTTCAAGTTGAAAAAAATAGGTGATGAATATGAGATTGTTGCATCACCATTAGAGTCGTAGCACTCTCATACGTCTCGCCTAGACGTTAAATAAAGTGCTTGGTGGGAGGCAACCCACCCGGGTACAATTCTTTTTGTTTTTATTTTGATTTTGATTTTTCTTTATTTTCGAGTCATAATTAGTGTATTACAAGAACCTTTATAACAGGAATTAAATATTGTCAAATTTTTAATCTTGTGCTTAATTCAAGGACATTGTTTAATTTAGGTTTGGGGGTATCTTGTGGTTTTGAATGACAAAGAACATGTGCTTCTAATTTGTGTATATTTAACTATGCAGAGGAAGCTTTGGAAACAATTTCGTTCAAGCACCGCTGTCAAGACCGCTCTCTAGACACATGTCTATACCAATGTAGGCAAAGCGTGTACTCTCTGCCAAACTTCGCGGCGCAGACCGCCCCTGAGGCACATGCCTCCACCACGGCCCAGCAAGCAGGTACACACTGGAATTTCTCACGGCATAGACCGCTCCATAAACGTGATGTCTATGCCGCGGCATGCAAAACGTTGATCCGCTGTGAATCACCGCTGGCTAAACCGCTTGAGAGGCGATGCTTGAACCGCGGTCCAGACCGCGGTAGCTTGAGTTAAACGATGCGTTTTGAAGTTTTAGGTAAGCAATTTTAGGCATCATCGCTACCCAGACCGAGGCCCAAGTAAGAGACCTAAACCGCAGTAAGGCATGATTTCACGCACCTATAGAAGTGTGTTGTCTGGGCTATTTTTCCTTTATTGTTCTTCTTTGGCTGCACCCGGTTCCTCTTCTCCCTCCACTTCTCTTTTTGTTTCATTTTTAAAATTTTGTTTTTATACATTGAGGACAATGTTTAGATTAGGTTTGGGGGTGTGAATTCGTGTTTATTTTATTGAGCCATTTGTTGACATTTGCGAAAAAGTGCCCTGTTTTGAAATTTTTTGAGGCAAACATTTTGTTAAAACTGTATTGATTGGTGAAGAAATAAATTTTTCTATCCAGACTTGGTTCTTATTTTTTTTGATATGAATCTAATGGTATAAAGAACTTAAAATTATGGGCACTAGTTTAAAAGTTATGAATGTTTCTTCGACAAAAGGTCATGGGCGATGCCTTGTTTTTGCAATTCTGCACGTGGACTATTTCGATGTCTGTTTTCTCATTTTTATGATTCGAATTTTTAATACTTTATAAATGAAAAGTGTGAATTTATATGTCTAGTTTCTTGTGTTAAAATATGGTTAAATTTTATTGATTATTTTGAGAGATATAAATTAAAGAACAGATATAGGTCTTTTTAGAAAGTCACCAGTTTTGAATTGTTTGTCCTCTATTTTTCGATGCTTCTTTTGTGTGCTTTAAGAGCCGTAATATATGATTTATTAACTGAGTTTAAACTAACGTCTTGCCACTTAGAGTAGTGCATTGCATTTTTCAAAATTTATGGCATGCTCTTGATATGATAGCAGATAGGATGCTTAGTTGGATAACCATGATTAATAGTTGAGACTACCCTTGTGAGTTCACTAAGCCAAAAAGCGTACACCTATATCATTATAGAGGGTTCTTTTGTTTATACTCCTAAACACTCATTAGGTTCTTAGCATTAGAAATTGATCTCAATAGGTTATGCATTGGATATTAAAGAACATTCATCATAAAAGATATCACATGTGGACTTTGCTCTTGTTTTGGTTGAACCATTAGAAGTGATATAGGCAATGCGTGCTTTAACTCACTTAAAATGCCTTAAATATTTCCTACCTTATGTGTGTACTCCATAGCCAATTTTGAAGCCAAACACTATAAGCCTTTTTCTTTCATCATGCATATTTACTTAACCCCAATGAGCCATATATTAGCCATACCTTATAGCTTGAGATCATATTGAGGTGATGAAGATAATTGAAGAGAGTTCGAAATGGGTGATTTTTGATGTGCATGTACCAAGACAAAGCTAGAAAATCAAATGCAAAGAAAGTGTTGGAAGAACTATGTAACTGATGTACAATTCCTCATCTTATATATATAAAAAAAGAGTGAATAAAAAAAAAAGAATGAAAAAAAAAGAAAAAAAAAGAAAAAAAAAGAAAGAAAGATAAATGAATGAGATCGAATATAAGTGAAAGGGAAAGAACTTTATTATAAAAGTGATGAGAAATCAAAATCATCTCAAGAAGGAGAATGAACGAAAATTGTTCAAGAAGCTTGGATGCAAGTGGAATGAAGAATTTGAAGAAATTCGACCGAGTATGAAGATTACCGAAGAATTTCTCGATATGATCCTAGGTTTGTTTGCTATCATTTTCCCGTTCTTTCTTAACCTTCACCCAATGGCCCCGTTACAACCAAAGAAAAGATCTAATTGATTTTTTAGGAATGCTAGCTCGAGAGTAAAGGTAAACATGTGCTCTATCTTGTTCTTAATATCTGATTCCATTCATGAGATCTTTTTTATAAAATCAAGCATTCTTTCTATTATATATTCATATGCAATTATATTTAGAAATTTCTTGTGCATAAACTCCATTCGCATATGCTTGATGAGTGTATTTGCCTAGGTTATATGAGAAATTATGAGTGACATCCTGTGAGAATTAAAGTCGAGGCGAATTGTATCTATGGCGTTTGACGATGCGTTTTGGAAGCTAGAGTGTCTTGAGTATGGGCTTTTCATTAAAACTAAGCATGCATTCAAATTTGTGGCATAATTTTAGTCTTTATTCAGTGGATCTAGCATGTATTGGTTTTGAATGTTACATGTGAGTTTGCGTTTTGATTATTTGGTTTTTTGTAGAAATATGTTTGTGGGTAGCATAGCTGTAAACCCTCAGGAGACAAAACTCCTCCTACTAGGGACACCTAGAGGTTTAAAGGCTTGTAGCATACGTTCAATGCTATCGTGTTCCCTACGAAAGTGACTTAGTTTATTTTTATTTTATTTTTAGTTTTTTTTTTATTCTAGTTTTGCTCGAGGACTAGCAAAAAATAGGTTTGGGGGTATTTGATCGGTCTATTTCTGTACATGTTTTAGGTCCCCATTTCCTATTATTTGTGATTTGTTCTTAGGTAAAATTAGGTATTTTATGTGTTTGTTGAGCATGTATAGGTCACATTACATTCAAGAGGTGTTGGATGTTATTTTGGAGAAAAAGAGCAAAAATATCAATTTTCGGACCAGTGCAGAACAGTAATACTGCGGGGCCTATATCTTTCAGCTCAGATCGAATCGTGTGTCCTACTACCTATGGATTGAAGGCCCTGGAAGTCTAGTTTCCAGCGCACTTTACGGATAGTAATTCCGATATTCCTAGAAGAAGTTATGTGCAATTTAGTAACCAAATATCAGTGCTGGATAGTCAATCGCGGCCTAGACCGCCGTCCAGGCACAAGACCTAGCCAGCGGTCTACGGAGCGGTACTTGGTAGAGGAACTCCGTGGTTTGGACCACGGCGACCTCCGGAGCGACCCAGGCCGCGGTTTGATGGATTTTTGGCGGAATCACTCCGAATTGGTCAAGAATTGCTCCAAAACTTCCCAAATCAAATTCTAATGATTTTAGAAGACCAAAACATGTTTGGGAAACTTCCAAAACTCAAATTTTGAGTCAAATATCAAAAGAGGAAATTCAATTTAGGAAAGAATTATCATTCCTTGTCTCATTCAACTTCCCACTTGATGGATTTCCTAAACCTAAGAAGAATTGGGGGTTCACAAGGAAAAATCACTTATAAATACTCCATATTCTTTACAATTAAGGGAGATTCAAGCCGCCCCCCACCACTCCATCACCATACCTCACATAACAATTCTTTCATTCATCGTTACGCATTCAAAGATTCGAAGACGAAGAAGAATTTATCATTGAAGATTTGAAGAATCCGTTTGAGGCTTCAATGAGTTTTATCTTTTATTTCTCTTTTCCTTCTATTTTCATAATGTGTAACTAAATCCATAACTAGGGAATCAAGGTGAACCTTTTGTGAATGCTCATGTTTGAATTAATAATATTATTTCATCAACTCAATTCTTGATTTGTTCATTATTCTTAATTGCTTGACTCTCATTAGTTTTAATATTTATTCACACCATATACCAAGGGTGGATAAATATTTGGCATTATTTTAGGGTTAAGACTATCTGAGAATTATGGTTAGAGTATAGACCAAACCTAACCTTGATTAATGCTCTTTTGAATGAATGAATTTTATCTTTAGCATAGACCAAGCAAAGTATAGAGTTTGGTTCTTATTTCTTACGCTTAACGGGTTTCCGATCATTGTTCACACCATAGACCAAGGGTGAATAATGGTTGGGAATACTTGACACATTCCGCGATCATACGATAATAGTCATATTAAAGATAAAGAATGAACCCTTGAATTGATTGAATTTTATTTACAAATTAATCCATGCATTGAGTATTTATAATTGGGAATCATTGATGACCTAGTGCTTTCTCCCCCTTGATCACAACCAAATCTTTTTAATTACTTTCTTAGTTTTAATTTAATTTAGTTTTAGTTTAAATCAATCAACATCAATCTCTTGGTTACTTTCGGTTTAACTATAATTAGAATTGGATTTAACCAGATAAATATCTAATTCTCGTGGGAACAATCCTTACTTGCCGTTGTACGATATCTTCACGATTCGTGCACTTGCGAGTATTGTTTTTATAAACACAATTACACACATCAGGGACACAAGGGAGAGAGTTTTGGTTGGCATCGTATTGATTAGGTAGACAGATGTGGCGAAGGCAGAGGTCCGAAATTCAAGGGAAATAGAGTCATGGGTTAGTAATGTAAGACCAGTCTCTACGATGTGTCTTTGACGTCTCTCCGAGTACCCTTTCTGCTTAGGCATGTGTGGTGGAGTTGTGAGATGAGAAATACCATTTTCAGAAAAATAATTTTTGAGTGACATGTATTCCCCTCCATTGTCTGAGTAAAAAGTGGTGATTCTGATTTTGAAATAGATTTCGACAATGGATTTAAAACGAATAAAAGTTTGATGAACGTCAAATTTCTTTCGCAGTGGATAAAACCATATATATTTAGTGAAGTGATCCACAAAAATTACATAGTATTTAAAACAATCATGAGAAATAACTGGGGAGGTCCATACATCAGAAAATATGATTTCTAGAGGTAGAGAGGAAACAAGAGATGATTCAGAAAAAGAAAGCTTGTGACTTTTATTACATTGACAAGCATGATAGAAATCCTTTTTTGACATAGACGGCGATAAATCTAAACTAAAATTAGAAAAAATATGCTGTAAAATTGGAAAAGCCGGATGACCTAATCTATGGTACCAATTTGATGAAGTTGTTTTGATGCTGGAGAAGGCTAGAATTGGGGAAGATTCGGGTTTGACAGTCGGCCATTCATAGATGCCATCCTTGGTTGTTCCCTTCAGAAGAATTGCCCCCGTACGAATATCCTTCACAAGAAAACAAGAAGGTAAGAACTCAACGGACACATTATTAGCGGCGCAAAATTGGGATATAGAGATTAAGTTTTTTTTCATGTCAGGAACACAGAGTACATCATTTAAAGTAAAAGTTTTTGCATGTGTGTATAGAGATGTGGAACCAGTGTGTGTGATGGAAAGACCTGTGCCATCGCCAATCATGACATCATCTGAACCTTTGTACGGTGCATGCAGAGAAAGATTACCCAAGTCGACAGTGACATGGTGGGAAGCACCACTGTCAAGAAGCTATGCCAGATTATTGGAGGAGTTAGTTGCAGCGAAGTGAGCTCGTGGTTGCCAAGAAGTTGGGGAGGAGGAGTGTGGCGGTGGTTGGTCAGATCCAGGAGACTGAATTAGGACTATTTGAAAGGAGGTGCACCACTTAGCTGAGTGACCTTGAGTGCCACACATCTGGCAGCGACCAAGGTAGGGTCGTGGGGAGAATTGATTGCCACAGTTCTGTCCAGTGAAATTGGAATTAGGTGGAGGTCGGCCAACATTGTTGGGCGACAGGCGCCAACCCGAGTTATTGGTGGATTGAGGATGCCAATTGGAGTTGGTGGAAGACTGTGGACGCTAGTTGTTATGGTAGGTTCTATTGGTTGAGTTTGCTGTGACAAGGAATGTAGTCATCTCCTTTTTGCTGTTCTGAAGAGAAGCCTCAAACGACAAGAGTTTTTCGTGGAGCTCATCAAAAGTGATGGGATTATCACGAGCTTGAACCGCACGAACCAGTTCCTTATAGTCATCATCAAGTTCATCTAAGATTCGATCAGTGAGATCCTCATCGTCCACCGGAGCACCAAATAATGCAAGCTCATCTGCACGGGCTTTAACAGAGTGAAGAAAATCGGTGATATTTTGTGTACCTTTTTTTGAGTGCTTGAGAAGTGCTTTGATTTGTTGAATGCGTCCACGAGATGGCTTGTCATATGTGTTGGCAAGTATGGTCCATGCTTCCATTGACGTTTTAGCTCTAGCAACAAATGAGATAATAGTTGGAGACAAGGAGCCAATGATCATGTTCAGGATGAGTTGGTCCTGACGAATCCAGATATTGTATGCCGGATTTGGAGATTCTTCATCATTGATAGTTAGAGTAGCCGGTGGACATGGTTTTGAGCCATTGATATAACCAAGAAGATCATATCCTATGAAAAGAGTCTGAAACTGAATTTTCCAAGACATATAGTTACTGGCAGTGAGTTTGAGAGGATCCTGAGCAGAGATATTGATGGTAATGAGGTGAAATTCATTCGAGCGAAGTGTTGTGGAGGTTGCAGGTGTGATGTTGATGATCGTGGGAGGTGTTGCGGAGGAGCCGCTTTCAGGTGCAGGTGTGGTTATTGTCATTGGACTGAATGGGAGAGAAGAGAAAAATTGTTTCTAGAGTAAGGATCGATTCCGCTCTGATACCATATGAGATAGAGATTGGTTTTGGTGTTGAATTCATACACACCTTTTCATTGATAATGAACATATATATAACATTACAGGAAGTGTTTACGCAAAGCTAAAAGTCCTAGAGAAAATAGGAACGTAAATTAATTACAACCACATAATTCATACTCTGATAAGTACTCAGAAATCATACTTTGATAAGTAAACATAAATCCCAATATATACAAGAGTACAATCCTACTTAACATCTATTACTTCCAACAATTATATCTAAATTTGTTGTGTGCTTGTGATTGGGTTTGAGCCATGTTGCAATTAGGTCTTGCTAATGAGAGAATGTGTTAGAATTCTTAATAAAACACTATTATTGAGCGAGTCTCTCATAAGGGATCTCTTATATATAAAAATAAAATTTGAAAAAAAAAAGCACTAGAACTGTTTATCATAATTTCTTAAAATATGAAGGCATCAGAAATGAGTGAAATATAGGAAAATTCAAGAAAAATAGTTCCAGTGTTTGAAAAATTCTCAAATTTTATTCATAGATAAATTTCAATGAACTTATCATCCACAAAAAAAAAAAAAAATCAGATCAAAATTCATTAATTCAAATAAGGGATCCCTTATGAGACTTACTCTCTCTATCTATATATATATATTCTTATATTTTTCCTATTGTCGGTTCGAACTGATATAAAATATATCAGTTCCTTGTATGTGGGTAATTAGATTTAGAAAATGTTTTGACAAGTGTATACAGTCAACTCAAAATATTTAAATCCAATAACCCACATGTAAAAAACTCAAATATCACAGTTCCAACCGATAAATGTATATATATATATGATTAATAAAAAAAAATTACTGTTACATATGAAAGTTACCACTTACCAGTACTTTTATTATTGCTACATGAGCAGCCGCAAGTAGCATCTTTCTTAAATAAAGTGAAAATTTTCATGATACATGTTGTTTCAATAATTATCGACTTAATCCCTATTATTTAACTTATGTGAGTTACATCAAACAAATTGTCATAGTTTTATGTTACTATTAGAAAAACTTTTTTTTTATTTTTTTATTTTTTAAAAAGGTCTTTATTTCAATTTGGTTCAAAGCAGTCCTTATGGATTGTGAAAGTTTGAGTTTGATGTTAATGCAAAACAGGTTTTATTACTTTCAATTTTAAATGTTCAAATAATATAAAATAAATTAGAATAAAACCCTTTGGAACAATATAAATAAGTCAGAATAATTTAATATAATCGACTTAACCATTTAAAAAAATAAATGTCTTCACAATATAAAAAAATTAAAAAGTTTAAAGAATATTAAATAAAATTAAACAACATAATAAAAAAATTGGATGTATTTAAAACAAAAAACTAAATTGGAAATAATTAACAAAATACTAATAAGAAATTATTTAATTTATCATTTTATTTTCACAATTTAAAATAAAACTAAAAAAACATTAGAAAAAAAATAACAATGGCATATCAATCAATAAATAAACAAAAACAATAATACTAATGGAGGTAGTGGAGCCTACTTCAGTTTCATTTATTATATTTTGTAAAACAAAACTTTATTTGATTTTAATATTATTTTTATAAAAAATTTAACATAAAAGTTGATGAATAAGGATTTGTTTAATTAAAACACCCGATTCTTCAAAACTTAGTACTAAATTGATCGATATTCTATTAAACAAGATTACAAGAGGGATGACTTTGATATGTTCCTTTAAAATAACCTGAATCTCAAATAACCAAGCCATGACACATTGACTCCTCCCCTCGTGTAAACCGTGTTTATATAAACTGAATCTCAAAAAACCAAGCCATTACACATCGACTCCTCTCCTCGTGTAAACAGTGTTTATATATATATATATATATTCATTTTACTCTCGATACGTATTGATATAACTTATAACTTATATCAGTATGTTGTATGTGGACCACTGATTAAAGAGAAGTTTTGATAAGTGCATACACTTTAAATCAAAATATATAAATCTAATGGTTCACATCCAATGCACTGATGAAGTTATATGAGTGCGTAATGACTTAAACATTTTCGTACACACACACACACACATATATATATATATATGAGTGAGTCCCTCATGAGGGATCCTTTTATTGGGAATTTGAACCAATGATCACTGAAAAGAGTGGTGATAGCAACGTCTCCTGCCAGTGAGAAGATTTCCAACAAACTCGAGTGGCGTGAATCTCCATCAAAGCACCACGTCAACCCCTTTGAAGTTCTTGGATCACTATAGGGCACATGTGGAATAATCACGGCCCTTCGAGGTGTGTGTCCCCTACTAGCCCAATTACGTCAACGGTGAGGATCCACTAACCATCCCTTGCCTTAGGAACCAGGATCCTCACCTACATGAACCAGCACCAGAACATCAAAAAGACCTAGGTGGCACCATCTTGACCTTTCCAAGGGTGCCACCTGGCACTCGGCCCAAAAAAGATGGTGAGGATTGAACCCATCTCTTCCCCGCCTAAAGAAAGGTCCTCCACCTACCCACATGATGCCACTTTATAAATACCCCAACTCAAGAAGAGTAAAGGGGCTGGAAAAATAAGAGTTTCACAAGACCTATAGAGTGAATCCTATTTGGTTATTCCCATATCGTCCATCCTACTTGGCTACTATTTTCCCATAGCAAGCTCTATATTGTCCATCCTACCAGCCACATCATCCGGTCTATCTTTAGCTAAACCGTGCAATGGATAATGGATACGCTAAAAGACAATGTATGATGTATCCCATTCACATAATTAATAAAATGACATCCTACGTTTGATCAAGTCCTATTGAATCCCCGATCCACAAACACCCTTTAGGACCTATCCCACCACCTTTGGTGTCGGTCCCTAGCAACCAGACCTAAGGAACCCCGATACTAGCCCATCCTGAACCGGGCCGAGTACCTTGCCAGGTCCAGACCAACCGCGGTGCACCGTTACTCAGCGGTCAACCGGTTCCTCAAAAGTCCCTTCCGGATTTTTAGGGTAGCATATATGCAACAATATTAATGCATTCAGATTCAAAGCGTGCATAGCCATATCCATGTGACAATATTGATGTGAAACTTCAAATATTATGGATAACAATGGATTACAAGAAGAAATTTACATTATAAACTAACAAGCAATTGCACTCCTTTGTTTTGACATTAAAAAAGGAAAAAGCAACAACTAGTCATTAAGGCATAAGCATCAAGACTTATTCAAACTTCAATCAAACTGCGACATTAATCAGATTTCAGACAGAACGCGAAAGACGTTTCCATTCCGGGCGACAATGACATCCAAAAGATGTCAATTAAGTAGGACATCCACCAAACGAGGTTTTCTTGTTGGGTTCAAAGACATATTTGATGAGTGATTCCTTAATGGACAACAAGTGAGGAAACTCCTTCTTCAGCTTAGAGGTACCCAATTCATTGTTGCATCGAGGGGCTACAAGCACTGTAGCTTGCTCTTCAAGTGAGAAATTAACCCATTTAAAATCTGGGTCAATATAGTTCTTGTACATCTCCAAAATCTCATTGTGACTCACAACACCAGGATTTGTAAAATTCCATATACCCTTCAAATTTCTCTTGGCCATCTCAACCGAAACTGGTATCAGCTCATCCAAGATACTCATGCTGTTTGGAATATTAACTACTTTGTCGAATCGGGCAATCTTTATCACTATGTTACGCGGATTGCTTAGATCAGATGATATCGGCAATCTCATTCTCAGGTTACAAACATTGTCATATTCCTTCAAAAGCTCTTCAACCTATTGCAAATATTGAAATTTAAACAATCAAAATATATAACTGGAATATGAAGTTAGTTAAATTTTCTAAAATGCAAGAAATGCTAAAAGACAAAATCCAAAAAATGCAGGATCCTGCACTTAATAATGATTATAAAGCTATATATATATAATTACCATTGATTTGGTTTTGGAAAAGAAAGAACCAGCGTAGTTATGGTTGTCTGTCTCCTTGAATCCATTTCCTGAACCTAATGGATGTGCATCATCATAATCATAAATACAACCAGAAGTATAATTCATCATGAACAAGCCATGCTCTCTGCAAAGATCAGCCAAGTTCAATGTGCCAATAACGTTGCCGCGGATGGTCTCTAGCTTGTTAAATTCACACCAGTCAACATTGGGTCTGCCAGTCAATCCGGCTGCATTTAAAACATGAGTTGGCTTGACATTTCGAATATCTGCCAAGAGTTGAGATCGGTCCTCTAAACGCCCCAGCCCATACTCGAAAGGTATCCTTTGCTCTTCGCAGATCTTCCCAAGAAGTCCCCCTATCCAACCTGTTCTACCATATATCAAAAATTTCAGGAATGGCTTTTGATTCTGTTTAGTATATGTAGTCATCTGATCGATGATTACAGCAGCGAGTTAAAAATAGATGAAATGAAAGAGAAGAGGCTCAACTTCAGTCAAGGTGAGAAGCAGACAAGTAAGCCTAGTGTTTGTGAAGATGCATGACTACATGGACTTAGATTTATATAGAATCTTTCTCTGGTTGGGATGATTTCTAAATTTATTTTTAGAACTATGCTTAATTTGGTAATATTAACGTTACTAAACTAAACAAAAAGTTTTGCTTAACTTGGTATTATTGAAGAGTTGGCTATGTAACCTTACAGAAGGATAGTCCTGAAAATAGAAAGTCTAGGGTTTGTCGGGTTGCATGAATACATGGATTTAAATTTAATAAAGTCCATCTATAGTTAGGACGCACGATTCTGAAGAAAAAATCTGCATCGTCCTTTTGTAATGTTAATGTTAAAAAGTTAAATAAAATTTTGTGGAAATTAAAAGAAATAGTTTTTCCCAACATTCACTTTCTACGAAATAGCCCCTTTGAAAAAAATTTACATATATATCTGCTTTACCAACCCCATTTACCACTATGCCCTTAAGATCCCCTCTCATGGAAATCCCCTAAATACCCTCTTTAAATGTTTGAACAAATAAAACTTGATAAATTTTACTAAATTACCCTCCCCAATCTCATTTCCCATAAAATGACTAAATTACCCTCTGATTTCAAACAAAACTAACAATTAACAACACGAAAACAATTTGAATTAAAATGGTCCCATGCTCTGTGCCTACAACAAGAACAACGGAACCCCAAAGTGAGAGGAAGGAGAAGTAGAAGGTCCTCGTTGTCCTTATCATCGTTGTTCTCACCGCCGTTGCCGTTGCCATCGGCATAGAACGAAGCACCCAAACCCTAGACGAAACGCAAACCCAAACAATAACAAACACGAAATAGAAAGAGGAAGGAGAAGCACAAGGTCATCGTTTTCCTCATCGTCATTGTCATCGTCGTCGTCGCCGTTGCCATTGGTATTGAACGAAGCACCCAAACCCTAGACGAAACACAAACCAATTTGAAGATACTAATTTCTTCAAAATTGTGTTTTTTATTGGAGTTTGTTATTGTTTGTGTTTTGGGATGAATATTGGAGTTTGTTACTATTATTTAATTTATCATTTTATTTTCACAATTTAAAATAAAACTAAAAAAACATTAGAAAAAAAATAACAATGGCATATCAATTAGACATGATCACGGTTCGGTTCGAACCGTGAAACCGAACCGTAACCGTATGAAATGAACTGTAACCGTAACCGGAACCGTGGAACCGGTTCCGGAACCATAACCGGAACCGTGGGGACGAAGGTTCGGTTCCGGTTCATCTCCTAAAAAAACTGGTCAGGAACCGGCGGTTCGGTTCCGATTCCAATTTTTTTTTTTTTTTTTCTTAAGCAAAAATCTAAAAAAAAAGAAGAAGAACCGAATCGGATCCGACAGAATCGGAACCGGAACCGGAACCGCCTATCTACGGTTCCAAACCGGAACCGGAATCGGAACCGACCGGAACCGGAATCGGAACCGACCGGAACCGGAATCGGAACCGACCGGAACCATGGGCATGTCTAATATCAATCAATAAATAAACAAAAACAATAATACTAATGGAGGTAGTGGAGCCTCCTTCAGTTTCATTTATTATATTTTGTAAAACAAAACTTTATTTGATTTTAATATTATTTTAATATAAAAATTAAAATAAAAGTTGATGAATAGGGATTTGCTTAATTAAAACACCCGATTCTTCAAAACTTAGTACTAAATTGATCGATATTCTATTAAACAAGATTACAAGAGGGATGACTTTGATATGTTCCTTTAAAATATAAACTGAATCTCAAAAAACCAAGCCATGACACATTGACTCCTCTCCTCGTGTAAACCGTGTTTATATTCAAAAAACCAAGCCATGACACATTGACTCCTCTCCTCGTGTAAACCGTGTTTATATAAACTGAATCTCAAAAAACCAAGCCATGACACATTGACTCCTCTCCTCGTGTGAACCGTGTGTATATATATATATTCATTTTACTATGGGTACGTATTGTTATAACTTATATCAGTGTGTTGCATGTGAACCACTGATTAAAGAGAAGTTTTGATAAGTGCATATATTTTAAATCAAAATATATAAATCTAATGGTTCACATCCAATGTACTGATGAAGTTATATTAATGTGCACTGACTTAAACATTTTCGTACACACACACACACATATATATATATATATATATATATATATATATATGAGGGAATATCGCGGAAACATCATACCTAATATTTGCCCACAAGATGAGAGAGAATAAACTAATCAAAACACAAGATATACGTGGAAAACTCAAATCAGGTAAAAAAAAACCATAGATCGTCAGGACGACAGAGAAAATTCCACTATATATTAAATTATTACAACCATGTACTTTAAGATTCTCTCTCACACCTCAACCCAAACCACGCTCACATGATCCTTACCAAGAAACCCCAATATCCCATAGGTCTCTCCTGAATATCACTCGCGGATCTCTAACTTGATCCATTGATATTCTCCTAGATCCCTCCCTGAATATTCACATGGGTCTCTCACCTCAGATCTCACTTATCTGATGTTACATGGTGTTTCTTTTGACTCCATACAAAATAACCTAATTACAATATCTTTTTATACTAGTTACAAGAAGTTTTAGATAAACAAAATCCTACTACTTAACGTATAAGACTTACTTGTTTACATAAATATTATTTCCTTTTATGACAAGTCTTCTTGTAAAGAGTATTCATTTTCCTTCAAGCACAAAAACTTCAAAAAATAACACTTTTCCACCAAAGATTTCCCACTTCACATATGCTTATGATTGACTACGATTCGGGTCATGGTTGTGCACCCGATTCCTAAACCGTTGCAAGTCACTTGTGTTGGGGTATATGCCCTAAAAATGTAATTTGTAAATGGATTTATAAAATAAATAAAAGGAAAAGTTTAATTCATTCTTGTTGTATTTTTTATTTTATAACTTGTGCATATATTTAACATCCAAGATTGGCGGATGTAATCTCGAACTGTGTATATGAGTGTCATATACGGATGGATACAGTAAAAGACGTACAATCTAAAGAGTCCATAGATAGCAAATACAGTTGGGTACTTTATTTATGGTTAATCTATAGTTGCGGTCCATTCCGTAATGTACGGTGATTATATCATGAATCATTCATATGTAGATATGAGAATGGAGGCACCTTGTATGATGTGATCATATAGGACTGGGCCATGATCTATATGAATCTCTCACCAAGATCCGTTTACCGATGAGATTCATATATATCAACTAATGATGGCTATATGTGGGTGATCTTAATCCTGAGTGTCTTATCGACTCCTTCAGGTTAGATCGTGGTCTTTGATATACCATGGGTAAGGTAGGATGCAATTCCCGATCAATATGCTCCGTATGTTGGGATTGCGGTTTGGCTTGTGACTGGGAAGGTTTGTACACAATAGTGAAATCCATTCCTTCTTGTGAGAAGTAGACGGTAGTTCCCTTAAGGGTTGATTCGGGGCTTGGACAATATGAGCGCTCTCCGAATTCTGTAAGGAAATAGGATTTATTGTTCATTAGAGAATCAATGGTACTTACAGGATATATGTAATTAGAGGGGTATAACGGACATCATGACCCAACTCTAATTATGAACTATTGTGGAGGATCACACCATGTGTAATAGCTATATCGATGGACACTGAGTTGTATCGGTCTGTGTAAAAGCGTTTGCAGTTGAGAGAGTGCAGCTTCGGGTTTTTAGTGGAATAAGATCAAAGTTAATAATCAAAAAATATTAATTAAAGAGTTTAATTAATGATTCCAAGGATTATTGGAGCTCAAAATACTGTGGGTCCATTAGGTCCCCTTGCTAGCCCGAACGATTTAGGTAACAAGGGTCACGGTAAATTAATTGGATTATCCAATTAATTGTGCTACAAAAGTGACACGTATATATACGGAAATTAATTGAATAATGAGATTATTTAATTAATGAATGTTAATAGTTAAATTAATTAAATAATTAGATTATTTAATTATATTGATAATTATGAATTATGAATTATGAATTAACTATTAATTGGAGGGTGTTAGTTGATATATGGATTTAGGTGAAGATAAAATAATAGGATTATTTTATTTTACTAAATCATTTATCTAAGTATTTGAATTTATGTTTAATTTTAAAATACTTATTATCGCTTTTAATATATTAGATATATTTGAAAAGAATAATTAAAAAATATATATCAATTATAACACAAGAGATTGCATATGATGAAAATTGGTGTGTGCATTTATATAAGTGTTTGTATATGATACAAAAAAGGATATATATATATATATATATATATTGTTTTGTGATGAAAAAAACAGTAGGCGTGATGCTTAGATGTATATATTTTGTCAGCAGTTGAGTGTGAATTAAAAGAAGAAAAAAAAAATGTTCAAGTGTTGAACAGAAAACGAAAAAAAAATAAAAATTTACATGAGATGTAATTTATGTGTATGAAATCAATAACACCAAAGATTGAAGAAATAGTTTCTTCAAATTTTCTCTACATCCTCCATTCAAGTTTCTGAGACCGTGACGCGCCCACACGCAGTTACCAGATCCGGGAGATTGTGAGTAAGATCGAGTGGTTCAGACAGGAGCACATCGTAAAGTGAAGGAGCCTCCAAACGTTGGTATGTTATTCTGCTTTTTGGTGATTACAATTTCCTGTATATACATATAGTATGTATTAGTTCTGAAAAATAATTACGATCCAAAGTTCACTGGTCCCAGATACAGATATGATATGTATAAAAAATTTAAAGCCTAGTTCCGCTACGTAACCGGTGAACGGGGTTCCAACAATTGGTATCAGAGCCAAACTATTTTTCAGAACAAGAAATTGTTTTCGATGCCCCTATCTGTATGAATGTGTAGGCACCATCTTTATGATTGTATGAATGTTTATAATTAAATTGTTTAATTTAAACATAGTTGATCCTAAATTTTTATGGTACTGTGGATTTAGGGTTTATGGGTTGTATAATTTTTTTTATTATTATATTTTTCTTTTTCTATTATTGTATTGTAAATAAAAAAAATGTAACCTGTAAACAAACAACTGGAAACACGCGCGACGATGATATTGTTCACGGGGGTACTGTTCACCGGCACTGTTCCGATAAAAGCATTGTCATGCATGCGTATGTCATTTAGATTAGATGTGCCTATACAAATATATTTGATATGTCATACATGAATCATAGCCTGATATTTTATGTATTTTTTTTATGTGATTAAAATGGGCAATAATACATAATTGGCTATGAATAATGAGATTAGTTTTTTAATGGTTAGAAAACTTTGTAATTCTCATTAATATTAATCTAGTTATTAAAGAGTTTAATAAGTTAGATTAATATGGTCATTTATTGTAATTAGGATTAATATGATTAATTACCTAATAATAAATGAACTGAATAAAGTGTTAGAGTTTTAATAGTTAAAATTTGGTAAATACTAACATAATAATCCGACCTTAGTAAATAGTTTACAAAAGCTTAGATTATTCACTAATAGATTAGATTTTTAATTGTTAAAAATCATTAATAATTTATTAGTTAATTAGAATTTGTTTCTAATTAGTTAATGCGCTAGATAACTTGATTAAAGTTAGTCGTTTAATCCTGTAGAATCTAGGTGCATTAACGGTTAATAGAAAACCCTAATTAGAGAAATAGTGAGTGGGAGAGGGATATATGACATATATATCCCGCGGTCTCCATCATTAGTTCAACACCATGAGATCCGAGTGGGACCATGTGACGGCTTTGCTTTCGTCCTCCCTAAGGAGGGTTTCCACAAAGGTCAATACAAAAGTTGACTTCTTAACCGATAGGATTTATGAGGGTATTTCGGGATTGACCGACCCTAAGGCGGCAATTCTCGAGTTAAGCTCATGAGATCTGAAATGGTGGGTTACACTCACGAAGGTTTTGATCAAGTTTGTTAATAAAAAACCTGACTGAATGAACGATGGTTGAATGATATGGAATAAGAGTTATTCTAGAATATCATTTGATTGAGAATGTCTCGGTCCAATATGTAAAGACTTGACCGACCCTAAGGCGGCACTTCTTCGTGGTATGTTGGATTGTCGTGGTATAGTAACTAGTTTTAGGGTAGTTCTAGTTCGTTAAACATGTGCATGCATCATGTTTAAATTAATGCCAACGCACTCGCACTTGTTTTAAATAAATGACTGAATGAATGTTTTATTTATTTCAGCAATAATGTCTTCTGCATTACTTCAAATTCTTGCAAACGACAAATTAACTGGTGATAACTACACTAAGTGGAAACTTAACATTACTGCAATATTGGTCACCAAAGGCCTCAAGTTTCTACTTACGAAGGAATGTCCTCCAGCGCCTGCTGTTCGTGAGGCATACGAACTGTTCGTGAGGCATACGAGCGATGGGTCTCATCTAATGAGAAGTCCCGAACATATCTGTTAGTTTCTATAACAGACGTGCTTGTCACAAAGCACGAAGCAATGACTTCAGCATTCGAAATCATGGAGTCATTGAAAGCTATGTTCGGGCATCCCTCCGAGCAAAAACGGCATGAAGTTGTTCGTTCTGCTATGCTCACTCGCATGAAGGAAGGTACGTTAGTTCGGGAACATATCCTGAGCATGATGTCCTACTTCAACAAGGCAGAAGTCAATGGCGGGGCCATTGACGAACCCAGTCAAGTGAGCATCATACTGATGACTCTTTCGAAGAGTTTCGATCAGTTCAAGAGTAACTATGAGATGAACAAGTTAAGGTTCAATCTCACACAGTTGCTCTATGAGTTTGCTACCTTTGAGTCTTTAATTAAGGACGATAATGGTAAGACCGGTAAGGCAAATGTTGCTGAACCATCTTCCTCCTCAAATAATAAAAAGAGGAAGAGGTCTGCTGGGAAGGCGAAGGGCAAGCCTAAACCCAAGAAAGCCTAAAGAAAGAAGAAGTCCAAGAAAGGTAAATATGATTTACTTGTTCTTGAGTCATGTTTAGTGGAATATGATTCTTCAGCCTGGATAGTTGATTCAGTGGCCACTAACCATGTTTGTTCTTCGTTACAATGAACTGATTCTTGGACACAGCTAGAGGAGGGAGCCTTCTCAATGCATGTGGGGTCAGGGGATGTCGTGTTGACACTGCACGAGCAGTGGGCGTAATTAGATTACGTTTTTGTAATAATTATATATTGTTGAACAATGTATTTTATATTCCTGGATTTACACGGAATTTGATTTCTGTTTCTAAGTTGTTAGAATAAAAATATTCTATTTCTTTTAATAATAAGTATGTTATTATTGGAAAGAATGGTCTGAATATTTATTCAGGAATTAATGAAAACAATTTGTATGTGTTAAGACCGTCAATACATACGACACTGCTCAACACCGAAATGTTTAAGGTTGAAAAACCAAAAACTAAACGATATAATATTTCTCCAGATAATGACACGTATCTCTGACATCTAAGGCTTGGTCATATTAACCTTGACCGGATAGACAGACTAGTAAAAAGCGGACATTTAAGTGAGTTAAAGGTTGACACCTTACCTGCCAGTGAATCTTGTCTGGAAGGTAAGATTACTAAGAGACCTTTTACTGGAAAAAGGCTTAGAGCTAAAGAACCGCTAGAGCTAAAGAACCGCTAGAGCTTATACATACAGACGTCTTCGGACCGATGAATATTAAAGCTAGGGGTGGTTATGAGTATTATGTCACCTTTATGGATGACTACTCAAGATACGGATATGTCTACCTAATGCAACGGAAGTCGGAAACATTTGAAATATTCAAAGAATTTCGAGTTGAAGTTGAGAACCAATTAGGTAGGACTATCAAGTCACTGCGATCGGATCGTGGAGGTGAGTACCTTGACCAAGAGTTTGAAGACTTTATGGTCGAGCATGGGATAGTTTCCCAACTCACAGCTCCCGGTACACCTCAGCAAAATGGTGTAACGGAGAGGAGAAAAAGAACCCTAATGGAAATGGTGAGATCTATGATTAGTTTCTCATCATTACCAAATTCTTTCTAGGGATATGCGTTACAAACAGCGGCATACATTTTGAATGTGGTGACATCCAAATCTGTTCCTAAGACTCCCCTAGAGTTGTGGAATGGTCGTAAAGCTAGTTTACGATATTTCCGCATTTGGGGGTGTCCAACACACATGCTGAAGAACATAACTGGAAAGCTAGACTCCAAGTTGTGGTCTGCCTGTTTGTAGGATACTCTAAGGAGACCAGATGTGGACACTTCTATAGTCCCGAAGATAACAAAGTATTTGTATCGATAAATGCAACGTTTCTTGAGGATAGTTATATTAGTGACCATAAACCTCAATCTAAGATTGTATTGGATGAGTTGGAGCCTGGTGAGACTAGTGCTTTATCAACAAGAGTTGTTAATCTACAAACATCTGAGAGTCAGATGGTTCCTGATCAGGATACACTACCACCTAGACGTAGTGAGAGGGTTGTGAGACAACTTGAACGCTATGTAGGTATAGGTAAGGGACAAGGTGTTGTCTCTGCTGATAGTGTTGATGATCCATTGACATTTAAGAATGCAATGGAAGATCCTGATAAAGAGGAATGACTTAAAGCCATGAATCTCGAGATGGAGTCCATGTACTCTAACTCAGTCTGGGATCTTGTAGACTTACTGGATAGGGTAAAACCTATAGTGTGTAAGTGGATCTACAAGAGAAAGAGGGGAGTAGACGGGAAGGTATAGACCTTCAAGGCAAGACTAGTGGCCAAGGGTTATACCTAGAAAGAGGGGGTCGATTATGAAGAGACGTTCTCGCCTGTAGCAATGTTTAAGTCTATTAGGATTCTTTTATCCATTGCTGCCTATTTCGATTACAAAATTTGGCAAATGGACGTCAGGTCTGTATTCTTGAATGACAATCTTGATGAGAGCATCTATATGATGCAACCAAAGGGATTTATGTCTCCAGATCAAGAGCAAAAGGTTTGCAAGCTGCAAAGATCCATCTATGGACTTAAGAAAGCATCTAAATCTTAGAACATTAGCTTTGATGATGTGATCAAAACCTATGGCTTCGAGCAGAACGTCGATGAGCCTTGTGTCTACAAGCGCATCATTGATAAAAAAAGTAGTTTTCTTGGTCCTATACGTAGATGATATCCTACTCATTGGGAATGATGTGAGAGTGTTTTCTGATGTAAAGGGCTGGCTGGCTAGCAAATTCCAAATGAAAGATTTGGGATAGGCGAGTTATGTTCTAGGAATGCAACTTATAAGGGATCATAAGAACAAACTCATAGCACTGTCTCAGACATCATATATCGACAAGATTCTTGTGCGATTTTCGGTGTAAAACTCCAAGAAAGGTAATTTTCCTTCTAGGAATGGAGTTGACTTGTCTAAGGAACAGTGTTCTAAGACACCTCAAGAAGTTGAGGATATGAGACATGTATCATATGCATCGGCAGTAGGTAGTCTCATGTATGCTATGTTATGCACGAGACCGGACATCTGCTATGCAGTGGGAATAGTCAGTAGATACTAGTCCAACCTAGGATTAGATCGTTGGGTTGCTGTCAAGACAATTCTCAAGTATATTTGGAGAATGAGAGACTATATGCTAGTGTATTCCGGGCAGGATTTGATCCCGTTAAGATACAAGGATTTTGATTTTCAATCAGACAGGGATTCTAGGAAATCCACGTATGGATCAGTATTAACCTTGGGTGGTGGAGCCATTGTGTGAAGAAGTATCAAGCAATCTTGCATTGTTGACTCCACTATAGAAGCCGAATATGTAGCCGCTTGTGAAGCTGCTAAAGAGGCTGTTTGGCTCCGTAAATTCTTGAGAGATCTGGAAGTTGTTTTAGATCTAGATAGGCATACCACACCTTATTGTGACAACAATGGTGTTGTGGCTAATTCCAAAGAACTAAGAAGCCACAAGAGAGGGAAGCATATAGAGAGAAAGTATCATCTCATTAGAGAGATAATGTAGAGAGGATATGTGATCATCACAAAGATAGTCTCACAAGATAATCATGTTGATCCATTTACGAAGACCTTACCGGTTAAAGTGTTTTCGAGTCACCTAGATGGCCTAGGGTTACGAGACATGCCTCACATGCTTTAGTGCAAGTGGAAGATTGTTGGGGTTTATACCTTACAAATGTAATTTGTAAATGGATTTATGAAATAAATAAAAGGAAAAGTTTAATTCATTCTTGTTGTGTTGTTTATTTTATAACTTACGCATATATTTAACATCCAAGATTGCCGGATGTAATCTCAAACTGTGTATATAAGTGTCATATACGGATGGATACAGTAAAAGACGTGCAATCTAAAGAGTCCATAGATAGAAAATAAAGTTGGGTACTTTATTTGTGCTTAATCTATAGTTGCAGCTCATTCAGTAATATACGGTGATTCTATCCTAAATCATTCATATGTAGATATGAGAATGGAGGCACCTTGTATGATGTGATCATATAAGACTCGACCATGATCTATATGAATCTCTCACCAAGATCCATTTACCGATGAGATTCATATATATCTACTAATGATGGCTATATGTGGGTGATCTTAATCCTGAATGTCTTATCGACTTCTTCAGGTTAGATCGTGGTCTTTGATATACCATGGGTGAGGTCGGATGCAGTTCTCGATCAATATGATCCGTATATTGGGATTACAGTTTGGCTTGTGGCTGGGAAGGTTTGTATACAATAGTGGAATCTACTTCTTCTTGTGAGAAGTAGACGGTAGTTCCCTTAAGGGTTGATTCGGGGCTTGGACAATATGAACGCTCTCCTAATTCTGTAAGGAAATAGGATTTATTGTTCATTAGAGAATCAATGGTACTTAAAGGATATATGTAATTAGAGGGGTATAGCGGACATTATGACCCATCTCTAATTATAAACTATTGTGGAGGATCACACCATGTGTAATAGCTATATCGATGGACACTGAGTTGTATCGGTCTGTGTAAAAGCGTCTGCAGTTGAGAGAGTGTAGCTTCGGGTTTTTAGTGGAATAACACCAAAGTTATAATCAAGGAATATTAATTAAAGAGTTTAATTAATGATTCCGAGGATTATTGAAGCTCAAAATACTGTGGGTCCATTAGGTCCCCTTGCTAGCCCGAACGATTTAGGTAACAAGGGTCAAAGGTAAATAAATTGGATTGTCCAATTAATTGTGCTACAAAAGTGACACGTTTATATACGGAAATTAATTGAATAATGAGATTATATAATTAATGAATGTTAATAGTTAAATTAATTAAATAATTAGATTATTTAATTATATTGATAATTATAAATTATTAATTAACTATTAACTAGAGGGTGTTTGTTGATATATGATTTAGGTGAAGATAAAATAATAGGATTATTTTATTTTACTAAATCATTTATCTAAGTATTTGAATTTAAGTTTAATTTTAAAATACTTATTATCATTTTTAATATATTATATATATTTGAAAAGGATAATTAAAAGATATATATCAATTATAACACAAGAGATTGTATAGGATGAAAATTGGTATGTGCACATATATAAGTGTTTGTATATGATACAAACAAATATATTTATATATATATTGTTTTGTTACAAAAAGAACAATAGGCTTGATGCTTAGATGTAAATATTTTGTGAGCAGCTACGTGTGAATTAAAAGAAAAAAAATTTGTTCAAGTGTTGAACAGGTAACGATTTTTTTTTTTTTTTGCATGAGATGCAATTTATATGTGCATGAAATCAATAACACCAAAGATTGAAGAAAGAGTTTCTTCAAATTTTTTCTACATCCTCCATTCAAGTTTTTGATACTGTGATACGCCTACACGCAATTACCAGATCCGGGAGATAGTGAGTAAGATCAAGTGGTTCAGACAGGAGCACATCGTAAAGTGAAGGAGCCTCCAAACGTTGGTATGTTCTTCTGTTTTTTATTGATTACAATTTCCTGTATATACATATTATATGCATTAGTTCTTAAAATTAATTACGATCCGAAGTTCACTGGTCCCAGATACAGATATGATCTGTATAAAAATTTTCAAACCTAGTTCCGCTGCATAATCGGTGAACGGGGTTCCAACAACCTGAAATTATATTGCTCAGATAACTGCAATCCGCACATCAACGTTTGCACCGAGACTAATGTCTGACCGCTGTCCCACTGTTGTGATTCACACAGTGCTCTTAACAGCAATGTTCCACTGGCATTGAACTGATGTCCTACTGTCGTACAATTGTATAGCGTAGGTATAACGCCTCTTACCTGATCTTGTTTTCTTCAGCTGTTTCAGGTCTTCTTGTCTTCAACCTCCCTCAAACAATATCATTCAACTTCCAAATGTTTCTCATGTCTCCAAAAAGCTCCACATCAGTTAAGTCTTGTTTGGTTAACATTGGGTTCATTCGAGAATACGAGTCAAAACCTAACAGTTCTCCCCTTTGACTTGATTCTCAAAACTTTATCCATAGCCACAATTCTTATCACCAAGAATCACCATAGCCCACCACAAGGTATAGCCACTTAAGAACGAACCATCTTAAAAAAAAATATGTTTGATGTTCCGACACCATGTCGAAAAATAACCTGCTTAAATTGTGATGTAACTCCTCACGTCAGATTATTAGGGAGTTTGTCGGCCATCGACATCCATGTCCACCATACATCTTGCATCACTTTCTGACCAATGCCTTGTGCACAATTATGAACCACTAGGAGCAACATATCCTCTTCCATGGCCAATGGGGAAAACTGCCAAAAGGATAAACATGTCCTTACATCACCCAACTCTATGAAAGACCTTTTGTTCTTGCATCACATACCTAGTGAAAGACTTGCTACTAGAATTAGGAGTGCTTTGCCGGATAAGCCCCATGCTACACCAGAGACCTAGAGTGTTCAATATATATATATATATGCAATTAATGCCTTGAATAACCCAGATTTGATCTCCATGACCTGTACCTGCCACCACAAGCCAAACTTCTCCTCTATATCTATTCTTCTTTTCATCAAACCCTACCGAGTTCGAAACCGCTTTCAAGACGTATCTCTTTTGCTAAACTATATTAGGTAACCATGAATCATCATCCCAATATCACCAAATCCTCAATACGATCTCTTGTACAAACTCGACACTGCCATCCGAACAATGAGGCTCTGATACCAGTTGTTGGGAATTTGAACCAATGATCGCGGTAGTGTCATGCATAATATTCGCCCACAACTCATAGCAATTAATAACGTTAATAGTAGAAAAATAAAATGATAGTAAATAAACCAATCACAATACAAGATATACGTGGAAGACCCAAATAGGTAAAAAACCATGGGCCATTAGGACGACAGAAAAAGTTTCACTATATGATAAATTATTATAACCATATACTCCAGGATTTTCTCTCACACCTCAACCCCAAACCACGCTCACATCGCTCACATGATCCTCACCAAGAAACCCTAATATCCCCTAGGTCTCCCCTGAATATCACCTACGGATCTCTAACTTGATCCACTGATATTTCCCTAGATCCCTTCCCGAATATTCCTATGGGTCTCTCACCCGAATTTCACTTCTCTGATGTTACATGGTGTTTGTTTTGACTCCACACAAAATAACCTAATTACAAGGTCTATTTATACTAGTTACAGAGAGTTTAAGATAAATGGAAATCTTACTCCTAAATGTACAAGACTAATTTGTTTCACATAAATTCTATTTCTTTTTATGACAAATCTTCTTGTAAAGGGTATTCCTTTGTAGTCAAGCATAAGAACTTTCCAAAAGAACACTTTCCTTTTCTTCTGAAATAACATCGTTTAGAAAACCGCAATCCATATGCCAACGTTTACATCGAGATCGATGTATCACGGATTTTCCACCGCTGTGATTCACACATCGTTATTCTGAAAATACATATAAGGTTATACTAAACAACCTAGAAGGGGGTGAATAGGTTGTCACTCTATATTTTAAAACTCTTTCAAAACTTTTGTCAAAACCTTGGTGAGCATACAAATTAACCTTTAACATAATTGTTATGTGAAAACAATTAACACATGTATGCTCAATTCACCACCTTTAGTCTACAAATCATATAATAAGAAACAATGTATCTTATAAACAAATATATTCAATGCAAAGCAAATTCCATAAGTTGTACTTTGAATAATACAATGTAAATTCACTAAGCGAAACTTTACAACTTGAAATGGAATATCACAAGATATAATGTTCAAACAATTACAAAGATACAATAGACAAATGTTGATTCAACAAATAATACGTGCATCTCTTTCTCTACAAAAAATCTTGTTTACAAAGATGTGAAGAAATGAAAATCTTTAAACAAGATATGTATTATCAAATAAAGTATTGTCATACAAGTTTGCAAGTTGCAAGTGAAAGAATTATAACGAAACTAAAACAAAGAATACTTGTATTCTCTATTGTTCAAATTGTAAAAGTATTCAATCAAAGATGATTATATATAAATAAATCTAAGTACAAACAGAATGCTATTTACAACTTTTATCAAATGAAGTCTTTTCATTTCACACATTACAACAATCTTGTTTTTCAATGATCTTCTAGAAATAAAGTTTGTGAAACAAGACATAAGTATACACATACAAGTATAAAATAAAGATAGAAAGAATTAACACAAGGATTTTTTTTTTAACGTGGTAAAACCTCCTAAGAGGAAACGTCCACGGGTTGAATACAACCATCGGGTACTTTTATTATTGGAAAGTAGATAAGACATTCCTTAGAAGTTACCAACAAATGACACACTCTATATTGGACTAGACGTCTACCCAATCCCTATTGGTAGATTGGAAATTCCTCAAAAGTGATCAACAAATAACTCACTTTCTATTGGACTCCACTTTTACACAACTCCATTAAAAGGTTGGAAATTTCTCAAAAGTGATTAACAAACGACACAGTCTCTATTAGACTTCATCGCATCTTAATATCCCGGGTCTGCCAATAAAAAGTCTACTTTCTATCCAAGGCACCCTTGCCTTTAGAAAGTCTCCCTTGCTTGATTATCCGGACCTCACGTCCTAACCAAGACTCTTTAATTAGCTATCCGGACCACATGTCCTAGCCAAGACTTCATACCTTTTACAAGGACTTCCTAATGTGATCAATGAATGCAAAAATGTAAACAAGCACTCAACATAGAATATGATGATCAATACATCCTATGGGAACTAGACATATGCATGTAAGTTCACAACACAAAAATAGTCTAGTTACTATGCATGAATGAAAATCCTAGAACATGTGAAACACCCCATCACATTTAATTCCTAGAATCATTCATGAAACTAAAACTTGAATCAAGACATATACACTAAGCACACATTCAAGATTTTAGTAACAAACAAAAACATGCTAGATTCATGAGATATGATCAATCAAAGTTCTAGCAAATGTCTATAGCATTATTTTCTCACAATATTCAATCAAAATCAAAATAGCTCTAAAGTACACAATCAAATATGCTAATCCAATATATGTTCAATTAAAATAACCTAGCACATGTTAAGACTATTTATCATCAAAAATCAATCGATATGAAGCATAAATTGTCCTAATCAAAAGCTAGTACAATACAGTTTTCAATCATGTGAAAACAAAGATTTTGGTAAAAATCTAACTCAATATGAGAGAATCTAATAATGTTCAATCTAGCTTTAATAGAGTCTAAAACTCTAATCAAAATATACACAATAAACATACATATATAGAAGAAGAAAGTTCAAGGTATTTGAAAACTTTGAAGAATAAAACTCAAGAAATTTTTTAATACCTTAAGACAAATGTGCAGTCCCGTTTTTTGATGAAGAACCATCAGAAAACTTGATCAAATGACCTCAAACCATTTGGAAATGTTAGAGAATTGATAGACGAACAATCTCCAATTTGAATCACTTGAATCGAAGTTCAAATAAGAAAGTTATGGTGTTTGGAAGCTGAGAAAATTTGAGATGAAAATTATGCACAATTAGAAAATTTTCTTCTTAAAATGAAATGAGAGATAGAAGGAGATATTTAAATGAGAGAGAACGAGATGTTTGGAGGACCAATGGCCACGTGCTACCTCACATCCCCGAGGAGGCACTTGGCCATCTCAGGGTCAAGAAGCCCTCCTCCACGAGATGGCCATGCTCCTCTTCGGGGTTGGGTGGCAATTGGCCAAAGGCGACTTGCTTGATCCCTCGCGTACCTTAGCATTCTTTGACCGTTCTCCAACCTCCAAACTCTGAATTTAAATCTATTTTCGGATTACGAATCGAGACTCTCTCACGCAAATGGACTGTAAAAATTAGACCAGAAATTATGAATTCGACTCGACACAAGAAGACGAAGACAATGTATGGTAAGTGACCGGAAACTTTCGCAACTTTTTACTCGGAACTTGAAATCAAATGAATAAGTAACCGAAATGACCGGAACTCAGTAGGAAATAATAAAATGCCAAATTCAAGTCTAAAGTCCATAAAACATAAATAAACAAAAACATGAACATACAAGAATGTCATATCCTAGATATAGTCCCAAACCATACAATTTACAGAATTTGTCAATTTAAGTCTAATGCATGGGCATTCAATATTAAGTGTGTGAATGTGTAATACCAATTGAGCACAAAGATGCAGAAACACATATGAATGCTATGTGTGTGTATTTGTTGCCTAAGCCTTGTAAGAGAAATGAGGTCTAAATATACCTTTGTTAAGCAATGAAGTACACTTCTCTTTGAAGACTAAATCTTGCTTGATAGGTTGCTAAATCTTATTTGAAGATTGAATCATCATCAATCTAAGACAACTAATCAATACAAGTGAAATGTCGTTTGGATATGGAATAATGCCAACACAACTCAAAATCCTAACATGTTCCACTGGTATTGGACTGTTGTCCTACTGCTATACAATTGTACAGCACATGCACATCGCCTCTTACCTGATCTCGTTATCTTCAGCTGTTTCAGTTCTTCTGGTCTTCAGCCTCTCTCAAACAACACCATTCCAACTTTCAAACATTTCTCACGTCTCCAGGAAGCTCCACATCAGTTGAGTCTTGTTTGGTTAACATTGGGTTCATTCGAGAATGCGAGTCAAAACCTAACACCTTTATTTTAATTTTGGTGAGGACCCTAATGAAATCTCATTGATTTTTATTAATTTTGATTCTAATTTTTTTTGTGAACAATAAATTTAATGAAATCTACCTATGAACAAAATTTTTAAAAATTTCAAATATTCAAACTATTTATCCCGATTTTGTTCAATATAAAGGCATCGGAAAAATATGTGAAATATAAAAAAAAAATCAAGAAAAATTGTTATAGTATTTGAAAAGTTCATAAATTTTACATGTGTCTGAAAAATTGAAAAAATTTCAAATGCTTGAACTATTTATTCCGATTTTTTTAAATACGAAGGTATAAGTAAAATAGGTGAAATACAAAAAAAAAAAATCAAGAAAAATAGTTTTAGAACTTGAAATTTTTTAAAATTTTGTGTGAATTATTTAACTGGTTTTGTTAAATATGATTGCATCGGAAAAATAATTGAAATAAAATAAAATAAAATAAGAAAAATACTAGCACTTGAAAAATTCTTAAATTTTATGTGTGCACGTGTGATGCATCTTCTCTCATATATACATACATGTAGTAAGAAAACGCACAAACACGTAAATCTAAATCGCAAATAATTAGAAAACAATAACAAAAGAAAAGAAGAACACAATAGATTTTACGTGATTCATCAAAATCCGACGTCCACAGAGCATACCAGCAGTCAAATACACTATCAGAGTTCGATTACAATCTTTCAATCCCTCTCTTATAGTCTCTCTACAAGTTGCTCTCTCTTCGGCAATTTCTCAAACTAGACTAGGATTACAATAACATAGGAAAACAATCCTATTTATATGAAAGCATTAGGATAGTCAAATACATCAAGAAAGCATGTTTCAACTTATGTCAATAGAGCGGGATGTAGTCTACATCCCGTGCCCTGGACCGCGGAAAATCTCTGGAACGACCGCACACTACTACATAAAACTTGATAGAGATCACTTTTAAAATGATTTGAATAAATAAAGAGATCACTTTTAAAAACTATCTGTAGTCACGTGATCTTGACAAATTTTCTAATTGAGATCACTTAACCAGTAAAACTAAATAATATATATTAGATTTTAGTAATATAATGATTACTCACAAATCATTTTTACTTTTTTATAAAAATGATCCCGTGATTCACTTTTGAATATGATCACGTTATCACTATTTATAAATCGTTTTCAATTGATTACTAACGAAAAATAATATTCATTCTTAAAAAATCACAGTAACAAAAATCTTATATTTTCTAACAATTTTATTCATCCAAATTCAAAATATATATCCACAGGACATCTCAAAACAAATTAATATGTACAGTATATTTGAAAATAATAAATAAATTACAAAGTCACTTTCACCATATTCAATAATCAATATAAAGTTTAACATTAAATTGACCATTTGACCCTCGATCTCCTTATGAAATTTCCCTCAAAGTCATTCAAATAATCATCTCGCATAATATTAACATCGTCCTGGCTGTATAAAATCGACTCGTTCCTGATAATGAAAAACGGGAAAGTATAGAGAAATTTGCATCATCTAATATTCCCAAAGCATGTATAGAATCAAAATTTTCATATGACAACGCACAAGTTGGTATGATATCTGCCAAATATGAGAAACTGCAAGGGAGTTTGGCTTGGTTGCCATATTTCAGTGTGTGTTACTGACTATATGCATCCGTATGACTCATACATGAATGCATTCCATAATGTAATGAGTTTCATGCATGAAATAATGTTATGTCAGCATGTATCATTTGCTAGTAAAGGCAAAAAAAAAATAATACTAAATTTATACTATATTTCTTCTCAGTCCACACATACAAGCAAACAACCAAAACATTGGTTTACAAACAAGCAACCAACCATTTTTCATTTAATAATGGCTAGCAAGCAGAACATTGTTTTCAAGCAACCAACCAACCAACCAACCAACACCAAATGCATTACAATCACTGAAACCAAAATAAACCATCAACAAACCAAAGTATCAACCTTTGCACAACCAAATAACGTTACACAACATCCCAACAACACATAATCAGATTTGGTAAAATCTAACACAAAAGATGTCACCAACATTGTCACAAAATATGAAGACAAATCCCTTCAAGGTTTGGGATGTGAACCTATTTGTAAGCAAACATCATCTACATGTGTTAGTGGAGTTGTGGTTGTGCTGCATTCATTGGTCTGAGCCCTACAAAAATTGAATTCAATAGTTAGTATATACATTCTCATGCAATGGTCATACTTAGAAAGAGTAAACTATAATATTTACCCATTTGTAGGTGAACATTGTTGATTTATAGTACTAGTGCAACCCACTTGTATTGGAACCCTATAATATATGGATATGTAATTAAATAACACTTGAGTAAAACTTAAATATACATGTACCGGTATTCATGCAGCTAAACTATAATACCTGACAGATGTACTAGCAGATGTATTGGTCCCTTTTTTAGAAGCCTTTTTTCCTTTTGAGGTTGATTGTTTACCATTTTCCTACATTATGTAAAAGTAATTATTTATCAAAAGAAAAAACCAATTGAAGTTATATAATGAAGCAAAAGTTTTTTACCTTTGTTGGACAGGTCCGACTATTGTGTCCAATTTCTAGACATGTGGAACATCGTTTGGAGAAAGTTGCATCTGGTGCACACGGCTCATCTATTGCCCTTCTTATGTTCTTCTTAGGTATGTCCACTTTTGTTCTTTTGATGGGCGGTTTATTAATTTCAGACCGAATTTCTAGCCACATTGATTCTTCTGGCATTGGGTTGATGTTACCAGAATATGCAGTTCTCCAAGCTTCCTTTGAATAATACCAGTGAACATAATCTTAAGCAAACTCTATTTTATACATAAACACATCAATAACATGCTTACATGGCAGCCCACTGATCTGCCACATCCCACAATCACATGTCACGTTAGAAACATTGACTAAAAATTTCTTACCATATTTCTCAATTGTCCCATACCACTCTCCTCGACCATGAATAACTTGTAACTTCCTTGCTTCATATTCATTTGTAACCAATGTTTCCCTTGCATAAGGTGTAATAGAATCATTCAACTTTTCCACTTTATCCCATTTTTCACAAAACCTCACCATGATTTTTCTTCTCAAATGCTCTAAAAGTTGGAGTACAGGTTTGTCCCTTTTATCCTTTATCCAACTATTAAAACACTCCGACATGTTGGTAGTGATATGATCAGATTTGATATTTATGTCAAATCCATGTCTCGCCCAGTTTTCAACTGGCTCTAACATCAGCCAGTCGGGAGCCTTGGCATTTTCAGACCTAATTGAAGCCATAGCTTCATTGAAGCAACCATGGTTGGCAACTCTAACAGCATGCCATAGCTTCCCATTGATCTTGTGGTTCTTAAAGGTCGCTATGAAGTTGGAAAAGATATGTCTAAAACAATACCTAATTGATACTTCTGGCCACTCCTTATTTAAGGTTGTTAGACCTCATTTTTTGTTTATCACTCATAAAGCATATGGGTCTACCTTCTTCCCATCCCAAAGACTCAAGCAACAACCTCAAAAACCATGTCTAACTTTCAAAAGTTTATGACACACAAATACATAGAGCAATTGGAACTATGCAACTATTCCTATCTATAGCAGTAGCTGATAACAAAACTCCTTCAAACTGACAAGTCAAATGGCACCCATCAACACCTATCATGGGACAACCATTCACAAAACCTGTTTTACAGACACTGAAACTGAGATAGAATCTAAAGAAGGTCAGATTATTTGAAACCACGTTAGGATTCATTGCAACAAACACATCAGACCTCAGATTCGTTACATGTATTTCATTTCCATACTGCCTAAGCTTCCCATAGGCCTTTGTATGATCGGGCTTTAAATTCTCCAGCACAATCCTCTTTGCCCTATAAATTGTCTAACTATCAACCTTAATTGCATATCTTTCTTGCATTTCATTCTTGAATAACTTTGCTTTACCAGTATTGTTTGAATGAATGAACGACCTAAGAACTAATGCAACCCACATTGATGTAGTTTCATTATTTTTAGTAACCCTTGTGCACATCGAGTGGCTGCATAGAACACTTTTAATCATGAATGTCACCCCATCTGTGAGACATGATGCATGTAATCTCCAATCACATGTTTCATTTTCGTAAACCATTGTGTACCTATACTTGTCATTCTTGATTTTCTTCAACCTAAAGCCCTCTTGGATGGCATACAACTTAATGACTTCTCGAGTCATCTTTGCATTCCCAATAATCTGCCAATCTTGAAATGCAATGGTCCCATTTGGATTAAGGCCCCATTGATTATCCCGATAATATCTACCGGTTCTAGTCAACCCATTTTCTTCGTCGAAAGACAGTACTACAATTGAATTGTCACCGTTAGGATCACAACGGTCATGATTCTCAACATCTGATCCATGCTCTTCTTCAACCAAACTAACCTCTGAGTCATCATCCGACTCGTCATCAACCTCGTAGTTGTTGTTAACCTCACTTGCATTACTTTGCTCATTTACTGCATCTGCAACTGGTTCAGTTGATTGATCTGCAACCAGTGCACTTAATTCAATTGCAATTGGTTCACATGTTTCATCTGCAACTGATTCACTTGTTGCATCTTCAACTGGAACATCATTAAGGTGTTCCATATTTACTGTATTTATGTCCTCTGTCTAAACAAGCAAGTCAACCGGGAACTCTATATCGATGGGAACTAGAACTAGTTCAAACTCTATCGATGGCTTCTCATGACGACCAAACTCCTTGAATCAAAACATCAACTACTCATCTGTTGCCAGCACATAACGCATGCCATTCCATGGCAATGTAATGGCCAATTGCTATTTTTCGATAGGGTTAACCTACAGTTGCTTTTTCGCATCGCTGATCAGACTAATGACACTACATTCTCCAGGTTCTATGATATCCAGGTCAATAGTTTTGTCGACATACTTCACATATATTTAGAATGACAACATTTGTAAGAATATGAACATAAAAGATAAAACAAACGAAAAACATAAGAATCTGCACAGTACAGACATACAAACACATCATAAATTTCAATTATTTTTCTTTACGAAAATCAAAGTTTATCTAATATTGAACCAATTCCATGTAAAAGCCTAAAAAAAACTCTGACAAAAAGGACAACTTCATAACCAAGTCGAACAAAAACAAGACACAAAAACTGAAAACAAACCCTTAATACACAAAACTTAATAAATTTCGAATATTTTTTCAAGAAAAAAAAAATCTACTATTGAACCAATTTCATGCAAAAGCCTGACAAAACCACATAAAAAAAAACTTCATTTGCAAACAAAGACACAAATTTTAAACAAACCCTAACTATACAATACAAGGCTTTTGTTCAAAATTCTCAATTCTTTTTGGATCAAAACCAAAAACGATTGATTAATCAACAACTGCATGCAAAAGCCACAAACCGTTTAACAAATACTTTAACTTACCGGTTCGTCCTCTATCGCTGGTGATGGAGGAACCTTCGTAGGTTTACTGCTTCCATTCAATTACAAAGATGGTAAGTTCAAACAAATTTGGAGGTTTGGAGGAGGATCGAAAACGCGTGAGAGGGAAATGTGAGAATGAAAGGGCTGCTAGTGGGATATGGGAAGTGGTTGAGTGGGTTGTAGGGACCAAAGGTTTTGTTTTCATTTAGGGATTTCAAGGTTAAATAAGTCATTTTCGTTGACCCAGAGGGATGTTGTCTGTTTTTCAATTTCACCACAACAAAATGATAAAATTAACCTTAATTCCGTTAAATTTGTGTAATGTCTAACTAACGAAGCGACTCAATTAATGCGTGTTTTAAAACTTAGGGACCATCCCATGTTAAAACTGGAAAGACACTTAAAAACCTTATTATCGGTCAAAACATAAGGACCAAAATGATAATATTCTCTTTTTTAAAGATATTACTTGGTGCTTAATTTAATTAAAATGCAAAAAACAAAAGTAAATGATACAAGAGAAGCGAAAGCTAATGGCCTGTTTGATTTTTCCACTTAATACTTAATGTGTGTCATTAAATTGTTTTGTTTGATTATTTAACGGATAAAATCACTGAATGAGCTCTTAAAATCACTGGTTATGAAAAGTGAAATTTTTTCACTTTTCACTTAACAGCAAATCATCTAAATATATATTACTTTATAACCTCCAAACTTATCCTCACAAATCTTATTTGATTTCATGTTTTATCTTCTCTTACAACCTTAACAATATTAATATTTTTTTTTTCTTCTCGCTATTTAAATAATATTAGCAACCATTAAACCTAGTTTTTTCAAGCCTTGAAAATCTCCATTTGAATGCAACGTTTTTTTAATTGTATTCAAACCTATTTCAACTTCTATTTATATATCGGTAAGGATCTTTTTTTCATTATAATTTGATTAGTTTTATATTATATGATTGGAGAAAATTAGCACTTAAAAAAAAACCGGTTTTGCAAAAAAACTTAAACCAACTTAACTATAAACTATATGCAGTTTACATGTATCGCAAGTATCACGATATCATCTCTATATGTTTAGATGAGATACTTCCAAATTTGACACTAACTTTGTTAATTTACATATATATATATATATATATATATATATATATATATATATATATTGAATTATGTATATTTGTGGCATATTTATATAGCATGTTCATATTGATAGAACATATAGATTTCATTATAAATGTATAATTATATTATTATAATTTCATACATAAACATTGAACACATTAAAATATAAATATATAACAAATAATAGTTGAAAGGGTATAGATGTAAAATTATTTATTTTTAGATATTTGTAACTTAAAAAAAAAACAACTTATCACTAAAAAATCAAACATGTTATTCAGTTTTCAGTCACTATTCAGTCTTCAGTATAATTCAACACTGTTCAGTCTTCGGCCGAAAAATCAAAAGCAACCTAAGTCACCCAATATACCTACCTGGAGAAAAGTTAATTGCTCTAAATCCACTGTTTTAAACCATGAATTATATCTTCGCCTAAAAACAAACAATCCAAAGTTAATTGCTCTGAAACCCTGTTTCAAACCATGGTTCAAAGCTTCACCAAAAAACAAACAATCCAAACCTAAGATCAAGTGATCAAGTGTATAAATAATATCCATATTCCTTGATCATAAAATATTACACAAAATACAATAAAGACAAAGAAATTTATATACGAAGCTATAAAATTTTAATAATCCAAAGGACCTTGAACTCCTGTTGAGAGAAAATGAAAAACTTTTATAAATGAAGAAGATCATTAGAATAAAACTTTTATTTCATAAAAATAATAAAATTGAGAGAAAATGAGACTCACTTGTGTGCATCATGCATGCTTCAGTGAACATGATTAGGAATTTTCAAACCCAAGAATAACCGATTAGAAAGTGGGACTTGTGGCTGTGTTGAAAATTGATAAAATTGGAAGGTAAGAGAATTCGAGGGAGAGAAATTAGGCACTTCCAGTTGTGGGCTTTTTAATTAAATTTTTTCTCTTTTTTTTTTTTGAAATCTTCTCTCCATTTTTGTACTAGTGCATTATCACTTCAAAACGAATTATCTCTAATTTTTTTAAAAAAAAATCTTAATAAACAATTTTTTTCAATTAAAAGAAATAATCTATAACCTGGGATAAATTTAATCTTGTATAATTTTTTTAAAAAAAATCACTTTTAAAAGGATCTATTTTAAATATAAATAGATTTTTTTTTTTAAAATGATCTATTATAAGTGATAGGAGATCATTTTCTGGAAAAAAGAAGATCTATGTTAAATAATCACTTCATGAAACATATAATTTTTTTTACAAAATGATCTATTTTCACTGATCACTTCCTTAACAAGGATCACTTTTTTGTAAAGTGATCTATTTTAAATGATCTCTTTGATTCTTTTTGTAGTAGCCGCAATCTGTTGTGCCGCAATCTATGTCGCGGAATCCTGTGATTGACCGCCTCTTGCGTATCACAGTTCCTTCCAGATTTCGATTCTGAAGCTCTACAAACACAAGTCACCTAAAAAAGAAGACTCAAAAAAGAGAAAATCTACCGGAAATAGCAAGATGACAGAACCTACCCTGACTCCTCTTTTGAGTACGGGGGAATACTATGAAAATCTTATATTTCTGTATGAAATCTGAATCTTTTAGAAAAACTTTACAAAAAATCATATGAATCTCAAGTGGCTTCTAATAAAACTATTACAACCTGTAATTTAAAAGTTCAATTTAAATCTGTTGGTTATGGCTCATCACAAAATATAATTCTTTCAAAATAAAAATATGTTTTTCTTGTGTTGTTGTAATTTTTTACTATGCAATAAAACCATTAAAACTATTTTTGGCATATTTCATGAAGAAATCATGTTTTCTCTAAAATACTTAGTGTTATAATTCAAATACTGTTAACAAATATAATGCAGTTCGAAAACAATCTCATGTTGTTGCTGAATTTCTCATTCTTAAATATTTGGTGTAAATCTGATAATCTCTTTTCTTTATGTACCGATCGTAATCTGCATTATATATATTCTAAAAATATGCATCAAACTAGTACCAAGGGAAATCTGTCATACATGTGTCCATGATCTCTCCAGGCACACGCAAAGCTAAGGATAAACATCTATCGTACCGTGTAGAGCGAAAACATAGATCATACACGTGTAGAGCGACTCTAACTTTGACTGAATATATGTCATACACGTACAGATCTGACTCTAACATACATATGCATAAGTCCCAAATGCCAATAATCTGAATCTGATATTGTTATGGACGGGTCACATCTGGTGTTTAAAATCTCTTTCCGAACATACATATAATTCTTTAAAAATACTTTTCTTAAAACATGTCTAAATATTCTTTTCTTTACTAGAAATTCTCATTAACAACTTGGATCTAGAAATCTAGAAATCTGTTTGAAAATGCTGGTACTATTCTTCTATATGAAATCTTGTTCTATAAATCAAATACTATAATAAATCTAATTTTGATTTGTTAAAACATACCATATTATCTTGAAACCTGTTTTCTAAATAAATGAATGAATCATTTATTTCTAATAATTCTCCAAATCATTTAAAGCTAATACATAATTCTAAAACAAATAACTTTTAAATAAAAATATCCAATCACAGTGCTCTACTCAAATATGTTATGAGACTGAGTTCTGTTTGAATTCATCTATTTCTAGATACATTCTAAATTACATAAAACTAAGTTTAGGATTTATTGGATGATATAATAGTCTACCATATCTCACCTACAGAAAAGTAATCACTTATCTCACTACAAAAAAAGGCTATTGGGATGCTTTATTTTTCCGTCCCAATAGCCAAATAAACTATAGATCTATTGAGACGAAATAAATTCGTCTCAAAATTCGTCACCTCAGATGGGTCACAATAGCTTCTTTGGGATGAAAATTGAAATTCATCCCTAAAGACTACCTATAGGGACGATTTTTGTTTCGTCCCTATAGATAATTTGTAGGGATGAAATATTACGTCCCTATAGGTTATCAAAAGGGATGAAATATTTCGTCCCTACAAACTATCTATAGGGATGAAATTTAATTTAAAAATAAAATAAAAAAATTAATACTCATATAAACCCAATACCCAACACAATCAATATCCACACCCAACTCCACTGACCCAACCCACCCAACCAACTCAACCGTTTAAAGTTTGGCTCTCCACCTGAGTCAAACCAGCGACCTCCAACCCTCCATTTAAAGAGCTTATCGACTTCACTAGTGTTTAGGATATGTCAATTAATGTATATTATTTATATATAAGCTCTATTTGTTATTAAATTTTTATTATAAATGAATTCCAATAATTTAAAATTTATTTTTATATTATAAATAAATTGTTATTAAAAATGTTTATTGTAACATTTAATTAAACTATTTTTTTTTAAAATATTACAAGAACTATTACAATATGGCTGTCGGACCAATTGAAATCAAACAATACATGAGCCTCAAGATATTAAGGCTCATAATGGGAGATAATTACTTCCCATAACCTGTGAAGAAAACTCCCGGTTTGAACCTCTCACCATTTATATGGAAGGGAGGTACACTCCCAACTCCACTAAGAGATAATGTGCAATTAAAATATTTTTAAAAAACATTTATTGTCATATCAAATAGTCTATCCTTAATCGTATATGAAATACAAAAACCTTCCATATCAAAATGGAAGGATAAATATATAACAACTTTTCTAGAAAGTGGTTTGCAAGAATTATAGAGACTTTCTTTACTTTTTTCAATTTAATGGACACATGTAATATTTGAATTCCTATCACAAAAGAAAAAGATAAATATACAACAACTTTTCTATAAAGTGGTTTTTCATTTTAGATTCTTATTATAATATTTATAATATATATATATATATATATATTCATAATTTTTGAATTAATCTATAGTAATTAATATAAAAAAATGAAACAAATTTAATTATGTCTCTTAGGAAAAACTTTTAAAAAATAAAGATAAAAAAATAATAATATAATCCCAATAAATCATTATCAACAACAAATATTATTTTTGTTTTAATAATTCTCCAAGTCTATATATATATTTAAAAAAAATATCAAACTTTTAGGGACGAATAATTTTCATCTCAATAGACATCCTATTGGGAAGAATAATTTATTTTGTCCCAATACACATTCTATTGAGACAAATTATTTTCGTCCCTAAAAGTCTTGATATTTTTGCACCTTTTAGGGACAATTTTTTTTTTCCGTCTCAATAGACATTTTATTGGGATAAATATTTTCGTCCCTAAAAGTCTCGTCGGGTTTGTCCTTTTTTTAGGGACGGATAATTTGTTTCGTCCCAATAGACGTTCTATTGGGACGATTTTTTTCTTCCCTATAGTTTTTTTTTTTCAGGTTTGAAATTTTTAGGGACGAATTTGTTTTTATGTCCCAATAGATGTTCTATTGATTCGTCCCTAAAACCTATTTTCTTGTAGTGTCTGTATATCCCATTCCACCAAGTATACCAAATCGTATTTCTCCACATTTTACCTGGCAAAGGGTCGAATCAAATCGAATACGTGTCAAATCCTGAACGGGTCCTGTAAAATTTCACTCAACCCGTTAGCTTATTGGGTTTGAAAATGTAAAACCAAACCCATTCACTAATTTAATGGGTAAACCAAACCATCCATTTAGCACGTTATACTTTTAATTTAGTAATTAATATTTTAAGTTACAAAAATAAGAAAGAAAAATATAAAAATATATGAATACTCATAACACAAATATAAAAAAATGTCTAAAACTAAATTAAATTGAAAATAAGTGCTTGTCAATCTGTCTGCATGTGTGATAAAAATTGATTTTAATTTATAATAAGTTGATTATTAAAAAAATATTAATCACGTAATTGAGAATACACAGAAATATGTAAAAAGTTGATACAAGAATTGTGGATGCTGAATAAACTAACAATGTTGAATTCTATTTCAACTTTAAAGAAAGAAAAAATAGAAATATAAAAAAGTGGATGAATAAAATTGTTTTGCACAAAGAATAAACTAACCAACTCAAAGTTTAATTCTATTTCAACTTTAAAGAAAGAAAAAATAGAAATATAAAAAAGTGGATGAATAAAATTGTTTCGCACAATGAATAAACTAACAAACTAACGTTAATGGTTATGGATAATGAATTAATACTGAAATATTCATATTCATGATATAAACAACCTTACCTTAACGAATGGTAATGCTTGGACATTGCTGTGAATATTGCGGGGGATGTCGAACTTGTCATGGCTATGTATTGGTGATTTTAATGAAATTGTGTGTGATGAGGAGAAACAGGGAGGTCTCGCGGTGACAGATGGAGGACTTTAGATGATATAGAACAAGTGGTTGAGTCCTACATGGCTTGGTGGGACCATCCTAAATCCAAGATTAAATTACCTTAATTGAAGGGAATCGGTGAGATCTTCATAAGTCAAAACCTTTGGTGTTGAGACACGTTCTTTTTCGGCCAAATTCCATCATTTAGGCCTCGAAATCGCAATTCTTTCATTTTTGAGAAATTTCTTTTTTTTGTCATAAGTTGACTTTGACAAGCCATAATCGCCTACCATTAATTCCGGCTTGATTATGGTCGTTGGTACTCTTGTTGTAGTGATCAAACATTAACAATAATTAATGTCAAATAATAAATCTATCTTTGGATCGATTTATTATTCACATGTAAAACCTTATAATCGTCACATATTTATCACCACAGGTGTGTGTGCAATTCGGCCAAGTATTATCCTTCCTTTGGGCCGACTAATTCTCGCATGAATTTACACACACACAAACATCCAACATCCCTCATGAACAATCTACACAAGAGAGATCACTTTAGTGACATCTTGTTTCAATTAGCTCATTTAGAATGATAAACCATTTTATTTAACCATAAAAGATATACCAATAATGGTCGGTCTCATCTCAAGATACCTAGTACAACACTAATATCAAGTCTTTGGACAATAATATTAATTGTAAGTGGTACTCTTGTTGTAGTGATCAAACGTTGACAATAATTTATGTTAAGTAATAAATCTATATTTGGATCGACTTATTATTCACATGTAAAACCTTATAATCATCACATGTTTACCACCACAGATGTGTGTACAATTCGGCCAAGTATTAACATTCTTTTGGGTCAGCTAATACCCGTATGAATTTATACACACACGTGGTACTCTTCTAGTAGTGATCAAACATTGACAATAATTTATGTTAAATAATAAATCTATCTTTGGAATGACTTATTATTCACATGTAAAACCTTAAAATCGTCACATGTTTACCACCACAGATGTGTGTGCAATTCGTCCAAGTATTAACCTTCCTTTGGGCCAGTAAATACCCGCATGAATTTATACACACACGCTGTACTCTTCTAGCGGTGATCAAACATTGACAATAATTTATATTAAATAATAAATCTATCTTTGGATCGACTTATTATTCACATGTAAAACCTTATAATTGTCACATGTTAACCACCACAAATGTGTGTATGATTCAGCCACGTATTAACCTTCCTTTGGACCGGTAAATACCCGCATGAATATACACATACACGAACATCCAACATCCTGATCAGAGCGATTTATATACCTTTTGAGGTCCCCATTTTCTAGCTTTTGTTCTTGTTTTCGAGTATATTTTGGTATTTGATGTGTTTGCGAGCCTTGTGTAGGTACATGTTCCCTACGGAATGTATTTGAGTTTAATTGAAAAGTTTTGGAGGTTAAAGGACAGAATTTGAAATAGCTTGTGCAGACACCCCAACTTTGGAAGGTCATATCACTTTCCTCCGATCGAACTACATCGCCCATAACCACTTTCGGAAAGCACCAGAGGTCTTCTTTCCAACTCATGTTACACATCGTGATTACAAGGTTTTTGGAGAAAGTTATGATCATTTTTATGATGGTGCGCAGAGAAGTGCGGTACGCAACCCCGCAAGACCAAGTTGCGTATCGTGTTTTGTACCTCGTTTTTGAGCAGTAAGCTCCAAAAAGAGATGTACGGTACACTGTGTTGATGCGTACAGCATATCGTATCGTACCGTACCGTACCGTACATCAGGGCAGAAATATGTTTTTCAACCATTTTCAGAGGGGTATTCTTGTCTTTTCACCCAAAAGTCTTGCCCTAACCTCCCACACTATAAATACCCCCCTTTCTCCTCATTCTTGGGAAATCTCTTCCTCTATTTTCCCCTTTCACGCCTCTTCTTTTCTCTTCTCTCTTCCATTTTCTTCCATTTTCTTTCATCTATTCTCTCATGGAGGTTTTTCCTCCATGGGAGCTCACCATACACCTCCACCTCACCACTATACACTTCCTCCATCCATCTTATAGTAGATTACAAAGGAATTAGGAGCCAAATTCGAGCTAGGAAGGCAAGGAGCATCTTTGAAGGACTTGTCTTCAATGTTTTGCTCTTATTTGGTCATTTCTTTGTATTTCTTGTTGTCTTTGATGTGTAACACCGAATTTGGGAATTTGTAAGCCTTTCACATGTGCTATATATGTATTTTTGTACTTAAATTCATTTGGGTTTTGTTTTGCTCTTTGATATATGTGCTTTTATGCTCTTAATATGATATGTATGTGTATGAATTGTTAGAAATCAATGTGTCCATGATTGGGTTTAGGAGTAGTTGTAATTTATAGTAGAAATTAGATACCCGTGATTGTTGATTGATTGATGGATGACTTGAAATTCCATGTATTGAGTAATTTGAGTAATAGAGATTTTAGCCCCAAAGAGTAGAAAAGGTTTCAGTTCATGCTTTTAGTTACTAAATTGACCTTGGTTCATATCCTTGTTCTTAATAGGTCTTTATATTAAGACACGATTATCCATCCACGTGACAGGATTGGATGATGAATTGATTGTGGGAAAATTCCCTAATCAAGAGGATGAACCTTTAACCTAAATTGAATGTTCTTAATGATATAGCAATCACATTGTTGCATGTAGTTGTTAGGTAAACTTGTTTCCCATGTTTAGCCATCCTAGAGAGTTGACCAAACCGAATCTTTGACCTAGAAGTATGACCACCGACATTTCTTTTATGCTTGTGTAGTTATATGGATGTTTTGAATGCTTAAAGCTTTTGATTAATAGATCCATGGTTAGATGCTATGTACCGAGAGGAGACTCGTTTGACAATGCTTAGATAAACATTCACTATGCTTGACTAGAAAGTGCTAGAACCGCTAGGCTAGCGTATAGGGTTCGATTTGTATTCCACGTGCTTAATGGGTTCATATATATTGTCAGAATTGCTCGAGAGAGATTTCGGGTATATATGGATACTATCTATAAGACATCGAGAGAGATTAGAGATTAATTAAGGGGATATGAGCCTATGTATACTTGCACATTTGAGGATTAGGTGAGTCTGGAATGTAATTAGGAGGATTGTAACTGTTGACTCGTTTCCCTAGTGTAACAAAATTTCATGCATATCTCAATTTCATCTATCATTGTATATATCATTTATATAAGTTAATTAGTTATATTATTATTCACTTTTCTGCACACGCAACACACGAGTCCGCTCGGAGTGTTGTAATAATAGCTAGAACTAGAGACGATCGGTGAATCCCACCTCCCTGTTGATCGATCCCTTGCTTGCCGTTGTGCTAGTCTCTGTGACTTGCGCCCTTGCAAGGCTGAACTTAAATGTTCATATTTGAAGACACTCCAACGACGTGTCACCATCAAATTGGCGCCGCTGCCGGGGAGGTAGCACATTCATTGATTGTTGATAGTTTTAGCTTTCATTTTATTGATTTTTATTGCTTTGCAGAGTAGATTGTTATGTTAAAAATAAGCATCTCTTTTACTCATGTCTTTCATTGTGTGCACGGCAATGTTTAGGCTAGGTTATGGAGTTGTTAGTCGTGTTTTGTTATTTTATTTATAGCATATGCATTTGATTGCTTTTTGAGTTGTGCTTGTGTAAGGAATTGAAACTATCAGGTTGGAAAGACCACACGACTCTTGAGAGCTAGGTGTGCATCTATCGCACCGCAACAACTCTCCACGTGAAACGGCAATGCCACAAAGGCCATGTGGTTGCTGCCACAAGAGGTTCCCTCTAAATTTTGAGCTTTAATTTGAGTGTTTGTAGAGTAGTCGTCGACTTGGGTGGGAACTGCCCATGCGTTTAATGTTAGGAATGCTATGCTTATTTTCTTTTATTTTCATTTATGTTTAAATCTAAGAGTGGATTTGTGTTGTGCTTAGATATTAAGGTGTTTGTTTTAGACAATTTTCAAATCTCTGAAAAAAGTGTCCTGTTTTGAATATTATTGAGGCAAATGTTTCTTTAAAACTGTATTGATTGGTGAAGAAATTAATTTTTCGGCCCATGTTGTGTTCTTTGATTTTTCGTTACGATTCTGAATATATAAAGAACGTAAAATTCTGGATGGTGGTTTAAAAGTTATGATCATTTCTTCAATCAAAGGTCAAGGGCGATGCCCTGTTTTTTGAAACTGCACATACACTGTTTTCATCGACCATTTTTACACTTTTTAAATTTGAATTTTGAAATATTTTATAAATGAAAAGTGTGTATTTATATGTATACATGATGGTGTTAAAATTTTGTCAAATGATATTAAGTTTTTTTAAAGATATACACCAATGAGTGGAAAATAGACATACTTGAATTTCGACAGTTTTTGAAATTTTTGGCCTCCATGTTGAATTGCTTTCTTTTGTGTGCCGGTAGAGATATGCATAGTATGCTTTTAGCTCCGTGCATCACTTAAATTTGCTTGTACAGTGTCAATCTTTTGATGTTGAGTTGGATAGAACTCTTTGTGTGTTTAGCTTAGTGAAATAGTGGAGACTACCCGTGAACTACACTTAAACCTAAAAAGCGAATTTTGTGGGTTTTGTTTCTACTCTTTAAACACTTTCTGATTTCGTTCTTAACTGTGATCTCATTGTAATTCAAATTTGCATTGATTGCCATAGAACTTTATCATGTGGATTGTGATTAACACTGAAAAGTGCATGTTTACTAAGGGATAATATCATCATTTTACACTTCCAATATGATTAATTCCCCAATTCAGACATAATTTCGTTCGTTCGCTTAAATAAATGTGTTGTGTAGTAATCAGTGTATTTTTCTTTGTATTTCAGAGGTAATTCGATCAATTCAGAATCATGGAGAAGTCAGATGACAAAACAAACATCGTTTTCAAGTTTAGAACATCAAAAAACCTTAATAAGACCACGAATGACATTTTCGTAATTTTGACTATTTACTGTTCACAGTTGACTTTCACTATTTATAGTTGACTTTTTACTGTTCATAGTAACTTTCACTGTTCACTCACTGATGCGTTACTGTTCATTCACTGATGCGTTACTGTTCACTCATGGATGAGTTACTGTTCACTCATGGATGGGTTACTGTTCACTGATGACGTGGTGAAATCTGGACGCTCAATTCTAAATTCATTCGATGGTCAATTTTCATCGGTATTTTGTATAAATAGAGGGCCTTTCCCCCCTAATTTTGAGATTCTGAATCCAAATCTGATGTTAGATTTGTGAAATTCTCTCTCCTTTGTTCTCAAATTCTCAGTTTAAATAAAATAGCTATTTTCTAGTTAAATTATATCTGGCTAATTTTATATAGCTGGGCCCAAATGTGATACTGTTGGTATAGAAAAATGATCCAATTTTGGTAAGTTTATTATTTTTATGTTTTCTCCCCTCTGATCTTTGTGGAGTTTTTGACTCACTGTAGATAGACAGATATCGTCTAGCACAGTGAGTGCTTTTACCCATATTTATTAGAGAGTGGTTTATCCCCTCTAATCTTTGTGGAGTTTTGACTCACTGTAGATAGACAGATGTTGCCTAGCACAATGAGTACTTTTACCCACATCCATTAGAGAGTGGTCAGTGGAGTGGAATACCATCCCATTAATTTGGACTAAATATTTATAATTGGATCATATTCGAATTACCAACAGTGGATCCCTTAGCCCCAATATTAATTTTAATTGATTTTCATTTTATAACAAACTTAGTAATTAATCTAGATAATTAATCTAGATAATTAATTCTACAAGGACAAGTGAACAACCTCCCTGTGGTTCGACCCAGTCTTACCGGTTAATTTATTACTTTGTCACTCTTATACTTGAGAGTAGGAACACTTCTTTAGGACGTGTCAGATTGCTTGTTGAGATTTTTATTCCCTTGTTAGATGGACTTTTAGAAATGATTTATAACTTGAGTGTTTTCTCAAACTCCACAAATATAACCCAAACACTCCTATATCCCTATGTGTTTTTTCATTACAAAAATTGAGCCCAAACACTAAACCTCCATACACCAACATAACCCAAACACAAGTCATACCCTAGTTATTGATCATGTTAAGGTGTATAGCTTTAGAGAAGTTATATTTGCTCTAAATTTTATAAATGTGTACTTAGGCAATTATGTGTAAATGTGCAAAGACTAGGTCTAAAAGAAAAAAGAAAAAAGAAAAAAGAAAAAAGAAATAGAAATTAAGTGTGAATTATAAACACTTAAGCCTTCAAGTTCTTCAAATAAAAAGTTACTCACCAATGAGTACAAGTGTAGCACAAATGTGCAATGTAAAGTTTAGTGTCTAGTCACTTGTGATGTAATGTGTTTTAGAGCTAACTAAAGTATTGTAATATGTATAAACACTTTGGCATGATTAGTAACTTTATCCTTCTCACTCTTACCACATCTTCCATCCAATACACCATCACAAATCACCTTGGCTCAAATACAAGTGAGGGAAAGTCCATTTGATCTATTAGAAAGTCTATATTGGGAATATGACTCAATACATGCTCTTTCCACGTTCATGACATTTCAATTCTTTCCATGAGATCTATCACTATAAAATGTGCTTCATTAAATATACTCATATGCGATATATTAGATTCCATTAACATAACTTCCAAATCGTATGTGTTTGCTAGAGAGTGATTGCCTAGATTCTGAGTGAAAAAAATCAGACTGAAATCCATTGAGGATTAGAGTCGAGACGAATTTTATCTTGAGCATTCGATCGTTTTTGTTTTGTAAACCGAAAGCATCCTAAGTATTGACATACTTGCATTATGTGAAGCATTGTTATTGATTGGTATATATGAGATACTAGCATGCATGTATTCTTTATTTGGTATGTTTGGATTGCATCTCAACTTTCTTGCAGAGTAATACGTTTGTGGGTGTTCGTATCTGTAAGCCCTCAGAAAACAAAACTTGTCCATCTAGGGAACGCCTAGTGGTTGAAAGGCTTGTGGCACGGGCTAAGTGTCATCGTGTTTCCTACGAAAGTGGACTAGACTAGCTTAGTTTTTAATTACGTTTATCTAGTTTTGCTCGAGGACAAGCAAAAGATAGGTTTGGGGGTATTGATCGGAGGGATTTATATACCTTTTGAGGTCCCCATTTTCTAGCTTTTGTTCTTGTTTTCAAGTATATTTTGGTATTTGATGTGGTTGTAAGCCTTGTGTAGGTACATGTTCTCTACGGAAGGTATCTGAGCTTAATTGAAGAGTTTTTGAGGTTAAAGGACATAATTTTGAATAGGTTGTGCAGACACCCCAACTTTGAAAGGTCATATCTCTCTTCTCCAATAGAACTAAATCTCCCATAACCACTTTTCGGAAAGCCTCAGAGGTCTTCATTCCAACTCACTTTACAGATTGTGATCACGATGTTTATGGAGAAAGTTATGATTGTTTTAGTAATGGTGCACAGAGAAGTACGGTACACAACCGCGCGAGACCAAGTTGTGTACCGCGTTTTTGAGTAGTAAGCTCCAAAAAGTGATGTGCGGTACGCTGTGTTGATGCGTACAACACATCATACCGTACATTTGGGTAGAAATGTGTTTTTCAGCCATTTTCAGAGGGGTATTCTTGTCTTTTCACCTAAAAGTCTTACCCTAACCTCCCACACTATAAATACCCCATTTTCTCCTCATTCTTGGGACATCTCTTCCCCTCTTTTCCCCTCTCACGCCTCTTCTCTTCTCTCTTCCATTTTCTTCCATTTTCTTCCATTTTCTTTCATCTCTTGCTCTCATGGAGGTTTTTCCTCCATGGGAGCTCACCATACACCTCCACCTCACCACTATACACTTCCTCCATCCATCTTAGAGTAGATTACAAAGGAACTAGGAGCGAAATTTTTGCTAGGAAGGCTAGGAGCATCTTTGAAGGACTTGTCTTCAATGGTTTGCTCTTATTTTCTCATTTCATTGTATTTCTTGTTGTCTTTAATGTGTAACACCGAATTTGGAAATTTGTAAACCTTTCACATGTGCTATATATGTATTTTTGTACTTAAATTCATTTGGGTTTTGTTTTGCTCTTTGATATATGTGTTTTTATGCTCTTAATATGATATGTATGTGTATGAATTGTTAGAAATCAATATGTGTCCATGATTGGGTTTAGGAGTAGTTGTAATTTATAGTAGAAATTAGATACCCATGATTGTTGATTGATTGATGGATGACTTGAAATTCCATGTATTGAGTAATTTGAGTAATAGGGATTTTAGCCTCAAAGAGTAGAAAAGGTTTCAGTTCATGCTTTTTGTTGCTAAATTGGCCTTGGTTCATATCCTTGTTCTTAATGAGTATTTGTATCAAGACATGATTATCCATCCATGTGACAGGATTGGATGATGAATTGATTTTTAGGAAAATTCTCTAATCAGGAGGATGAACCTTTAACCTAAATTGAATGTTCTTAATGATATAACAATCACATTGTTGCATGTAGTTGTTAGGTACACTTGTTTCCAATGTTTAGCCATCTTAGGGAGTTGACTAAACCTAATCTTTGACCTAGAAGTATGACCACCGACATTTCTTTTGTGCTTGTGTAGTTATATGGATGTTTTGAATGCTTAAAGCTTTTGCTTAATTGATCACTTTGTAATTGATCCATGGTTAGATGCTATGTACCGAGAGGAGACGCATTTGACAATGCTTAGATAAACATTCACTATGCTTGACTAAAAAGTGCTAGAACCGCTAGGCTAGCGTATAGGGTTCGATTTGTATTCCACATGCTTAATGGGTTCATATATATTGTCTGGATTACTCGAGAGAGATTTCAGGTATATATGGATACTATCTCTAAGACATCGAGAGAGATTAGAGATTAATTAAGGGGATACGAGCCTATGTATACTTGCATATTTGAGGATTAGGTGAGTCTAGAACGTAATTAGGAGGATTGTCACGGTTGAGTCGTTTCCCTAGTGTAACAACATTTCTTGCATATCTCCATTCCATCTATCATTGTATATATCATTTATATAAGTTATTTAGTTATATTATTATTCACTTTTTCACACACACAACACACGAGTCCGCTCGAAGTGTTGTAATAATAGCTAGAACTAGAGACGATCGGTGAATCCTACCTCCATGTGGATCGATCCCTTGCTTGCCGTTGTGCTAGTCTCTGTGACTTGCGCCCTTGCGAGGCCGAACTTAAATGTTCATATTTGATGACACTGTAACGACGTTTCACCGTCACATCCCTCATAAGCAATCTAAACAAGAGAGGTCACTTTGGCGACATCTTGTTTCAATTAGCTCATTTTTAACCATAAAAGGTATACCACGACATATTTGAATTTGAGTTGATCCATAAAATAAAATAATATAAAATTTATTTTATTTTATCAAAATTATAAAACTGCTCCTGATTTTATAAAATTACAGAAAGGATCCTCACGTTTCATAAATTAAAATTTTGCCTAAAACTTATGAAAATTACAAAGTGACCCCGTAACTTTTCATTAATTATAAATTTGCCCCAAAACTTTTTCGTAATTGCAAACATGCACTGTAAGTTTAGGAAATTAAAAATTGATCCCGAAAGTTTATCAAAATAAAATAATGGCTCAAATATATTGTGAAACAGTCCCTAAAAAATATCTCATTTTCAAGAGAAGGGCCTGAGCAAAAATTGACTGAAAGCCCTAGTTCTTCGTCGCCTAAACTACCACGTTGTCGCTTGGAGGTAACGACGCACGACAGAGCCACCAGTCGACAACCCACAAACGCAGATCGAAGCGACGAAGGCTGGCGGTCAAAGCCCAAACCGATAGAGTGAACCGTCGGCTGGAGACGGCGATGGATCACCCGATCTGGACCAGCGGCGACCGGTGAAGCTGATCGGAACTGAATCAGGCCGAGATCGGCAAGGGGTCTTGGTTGAAGCCCAACAACCCGTAAATCTGCCCAGTTTTTTTTTTCCTTTTTTTTTCGAAAACATCCAGATTTTTTTTTCAAATGTACAAAATCATATAGAAAAAACGATTTTGTCCGTACTAAATCCCAGATGACCATATTAGATTTAATCATTCTTTACAACAAAAAATTAAAAATAAAACTCAAACACTGAAGATCAAAACCCAATTAATATTCCAAATGAATGTCATTGATCTAAATCCTAAAATTTCTAAAAATTTCTTAAAACTAAATATCAAAATCTCAATTCTCAAGAATCGATCACGGGTGGCTCTGATACCACTTGTAAGGGATTTGATTAATACAAAACTAACATGCATAGACACATAATTAATCCGAATAACGTAAACATGTTTCTATATCATGATTAATCAAACCCTAATATACATAATATAACCCATGTCAATTCAAGAGAAAAGAAATAAATCGAGAAGCGGAAGCATACCTGAATCCATTACTGGAGATTTGTGAAAGGGTTGTGATCTTCCAAATTATCACAACCTTTATGAACCCTAAAGTGTTCTATTTTGCTCTGTTGATGGGGATACAGAAAAAACAAAAGTATCGTGTAATTTTGGGACCATAACCCTAAATATATATATCTTAATCAAATTATTATATGTTTTGCTATTTCTAATTCGGCCCCTCAACAAATTAGAAATAGTACTCCGGTATCTACACATTAATTCCATGAAAATTATATACTTAAGCCTTAATACTTTAAATTTTAATTAGATCACTTTAATTTAGGTTTAACCAAAAGGTAATATAACACATTTAATATTTACATGTTTGGCCCCATATGATGGAATTTTCCAACAGGATTGTGTTTCGACAATGAGCTTCTCTTTTTTGATCAATGGCCGTGTTAAAGGTTCTCTGATGCCGAAGAGGGGTACTGTCACCGTATTTGTATATTCTAGTATCAAAGGGGCTATCGGGGATGATTAATACGACTGTGAGTAGTCGTGAGCTCACGTGGTTCGGATGTAGTAGGACTGGTCCTGTCATCTCACACATATTCTTTGTAGATGGCAATATTCTTTTTTCAAGGGCCATTCTAAGGATTGTTTAGTTATTCAAAGAATTCTGGATGTGTATTCGAGAACGTTGGGATAGTTGGGGGCTGTTGGGTAACTACAACAAGTCGACTTGATGTGTCAGTATATTAATCCCTAATTCAGAGGGGGGCTGTTTGGTAGCGGTCGTAAGAGTTCAACGGGTCTGATGTCATGGATGTTATCTTGGTCTTTCTAGTTTTGGGAGTCGCAGCAAACAAAAGCTTTTTGAAAACATCAAAGATCTTATCCATCACAAAGTTAAAGAGTGAAGGAGTAAGCTGTTGTCATTGGGGTGGCAATGAGGTGTGGATCAAAGCGGTTCTCCTGGCAATCTCGGCTTATTCAATGGGTCTCTTCCATCTGCCAAAGACTTTAAGAAAGGAAATTCATGGGTTGTTTAGTCGATTTTGATGGGGCAGTACAAAGGAGAACCATCATATTCATTGGGCCTGTTGGCCAAAAATGTGTAACGAAAAGAAGAATAGGGGATTGGGCTTTAGATATTTGTCAGTGCTCAACCGAGTTTTATAAGCTAAAAAACGTTGGAGAATGGTAAAAAATCAGAACTATTTGGTAGCTCGGGTCATTCGAGACTTTTATTATCTTTCAAGCACTATTATGAGAGCAAAAAAACACATGTTGTGGAATAGCTTATTATGAGGTTGTGGGCTGCCAGAAGCTGGTTCATGATGGAGGGTTGGGTCAGGTTCTTTGGTCTTCACTTTTTAGGAAATATGTAGGGATGGTAATAGGGCGGGTTAGAGGTGGGGTGGCCTTCCCCACACCCCACCCAATTTATTTTTTGAAAACCCATCCCCTTATAAACCCCCACCTTAGATGGAGCAAGTCGGGGCTGGGAGGGGTACAACGGGGAGTGATTTCCCCATTCCCGTCCATTTACTCCATTTATAATTTTTTTATTTATTAAAATTATAAATATATAATCATTGAATATAATAAAATATATGAAGTAGTAAATAATTCTATGAAACTGTAAAGTCCTCATTTGTTGATTGACTTATTTTGTGAACAAATCACATTTTTGGGGTATTATGTAAGGGTAGCTTAGGCTCTCAGGACCTCAAGAGGAGAGGCACCGAATGTAAAATTCTCGTGTTTACTTGCTTTAAAGAGATAGTTGCACACACTCACAAATTCATGCATAACTTTAATTCTTATATGTTGAGTGTTTTCTTGTGTGCATTTTGATGCTCTTATTGATTTATTTGCATCTTGTAATTAAATGTTTTATGTCATGTTTGGCATTAGAATATGATGTATTTTTCATCATTCTTGAACTTGTTGAAACTGTATGTTTGAGTGTTGAAAATAGGCCTTTGTCTGGTGGTGCGCTACTCGACCAGCACACCTCACCAGCGTAACATTCCAGTGGAACACCGCTAGTCATGTGCCACTAAGTTGCGTTGTTGCACCCGTGCACAGTTGAAAAAAGTGGGCGTGCGCTGGTGGTGCGCCACTCGTCTAGCGCAGCCTTTCCAGCGCAAACATCCCAGAGAATTCGTGCTTGTGTTGCGCCACTCGTCCAACACCTTTTATAAAATTAGGTTGTCCGTTACTCGACCAGCACACACATAGGAAGCTGGAATGTTTTTTCTAAAACAACCTCACTTTGTTAGGAACTTATATATATATATATATATATATATATATATATATATATATATATATATATATATAACTCAGTGCTTTAAGGTTGTGCATGAGTTCAGAACATCACATATTTTCCTTAGAACACATTTCAAAGGAAAAACTCTTCCAAGAACTCATTTTTAATAACTCAAAGCATTCCCATGTGCATCAAAACTTCATCTTGCATCATCTAAGTTCATTTAGAGTGCATCAATGGATAGAGTTGCTTCATCACATCTTGTTTGATAAGTTCTTCACTATCTTCTTACAAGTTAAGTTTTTTACTTGCTAAATCTTCTCTTTAATTATTTGTATGCTCTTAGAAGATTTTCTAGGCACAAATTAGAGATTGTTGTGATGCCATGATTGAGTGTTGTATTGTGATAGCTTCATAGGATTGTTTAATCTATGTTTAGCTAAGCTTCTTAAACATGTCATTTAGCTCTTGATATCTAGGATTGCATTATTTTTCATCTCATTATCCTAGATAAGCATATAGGGTTTCCTAGCCTTGTTTGTTCATTGAATATCATCATATATTCACTTAGGACATTTTATCTATTCATTGAGAAGTAAGACTTGTGTTGCTACTGGGAGTAGGTAGCTTAAATCGCAAGCAATATGAACTAGGTTCACTTATACCGGGGATTAGGTAGTGGTGGTGGATTAAACCGGGATTAGGTTGTAATTCCTTTACCATTAGTGGATTCGAGGTTCTAGTGTGGCACACTCATCAGCCCGTGATTTTTCCCATTTGGAGGGTTTCCACGTATATCTCAAGTGTCTTTTATATTTTCGCATTTATTACACTTGTGGTATTTTTGTAACTAGATATGGGCATTTTCATCAACTTGACCTTTAATGAAAATTGGGTAAATTTTATTTAAAATCTATTCACCCCCCTCTAGATTAACATTACACACCATAATATTAGTTTTAGAAACTATTAAAAAAACATCTTGTAAACATAATTATCACAAGTAAATTCAGTCATTCTCAAACATAAACATAAAGTATGAAGTCAACATGTTCGAAATTTGTAACGATAATCATCTAATTGTTTCATCTATTTCTCTCGTTCTCTCTTCATAATATCAACTTTATCTGGCATCTCCTCAAGATGTTGACACCCACTCACATGATTCCTTCAACATTTCGAACCAACAAAACAAAACTGTATTCAAACTGTTTTGAATATCAATAACTTAATTTGATTTAATATGCATGATTTATTTTACCTCTTTAAAATCTGGTTCTTCAAGACATGTGGAACGTTCAGTTGTGGTAGAAGGACATTAAGCTAATCATAAGATAAAAAACTTATTGTATTTGAGGTTGAAGCTTGAATGGTGAACTTTGAGTTGTTTGAAGAATAAAGACTTAGAGTTGCAGTTAACGGCTAGGGTTTTTTGTAATAGTATTTTGTTTTGTCATTTCATGTTAAATAACGGCGAAGAGATGGAAAGTTATGGTTAATGTATTTATATATATTTACATTTTTTAGACATATTTATTTTCTTTGAAACTACGTAGTTTAACTAAATATTATTTTAAGCGGGGCGGGGCGGGGTGGGGTGGGGAGCATAAAACCCATCCCCGCCCCATACCCATTGCGTGTTAGACTAGTGCTGTAATTATGGACCGGCCCGAGACAGGCCGGTCCACGAAGTGAAACAGGCCGTGCTTTGCACGGTCCGTGAATGAGGCAGGCCAGGCTGCGGCCCGGTTCGTGACAGGCCGCGTGTCGGGCTGCTGATACTAAGTCCGGCGGGCCGGCCTACCACGGCACGCCTAACCGGCGTGCCAAGCCCCTGGACCGGCCCACCGGTCCGTCACTTCAACCGATTTTCTTTTTTAAAAAAATATTCCCTCCAACGGCTGGATTTTGAATTCCAGCCGTTGGAGCCTCTAAAAATTACAAAACAACCCCCTGAAATCTTTCAAATTAAATTTTGACCCACAAATCAAATTTTTCCATAAATACTTCCATCCATTTCACTTTCCATTCACTCTCTCTATCATTCTTTCAATCTCTCATTCTCTCAAATCTCAATCTCTATATTCTCCAATTCTCTACACTTTTTCATTCAATTTTTTTATTACTCTCTCTACAAAATTCTCTACATTTTCCATCAACACACCAAATTTTAAAGGTACAATTTTGTTATTACTTTTGTTCAAACATTTTTTCACAATAAATTTATATTTTTATGTTTAGACTGTAGTTACTAAATGAAAACATTTTTATTTAGTTAGTTAATTTATCAATTTTTGGGCTTTAATGTTAATATTATTTGTTTAGTATATTAAGTTTTTTAAGTTTAGTAGTAATTTTAATATTTGTTATTAGTAAATTTAGAAAGTTAATTTGTATTACAGAATTTAATTTTTATAATAAGTAAATTATGAATGTTAAGTGTAGTAGCTAAGTTTAATATTTTTTGTTCATAAATTATGAATTTTTAGTGTAGTTGTTTATTTTAATATTTTTGGTGAGTATATTATGAATTTTAAATGTAGTAGTTAATTTGAATAAGTTTTATTAGTACATTAAGATTTCTGTGTGTAGTATTTAATTTAATATTTGTTGTTAGTAAATTTATCAATTTAATTTGTAATAGTGAATTTAATATTTTTTGTTAGTAGATTATGAATTTTTTGTGTAATTGTTTATTTTAATATATTTTTTTAGTATATTATGAATTTTAAGTGTAGTGGTTAATTTTAATAAGTTTTATTAGTATATTAAGATTTTTATGTGTAGTATTTCATTTCATATTTGTTGTTAGTAAATTTATCAATTTTATTTGTAGTAGTGAATTTAATAATTTTTGTTAGTAGATTATGAATTTTTTGTTTTTTAATTTTTTTTTTGAACTAAAATAATAATTTTAAGTGTCGTATTATTTTTATTAATTATTGTTAGTAAATTAAGATTATTGTTAAGGGTAGTAATTAATTTAAAAATATTTGTTAGTAAATATGGATTTTTAATTTGACTATTAACGACTATAGTTGTCATATTTTTACTTCAGATAATAGATCATAACCCGTAGCCTTATTTTCTGGACGGTTTGAATATGCTCAACGCTAAATTTGATATTTTGGAGCCGATCCATACTCAAGCGGGACCTTCTGGTTCTGTTGTTACACCAACATAACGTCCCAGAGAATTAACATCAGATGTGTGGCAGTGTTTCAACATAGTCCAAATGACACTCTCATACGGGACGTCCTGGCCCAGAGCTAAATGTAAGTTTTGTCATAAGGATTATGCTACAAGTAGGAAGGGAACTGGACATTTGAGACGGCATATATACAAATGTATGCCTACACATGGACAGGTAGACACTATAACCCATACACAACTACAACGGCACCCAGACGAGTCCGTTACGACGTGGCAGTTCGACGCCATGCACGCTAGATAGTGTTTGGCACGCTACATTGCACAGACTGATCAACCGATCAGTATTGGTGAGAGTCCATTTTGTAAAGAATTAATCACATCTGCATATAACCCCCAATATGAACCTGTTTCTAGAACCACCACTAGAAATGATTTGATAAGATTGTTTGAAACCCAAAGAGATGACTTAATTGCTGAAATACAACATTTAAGTGTCTCTGTTGCATTAACTTCTGATATTTTGAATGCATGTTCCAAACAAGACTATTTATATGTCACGGGACACTATTTAGATTCTGACTGGAGGATAACAAAAAGAATTATTGGTTTTCATCCGATGGATTTTGCACATACCGCAGAAAACATTTTTAATGTCATTATTTCTGTTTTAGAAACTTATGAAATCACGCATGCATCCTTTCGATCACATTAGATAATGCATCTGCAAATACTAGCTCTATTGCATTTTTTATTGCAAGAAATATCCCGCAAGATGGATGTTATTTCTTCCATCAACGGTGTGCATGTCATATTATAAATTTAGTTATACATGCTGGATTAAAGCAGGTAAGCGACAAAATAGATCGCATCAGAGATGCCATTTCTTGAATTTGCAGTTCTAATCCTAGATTCAGTGAATTCAAGAGACATTGTAAATTAAACGGTCTCAAACCCCGACGATTCCAAACTGATATGCCGGTAAGGTGGAACTCTACTTATTTAATGTTGGAAAATTGTTTGGAATATGATACAACCATTACATGTTTTTATAACATGAAATTGGCTTAAACAGGTCGTTCTGAAGCAAAAACACTTACCACAGACGATTGGTATGTGGCAAAGATTTTTGTTCAATTTTTAAAGATTTTTTACAATGTCACTGTAACTCTTTCCGGGGTCTATTACCCCATATTTTCCCAGGCAATCCATCAGATAGTGGAAATGTCTGAAGTGTTAAACAGTTATAGAGATGATGAACATCTAGGCACTGCAGTTGTTGCCATTGAGACAAAGTTGAAAAAATATTGGGCTAACATATCTCTACTTTGTGCCTTAAACGTTATAGTAGATCTTAGGGTTAAATTATTCTGTTTAGAAGTTTTGCTTGAGTTTATTGGTATTAATTTGTCAATAGATTATTCAGAACAAATTACTGACATTCGAACCAAGTTGTTCAAGATTTTTCATATTTATGAGAGCAGGTTTGGCAACATTAACACCCCCCAATCAACACAACCGGAGACAAAGCCGAAGCAAACAAGTTGGAGCCTTCTGAAACGGTGAAAAAAGGACAAATCAGCAAGTACTTCTTCAGGTCAAAGATCTGGCCCATCTTCTTGTACTGAACTGATTAGGTACCTTGAAGCACAGTTCGATGTTGTTGAAGACTAGGAAGAGTTTGATTTGTTGTTATGGTTGAAGACCTATAAGTACAGGTATCCAATTCTGTCACATTTAGCACGTGACGTACTGGTTATTCCCGTGACAACGGTGTCTTCAGAACAAGCTTTCAGCACCATTGGACACATAATTGAACCAAGAAGAAGCTGTTTGTCTCCGGAGATGGTGGAGGTATTAACATGCCTTCGGGATTGGGAGTATGCTAAAAAAAGGTTACAAAATCAAACTGGTTTGTCCACCTCTTCCTGAACCATAACATTTCTTTCTGTGTTAAAGTGGCACCTTTTTTTTTAAAGGGTTTGAAGGTCAGATCCACTGCCAATTGATGAGCAGCTAATGTCATCGGGATCCTTGGCATCTCAGCATGACTCCAAGCAAAAATGTTGTTGAACTCTGTGAGGAGCCTGATCAAGCCCTCTTTCACTCCCGACTCAAGGGTGGCTCCGATTTTGATGACTTTCGAGGGATTAGTGGTGTAAAAATGGGTCGGCCGGTGACAGGCCTGTCCGGCCTGCCCACGAAGTTCACGGGCCGTGCTGGGAACAGCCCGTGAAGGAAGAGGGCCAGACAGCGGCCTTGCCCGGGACGGGCCGGGTGCCGGGCCTCTGGGAGGAGGCCCGGCGGGGCGGCCTGCCTGGCACGCCAATCCAACGTGCAGGGGATGTCGGACCTGCCTATTGGACCGGTCCGCCGGTCCGTTTTTTTTTTTCAAAAATCCTCCAACGGTTGGGATTTGTTTCTAGCCGTTGGAGGAAAAAAAAAACCAAAACCCCCCCTAAAATCTTTTAAATTACATTTTGACCAACAAATCAAATTTTTCTAAAAAATACTTTCATCCATTTCATTTTCCATTAACTCTCTCTATCATTGTTTCAATCTCTCATTCTATGAAATCTCAATCTATAATATATTCTCCAATTCTCTAAACTTTTTCATTCAATTTGGTTATTACTCTCTCTACAAAATTCTCTACATTTTCCACCAATACACCAAATTTTAAATGTACAATTTTGTTATTACTTTTGGTCTAACATATTCTCATAGTAAATTTATATGGTTAAGTTTAGATTTGAGTTACTTAATGAAAACATTATCTATTTAGTTAGTTAGTTTATCAATTTGTGGGCTTTAATGTTAATATTATTTGTTTAGTTTATTAAGATTTTTAAGTTTAGTAGTAATTTTAATATTTGTTATTAATAAATTTAGAAAGTTAATTTGTATTACTGAAATTAATTTTTGCAATAAGTAAATGATGAATGTTAAGTGTAGTAATTAAGTTTGATATTGTTTTTTTCATAAATTAAAATTTTTCATTTGTAGATTATGTTAGTAAATTTAAGAGTATTGGTTCAAATCATCAATTTTATGTTAGTATATTATCTTAGTAAATTTATCAATTTTATTTGTAGTAGTGAACTAGTGAATTTAAAATTTTTTGTTAGTAGATTATGATTTTTTTGTTTATTTAATTTGTTTTTTAAGTAAATTAATTATTGTAAGTGTCGTATTAGTTATAGTAATTATTGTTAGTAAATTAAGATTACTGTTAGTATATATTGATTTTTAATTTGACTATTAACTACTATAGTGCTCATATTTTTATTCAGATAATGGATCCTAACCAGCAGCCTTATTTTCCGGACGGTTTGAATATGCTCAACGATGAATTTGATATTTCACAACCGACCCATACTCAAGCGGGACCTTCTGGTTCCGGCGTTACACCAACATCACGTCCCAGAAAATTAACATCAGATGTGTGGCAATGTTTCAACATAGTCCAAATGACACTCCCAAACAGGACGTCTGGCCTCAGAGCTAAATGTAAGTTTTGTCATAAGGATTATGCTACAAGTATGGGGGAACCGGACATTTGAGACGGTATATGCATAAATGTATGCCTGCACATGGACAGGTAGACACTACAACCCATACACAACTTCAACGGCACCCAGACGGGTCCGTTACGACGTGGCAGTTCGACGCCATGCACGCTAGAGAGTGCTTGGCACGATACATTGCACAAACTAATCAACCGATCAGTATTGGTGAGAGTCCATTTTATACAGAATTAATCACATCTGCATATAACCCCCAATATGAACCTGTTTCTAGAACCACCACTAGAAATGATTTGATACGATTGTTTGAAACCCAAAGGGATGACTTAGTTGCTGAAATACAGCATTTAAGTGTCTCTGTTGCATTAACTTCTGATATTTGGAATGCATGTTCCAAAAAGGACAATTTATGTGTCACGGGACACTATTTAGATTCTGATTGGAGGATAACAAAAAGAATTTTTGGTTTTCGTTCTATGGATTTTGCACATACCGTAGAAAACATTTTTAATGTCATAATGGAAGTTTTAGAAACTTATGAAATCACGCATCGCATTCTTTCAATCACATTTGATAATGCATCTGCAAATACTAGCTCTATTGCATTGTTTGTAGCAAGAAATATCCCGCAAGATGGAGGTTATTTCTTCCATCAACGGTGTGCATGCCATATTATAAATTTAGTTGTACAGGCTGGTTTAAAGCAGGTAAGCGGCCAAATAGATCGCATCAGAGATGCCATTTCTTGGATTTGCAGTTCTAATCCTAGATTCAGTGAATTCAAGAGACATTGTAAATTAAACGGTCTCAAACCCCGACGATTCCAAACTGATATGCCGGTAAGGTGGAACTCTACTTATTTAATGTTGGAAAATTGTTTGGAATATGATACAACCATTACATGTTTTTATAACATGAAATTGACCGAAACAAGACAACTTAGTCCAAAATTACTTACCACAGACGATTGGTATGTGACAAAGATTTTTGTTCAATTTTTAAAGATTTTTTACAATGCCACTGTAACTCTTTCTGGGGTATATTACCCAACATCTTTCCAGGCAATCCATCAGATAGTGGAAATGTCTGAACTGTTAAACAGTTATAGAGAAGATGAACATCTAGGCGCTGCAGTTGTTGTCATGGAGACAAAGTTAATAAAATATTGGGCTAACATTCCCCAACTTTATGCCTTAAGTGCTATAATAGATCCCAGGGTTAAATTATCTGGTTTAGAAGTTTTGCTTGATTGGTATTAATTTGGCAATAGATTATTCAGAACAAATTACTGACATTCGAACCAAGTTGTTCGAGATTTTTCGTATTAATGAGACCAGGTTTGACAACATTGACATCCCCCAATCAACACGACCGGAGACAGAGCCGAAGCAAACATGTTGGAGCCTTCTGAAACAACCAAAAAAGACAAATCAGCAAGTACTTCTTCAGGGCAAAGATCTAGCCCATCTTCTTGTACCGAACTTATTAGGTACCTTGAAGCACAGTTCGATGCTGTTGAAGACAAGGAAGAGTTTGATTTGTTGTTATGGTGGAAGACCTATACGTACAGGTATCCAGTTCTGTCACACTTAGCACGTGACGTACTGGTTATTCCAGTGTCAACAGTGTCTTCAGAACAATCTTTCAGCACCAGTGGAGGCATAATTGAACCAAGAAGAAGTTGTTTGTCTCCAGAGATGGTGGAGGTATTAACATGCCTTCGAGATTAGGAGCATGCTAAAAAAATGTTACAAAATCTAACTGTAGATAAAGAACTTAATCTAAATTTCGACAATCTAAATTTCGACAATCTATATATTGATGACCCTTCAGGTAGTGACCAGGGCCAGAACTAGGTTATACCTTTACATATGTATTTATTATTTACTTGTAAGTTGTAAAACGGTTGCACTCTTTTTCCCTTACCAAGATTTTACCCCACAGGGTTTTTCTTGGTAAGGTTTTTAATGAGGCAATCATGTAGATATTTATTACTGAATTCCATAAGTGAAATATAAATAAATAATTAAAAAATTGTTCGTTCACTTTATTTATTTCAAATCCTAATAATTGTTCGTTATCTTCATTCATTTTAAATTCTAAACCCTTAACCATAAACTATAAACCCTAAACCCTAAATCCAAAAAAACGTAATTTGGAAAAAAAATTGGACCAAAAAACTAATCCGCTGGACCAGGCCCGTTAAGCCTGGCCCGCGAAAGGGGCCAGACAGGCTGGCCTGGCACTGTACATAGGTACGGCCGGCCGACGTGCCGTGCCGGGCCTACTTCTTCGGCAACAGGCTGGGCCGGGCTGGCCTGTAACACCGTCGCGTGCCAGGCCCAGCTAGGCCTGTTTCCACAAATGGACTGGCCAGGCCGTGCCTAATGGGCCGGGCTAGTCCATTTTTATACCACTACGAGGGATAGCCCATTCGGATAGGAATCTCTTTTAACTTATCCACTGGATGGCCGCTGGCCTATTCCCTTCTTTGTTCCTCTATGTCGGGTATTATGAGGTCATCTTCAGGGTGATCGGTGGACCCTAAATCTCCTAGGTTTAGTGTAGGGATGCTCTGTCTTGGATCGTTGTCACCTAGGCGAGTTGTTTTGCTAGAGCTGCTGGGTTGGCCGACACTGCGTAGCATTTCCTGGCTGCTTGTTGATCACCCCGAACTTCTCCCACTTTGTCTCCTACTGGGAACTTCAGGAAGTTATGGTAAATGGAAATGACCCCTTTCAAGGATGATAAAAATGGCCTCTCTAATATTGCATTATAGGCCGATAGGGTATCTACCACTACGAAGTCGATCATGATATTCTACTGGAGAGGTGCGGCTTCAATGATCATTGGTAGGATTTTTTATCCCACGGGTGTGATTGAGTCCCCAGTGAACCCATATAGCGGGGTAGTGCAGCTATTGTAAAACCATTGTTTCAAGTTTAGCTTTTCCAAGGTATCTTTAAACAAGACGTCAACGATGTTGCCTATGTCGACGAGCACACGGTGTACCATGCAGTTGGCAATCTGTACCGTGATCACCATGGGGTTATCATGAGGCTGCACGGTGTTGTAGACATATGCTTTGGTGAAAATGATCTGTGACAGCTGAGAGGGGTTGTTCGGTCTCTGGTCGACCTTAAAAATATCCTGCCTTTCATCCGTACGAGGGATTTTCCTCTCATGTTTTTTTCCTGAAACTATTGGAGGTACCGGCCAGAGTAAGCCCCCCGCTGATGGTATGTATTATCTAAATCTGTTGCATCAGGTCCGCTGCTCTCTTTTTCTTTTCTCGGCATACTCTCGAATCTCGGCTTGTACTTCCCTGCCAGTCTGAATGTTCTCCCTGACTTGCTGTAAGAATTCCACTAGACATCCTCCTCTTATCAAAGCCTCGATCTGATTCCACAGGTTGTAACATTCTGAAGTGTTGTTCCCCACGTCCTCATGAAAGTCACAATATTTATAGCGATTTCTTTTATTGACCGGGGCTTTCATGGGAGCAGGCTTCTGTAGCAAACCCTTATCCTGAATGGGGAGATAGGCTGTTTCACGAGACACATTTAAGGGAATGTAATGATCGTACCCCCTCTCATCGCGAGCTATTGGGGCCACTGTTCTGGGAGGTGGTGAAGCTTGAGGAGGAGTTCATTTTTCTGGATACCTTTCCGATCTGGGCTGAGAAAGGGGGAAGCGGTATGTTGATTTATTAGGGGGTTTGTATTGGCTTTTCTGAGCTTGCTCGGGTCTGGGAGCTTCTTTCTTTTGTCGCTTTACTACTCTCATGTCGTCATGTTCCATCTTGACCTTGAGCTGTTCGTCGACCTCAATCTGCTCTAGAGCCCGATCATAGGCTTCTTGGTAGGTTTTCGGAGGTCTCTTGGCAAAAGATCGGAAAAGCTTTCCTGCCCACAGGTTTCTTCTGAAGTTGGCAAGGGTTTCTTTCTTGCTAAAGACCTATATCTGGATGACCTCCCTGTGGAAGCGCTCGACATAAGCCCGAAGGGTTTTCCCTATCTCCTGGATCACGTACTGTAGACGGATTGGGTCTTTTAATCGGGGCTTAACTCCCTGGAATTGTGAGCAGAAATAGGTTGATAGCTTGGTGAAGGAATCCACACTACCAGCATGTAGTTTCTTAAACCAGGTTTTAGCGTAATCCGTGAGTGTACTGGGGAACATTCGACACATAGCGACCCTTGTCGTATTCTGGACCTCTATCTGTTGAACGAAGCTCTCTAAGTGGCTCAGGGGATCCTCAGTCCCGGAGAGTCGGTTAGTTCACATTTTGAACTTAGGCGGGAGCTCCGCCTCCCAGATTCTTCTGGTGAAGGGAGCATTCATTTCATTTAGAGGATCTTTCTTGTCCTCCTTTTACTTTCCCTTCTTCATCAATTGGACCTCCTTCTGAAGCTCTGCCAACTGATCCTTTAGGCGTTTGCTTGGATTTCCTTGAGTTGATCTCAATTTCTTCACTATCGGACCCTTCTGACGAATTGGCGACCTCAACTCGGTTCCTTCTTTGAAGGGGTCTACTCGGGGGCTTTGCTGACTTTCTTCTTCCCTACTTCAAGCTTCCCTCCTTGAAGTCGTTGGGTGAAGAAACTCTCCCCGCTCTCGGGGAGGGACGTCTGCTGCGAATTTGACTTACCTTGGTTGGTAGCGTGGCAGCGCTTAAGGGAACTGGGGGCATGGGCCCTAACCTATTCCGGATCGAGGTTGGGAGTCCCGTTCTAATACAAGCTGGTTCCCAAGGAGTAGGTCTTAGGCGATCAAAAATGGGTTGCCTAGCCCTGGGCATGTTTGACTCCCCCCGATTGCAAAGGTTTGCTTGTTGGAGAGAAATACCCTCAGCGAGTAGTCGAAGGCAGACGTTTTCTACGAAGGCCGTCGCTTGTTGATCAAGCTTGACCTGATTTCCCAGAGGGGGATCAAGAACCCGCACAGTGGTAGGCAGGGCTGGAACCTGACTATGAAGCCCAGATTTCCTCTCTTTCTTCAGGACCTTTCGTGTTGATGCAGCAGAAGGTTGTCTCGATGCGCCCAACTGTCTTTGCGAGGAGCGGAGTCTCATGGTTCCTGTAAAATAACAAACTTTTGAATATAAATATGGTGGTGTGAGAGTTTCCCACAGATGGTGCCAGAAAGTGTTAACTGGAAATTTACTCAGGATGAGAAATTCCTACTAACACCCTCGAAACCACTACCACGGGAGTGGTGGCCGGGGTCGGTACCGTTGATACCTGACCTGTTTAGAGGTAAACGAGAGGCTGGATTGCAATAATACAAATGGGAGCTTTTATTATTAATTACTTGCTTCGATATACAGATCACTCTCTCATATGCTCACAGTCTCTCTAGGATCTAGGAAGGTGGCAACTTTGTATTTGTCGAATAGTGGAAACAACGGCGGCCGTGTTCTGAATACAGAATTTAGGCCTTCCTCTCTTCTTTTCTTTTCTTTTCTTCTCTTCTATCTATCGTTCTCCTTCTGTTTTTCGTCTATTTTTCCTTCTCTTTTTTCATATCTCCCTCTGCGTGACATGCTTGGCCCTATTTATATATGGTCCAAATAGGTTTGAATTTGTTGATATCCCGCCACGATCCTACGAATCCGTTTCCTCTTTATCTGGCGAGATCCTTTATTTAAAAGTTGTTGACCCCAAGTAAATAACGGAAACGATGATATTGTTAACAAAAATGAGTTTGTTTCCATTTAGAAATCAAACTCTTGACTCACACGTATACGGAATTAATGTTGGTTATCACATAGATATGATCTTGTATGTTATCGCGGAATGACTTTTCATGGAGGTCACCGAGCTAGCTGCTTGTCGTCTCAAAGAGCGAAGTAGATCCACGCTTCGACTCTGTTCTTAGAAGCTTGGGATTGATTTTCCCTGACCCTTGGGAGCTTGAGATGTCTCTATAGACATTTATAGGAGGTAGCCAGGGTAGTGTAGATTTAGGCATGATTCCTCTTTCATGCCCAACAGTGATATCGGGCTTTTGGAGAGGTTTGTGGGCTTCTGTCTTAGACTACTGTTAAGTTTGTCCTCTGAAAGTCTTAACCCGGATGGGGCCTACTTTGCTTGTTGGGATTCTTTCGAATGTCTCTTGAGCTTGGAGACCCCCTGGCTTTCACGGGGTGGTTGAGGAGCTCGACCTTAAGAACCGAGGTTCCCCGATAGGTGGCCAGGAGATGCCCGGGTTCCATTGTTCTTATGGGGCTCGTCCTGGTCATGCATAGCTTGCTTTCTGATAATTTTGAAGCCGGGCTGGCCTTCCCTGCTCTTGTGGGGTAGCTTTGTGGTCTACCCAGGTTTTATGAACGTCGATTATGAGTTTTGACTTGTGGCGAAAAAGTGGAAAATTTCTCTTTGACCCCTGTCCAAATTTTACTATTAACAATATTAAAAGTGATAATAAGTATTTTAAATTTAAATTTAAATTCAAATACTTAGTGTTAACCGAAAATTTCCAATGGGTGGAGAATTTCAGCTAACACCCTCGAGACCGCTACCACGGAAGTAGCAACCGGTGTAGGTACCTCATACCGTGGAGAGATCTTGTATGAATATAGAGAATGAAGCGGTAAAGGAGGATGATGCAGCAGGTAGGAGATAAGGCATCCCGCCCGTCGGGCTTCACGCTTAAGGAGAAGATACGGGGAGCTCGAGGTTGATTTGCTGGTGTGAAGGGGCTGATCCTAGTCCTGGTCCTGGTCCTGGTCCTGGTCCTGGTCCTGGGTCGGGGTCGGAGCCCATCCTGGTACCCGGAGTCCGGTTCTGGACCCTGAATTCTTTCTGTTATTCCCAGACCTATATGGTGATTAAGGAGGGGGGCTTGCCTAGCTTCTGTATCGGATCCATGCCTACTTCCATGGAGAATTCTCATGAGAGCTCCTTGACTTCCGTCAAACGGGTCAGGGTGGTTTCTCCCTATCTCGACATGCGACTTGGCATGTAGATAAAAGGAACAAAGATGCTAGGTCTAGCGGGGTAGGAACTAGATCAGATTCCCTATATCTTTATTGTAGTTTCCCGATCTCATACAAGAAGGATTAAAGAGCTAGGACCAATGGGGTTGGTACCTAGCCCGTAAAAACACATGCATAATACAGTAGATAATAGGAAAAACACAAGTCTTTTGTAGAGGGAGGTGGACTGACCAAAGGGGAAAAAGCATCACGAATGATCACATGCTGAAAAACCCCAAGGCAGTATCCAGATAAAGGGGGAATACCCTTCATTACGTATATATCAAATAATACTCTGAGGAGCTTACAAGATTGGTAAAATAATATAACGTAGTAGCTCCGGAGAGCTTACAAAGGTAACACAATGTTAACCAATCCCGATATATTTTTGGGAGAGGTAATACATGTGGAAATCATGTAGAGAGAACTTATACGAAGTGTAAAGACTTGCCTCGGGCTGGTCGATTTTGGGATTAGAGATCCCATATGTAGTCAGGTGTTGAATTATGCCTCGAATGTCGAATACCCAATCTTTCTTGGAGTATGTATTTTAGCATCTTCTGTAATCGATTGAAGACCCCCCTTCATATGCCTTTTACAGATGTATTTATACATGGTGACTATCTTGACGTGCAAGACCAGGACTCTTGAATTGGTTTCCTTTTCCATACTGAATACGATTCTTCCTTTAATATAGTTGATCGGCTTATAGCTAATATCTTGGAGAATATGTGTTTTTTCCCCTTAGGACCCTTTCTTCCTTGGTAGGCTGAATTTTCAGTTATAGTTGACCCCCAATAATCGGTTGTAGAGGATATCCTGGAGGCAAAGTTATTTGTTTCCTCTTTGGACTCTTTTACTAATGATGGCCATTAAAGAGTTGAATATTCTCTCATTAATGGTTTTGATTATCTCTATTAATAGAGTTGACTACCTCCATTAATACAGTTGACCTCATTAATAGCATTGACTACCTCCACTAATACAATTGACCTCATTAATAGGGTTGACTACCTCCATAAATATAGTTGACCTTATTAATACAGTTGACTACCTCCATTAATACGGTTGACCTCATTAATGGTAATCATGAAAGTCAACTCTCTCTCTTGGAGGGGAACTCTGGTTCTATATGTCACTTTGGCGAGGTACTATATAGAGGTTACCTGAGGTAATGCTAGTGTCGAGGTACGCTCAAGTACTGTTCTTGCTACTGGAGACTTGATTTAACCATGCAGGGATCTACAATGGATCTTGCCCTAATTGTGTTGGCACTTTTTGGTGATGGTGGGGCTTTGCGGGCTTTTTTCCTACTCGGGTAGGTTGAGATTATACCTTGACGAGGTAGGAAGGCATTTGCAAGACAAGTTTGCAACCCTGAAAGTCTCTTGGTGAAAGTAGATATGGTAGTATGCTCTAGGAAAGTATTGCGAGATACCTCAACCTTGGGGAAACCCAAATCCTTCAATGTCGACCTAGTATCAGGCTTCTATCCTGTCAAAGGGAGCTTGTCGTGGTCACGCCTGGCTTTATTTGGCGTACCTGGATACGTGTATGACGCTCAGATAGTATAGGCTGCCTCGTCTTTCTCCTATAGGATTGCATGGTAGCTCGACCTCGGGGACCGTGATATAAGCCTGATTTAAAACCCTTGAATGAAGGCTGGAAAGTGGAAAATTTCTCCTTTGGTCCCTAGCCAAATTTGGCTATTAACAGAAGTCCCTCTGACTTTAACACCGGTATATAGTTGGGTTGGAGTCAGGATATGTAATACTTGAAGAATTTTCCTATCTCTTCTTACAGGTAGCCATTACTGGAAATGAAAATCGTTCCCAGCATACTTGGCTCAGGTGAATCTGGGTACCTGTTATTCCTGCTTTAGGATTGACGGTACTTAGGCGAGCTGGCGAAATGATCCTGGCAGGCAACTATGCCATCTAGATCTTTCCTGGCGAGGTTGGCCTGACCAAGGCAGCAGGATGACCATTTGGTTGTCCTGGTCTCGTGATCTAGCTGGCAACTATACTCTTACGTTTAGATCTTTCTTGGGGTGGTAGCCCGACTAAGGCATCAGAAGGGCTATCTAGTTATGTCCTAGTCTCGAGATTTCGATGGCAACTATGCTCTTACACTTAGACCCTTCTTGGGGGTGGTAGCCCGACCAAGGCATCAGGAGGGCTATCTATCTATATCCTAGTCTAGAGATCTTAATGGCAGCTATGCTCTTACACTCCGACCCTTCTTGGGGGTGGTAGCCCGATCAAGGCATCAAGGGTAGCGAGGGTGCTTCCCCGGCTAATCCTTGGTCTCGAGTTATGGATGGAAACTATGGATGACAACTATGCTCTTAGATTTAGACATTTCTTGGCAGGGGTGGTGCCCAGCCAAGGCATCAGGGATAATGAGGGGGCTTCCCCTACCAGTCTCTGGTCTTGAGGCGATCATTATTGACATATTATGACAATCCTCCTAAAGGGATTAATCTTGTACAGGGCATTATGAGGGTTGTGTAGCTATCCTGGTAATGGCGATCCTCCTAGAGAGATTTGACCCTGTTTATGGTATCTAGATTGTAGGCGGATGGTGATCACAGGAGAACTATCACGGGGATCGAAATCAAAGAAGATACAAACTCATGGCATTACCAATACGAGATTGTATTAGCGTAAGATGGTACTGGTTGGTAACCAGCCATGTGCTAGGAGCTTTATCATAAATAAAATCTCTTGAAACGATCCGGGTTATGGATATAGATGATGGAGTAACCTTCCCTAAAAGGCGATTTTCATAGTGAACCGGTCACTAGGAGAAATCGTCCCACGTTGGGGTCACCGCCCCTTCCACAGGGGTACTAGAGAGAATAGTGAGCTCTTAGTCCCTAATTAATGTAACTCTTTTAGAGGCTGTTTGGGGTAGATAAAAGTCTTCAGTAATTATAATGGAGCTCGGGACCCCACTACGAAAGAACCAGGAGAGCTTCTGGGCTCTTCTGAAATGGATCAGGGCAACTGTGGCTCACTAGGTCGTTGAATAGCCCGGTACAAATGGTGAGGAGCCACCGGCATGATACTCTTTGAGAGTAAGCTGACATTGTTGATGTCGAGCTCGGGCAGGTCGAAGAGGATGTCTGCTTCTTCACAGCCTGCCAGATATAGCTGGCTCGACCTTTCCCTTTTAGTGTCAATGATGGATGGAAGTGGGACAAGATTAAGAAGAAATTTGCCGAGATGGCTGTGTATGCTTCCACTGTGGCTGCCAGTCTTGGGGTTGCTGATGCAGACCCTGGTGCAAAGTCCTATGTTGCAGCAGATGATCTATCCAAAGAAGAAGCTTTAGACAATCCCACCCCTCTACCTATGCTAAGGATGAACTGGACCAGACCGAAACTACCAATGAGAGGGAGGTTCAGACTGGTTTGGTTGAGGAGGGAGATACCTGGGTTGATCCAACCCCGAGAAGAGTAGTGGTCCAGACTGACATAACCAAGGTGAAGAACATTGTTGTTGGTCTCGTTCAAATAATGGCCACAGTTGAGACGGTTGCATAAGTGGGAGGTGAGCCCCCAACTGATCTAGAGGTAGGTACTTTGGATAGGGAAGTTGCCCTTTCAAAGGAGAAACCAGAAGTAAGAGGAATTGACCAAGGCAGCGGAGGGTGCAATTGTTTTGGATGAATCCCTGACCAAAGCTTTGGTAAAAGGGATTGAGGCACGGGTAGATAGAGAGTTGATGCATATGATAGAGAGAGACTCAAGTCCATATATTGTGCCTCACGAGGATTGCTCTGAATGAGGAAATAAAATCTGAGGAAGAGGTTTAAACTCTGTGCAGCAATGCGGCTGCCTTGGAAGCCAAAACAGATGCTTCCTTTACTGAAATAAGCAACTTACCAGATGGCTCAAGCTTTTCTTCACTTGCCTGACCTGAGCATCATTAAAGGATGGAACCGAAAGGTGACCATGGAGAGAGCTGCAGAGTTAGCTCGTTATGCCGTTACTGAAAACCGGTCCTTCTTGATCCGCTGGGTTCGCAGATGATGAGGAGGACTTGATGCCCATATCTCCTTTCATGTCTAGTCGTGCTGGGGTAGGAACTACCTCGAAGTCCCTAGTTAATGCAGAAGCTTAGGATGTAGGATAAGCTTCAAACCCCCATACCTTTCCATCTGAACCCGGTCAAGGAGTTAGAAAAGATCGATCCTACCAAGGAATGGGAGATCCGAACTGGTCTGGTAGATATGGGCTGGTACAGAAGCTCGGGATGTAGGAGGAGATTCAAACCTGCGTATCTTTCCATTTGAATATATGAAAGAGGTAAAGACCCAGACTGACCTTACCAAGGAAGGGGAGGTCCATACTGAAACTAGAGTGGTGGAAGAGGTCCCGATCAATTCAACTGAAAAGATAGTGGACCGAGCTGATTAAGGCTGACCCGACCAAGGTGGTGGAGCTGGCTCTATGGTAGCAGTGCTAGGGGATGGTAGTTCTTCATCTACAATATGTATATAGAAGGCAAGGGAGTATAAAACGACTTCTTTGTTCATTTATGAACTGACAACACAATTCTTCACTGAAAATCTTGGAATTAATGTTGCAGGTTCATTACGGTTTTCCTAAATAGAGACTTTCCTTGAATGAACTACGACTACGGAATTGCCTATGGCAAAGCACAAGAGGCCTCAAAAGCCATTGATGAAATGAGCTACTCCGTAAGTCACAGGCTTTCCCAATTGTGGTAGAAGAAGGATTTTGGAAGCAGTCCCTTCCTACGGTTTGATGATTGCTTTAAGTAGCAGGGTAAGGGAGGAATGAGCTACCACTGTCGATGAAACTAACCCAGGAGATGGATCGGGGCCACGGTGGCTCGTTAGGGCATTGAATGGCCTGATATAAATAGAGAGGAACCATCAGCCTGGTACTAGATATGAGAAGGCTCCAAGACTTGCAGCGGTGCTGCTTCAAAGTCTTGCTCAGGCACGTAAGAGGCCTTACTGAATATGGGAAGCCTTTGGGCTCATCTCGAATGAACTGGGACTCTGGTGGCTTGCTAGGGCATTGAATGACCCATATGAATGGAGTATAGCCAATGGTATGATGATCTTTATGAGCAGGTTGATATTGCTAAAGTCGAGCTTAAGCAGACCAATGAGGAGATGATCAAGATAATGAGGGGAGCGATAGTTCTGAGCAAAGCCATGACTAAAGTTAAGGCAACCACGGCTGAGATGCAGGTAGACATAGATCTTTATGAAGTATGCATATGATATAGAGAGACTCAAATCCATACTCCATACATTGTACGTACCGCTTTGATAAAGATCATAGAGATAACTGGGAGTTTATTAGGTCCGCTCTCATTGAAGTCGATCCTTCTCGAGCTACTGGGTGCACAGATGATGAGGATGACATGGTGTCCATCTCCACCTTCATGCAAAACCGCACTAGGGTAGAACCTATCTCAAAGTCTCCTGTTGCAAGGTAGGGAATGCATGAGGGGCTTCAAGCCTGCCTACCTCTCTATCTGAATTTGTCAAAGTAGAGGTCTAGATTGTTGTTACCAAAGTAGGAAAGGTAGGAGAGGTCCCGATTGATCCAACTGAGGAGATGGTGGTCAAGCCTGATCGAAGCTGATCCAACCAAGGTGGTGGAAGCTAGCTTCGAAGTAGCAACGCTAGAGGATAACGACCTTTCTTCCAAACAAGCAATGGGACTAGGTAGAAAGTAGCTGCTACTGTTGAGGAGACTAATTAGAGAGGTGGATAGGACCCTGTTAGCTCACTAAGGCAATGAATGACCCGATACAAATGGAGTTGAGCTACCGGTATGGTAACTATCTAGAGACATGCTTGGGATCCTAGAAATTTCCCATGAATGAGAGAAGGCTCTGGATCCCTACAGGATGAATAGGAACCATGGTGACTCACTTGAGCATTGGATGGCCCAATATAAATGGAGAGGGGCTACCTATCTGGTACCAGTTCAGAGGAAGACTTGGGATTCAATGAGTCCCCCATCAATTGAGCGAAGGCTTTGGACCATGCTGAAACAAAACAGAAGCTCAGTGGCTCACTTGGGCGTTGACAGGCCCGGCATAAGAAGTGAGGAGCCACTGGGTCTTTTAGCGGGGCTGCTACTTCAGAGTCTTGCTTAGGCATATAGGAGGCCTTACAAAAATGTGGGAAGCCTCTAGGCTCTCCTCGATCAGATCGGACTTTGGTGGCTTGCTAGGGCGATAAAATGACCGGTACATATGAAGCTAAGCCACCGGACTTTTAGTGGTGCTACTGCTCCAGAAGCTTGCTTAGTGTAAATTCCCTTAACCAATTAGAGTGTAAAATATAACTAGGGCTGAATAGGTATATGCTCAAATTTTAATCTTCTTTAAAAACACAAGCAATCTTATACAACACTTAGTATAATATCCAAAAATGATATATGACAAAGCAAATGTTCAAGCAACACAAATCAACTAAGTGAAGAAATTAAAGATGCTAAAAATCAACACAAGATATTTACGTGGTAAAACCTCCTAAAAGGAAACATCCACGGGTTGATACCATAACCACTGGTAAAAGCAAATCCACTATTTCAAATCAGAGTTACACACTCATGCAATCAACACATGCTCTCCAAGTTATCACTCTTACTCTACCCTTGAACCTAGTGATCTACTAAGCCGACTTCCTATCCAAGACCTTCTGTCTTTAGAAAGATTCCTTGCTCACCTATCCAGATCCTCCAGACCCTAGGCAAGAATTCTTGCTCAACTATCCGAGTCCTCCCGAATCTAGTCAAGACTTCCTTGCTCAACAATCCGAGGTCTCACACCTCTTGTCGAGACTTCCACTTGCTTAGCTATCCAAGTCCTCCCGACTCTAGCTAAGACTTCCAATTGCTCAAATCAAAGAATCACTCTAAGATATGAGACTTTCTACCTCTTCACAAAGCTTCTAAGTTATCATGAATGCAAAACCCAAACAAGCACTCAACATAGAAAATGATGATCAACAAATTCTATAGACATGCAACTAGATAGCTAGATTATGCTTTCAAGGAACAATCATAAATGTATCTAGGCAACCTAAGCATGTTATCAACTAAGAACCAAATTAATGAAATGAATATACCAATTGATATAGACCTAGTTTTTAGAAAATGAAATTAAATCTAGAAATAGTCAATCAAACATAAGAACAAAAGATTTCTAGAAACAATTTCATGTTTATCAAGTTTAGCACAAATCAATCAACTTATCACAAATCTAGCTAAAATTGAAAATCAAATCAACAAACCACAAAATGATATCAAAATCATCTTAGTCATGCTTCTTAATCAAAAGGCATCAATCAATAAGAAGATCTAAGAAGAAAACTAAGAAGAATATGATTTTATCAACAAGGATGAAATCTCGAACTGAAAATCTGAACATTGTGAATACTCAAGACATTCTTTGGTTCTAAAAATGCTTGAAGTTTGTATATCTCTTCAAGACACTCGAAATTGGTTTTTGAATCAAGTGATTAGGAGTTGAAATGAAAAAGTTATCACAAAAACTAAAATTAAAATGTTGAGAGAAAAATTATGCACTTGTTCTTCAAATTCGTTTTTCTCCACATGTAATGAATGCGAGGGTAGGAGAGGTTTTAAAGAGAGAAAAGCCAAAAGACATTTTCACCCCTCTTTCTTTAGTGTCTCCCCGAGATGGCACATGGGCATCTCGGGGCAGAGCACTCTTGGGGCCGAGATGGCCACGCTCCATCTCGGGATGGTGCATGGTGATGGCTTGAGCCATTGCACCTCACCCCTTGCGCTCCTCTCGACCGTTCTTTGGCCTCTGGACTCTGAATTCGAATCCATTTGAAGATTACAAACCAAGAATCCCTCACGGACACGGACATATAAGATAATCAACCCAAAAAATAATAATTCGACTCGATATACGAAGACGAAGACAATGTATACAATATGAGTTGAAAGTGTAGTATCTTTTGACTTAAAACTTGAAATCAATAGTATGAGTAACCGAAATGAACAGAAATCAATCAAGAATCATTTAAGACTAAATTCAAGTTCAATATCCATGTTATACGAACATATACACACACAAACACAATTCACACTAGAATGCAAACTACATAGAGATAGTTTCCAATCATGTATATTCTAAAACATGTTATTTCCATGCCAAAGCATGAGCATTCATCTTCAAGTGAGTGAATGTGTTATACATGGTGCACAACGATGCAAGGATACATATGAATGAATTGTGTGTGTGTGCCTACGTCTTGCAAGAGGAAGAAGAATCTTGATACCTTAGCATCCTAGTAAGCATATATCCTCTTGAAGATGAACTTTGCATGCGAAGTCGCTTTCCATCATTGAAGACTGATCTAATCATAAACCACCTAAGCAACTAAGCAATACAAAAAAAGAGCATTTTGTTATGGAATCAAGCCAACATATATTTAAAACCTAACACTTAGGCATGTAGGAGGCCTTACCAAAATATGGGAAGCTTCTGGAACTCCTCGATCAGATCGTTTTTCGGTGGCTTGCTAGGGCAATGAATGACCTGTTACACATGGAGCAAAGCCACCGGTCTAGTACTGGTCCAGAAGCATACTTGGGATCTCAGAAGTTCCCAACAACTGAAATGAGGCTCTGGACCATACTGGAATAGATCAGGGCCGTAGTGGCTCACTTGGGCGTTGTCCGGCCCGGTACAAGAAGTGAGAAGCCACTAGGCCTTATTGCGGGACTGCTACTCCAAAGGCTTGGTTAGGGATGTAGGAGGCCTTACCAAAATGTGGGAAACCTCTAGGCTCTTCTCGATCAGATCGGGCTTCGATAGCTTGCTAGGGCGTCGAAATTCTCGATACACATGGTCGATCATTGGACAAAGGTTCTCGAACTGTTATAAAATTTCTCAATAATTTGACAAATAATCTCGATCCCTTAAAAACTTTCTCGATCCCTTAGAAAAAGTTCTCGGTCTCATAGAAAAAGTTCTCGGTCCCTTCGAAAATGTTCTCGATCTCTTGAGAAAAGTTCTCGATCCTTTGATAAAAGTTCTCGAAAATTTGAAAAATATTTTCGATCCCTTAAAAAAGTTCTCAAACCGTTAGAAATGTTCTCGATCCCTTAGAAAAAGTTCTCGTTCCGTTGTTAAAAGTTCTCGATCCCTTAGAAAAAGTTCTCGTTCCCTTGTTAAAAGTTCTCGATCCCTTGATAAAAATTCTGGATAATTTGACAAATATTCTCGATCCTTTAAAAAAGTTCTCGAACCGTTAGAAATGTTCTCGACCACTTAGAAAAAGTTCTCCGATGACTTGTTGAAAGTTGTCGATCCGTTGATAAAAGCTCTCGGTCCTTTTAACAAATATTTTTGATCCCTTTAAAAAGTTCTCGAACCGTTTGAAATGTTCTCGATCCCTTAGAAAAAGTTCTCGTTCCCTTGTTAAAAGTTCTCGAACCGTTATAAAAAGTTCTTGATAATTTGACAAATATTCTCGATAAAAGTTCTCGAATCGAACCTTTTTAAAAGTTCTCGATCCTTTCTAAATTATTCTCGAACCCTTGAAAAAGTTCTCGATCCCTTATAAAAAGTACTCGATCCATTTGAAATTTTTGTAATTGTTAGTAATTTTAAAAGTAATTTTTTTTATCTGTTAATAATTGATTGTGATGATGATTTTCAAAGGATAATGGATCGGGTTAGATTAGTAATATCTTACAACGGTCGATGAGAGCAATTACCTGATGGAAGTCAGAGGTTTCTTGGTTTCGATAACCAAGGAATGTATGTGTCCAGAAATATGACTTACGAAGAGCTGGTGTTGATCGTACAAACCGTTGTGAAGTACGATGTGAACAAATACATTACTGATCTACAATCTATATCAATCGTTCCGGGATAACATGTCGCACATTTATAAGAAATTACGACGATGTTTTGTTTATGCTAGGGGAAGATAGGGTAATCCCTCAAGTATGTATCAGTTTAATTGAGAGGGCTGCATGAGGTGTCATCGGTGAAGAAATCCCTCCTCATGATAACACCCAACAATTTCGATCTTCAGGCGGAAGCAACCAGTTGTTCACAGAAAAAAGTGGGATTGACGGTAGGGAAAACCTATGTGGTGTCCCTACCGGAAGTAGGCGACCATGGTGATATAGTTGGAGCTTAATTGGACGATGATTTCGGTTGTCAAATTGAATTGAACGCTGGGCAGTACAACCACCAATACAATGAGATGTACATTGACATGCACAATAAGCGGAACAATGAACCTCATAACCTACCAATCCATAGGGTGGCTAATGAGGCAAATTTACATCTGGTACATAATGTACCGAACAATGAGGAAATGAAGAACTGTTTGAAATGGAAAGACATGCAAGACGTGTCCACAAATGTAGTTCCACTGCAGTAGATATAGCTGGGACATCTGAGGTCCGGCCTGATGTAACTCTAGCTGATTCTGAAAATGCCAGAACGTGGGTTATTCCAGGAGCATAATCATACTCGTTTAGTATGGGTGGAAGCAGAAACTTGGTAGAAGATGAACCTACCAGCATGATATATAAAGGTCAATTTTTTCCTACTAAAAAGGATTTGAAGAGATTGGCTGGCCATTTTGCAATGCGGCACAACTTCGAGTAGAAGGTGAAAAGGTCGAATAAGACAACATTACATCTGGTTTGTTTGATAGACAACTGTACATGGAAGTTAAGAGCGGTAAGGAGAGATGAAGCGACATACTTTCAAGTACGAAGTTTTATCAACGAACACACTTGTCCGTTGGAGGAGATTCACCTCCGCCATCGATAAGCTAGTGCAGTCATAATTGGAGAAGTGGTTGCACCTAGATTGCAACAACATGATGGTCGACTAATGCATCCGAAGGACATAATCACCAACATGAAAACAATGTATGGCATCCAAATAATGTACAGTAAGGCACATCAAGCCCTTGATTATGCATTGTCACTCACCTATGGAACGCATGAGGAAAGCTTCCAACTGCTGCCATCATTCGGTTACATGTTGGAACAACAAAATACCGGAACGATTACTGACTTACAGTGCGATAAAAATGGTAAATTCCTATACTTTTTCATGTCGTTGGGTGCCTCACTTAGAGGATTCCAGAGGTGTATGAGTCCAGTTATTGATGTTTATGGTACCCATTTAAAGATTAGATTCGGGGGCACAATGTTTGTTGCAACTGCACAAGATGGGGATGAACAGGTTTATCCAATTTCTTTTGGGTACAGTGACTCGGAAAAAAACCTTTCATGGGAGTGGTTTTTGGATTGCTTGAAAGGTGCTCTTGGCCATATAGATGATTTGGTTTTCATTTCTAATCGACATGCAAGCATTGAAACAGGGATTTCTAAAGTGTTCCCTTATGCCACCCATACCATATGTTGCTGGCACTTTTATGAAAATATTAAGAAGAGATACCATAGAAAGGATGTTGCCACAATAATGGATAAAGCAGCCCGAGCGTACACCGAGTTGCAATATAACCGGCACATGGAAGAGTTACGCAACTTGCACCCGAATGCATATGAATATGTAATTGTTTCCGGTCCACACAAGTGGTCCCGTGTTCATTGCCCCGACAGAAGGTATAGGGTCATGACAACAAATGCTGCAGAATGCATAAACTCATGCCTTAAATTTGCACGGCAACTGCCTATATTGACTTTGGCAGAGTTTATTAGGAATATGCTACAACGTTGGTTTCACGATCATCATAAGGCTGTACAATCCATGCGTCATCAGTTGACCGATGCAGCACTTCTTATGATCCTCAAACTTGTAGAAAAGTGCAATTTTATGACCGTTAATCCAGTTGACTGGAACATATTTTCGGTGAAACGGGCTGGAAAACAGTGGACCATTGACTTAGCCTGGAAGACCTGAACATATTTTCTTCCATGTTCTCACGCTGTCGCTGCAGCAAGGTACATCATACAATTTTATGTACGGTTAATATTACTTAAACATCATACAATTTTATCATCGTTTTCAATGTTTTTACAGGGACCGAAACATGGATTTCACATCCCTCTGTGCGGACTACTACAAGCAACAAACACTTATTGATGAGTACTTGGTTCCTATTATACCGGTTGGACATCCTTACACTTGGATTATACCATCTGACATTGTTGAGAGAGTCGTTTTGAATCCAAGCTCCAGGAGACAAGCAGGCCACTCGAGGGCTTCACACCGTATCTCATCTTTGGAGAGAACATCCACACAGAATTGTAGACAATGTCGACAACCAGGGCATAATTCGAGGAGATGTTCTAACCCAGCTTTTACTGATGAAGATCCGAGCAGAGTCATTCCTGAGGAATATAGTCGCAAGTGTAGTATCTATCATATTGTTGGTCACAATAGACATACGTGCCCTACTAGAGACGGTGGGACCGTGGAATGAATTGAGGCGTTATCATGATGACATTGTTATAATTTGAACTCGTATGACTTGTTAAGTAACTGAAATGCAATTGTATTTAAATATGATTTGTATATATACAAATGTAAAAAATTTATACAAAAGAATTTGTAAATATATAAAAGAAAATATACAAAACTGTTGGTACATATACAAAAGAATTTGTAAATATAAAAAGTAATTGGAACATATAAAATAGAATTGATACGTATACACAAGAATTACTACAGAAATCTATACGGGCCTGAAGTTTGCAAATATTTCAACCGCCATCTTCTTCCGAATGATCCCCATATCGTCTTTAAACCAATCGAAATCTTTTTTGTTCGCCAGTATGTACTCGATCAATCTCAACGTGTGGGGACAACAGTTACCCCTGAAGTTGGACACATTAACAAGCGTTAATAAAACATTAGGTTTATACTAATACAATCTTAAAGTGACTATTACGTAATGTCTTACGATTGCTTCTGCTGGGGCTATGTTTTCCTGACACGGAGCTGACATCAAAGGGCTTACTTGTCTTCTCAAATTTCAACGGTCCTGCCACTCGTTTAGTATGAAACCCGGCCTGATGCAACATCGAGGGCACAAAGTAGCCCAACGGGGCTACCTGCTGCTTCCGGATATGAGCTTGGACCTCTTGTCTTCAGGGGTCGACTATGAACATCTTCCCGCATGTGAGGTCCACAGTCACCAGCAGCCAATGTTGGCACCCAATGTTGCACGGTATCAAAACCTGGAAATGTCAACAACAGGTGTTAGGATGTACAATGACATTTATATATACAATTGCAAACCATGTCAAGTAACACTTACCATGTCAACCTCGTGCCACAGACGGCATCTAATCGGGGCACCCCCATGGACCATTGTGAGGTCGTCATCCTTCCACCAAGACCTCAAAACACACCAACGGCTTGAGGTGATCTGCCCACGAGAATCGCGAGGCATCATTTTCCTGTACTGGTGCTTCAGAAAAGACTGTAGAAATAAAAACAAAAATTGCGAGTACTTATAAAAAATTACGAGTCCAATATGTTAACCATTTGACTATACACATTCAGGAATGCCCGTTGATGCTTTCGAAGAATATGAAGGTACGCGTTTATATGCTGAGAATATAAACACGTAAAGAAATGTTAGGATGCTTACACATCTAAAACAAATACTGAAATTAGGATTTACGGTCCCACATACCTCATCATCAACATCCCTGAAGTTGGTCTGCAACCGATGGAACCATGCAGCATCAACATGCTCCAGTAAATCAACATCAAGTCTGCATTAATGTTCCAACAACTACACATTTATATAATGCATTACAAGAAAATCGGCCACCTAAATAACAATGAATTTTACTTACAGTTCCTCGTTTACATTCTTCTTGAAGGCTCGGTACGCCTTCAACTGGTCACCGTCCACCAGTCCTTAGAGACTAAATATATGGTCAAGTCCTTCTACTATTACCCTCTCCCTCTTAGGTCAGTACGGATCTGTGTACGGGCTAACCAATTGCCAACCGTGATTCAATACACAAATGTGCTGTCGAACTCCCCCCCGACAGGGTATGCTAAGATGAGGATGAAAGAGGGGGAGTTTGCTGCTCAAGGGGAGGTGGAGGGGGAGCATGCTGCTCTGTCGGAGGTGGAGAGGGAGGGGGAGCCTGCTGCTCAGACTTTGTTGGCGGGGGAGCCTGCTGCCTGTTAGGAGGTGGAGGGGGAGCCTGCTGCTCAATCGGAGGTGGAGGGGGAGCCTGCTGCTTGCTAGGAGGTGGCGGGGGAGCTTGCCGCTCGGACGTTTGTTGAGGGGGAGCCTGCTAATGGCTCTGAGAGGGAGATAGGGGGGGCGGTTGCTCACTAAGAGGGGGAGGGGGAGGAGGAGGAGGATGGGGATGGGGATGGGGAGGGGAAGGGGGAGACTGAGCCCCACTATCCAGAAATGCCCCTCCGGTATGTGGATCCTCTGTATGGGTCATGAAGCCCTGAAGGCCCCCGATCAATGCAAGCAACTCCCTATGTTGTTGTTGTCGATCCTCCTCGCTCTTATAGAACAAATCGAGCAAATCCTGTTGTTGTCGATCCTCCTCACTCTTCTGAAGGGCTTCACGTAACTCCTTCAAGTTATTTTCTAAATGGGCCTGAAATCATGCAACTTTGTTAATACGAAAACAATCAACAACTCTTGTTAAAAAAAAGAAAACTATCATCTCAACTTACCTCATCATCAAGTCGAACGCCTGCACGGGAATCCCCTGTAGCGGAACCAATTCCTGGGGTGGTAAACCGAACCTGCCTCACTCACCGAGGAGACGGCTCATATTCGACAGTGTCCATGCCTCTGAAATCTGGACCTGTAGGTTCTGAAGCCTCCGTCTCAGTACATCTCCCACCTCCCACCTCCCACCCTCCTCCTCGAGACGAACTGCACTTGTAGTCAGCTTAGGGACAGTAGGAAGGTGAACCCTATCATCTTACACATACGGGCTCCTCTATCACTTAGGCCTGCAAAGTACAGGGCCACCGCCTCAACTGCTGTGGGTATAATTTCTGTCCTCGTCGACATCTGAAAGCGTAGTTAGATGAATTTCATTGTTACTTATCGTAAGTAGTATAAATTACTTAACAAAAAAATAAATTACCCTAGCACTATAAATCTTCTCCAGGTTCTTCCCTCTAGGTTGTTTGGCCAACTCCCACTTCAACAACAGAGGGGAAAGGTCTGTAACCCTTCAAGTCCCAAAAACGAAGCCCAGTAAAGGAATTACCTCAAAAGCAAATATCTGCATCAAATATACGTACAATTATAATCCAAAACAATTTTGGATTAAAAATTAAATGTACATGTTGGAAATCAAATTTCTTACCAAAAGGGCGTGTGATAGATCGTAGATGTTGTACCCCTCCACGGAATGTCCAACATCGCCATGTGACTGTTACCGTCTCTCCTCACGACGTCGCGGTAAGGCATGCTTGAATGAAAATAAAGAATACCTATAGACGTGGGCACCCCACGGGAAGGCATCGAAGGCATTGAGGTCCTCTACCAACTGAAACTGCCAAATTGGAATCTTCAATCTCTCGTCCACCCCCATCAGTATCTTGTTCAACATGTAAATGAGGCACAGCTTCACAGCATCGTACGCCTGTTGAAACTCTCCCTGGGTAAGAACAACCCTCAAGTCATCCAACGATACCTCATCATGTCCAGGAAAGTACCGTTGATGTATGCCATTCTCAACTGCAACATACATACTCGTGTCCGGTACAACTCCAAAACGTAATCGTGATGAGGCTAAATTCCACCTTTGAAAACCTTACCACATGGTTCCCTAACAAGAACCGCATCTCATCTGTCGGTCAGTCATGGTCTAACTCCCGCAACAACAACTGATGAATAACACCACCCGAAAACTTCAGCTCCCGGTGCATCGACATGAAATGCCTGAAATAGGAGGCCATGAACTGACGCCGATCCTCAACAGCAAACTCTTCAGGGACCCGATTAAGTGCATTGTCTACACGGGCAAGGGCTTCAAAATGGTAGTGTCGGGTCAATTTTCCCTAGAATCAATCTCCCTCTGCAGTTTTAAGCAATTCCTTCATACTGCTCGTCATCTGTAATGTCACAGAAACAGTACATCAGTAAACTGCACAAAAATTAGAAAATATTCTTGGTCGTTTGAAACAAATTCTCGATACTTTTAAAATATTCTCATTCCTTTGAAAAAGTTCTCGATTTGTTTAAAAAGTTCTCGATCCTTTGGAAATAGGCTCGATCCTTTGAAATTAGTCTCGATCCTTTGTAAAACCTCTCGATTCATTGAAAAAACTTCTCGATCATTTGAAAAAGTTCTCGACCCTTTGAAAAACATTCTCGATTGTTAGAAAATTTTCTCGATCCTTTGAAAATACTCTCGATCCTTTGAAAAACCTCTCGATTCTTTGAAAAATATTCTCGATCAATTTAAAAAATCTCGACCCTTTGAAAATATTCTCGAACCTTTGAAAATTGTCTCGATCCTTTGAAAAACCTCTCGATTCTTTGAAAAATCTTCTCGATCATTTTCTAAAATCTGGACCCTTTGAAAAACATTCTCGATCCTTTGAAAATAGTCTCGATACTTTGACAAACCTCTTGATTCTTTGAAAAAACTTCTCGATTCGATGACAAATCTTCTCGATTCGATCATTTTAAAAAATATCGATCCTTTGAAAAACATTCTCGATTGTTATCATAATATTCTCGATCGTTTTCAAAAATTCTCGATCCTTTCAAAATAGTCTCGATCCTTTGAAAAACCTCTCGATTCTATGAAAAATATTCTCGATTATTTAACAAAAACTCGATCACTTTGAAAAACATTCTCGATCACTTTGAAAAACCTCTCGAGTCTTTCTAAAAAATTTCCTCGATCTCGCTTGAAATATTCTCGATTTATTTTTATTTCAAAACAAAAATTGCCCGATACCAGAATATTGAACCTCATTTCAAACCCAAACCAAAACCACAACCAGTGTCAACCCTAATCTACAAGTTCAATCAACAGAACAAGTCTAAAATGCAATGATAAGTTATGAACAACAAATCGATAAATAAAACAAATTGAACTTACTTCTGTCATCACTGTAAAATGTACTGTATTACCGTTCCGTCGATTTGCTTGCCGTCGATTTCGTTGTCGTCGGTATCTTTCTCACTGTTGCTTTTCTCAGACTCACAAAACAACAACTTTTCTCTCTTTTTCAATTATATCGGGGTATTCTCATCTCTTTACGTTAAATGGTGTATTTTAAACTTACATTACTAAACTTGTGATATTTGCACAACACCCCTCTCAAATAGTACTATTTATTTTTCGAGCCCTTTAAATTATTTATGGGAATTATCATTTTTTATTTATTTAAATACCTCTATTATTATAAAAGAACAAGTGATATTTTAGGGTTATTTAAATGAAAAATATAGTTTAAATGATAATTCGTATTAAATAATTTATATATTCATTTGGGTTTTATATTCAGGGATATTTAAATAAAAAAAGAAAATTTAAATAATTGCTAAATCAATTTAATTTTTTCATTTTTCATTTTTTTTAATCAAAATGTTCAAAATTATATTATTATTTAACCAATATTTCAATTTTAAATTTTAAATTTTATTTTAAAAATGTGATTTTTAAAATTTTGGTAAAAGGGTTATTTTTGTCACGTTATTATTTTTTTCGATTTGATACAATTATGTATATAATAAGGGTACTTAGTGTAATTTACCATGACAAAACAGTGGATGATGTTAGCATTCCATCTATTTTTACTAATTTTCGATAGTTCAGAGAGTTTAGTGCATAAAAAAAAAATTCAGGGGACAACATGAGAGTTGGGTATAGTCTGGGGTGATCTGTGACAATTAGCCTAAAGTAAAAGTTGAATATTCGTATATTATTACAAAATGTTAGGGCCTGATATTGCAATTATTCTTTAACATTATAATTTTTTAGTCAAAAATTAAATAGCCTTATTTCTTTTTCCAGAACCGTCACTTAATTTATCAACGTTATGATAACGTGATAGATTTAATTGGCTATGTAAAGTTTCAAAAGGACAATTCTTAGTAAACCTTGAGTTTATGAAAATGCATGTCCACATGGACTTATATTTATATATATAAAAAAAAAATTAGGGAGCCTTGCAAATATAGCCTTTTTCAACAATCATTTTTAGGAAATAGCCCATTAGGAAAAAAAAAGTGCATATCTAGCCTTTCATGATATTTACTTTATAGGAAATAGCCTTTCAAAGACAATACTGCCCTCCATAATTAAACCGTGTAAAATGAAAATTACCCAGTTACATTGTGTAAGGACGAAACTGTCCTTCTCTTCTTCTACTTCAGTTGACCGAAGAAAACCAAAACTTTCAGAAATTGAGTCATCTTCTCCATCATTCTCCTGTCGTCCAGAATCCACTCCATCAAAGTTGGGTCACTCATTCTCCCCATTTCAAATCCCATCTTCACTGTCGATCGAAATCCACTATTGTTCAAATCCCATCATCCTTTCTGCTGGAATCTTGCTATCGACCGTAATTTCAACGACTTGAATCTTGACAGTGCCGCCACCTCCTTCAATCAAGCTTCACTGTCAAGTTTGAAATCGAACATACATAGTCAATGTAAGTCCCATAATGACACTTAAGTTTCCAATGTCATTAAATCTCTCGATCTTTTATTGTTTTTGAAGTTTGAGACGTTTTTGATATAATAAAGGATTGAGGGTTTTGGATTTGTTGCTCTGAATGCACAAAGTTGTGTACTTGGTTTGTGAAGAAATTCCGTAAAGTGATCCAAAATTCGGACCGTGTGATATTTGTTTAGGATCGGCACAATGGTATATTCAATGCAATGGAAGCCATATTCCCATGTGTAACACATGGGATTTGGCATACCACTTGGCATAAAATCTTAAAATATTTTGCAAGCAGAGGGATGATGTTATTTCGCTTTATTACCATGCTACATATGCGTACAGTATCGAGGATTTTGACCATTTAATGTCTGAGTTGAAAGAAACCTGCCGTAAGGTTTACGATGAGTTGCAGGACGTTGGGATAAAGAAGTTTTCATGTGTACATAATCCTAGAAAGAGGTATTTTTTTATGACCACCAACATTACTGAGTCAATAAATTCTTGTCTACTTGCAATTCAAAAATTGCCTATCACAACAATGGCTGAATGTATCAGAGATTTGTTGCAAAGGTGGTTCTATGATCGTTGGACAAATGCACGTGAAATGTCTATATACTTGACAACATTTGCAGATGAACACATCAAAGAAAAGACAGATACAACACAATGGTGTGAGATTTACCCCATTCACTTCAATAAATTTAAGGTAGATGACTAATGGAAGGAAACAACCATTGACCTTGACGAACGTTCTTACTCATGCCGTGAACGGGATTTAGATGACTTACCGTGTTCTCATGCAATGGCAGTTGCTAGGTATGCTTCCCACTATTTTAACTTTGTACATTTTTCTGGTGTGGTTTATTTTACAAACTTTAATTTGTGTTTGTTGGTGTGTTATGGCCTAGGTTCAAATGTACATCAATCAACGCACTGACTTCTTAACTATATACAATAGGATTTCTTAAACATGCTTATGAAACTACTGTCAACCATGTTTTGGATCTTGAATTTTGGGACATTCCTGATGCAATTCGGAACCGTATTGTATTGCCATGGAAGAGAAAGAATCTGTCAGGAAGACCAAATAAGTTGAGGATAACATCTGCTAGGGAGAAACGAAATTTATATTCTTGTTCAAAGTATGGAAAAAAATGACATAAAAATAACTTGCCCGGAACCATCATCTAGCGTATGCAAACCAGCCAAAAATGGTCAATCATGTCGCATTTGTAAGAAAGAAGGTCACAATAGACTTAAGTGTCCGGACAAGCCACCTGAACCTACCTTGATTGATATGGACAAAGATGTAAGTTTCTCGGTGTTTGATTGACTTATTTCGTTGACAACCACATTTGGGGATCAATATGTAAGGGTAGTTTAGGGCTTCATTGTTCGTAACCAAGCTCAAGCATCAAAGGTAAAATCACTTGTTTAACTTTTATTGAAGAGGTATTAGTGCACACACACACTCATGCATTTTCTTTTAATTATCTTGCATGCATGCTTATTTACCATCTTGTGTGCCTTGTGTGTCTTATATTTTGTTTGAGTGTTAAATGCATTTTTGTGCCTTAAAAAGAGGAGTTTTTTTTACTCTGTTCAGCAGCTCAAACCGCTCTCTGTGCAGTGCCAATGCCGCGGTCTGCACAATGGTGTTTACCAGAGGCTGCATGCTGTGGCTACCGCGGCCTGTGCTTGTTGCATGCACCGTGATCTCCCAAGCGGAGTTTCACCGGCGTTGTTTGCTGTCCAGACCGTGGTCTGTGCATTTGCATGCACAATGGCCTATAGAGCGGTGTTGTCCAGGCGATGCATCGCTCTCTGTGCCGCGGTCTAGACACTTGCCTGTACCGCGATACAGCTAGCGGTCCTGACGGGATTTGGTTTCCTTTCTTCCAAAACGATGCCACTCTGTGTAGGGCACCATATATATGTTCTCTTCTCTTCTCTTTGGTTCTCAAGAGTTTAAGAAGCCATTTTTGTGTGATCTAGTTTTTCTAGAGAGAGAGGGACTCCCAAACACTCATTTTTACTCAACCAAACTTCATCTCATGATTATCTAGCTTCATTCAAGGATCATTCAAGCATGGAGCATCATCTTCTTCTTGACTAGGTAACTTTTACATGCTCTAAACTTCATAGTTTCATTACAAAGACATGTATACCTAGGGTTTTAGTCTCTATTGCTTATTAAATGCTTGTTTATATGGTTAATTGCTTTTATAAGATGTTTGTGTATTTATTGTTGGTTGAGATACATTAATTTGTGATAGCTAGAATTTAGGACGGTTTTACCCTTCTAGCTAAGTCTTATTACCTTTACATTTAAACATTGATATCTAGGATTTGCTTTAATTGTCATTATTAATCCTAGATAAGCATGAATGTCTTGACCTAGCATTTTTGCATATAGAATATTCTTGATTATTCACTTAGGTTGCCATTATCTCTTCATTGTTGGTTACGCTTGTGGCTATGTGATTAGTGCATAAGGTTGATGATCCAAAATCACTATTAAGGCCCGTTGGGTAGAGTGAAAGGGTTAGTAACTGGAGGGTTAGACTGGAGGTCAACCTAGGTTGTAAACTTTCTCTTAATAGTGGATTTTGAGGATCGAGTGTGGCGCACTGAACAACCCGTGGTTTTTCCCATTTGGAGGGTTTCCACGTATATATTGCGTGTTGTTACTGTTTTATGTTTGTTGTCGTTTGTTTGAACACTTAGTAGAATGTGGTAGAATCGATAATATTGATTAATTCGTAAAATTGGTAATCTATCGTAGTAAAACCTATTCACCATCCCCCCATCTAGGTTACAGACACAGAATTTCTAATGAATTTCAATTGGTATCAGAGCCGGTGCCTTGATATACTTAGGTGATCCTTGCTCTGTCTGTATGTCTTGCTTGGTGTATTTAGTTTGATTGTTTTCCTTTTGTGTGACATTGCATTTGCATTACATCCATTACCCTCAAACACTATGAGTGGAAACAGAAATAGTCATGAGGGAGCCTCAAGCACAAGACCCCCTTTGCTCATTGAGGTGAATTATGCTTCTTGAAAGGGCAAGATAGAAACCTATCTTTGCCAAATAGATGACCGTGCTTGGATGGCTATTGAAGATGTGTATATTCCTCAAACAATGACCAATGACGATTGTGTAGAAGCTCTTAAGCCCAAGTCTAGTTGGAGTACTCAAAAGTTTGAAGTATCCATATGGAAAAACAAGGCCATGCATGCCATCCTTTGAGCCATGGACGATAATCAATACAACTTGGTCCAAAACACTATGATTGTAAATGAGGCTTGGGACATTCTTCAAACGGTACATGAAGGAACTGAGGTAGTCCAAGACTCAAAGCTCTAAGTCCTCTGAATGCGATTTGAGAGGATTAGGATGGAGGAGCATGAATGCTTCAATGACTTTCAAGTGAAGTTGATGGATATCGTCAACTAAAGCCATCAACTTCGTGACCCTTATTTGGATAGGAGAGTCAAGCAAAGAATTATGAGGTCACTTTTATCAAGGTTCGAATCAAAGGTGATGGCACTTGAAGAGAATAGTGAGTACAAGAATATGAAGCCAAGTGAAGTCATTGGAAGACTTCTAGCTTATGAGTCAATATGGAACACCACACCCACACCTCCGAAGAAGCAAAAGAGCATTGCCTTGAAAACCACCAAGGTTGAAGAGGAGGAGAAGGACTCGAATGAAGAAATGGCCCTCATAGTTAAAAGATTCAAGAAATTCATGAAGTTTGAGAGGAAAGGATTTGGGTCCAAGGGAAGGGAAGTGAAAAAGAAAACTCCTTTCAAGAAGATTGAAAAGTCTCAAGACAGTGACTCCAAGAAGGGCATTCAATGCTATGAATGTAGTAGTTTTGGTCACATTGCTCAAGAATGTGCAAATTTGAAGAAAAAGAAGAATGGGAAGGCCATGGCGGCCACTTGGAGTGATAGTGAAGACTTAGAAGAGGAAGAAAAATCTTCGAATGATGAAGATAGAGTTGTAAACTTCATTGCCTTCACGACATCTCATAATAACAAGAGAAGTTGTGAGTGCTAAGGAAGAAGTAGATGACTCTAGTGATGAGAGAACCTTTTCTAACTCTAGGTTTGAGATTGATGAGGAAATGGACTATGTAGACTTCATGAAGTTTTTTGAAAAGTCTAGATTGAAAAAGAAGAAGGAGATTAAAGAGTTAAAAAAAGAGAATCTAGAGTTGACTTTGAAGATAACTCACTTGAGTGAGAAAGTAAAGAGTGGAAAAGAGTTAGAAGAAAGCTTGAAATTGGAGCTTGTGATCACTAAGAAGAGTGGAGAAAACTTGAAGATTGAGTTTAGGGAAGAAAAAGAATTAGTTGCCAAGATGACATCTGGAACCGATAAACTTGATAAGATGCTATCATATGGGAAGAGTCCTAGTGATAAAACAGGCTTAGGATATTTGGAAGGTAAGGATGCTACTTCCTTGAAAAAGACCATCTTTTTCAACAGTCAAAAGGATAAAGAGGTTCAAGTTTCACACCAACAAATGAGATCGAATGAAGTTAGAGAATCATCAACGCAAGCTCAAATGAAGTTTCAAACAAAGTCTCAAGCTAAAGCTCATCCACCAAAAGCTAGAGCTCAACATACAAGACCTCAACTTCCAAAGAGTTCTCAAAGTCAACAAAGGATTCTTCACCCACAACCAAGAAGGGAAGCTAATTTGGCTCAACCACAAAGGATGTTTCAAAGAAGGGATTCGGCTCAACACCAAAGGACAAATGAAAGGAAAGGGAAGTCTACCATGCTTGCACAAGGATATGGTATGAATTCTTACTTTACTCCTATTTGTCATTATTGTGGTGTTGAAGGTCACATAAGACCGAATTGTTTTAAATTTATTAAGTTGTGTCATTTTGAAAGCTTGATTGAGAAGAATATGCTTAGAAGAGCCAAAATGCATGCTCCTAGGAATTTTAGAGAAAATGAACCCATGGCTTCTAGGATTAGTAATATTTCATCTAGGTGGACTAGAAGGGATGGACATTATTGTCATGTGGCTCAAGTAGCCTTGAAAGCCAAAGCCATCAATACTTGGTACCTTGATAGTGGGTGTTTTAGGCACATGACCGGAAACAAGAGTTTCTTTGAAACTTTTATGATAGAGGATTATGAATTTGTCACCTCTGGTGATGGTTCTCCTAAGAAAGTTTTAGGAAAAGGAAACATATCCATCCCCGGTTTGCCCTCCTTGCCTAATGCTCTTTATGTAAATGGCTTGCAAGCTAATCTTATTAGCATATCACATTTAAGTGATGAAGGGCTTCGGTTATGTTTCGTAAAGTTGATTGGTCTATTCTAAGAGAAGATGGACAAGTTTTATTGAAAGGCAAGAGATCAAGTGACAATTTTTATTGTTTTGATTCCAATGGCATCTCTTGCAATTTGTCTAGTTATGATCAAGTTGAATTATGGCATCAAAGGTTAGATCATATGAATTTCAAAAACTTGAAAGTTCTTGAGAGGTTGAATGTTGTGAGAGGCCTTCCTAAGTTTGGAAATAGGATTAAGGGAGTGTGTGGACCGTGTCAACAAGGAAAGCAAACTAAGTGTGTGCATAAAAAGGGTAAACATCTTGCCATCAAGGAGCCATTAGAGCTTCTTCATATGGACCTTATGGGTCCCATACAAACCGAGAGTCTCGGTGGCAAGAGGTACATCTTTGTGTGTGTTGATGATTTCTCTAGATTTACATGAACCTACTTTCTTAGAGAAAAATATGAAACTTTTGAAATTTTTAAAAAGCTTTGCACTAAAATTCAAAATGAGAAGGATTCACACAAAAAATGCATTAAGAGAATTATGAGTGACCATGGGAGATAATTTGAAAATGTGTGCTTTGAAACTCTTTGTGATAGTTTTGGAATCTTCAATGAGTTCTCGGCTCCTCGAACTCCTCGAACTCCTCAACAAAATAGAGTTGTAGAGAGGAAGAATAGGGTCTTCCAAGAGATGGCTCGTGTGATATTGCTTAGCAACAATGTTACTAGAAATCTTTGGGCTGAGGCAGTGAATACAACTTATTATATAGGAAATAGAGTGTTTTTAAGACCCGGTACTAGGCAAACCTCTTATGAATTATGGAAGGGAAGGAAGCCAAATGTTAGTTACTTCCACTCATTTGGAAGCAAGTGTTACATTTTAAATGACCGTGATCAACTTGGCAAGTTTGATGCTAAAAGTGATGAGGGGATTTTCATTGGCTATGCTCTAAATAGTAAGGCCTATAGAGTTTTTAATTTGAAGACACGAAGTGTTATGGAATCATCCAATGTGATCATAGATGATTGTAGGCCTAAGGTTAGTAACATGATGAGGAGATTAGTATGGTTGATGATTCTCCTTTGGAGAAGATTGGTAAGACTTCAAGTGATGAAAAGTCAAATCTTGAGAAAGAGGTCTCTCAATTTCTTGATAAAGATTCTACCTTGGACTCTAAGGAACCTGCTCATTGGGTTAGACATCTTCACAATAAGAGTGACATCATTGGAGATATGAATGAAGGTGTTAGGACTAGACATCAATTAGCAAATCAAATTAGCTATACTTGCTACACCTCTAAAATTGAACCAAAAGGTTGATGAAACTTTAAGTGATGGTTTTGGGTACTTGCTATGTAAGAAGAGCTAAATCAATTTGAAAGAAATGAGGTTTGGACTCTAGTTCCTAGGCCTAAGAACGCTAATATGATAGGTACCAAGTGGGTCTATAGGAATAAATCCGATGAGGATGTCAACATTATGAGGAACAAGGCTAGACTTGTAGTACAAGGATACTCACAAATTGAGGGTATCGACTTTGAGGAAACTTTTGCTCCCGTTGCCCGATTAGAGTCCATTAGGCTTCTCTTATCCATCTCTTGTGTGCACAAGTTTAAATTGCACCAAATGGTTGTTAAGAGTGCATTCCTCAATGGCTTCTTGCAAGAGGAAGTGTTTGTTGAGCAACCCAAGGGGTTTGTGGATCCATATCACCCCAATCATGTTTATCGTCTCAAAAAGGCTCTATATGGGTTGAAACAAGCACCAAAGGCTTGGTATGAGCGTCTCACTCTTTATCTTGTTGACAATGGCTATTCTAGATGAATTGTTGACAAGACCCTGTTCATCAAGTGTACTAAAGATGAGCTATTCATGGCTCAAATTTATGTTGATGACATAGTTTTTGGTTCCACAAACAACTTGAAAGTTAAACAATTTGTTGATGTCATGACTCATGAGTTTGAAATGAGCATGGTTGGTGAACTCAATTACTTCCTAGTATTGTAAATCAAGCAAATGCATGATGAGATCTTCATATCTCAAGCTAAATATGCCAAGAACCTAGTGAAAAAATTTAGCCTTGAGAATGCCAAGCATTGTGACACATTTATGAGTACCACATTGAAACTTAGCAAAGATGCCAGTGGAAAAAGTGTGGATCAAAGTCTATATCGTGGCATGATAGGGAGCTTGCTATACTTACTGCTATTAGGCCCAATATAGCTTTTATTGTTGGTGTGTGCGCTAAGTATCAAGCCAATCATAAGGAATCCCATCTATCATCTGTGAAGAGAATCATTCGATATGTGAATGGGACATCCAACTATGGGATATGGTACTCTTTTGGCACTAATGCTAGTTTAGTTGGCTTTAGCGATGCAGAATGGGCAAGTAATTGTGATGATACAAAAAGTACATCGGGTAGTTACTTTTTCCTAGGGAACAATCTTGTGTCATGGTTTTGCAAGAAGCAAAATTCCATCTCATCATCCACAGCCGAGGCAAAGTATATAGCCACTGGGAGTACTTGAACACAACTCCTTTGGATGAAGCAAATGCTTATGGATTATGGCTTTGAGCAAGGTACTCTAACCCTTTATTGTGATAACATGAGTGCCATTAATATTTCAAAAATTCCTGTCCAACATTCTAGAACTAAGCATATTGACATTAGACATCATTTCATTAGAGAGCTAGTTGAGAACAAATGCATTGCACTTGAACCTGTGGGCACAAATGATCAACTAGCAGACTTGTTTACAAAACCATTAGATTCAACTAAGTTTAAATCTTTCAGTAGGTCTATTGGAATTTATCATATGCATTGATGAATTTTGGTGTTTGACCCATATAGGGAGCTCAATCAAAGAGAGCAAACTTGCATTCTAATAAGCAAATAATTGTTCAATTTTATGCTCTTTAATTAATTACTTGAGTATCTTGGATGTATATATTATTATATGACTTTTTATTTAATAAGTGTGTTTTTGCCTTATTCGAAATGCATGTCTCATTTGTGTTCAAACATGTATTTTTGGACTAGGAAATTTGATTGGGAAGTACATTTGATTGACCCAAAGTTTATCTCCATGTTTATGAAAACTTGATCTTGACATGCTTAAAGTGTTATGCATGATGAATTTATTGAATGCTTAAAAAATGATTGCAAATATGTGTGCAAGTGGCTTTTGAGACTTCATTCAATAAGGATATTGTATCCATTTTAAGGATTTCACAATCCAATAGTCTCTCTCTCTCTTTACTTGTTAAATAAGGCTACTATCATACAGGGCATCGTGTCCGGAAAAATCTAAAAAGGCGCAATAGTCGCTCATATCTTGTTCAACTTGTAAAGCTTGATAGTTGCTCTTATTTTTTTTGTTAATCTATATCTTGTTTTCCATTGACAATTTGGTGCAAATTGATTTGACTTCTCTTGGAACCTCATGTGCTATTTTCCTTTGCCAAATACCATGATTTTGGAAGTTGATGTTGCATGTATTTCATTCAAGGCAATCTTTTCGCACATATTCCAATAAATAAAACTTCCATGAATTTCTCTCTCTCTTAATTAAATTGCATAAAGTTGTCGCATATGATTATGCATTTACATTGCAAATATCTCTCTTTGCTACAACATCCCGGTTGGGGAATACTCCTTTGCCTATTTTGTGACAAAAAAAGGGGAGTAATGTTGGATTTAGGGGGAGCTTGTGTTGCTTTTGGGGGAGTTTGTGTTGTTTTTTCATATAAGAGGAGAATGTTGTTTTTAGGGGGAGTTGACTTTGTGTTGTTAGCTTATGTGCATTGTTGATTGCATTTTACTTGTTTCTAAATTCATGCAAATTGTCCTTGTTTTTATTTTTCTTGATCCCACTCATACACTTGTCTTGGAAAGTGTAGTTCTTTGTTTTGTAGGGATGATCATTCTACAAGAGATGGAAGATTTGAAGATTAAGCTTTAGGTAACTCTTGTAATATAGAATGCATTTGTTGACCTCTTGTTGTTTCTTATGTGTTTTGTTGTGAGGATACTTTGCGAGTGAGTGATTTTGTCATAAAATAGCCAAAAGGGGAGATTGTAAGTTCCTCGGTGTTTGATTGACTTATTTCGTTGACAACCATATTTGGGGATCAATATGTAAGGGTAGTTTAGGGCTTCATTGTTCGTAACCAAGCTCAAGCATCAAAGGTAAAATCACTTGTTTAAATTTCATTGAAGAGGTATTAGTGCACACACACACTCATGCATTTTCTTTTAATTACCTTGCATGCATGCTTATTTGCCATCTTGTGTGCCTTGTGTGTCTTATTTTCTGTTTGAGTGTTGAATGCATTTTTGTGCCTTAAAAAGAGGATTTTTTTTTCCTCTGTTTCGCGGCTCAGACCGCTCTCTATACAGTGCCTACGAGGCGATTTTCACAATGGTGTTTACCAGAGGTTGCACGCTATGGCTACCGCGACCTATACTTGCGGAGTTTCATAGGCGTTGCATGCTGTCCAGACCGCGGTCTGTGCTATTGCATGCACAACGGTTTACAGAGCTGTGTTGTCCAGGCGATGCACTGCTCTCTGTACTGCGGTCTGGACACTTGCCTATACCGTGGTACAGCCAGCGGTCTCGACGGGATTTTGTTGCCCTTTTTCCAAAATGACGCCACTCTGTGTAGGGCACCATATATATATGTTCTTTTCTCTTCTCTTCTCTTTGGTTCTCAAGAGTCCAAGAAGCCATTTTTATGTGTTCTAGTTTTTCTAGAGAGAAAAAGACTCCCAAACACTCATTTTTACTCAACCCAACTTCATCTCATGATCATCTAGCTTCATTCTAGGATCATTCAAGCATGGAGCATCATCTTTTTCTTAACTAGGTAACTTCTACATGCTCTAGGCTTCATAGTTTCATTACAAAGACATGTATACCTAGGGTTTTAGTCTTTATTGCTTATTAAATGCTTGCTTGTATGGTTAATTGCTTTTATGAGATGCTTGTGTATTGATTGTTGATTGAGATACATTAATTTGTGATAGCTAGAATTTAGGACGGTTTTACCCTTCTAGCTAATTCTTCTTGCTTTTGAATTTAGAACATTGATATCTAGGATTTACTTTAATTGTCATTATTAATCCTAGATAAGCATGAATGTCTTGACCTAGCATTTTTGCATATAGAATATTCTTGATTATTCACTTAGGTTGCCATTATCTCTTCATTGTTGGTTAAGCTTGTGGCTATGTGATTAGTGCATAAGGTTAGTGATCCAAAATCACTATTAAGGCCCGATGGGTAGAGTGAAAGGGTTAGTAACTGGAGGGTTAGGCGGGAGGTCAACTTAGGTTGTAAACTTTCTCTCAATAGTGGATTTTGAGGATCGAGTATGGCGCACTGAACAGCCTATGGTTTTTCCCATTTGGAGGGTTTCCACGTATATATTGCGTGTTGTTACTATTTTATGTTTGTTGTCTTTTGTTTGAACACTTAGTAGAATGGGTAGAATCGATAATATTGATTAATTCGTAAAATTGGTAATCTATCGTAGTAAAACCTATTCACCCCCCTCTAGGTTATAGGCACACTTTCTAGGGAATTTCAAAAGAGAATACCGCTGGGCCTGCAGTCATCTAAGTGTCTTAGATATGAGCTGGAGTCGTGAACATTGGATCTTATTTTAGGGAACTTGTAAACCTGTCTTAGGCTCAGGTTTATGGTGTATGTATATTTGTATGTGTTAAACACTACTGAACCAACCTCAACCGGTTTATATATTAGTTGTGTTCATTGAAAATGTTATTTTGTATGTCTTTTTGTGATGGTTTATGGTGTATGTATATTTGTTTGTGTTTGTGTTTATGGCTGTTGAACCAAAACAGGTTTTAGGATTCTTGGCCGCAAATATTGCTGTTGTTATTGGTTGGGGCTGCTGTAATTGATCTTGAAAACAAAAGGGGGGTTAAGCTCAGAAGTAATGTTTTAGGCCTAGGAACATTTCTTAGGCCCAAACTAATTTGTTCATAGGCCAGTAAAATCTTACCGTGTCATCAGTATCGGGGTTGACAAGAAGGAACTAAGCTTAGAAAGTTGAAGTCCTAAGAATCGGTAAATTAAGCCTAGGCATAACTCTTAGGCCCATTTTCGATTTAAGTATTTTTTAAAATTTATTTGTTTGAATTATTTTTCCGGTTGCATGGGATGTTTTGAAAAGGTGCTGTGCACCTATCGGAATTGATTCGGAAGTGTAAATGTAATACAGAAGATCGATTCACTCAATGAGAACAACTTACAAGTTTTTGAAAGAACTCTTAGGCACTTAGGGGTTTATAGTTGAAATAGTTGATCGCTATATCTAGTGTAATGGGTACGTACGTACTTGTTCGATCGTTCGATGATCTCGAAAATTTACATACAAATTTCTATTGATACCTCTTCATCGTTGTACGGTGCCGATCGTTGAGATTAGTGTGGGGTCCCTATAAATTCATCTTTAGAGGAAAATTGTGGGCCCCGGGAACAGTTCCTAGGCCTGTAAAATCTTTCCTAGGCTCGGGAACACGTGTCACTTACAATCCCACATATTTACTCGTCACGTCATTAGTATTGGGGCTGATAAGAAGGAACAAAGCTCAGGAAGTTGAAGGCTTAGGAATCAGTATTTTATGCCTAGGAATAACTCTTAGGCCCATTTTCGATTTAATTTTTTGATTTTTTTCCCGATTGCACGAGATGTTTTGAAAAAGAGGTATTCACCCATCAGAATTGATTTTAGAAATGTAAATCTAATACGAGAGATCGATTCAAGCAACGAGAACAACTTCCAAGTTTTTGAAAGAACTCTTAGGCTATAGTTGAAAGGGTTGTTTGCTATATCTAGTGTAATGGGTAGATACATACTTGTTTGACCGTTCGATGATCTCAAAACTTTACATACAGATTTTCATTGATATCCCTTCATCGTTGGACGGTGCCAATCATTGAGATTAGTAAGGGCCCCTTTAAATTCGTCTTTGGAGGAAAACTGTAAGTCCCGGGAATAGTTCCTAGGCCCAAACTAATTCGTTTGTAGGCATGTAAAATCTTTCCTAGGCCAGGGAACACGTGTCACACATGATCCCACATATTTACTCACCACGTCATCAATTGGTAGTGGAATACAGATGGATTATAGTTTGGATTCCACTGGCACTAATCCTTCATCTTTTTCCTTAGTCAAACACTTAAACCCATATTCTTCTTCATCATTTCTTCTTCACGTGTTCCAAAACAAGTAAACTTAGGATTTTTATAATTTTTTCGCTTTGTATACTGGTTTACAGCATCCTTCATCATTCCGTAAAACCTATATTCTTTTTCTTTACTTCTTCTTCACGTGTTCCAAAACAAGAAAACTTAGGATTCTTCTAATTTTTTCGCTCTGCGTATCGGTTGACAACATCCTTCACCAATTGAAATCATAAAGTATTTGATTTTCGTCAAACATGATATAAACCCAATTTTTTTAGGAACCTGATATCCTTCCTCACTTTTCTTGGATTTCAGATATCTGTAAAGTGTGAGAACACCAATAGGGAATAATTTTGTTTATGTGTTTTCAAAGGAAGGAAAACATGTGTGTTTAGTTCTTGGCCTGAATGTCATGAACAAGCATATGGTTTTCTAGGAGCATCTTACAAGAATTTTAACTCAGCCGATGAAGCATATAAGGTGATAAGTAGTCGTTCTATACATTCAAGCCATTCTTGGCCTCAATCTTCTATGATGTTGCTGAAAAGGTATCAGAGCAGAGAGAAAACACTGGTGTGATATTGTTTTTATTTGTATTCGTGATTATTTTGGGAGTTATAGTGGGCAAGATTGTTTGAAATATCTTGTTTATTCTGTTCTGCTAGTATGAGTAATGATGGAGCATTTTATTTGTTCTGTTTTTTCAATATTGTGAGTAATAAAGGAATATAATGACAACATGTGAAATGTGTAAAGCATGTGAAAACAAAACCAATAACTTAACATTCATTAACTTGTTAGACGGTACAACATGTGAAACAAAAACAAAACAAAACATAAAATTGAAATGTATTTTTCTATAGAAGGCATATTCAATGTGTTTTTGTTCATGGTGATGCTGGAATGTTGAAGTCCATCAACTTCTTCTGCAGTTGTTCAACAAGTTGGTAGAGTCCATTCAGTTCCTGGTCCCTTGCTTAAATCTCAACGTTTAAGTTGATGATTTCAGCTTCCACATTCTGAAATCTCCCCATCAAAATAGTATAATCATCATGTAGCCGTTTTGCATTTTCACACTCCTTGATGATTGTCTCCTCTAAGATTGCAACCCTTTCATGCATCACTTAAAAAATGACACTTATCCTATGACTGGTCCTACCGTTTGCTTCCATTTTCACTCGTAAAAATGAAGTGATGAAACTAATAACTGAACTGAAGGCTTTTGTGACCAATATGTAACCGATATATGGTTTTTATAGTGGAACAAGATGACCCATATCAGTGAAAACTGAAGAGTCACCTTTACAATGGTCCATTGAAGAATGAACCATTGTAACCTTTCAAATACCTTTACATTTGAAATGATTCATTGTGCCTGAAATTAACATTTGTTTTGTTATTGTCAACTGAACAACGGTGGATACACTAGGGAAAGCCACCAGGCATAACAAAATTTTCCTAGGCATAAAATTCATCATAAACATTCCCTACGAATTTGAAGTGCACAAAACATTGTCAGCCTAAATACATGATTCATAAGCTGTACATGATTCCTAAGCTATACAAGTTTACTTTATAGGGAATTACGGAGTTGACAATTGCTATAAATGTCAATTGCAATGGCCTTACGAATGTTTTTGATATTCTTTTGTCCAAAAATTGATTTCCATGGAGTTGGTACTTCAGCCATAATCAACTCGGTAAACTTCATTAAAAAGACACCACAATTGTTCCTGTAAAATGATAGGGTATGTATTGCATAAGTATCTTTAGGAAATTAAATAAAGTAAATAAAAAGTAAAGAAATATATCAAACATACCCATCATCTTGTTATGAAATGAGATCACTATGCATGCTTTCAACCGTGAATGAGGTGGCATGAGGATCCATTTTCACTTATTGGTAGTAACCGACATGCTTCAACATAGATGGCAAAAGGTAAAGCAGACCACAAATGTCCTTTAGCCGATGACTAAGTCTGCTCCTCTGTACATTCACTGAATCAAATAATAATACTTTTCCTTCCTTGAGAAGTACATGGCATAACACCCATTGGCTGAGAAGGTGGCACGGAATGAGCACCTGTATATACAATAGATACAAATTATTTAAGTAAATAGAAAATGACAACGCAACGTCATTTCCAACAACTTACTAAATCCATTTGCCACCAAGGTTGAGGGTATAAAAGTTCATGCCCTGTTACATGTTTGAGGACGTCTGTACTTGGTTGGTAATCTAAAGGGACTAATTCTGGGTAGTCTTCCTAGACATTGATCTTGTTGACCCTTTTTTTCCGATCTCTTTTCTATTAAGGAGAACTAGTTTATTTCGGATGACTTTTTTCCTCATCATCCTTCTCAAATTGTGCTTTGTGCCTCAAGCTATCCAACAATTTTATTTCTATTGCCCACTTAATGTTTATGCTAGTCTGTTATCAAAAAATTCATTCATTAACATCATTCCTATACTCATGGCAACTAGTCATAGTCTTATATCAGTCAATCATAGGCTCAAAAACACATGTATTATAACACATTTTCATATACCATATCATATAACTAGGGTGTTACTTACGAAGAAAAACTTGTTGACCAATCCAATATTTTGAACGTAGTTCAGCTCAGGGCTCGAACGCCTCCTCCATAGGATATCAAAGTAACTATTATTGTGTTGTGTAAATGCAGTGATGTACGTTATGAAATAAGTAACATAGAGCCTTAATAACCAGGGAGAAATAGATAGTTAATTATGTTACCATATCTGATATCCACTTTTTGACGTTGACTAGGTCTTGAAAATGTTGACGCGTCATGGGAAGGATTTGACCTGTATAAAAACTCTTAAAAAAATGAATACATTACACTATGACAAATATTCGAAAAATAATAAATTGAAAATCATGGCAATATAACAGATTACAGGGATGGAATGTTACCTAACTTGGTCGTCGATCTTGAGGAAAGACGTGAACTTAACTAACTCTATATCTTCCTCGTTTGACTTTGATTTCTTTGTTTTCTTGGGCATCAGATTTGTGTACGGGCTTTCAGGCCACCTTGACCGCTTTCGACCCCTTTGTTTGTTGACGTCTCCATATTCAACATTGGGGTCGGCCTCAGTAAGTGCTACCACACTACTGGGAAAGTTCTGGACAATAAAACAAACGGACGAGGATGAATATTCTTCCAAGTCAAGGATCGATTTTTCCCCCGAGTCCTACATAAAATTAAATATGTAGTAAAGTACAAACCATTGATAAGAAAGCATATACATCACAAAAACATTATTATAGAATTGTGCCCAGGCCTAACAAATTGTTCCCAACCTAAGAGAATTGTTCCCAGGCCTAACAAATTGTTTCCAGGCTTACGAGAATTATTCCCATGCCTAACAAATTGTTCCTAGGCCTCGACCATATATATGACATAACCACTCTTATGTTATAGATTTACATGATAGAATCACTGTTATTTATATAATGTACCTCAACCATCCCATCACCTTCGATTGCAGTAGACCCAACAACCTCAACACCCTCAGCAACAGCCTTATCTTCCTCACCACCCTTACCAACAACCTCATACTTTTTACCAACAACCTCATCTACATCAACATTCTCCTTACCAAGAACATCATTTTCACCGACATCCTCACCATCATGCTGGTCATCCTGTTCTCCAACATACTTTGCAATAGCTTTATCACCAACAGCCTTATAACCAACAGCCTCATCAACAACAGCCTTATAACCAATAACCTCATCAACAACAACCTTATAACCAACAGCCTCATCAACAATAACCTTATCATCTTGGTTATCATCACCCTCCTTACCAACAACCTTATCATCTTGCTCATCATCTTACGCACCAAATGTCGCCTTACCAACAACCTCATCACCAATACCCTTATCACCGATAACCTCATCATCTTGGTCAGCCTCATCATCTTGCTCAGCCCGATCATCAACATGCTTATCATCTTGCTTACCACCCTTCTACACATCAACGTCAATAAATAAGTAAAAATTATTAAGGACTAAAGTATTATAATAAAAATAGTAATAATATAATTTTCAACAACTTTATATAAAACCTTTATGTCCTTTCTAATCTTTGAAAATTCTTTTGTACAGAAGACAATGATATGTTTCCCGCTAGTAAGCATAACATCATATAGTTCTGGGATTGTGGTTGACATGTAAATTTTGTAATAATTAATACAATGCATACAAGAATAACAAACTAAAAGTCTAAAACCAAATAGTGTATATGCAATCATACCTTAGAATTTCCATCGGAGAATCGCCGTTTCTTAGAAGGAGGGGAATATTCGTTAGAAAATGTGCATCTATTTCTCCCCACAGGGCCTCCTATCTCCTTCGGAATAGAAGCGCCAATCCCATCACTGTCATTGCCTGCCTGATAATCATCAACTCCATCTTTATAACCAAGTTCTTCTTCCTCTTCAGTTGGATGTAGACCCAAAGCCAATTTCTCCCTCTTCTTTTAATTTAGTGGCTCACAAATGTATTTCAGGTTCAATGACTTGAAGTAATCTACACCATTTTCATAAGTTTTAACTTCCCAAGGAAATAAAGTCATCTACATATCATGAACGAACACTTGTTAGTGAATTTCTACAAATAATTAACTAAAAACAAAGGGTCATGAATTACACACTAACGTATTAAATCTTGATACAATATGAGATCCTTGCACTAAATTCCCATCTAGTGAACCGTGGGTACCCTGTACCAACTCGCTTTTTGATAGTATCATTAAAACGAATTATCCTCTCTATGACACCTTCCTATATAATTTAAACTAACTAATATCAATCAATGTTTTTCAATCCAAAAAAATATGAAACGAGAAAGACTATTACAAAGTTTCATAACATGCTAAATTTTTCTAAGACTTACCTGAAGTACTAGAGGGAACCCGAACAAATTGTAGGTATAATACTTTGATTTCTTTTCCTTATTTTCTTCCTCACCCTGCGACATCCCTTTCTCTTTCCATTTCCCTTACTCTTTCCGTTTCCCTTTCTCGTCCTTATCTTCCTTCTTTGCTTCACCTCTTAGTTGGGACAACCGTTTCTTCAGTACACCCTTCAAAAAATATAGTGTAAACTTGACCCTATGAAATATTTTTGAATTCTTCCTTTTCAACTAATGAAAACAACCACCCGAATATGGTTGTGGTCTGTCCGTCATCCGTGCCAAAGAATTGGCTCACCATATATATATATATATATATATATATATATATATATATTCAACATCTTGTACACATCTTCACTCTGTTCGAACGTCATTCTCTTCAAAGTCGCGCACAATACTTCTACAATCGGACTTTTTCCTTTGAAAATTTTGCTAAACATCGAATCCTCTCCAACTTTGTTGTTGTTAGCAAAACCTTCGGGCAGCTGTCCCATATTCAAGCCGTTGCATAAACAAAATTTTTCTTGACCGAAACGGGCTTTCGACTTCCCAAACCCAAACCACATCTCATATTCTCTTTGTCCTTTAGGGTGAATGATCTCTCTTTTCTAAATATTATGGATAAGCTACCCGTAAAGTGTCAACGGTTCTTTCAATTCCAAATATATGCTAAAAGGGCCCTCCTCAAAAAATTTCTCCAACCCAAATTTCTTTAGGATTGACTTCAAGTCTGTAATCATAGACTTTTTACTTCCACTGTTTACTCTGACGGGAACCTAATTCGCATGGTCTGGGAACCACAACAAGTCTGTATTCATAGTTTTGGCATCTAAACAATGAAAATATCAGTCCCAGACTCAAGAAAGTAAGTCTTAGACTCAAAATTATGAATGTATCATTAGTCTCAAGCTCAACAAGTGTACTAGGCTTATGAAAACATTCATAGACTTATATGCTATCATCAGTCTCAGGCTTATGAAAATAAATCCTAGGCTCAAAATTATGAAAAACATTAGTACTAGGCTTATCAAAAACATTCATAGCCTCATAAGCTAAGAAAACATCAGTCTTAGGCTCAAAATTATGAATGTATCATCAGTCCCAGGCTCAACATTAGTACTAGGCTTATGATAAACATTCATAACCTCATAGGCTAAAAAATACATTCAACATCATTCTTAGACTCAAAGTAATTCATACCATCCATCAACCCTAGGCTTATGACAATCATTCATAGCCTAAACATATGCATTCACCATTACATGCAACATCAGTCATTTACTCTATAAACGTTTTTCTTTCTTCCCTCCCACTATAAATTTCTAGTGTACTTTATAGCAATCAATCAATCAATAATTGCTTGCCCTTCAAACATAACACACAACCTCCAAATACACTTGCAAACATGTCAACAACACAAATAAGAGAACAATCTAAAACACAAACAATAACAAACTCCAATATTCATCCCAAAACGCAAATAGTAACAAACTCCAATATTCATCCCAAAACACAAACAATAACAAACTCAAATAAAAAACTCAATTTGAAGAAATTAGTAACTTCAAATATGTTTGTGTTTCGTCTAGGGTTTGGGTGCTTTGTTCAATATCGATGGCGACGGCGACGACGACAATGACAACGACGATGAGGACAACGATGACCTTGTGCTTTTTCTTCCTCTTTCTATTTTGGGTTGTTTGGGTTTGCGTTTCGTCTAGGGTTTGGGTGCTTCGTTCAATGCCGATGGCGACGGCGACAACAGTGAGAAAAATGATGATAAGGATAACGACGACCTTCTGCTTCTCCTTCCTCTCACTTTGGGGTTCCATTGTTCTTGTTGTAGGCACAGAGCAGGGGACTTTTTCAATTCAAATTGTTTTCGTGCTGTTAATTGTTAGTTTTGTTTGAAATCAGAGGGTAATTTAGTCATTTTATGGGAAATGAGATTAGGGAGGGTAATTTAGTAAACTTTATCAAGTTTTATTTGTTCAAACATTTAAAGAGGGTATTTAGGGGATTTCCACGAGAGGGGCTCTTAAGGGCATAGTGGTAAATGGGGTTGGCAAAATGGCTATATATGTAATTTTTTTTCAAAGGGGCTATTTCGTAGAAAGTGAATGTTGGGAAAAACTATTTCTTTTAATTTCCATAAAATTTTATTTAACTTTTTAACATTAACATTACAAAAGGACGATGCAGATTTTTTCTTCAGAATCGTGCGTCCTGACTATAGACGGACTTTATTAAATTTAAATCCATGTATTCATGCAACCCGACAAACCCTAGACTTTTTATTTTCAGGACTATCCTTTTGTAAGGTTACATAGCCAACTCTTCAATAATACAAAGTTAAGCAAAACTTTTTGTTTTGTTTAGTAACGTTAATATTACCAAATTAAACATAGTTCTAAAAATATATTTAGAAATCATCCCAACCAGAGAGATTCTATATAAACATAAGTCCATGTAGTCATGCATCTTCACAAACACTAGGCTTACTTGTCTGCTTCTCACCTAGTCTGAAGTTGAGCCTCTCCTCTTTCATTTCATCTATTTTTAACTCGCTGCTATTATCATCGATCAGATGACTACATATACTAAATAGAATCAAAAGACATTCCTGAAATTTTTGATATATGGTAGAACAGGTTGGATAGGGGGAGTTCTTGGGAAGATCTGCGAAGAGCAAAGGATAGATTTTGAGTATGGGATGAGGCATTTAGAGGATTGATCTCAACTCTTGGTAGATATTCAAAATGTCAAGCCAACTCATTTCTTGAATGCAGCCGGATTGACTGGCAGACCCAATGTGGACTTGTGTGAATTTAACAAGCTAGAGACCATTCGCGGCAACGTTATTGGCACATTGAACTTGGCTGATCTTTACAGGGAGCATGGCTTGTTCATGATGAATTATACTTCTGGTTGTATTTATGATTATGATGATGGACATCCATTAGATTCAGGAAATGGATTCAAGGAGATAGACAACCATAACTAAGCTGGTTCTTTCTTTTCCAAAACCAAATCCATGGTAATTATATATATATATATATATATATATATATATATATATATAGCTTTATAATCATTATTAAGTGCAGGATCTTGCATTTTTTGGATTTTGTCTTTTAGCATTTCTTGCATTTCAGAAAATCTAACTAACTTCATATTCCAGTTATATATTTTGACTGTTTAAATTTCAACATTTGCAATAGGTTGAAGAGCTTTTGAAGGAATATGACAATGTTTGTAACCTGAGAATGAGATTGCCGATATCATCTGATCTAAGCAATCCTCGTAACATAGCGATGAAGATTGCCCGATTCGATAAAGTAGTTAATATTCCAAACAGCATGAGTATCTTGGATGAGCTGATACCAGTTTCGGTTGAGATGGCCAAGAGAAATTTGAAGAGGTATATGGAATTTCACAAATCCTGGTGTTGTGAGTCACAATGAGATTTTGGAGATGTAAAAGAACTATATCGACCAAGACTTTAAATGGGTTAATTTCTCACTTGAAGAGCAAGCTACAATGCTTTTAGCCCCTCGATGCAACAATGAATTGGATACTTCTAAGCTGAAGAAGGAGTTTCCTCACTTGTTGTCCATTAAGGAATCACTCATCAAATATGTCTTTGAACCCAAAAAGAAAACCCCGTTTGGTGGATGTCATTGTCGCGCGGAATGGAAACGTCTTTCGCGTTCTGTTTGAAATCTGATTAATGTCACGGTTTGATTGAAGTTTGAATAAGTCTGGATGCTTATGCCTTAATGACTAGTTGTTGCTTTTTCCTTTTTTTAATGTCAAAATAAAGGAGTGCATTTGCTTGTTAGTTTATAACGTAAAATTCTTCAAATTCACCCAACAAAACAAACATACAAAATCAAGTGTAAAGTGAAGAATAATAAAGAACACTTGTTTTTTTACGTGCTCCAAATGGGAAAGACCACGGGCTGTTAAGTGAACCACACTTGATCGCAGAAATCCACTATATAAGTAAAAGTTACACCCTCAAATGATACTCGGACTCTCACTCTCGACAACCTTAGGCTTGGCCACTAATGCTCACCACTCTTGGTTCAGTCCCTAGTGATATCCCCTGATCCACTACTCTTAGCGTGAGCACCTCCTACTCTACTCGTCGACCCTTTTACATTGGCATCTGATCATTTTCTTGCCAACCTACCCTTGGTTGCAAGACTTGATTTGCTTATGCAACTTCACTAAGAAGCCACAAGACTTTGACTCTATGAAGAGTATATGGTCTAAGTGTATATATGACACTATGCTTAAATGCAATAATGTGTAAAACCAAACACAAACTGCTTAACTAGATGTTATACTGCAATTCAACATCCTAGTTATCAAATCATGCCTACATGCCCATTTATAAGGACTCAATTAGATATAGATAATAACTAACAATCTAATTGTCAATTAAGTCCAATCAACACAAGTTGTCAAAATCAATGAGGCATGCACATAAATGTCCATGAACTAGACTAGATGCACAAGCAATCCTAATCATCAATTAAACATACATGAACATATATAGATTAACCATTTAGGTAAAACAACCTAATTATGCAAGCTATCACAATACGACAACCCAAACATCAACAAACAATCTCTACCTGTAATAAAAATCCTAATCTAGAGGCATACAAGTCATACAAGAGATATCTTGTTAAGCTAGAACATAAGAATGATGAAGATGGTGTTCTATTAACCAAGTTACATGTGTTGATGAAGACCCATGCTAAGAAACATCCTACATGTAGCTAGATGATCTTTGTTTCATGAAAGGATGATAGGTTTTGGGTTTAAAGAGTTAAAGAAGCAATCTTGGTGCTTTCTCTCACTAGGGGAACTCTTTCTCTCACTAAGATATGGAAATTCGGAGTTGTTAGTCAAAATGGGCGAGAAGATAACATATATATAGGCACAAGCAAAACGGCATTGTTTTGATAAAATTCTGTCCAGATCCGTATAGTGCACGGTTCCAGACCCCTGTAGTGACCCGCGTATACCCGTGCTATGGCCACGTAAATGTGAGTGCATTGGGACTCAAAAAAGCACCTGTCAGGTGATTGCGAGGGTCACTGTGTGGGTCAGACCCGCCCTGTGCTCTGGGAATTCAGCATCCCAACCTCATTTACAAGAGGCTCAAAACATGGCCAAACGACATCCAAACCTTTCGTATAATATACCATTGGAAAGGTATGGAAGTTTGCTTTCTAATCCAATAAACAAAAATGATTTGGATGATTGTGGAAAAAGTTATGGTCAAATGAGTGACCAAATGTCAGATTTGGACAATAACAAGAGTGCCAAAACTCATGGAAACAACCATATGACCAAAGACCAAAACCAAGAGAAGAATGAGACCTTCTCAAATGGTCACTCAACACGCTAAAACAAGCACATCATCGTGCAAGAACGAACAACACACAAAACTATACTTAAAACTAAGAAATAAGTGCAAGTGTGATAGTGACCAAGGATGCACACATAAGCAAGAAGACTCAAATACATGTTGATACAAATCATGCATGAAGTTTGTGTGTGCACCTAAACTCTTCAAGAGGCAAAGTCAAGTGAATTTACATTTTGCTCTTGAAGTCATGGAAATGCTTGGAAGCTAGCCAATGAAGACCTAAGCTATCCATTATATAATCATCTCCAATGTGGTGTGGTTTGTCATGAAATAAGCCAATCATAAAATTGAGGTCCTTACAATCTCCCCCTTTGGCTATTTCATGACAAAATAATCACTCACAAAGAAATCCTCACAAAATAAAAAATAATCTAGCTATTGTTCATGAGAGTCCATTCTATGTTACAAAAAGAGATACCTAAGAATATATGTCTTCAAGGTCTTCAATCTCTTCGTATATTAGCATACCTACACACAATAGCAAGAAGCACTTTCTAAGAACAAGTGCATATGAGGTGAACAAACATAAAAAGTAATTGCACTCAATAAAGCAGTATAAACAAATGCATGTGCAATGCTCACCCTAAATGGGTTACTCTCTCATGATCTCTCCCCAAAGAATAATTAATGCTCCCCCTATATCTCTCAAGACTTTTCCCCCTTTTTATCATGAGATAGGTAAAGGAGCTCCCCCTATCGGGTTGCTTTAGAAAAGAGAGCTATTCGCACAAGAACATTGCATAATCATATACACCAACTTTATGCAACTTAAATAATTGAGATAGATTCAAGGAGTTTGATTTAAAGAAAAATGTGTAACAAGGATGCTTTGTAAGCAAGACATGTTGCATTTGAATCCAAAACAAGTGGTATTTGACAAAGCAAACAGCAAAAGGGTTTCCAAAAAAATTCAAACCCATTTGTACCCTTTTGTCATAAGCAAACAAGATATAGTTTAAAAAATTTGACAATAAAGCAACTATATCAATTCTTAAAGGCAAATCAAGACATGAGCGACTATTGCATCCTTTTTTATTTTTTTGGATAATTATCCATATGATAGTAGTCTTGTTTCACCATTAAGAAAAAAGAGAAGACTAATTTGGATATAAAATCCTTATTAATTGCATTGGATACGAGATCCTTATTGATTAGTCTTCTCATTTGCACTCACACACATTTGCATTAAAGCAATCAAACTCAATTCATGCATATTATTTTAAGCATGTCATAATAAGCAAGTTCACGTGTCATGGAGAAAAATTAGAGTTCATTCAAATGTACTTTTCCAAATAATTCTCATAGTCCAAAAATGCACGTTTGAACATAAATATGACATAGATTGCAAGTAAAGCATTAGTGCACGCTTATTAAGGAAAAACATATAAGCATATATGTGCAACCAAGAATCTCAAGCAATTAACAAAAGAGCATAAAATTAATCAAATTTTTGCACATAGCTAATTATGCAAGTTCACCCACTTTGCTTGAGCTCCCCAAATAGGGTCAAATCCAACCAAGTAAGTGGGAGGCATGAGCCCCTATAGACCTACCAAGTCCAATGGACCTAGTTGCATATACGGGTGTCACATGGGCACTAAGGCAAGCGAGTTCATTCTTTCTAACCCACCTAGGTTCCACTTTATCATTTTTAATGGTCAAAGTCATTTTTCTAAGTTCCCTAGGTTCATGCAAGCTAGCCCTCTTTTTCAACCGTTTTACTTACATGTTCTCAAATCTACACCTCTTAATGTATTTAAAGCAATTTGGTCTTAAGTGACCAATCATACCATAAAAATGACGAGTAGGTACAACGTAAGAATTTATACCATTGCATTGTGATCTTATCCGGGCATCACCATGTTGATGAGGTTGTCTTTGATGGTGCATTGGTTTGCTTCTCCTTAGAGCTTGAGCCGATTGGTGGCACCTTTGTGGTTTTTCTTGTCGAGGTGGTTGAGTCAGTTGAACTTTCCTCCTTGGTTGGTCATGTATCTTATGATCACCTTTTTTCCTCATAGTTGGCTTGTTGGATGAGGTGATTGACTTCTCAAGATCTTATCCTTTCTTCATGGATTGCCTAGGCTTTTGTTGAGTTGCCAAGGCTTGTGTGGACTTTCCTTGAGTTAAAAATTTATTAGATGAAGCTTTGATCTTGCCTTGAGCTTGAGGTTGTTTGACCTTGGCCTTCTTTGATTCTTTAAGGCACCTCATCTCTCTTTCCTTAACAATCTTCAAGGAGTTTCCTTTGTTGGCAAGCTCATCTTTCATTGCCTTCATCCTTTGGTGGCAATCTTCAATCTCCTTCTCATACTTGGACACATCAATCTTGTCCATATTCAAGGAGTCATCAATAGAGGTCTCTTTCTCTATAGTCTTCAATTTGGAGATAAGAGTGAAGATGTCTTCCATTTACTTATCCATGATCTCTCTATACCGATGAAGTTGAATTTGATAATTTTGCTTGTTTTCTTCAAGGGTACGGATCTTTTCCTTTGAGGAAATCTTCCACATTCTCCTTAGAGCTACTTGACACTTATTAATTGAGTCAATTTCCTCATCAAGGCATTTGCCTTGGTCACTATTTGCCACACCAACATTTTCCTCTTCTTTAAGATCAACATTTACGACCTTGTTTCCTTCTTCACCTTCTACATATAAAGCCCAAAAGCTGTGAAGTTAGGCACATACTCTTCACTTTTTAAAGAGTCCTCTTTACTCTTCTTGAACAAGGTCTTCTTCTTTACCTTCATTTCTTTGGAGTTTATTTTCTCATCCACATTCATATTGTAGATCATACTCTTCTTGTGAGATTTTATGAATCTCCTAAATCTCTCAACCTTGAGAGTCATCTCCTCATCAGAGTCATATTCCTCCCTCTTAATTTTGGAGGCAAATCTCCCTCTAACATCTCAATGCCACTCTCACTCTCGACAACCTCAGGCTAAGGCCACCACTCACCACTCTTAGTTCAGTCTCTAGTGATATCCATTGATCCACTAATCTTGGCGTGAGCACCTCCTGCTCTACCCCTCGGGCATTTTTCAGTGGCACCCTATCAATTGCTTGCAAACCTACCCTTGGTTGCAAGCCTTAACTTGCTTGTGCAACTTCACTGAGAAGCCATAAGACTTTGACTCTATGAAGATTATACAGTTTAAGTGTATATATGACACTATGCTTAAATGCAATAATGTGTAAGACCAAACACAAAATGCTTAACTAGATTTTATAATGCAATTCCGCATTCTAGTTATCAAATAATGCCTACATGTCCATATATAAGGACTCAATTAGTTATAGACAAAATCTAACAACCTAATTGTCAATTAAATCCAATCAACACAAGTTGTTACAACATATAATCAAGGGTAATTTATTTGCAATTAATGAGGCATACACATAAATTTTCATGAACTAGACTAGATTCACATGGCAATCCTAATCATCAATTAAGCATACATGAACATATATAGATTGGCTATTTAGGTAAAACAACCTAATTATGCAAGCTATCACAATACAACAGCCCAAACATCAACAACAATCTCTACTTGTAATAAAAATCCTAATCTAGAGGCATACAAGTCATACAAGAGCTATCTTGTTAAGCTAGAACACAAAAATGATGAAGATGGTGTTCTACTTACCAAGTTACATGTGTTGATGAAGACCCATGCTAAGAAAGAACCTAGATGTAGCTTGATGATGTTTGTTTCATAAAAGGATGATGGGTTTTGGTTTTGGAGAGTTTAAGAAGCAATCTTGGTGCTTTCTCTCACTAGAAGAACTCTTCCTCTCACTAAGATATGGAAATTCGGAGTTGCTAATCAAAATGGGTGAGAAGATAACTATATATAGGCATAAGTAAAACGATATCGTTTTGATAAAAATCTAGGACCAAACTGGGAAGGTCCCAATTTGATAAAATTAGTAGTCTGGAGCGGGGCTTATAAGCTCGAAGATATGGACGGACGACCCATTGACCACACATGGAACACAAATCACCTAAAGTGGTTCTACCTTTAAACAAGGGACTCCAAGCAATCATTTTCTCCAAAGATATGGACGGACGACCCATTGACCACACATGGAACGCAAATCACCTAAAGTGGTTCTACCTTTAAACCGGGGACTCCAAGCAGTATTAGTTGCCATAAAAACTTTTATGTACTCCATTTTGGTCATCAATAAAGTCTACAACTAATATTTCTCCATCCCCAGTTGCATCTTATTTTCTCCTCGAGCGAACTCGCCATGGTCACCTTAAAACAAGGAATAGCATGATGGCATCCTTGATGCCTTGGCCAGGTCTGAGTGTAAGCGTATTGTTGCCATCTAGATCTTGAGACCATGATGGCTAGATAGCATTCATGATGCCTTGGTCAAGCTACCACCCTCATGGTAGGTTTGAGTGTAAGGGGATAGTTGCCATCCAGATCTTAAGACCAGGATAGCTAAATAACATTTCTGGTGCCTTGGTCGGGACACCATCCCCAAGAAAAGTCTGAGTGTAAGGGCATAATTGCCATCCAGATCTCGAGATCAGGATAGCTAGATAGCATTCTTGATGCCATGGTTGGCCTGTCACCCCTAAGAAGGGTCTGATTGTAAGAGCATAGTTACCATCCAGATCACGAGACCGATAGCTAGGTAGCATTTCTGATGTCTTGGTTGACCTACCATCCCTTAGAAAGGTTTGAGTGTAAGGGGCATAGATGCCATCCATATCTCGAGACCAGGATAAATAGATAACATTCCAGATGCCTTGGTCGGGTTACCACCCCAAAGAAGGGTTTGAGTGTAAGAGCATAGTTGTCATCTAGATCACGAGACTGGGATAGCTTATAGCATTCCTAATGCCTTGGCATGACTACCACCGTTGAAAAAGGGTCCAATGGATAGGGCATAGCTGCCCGCTGGATCAAGATCGCTACAGGCAATACCCCCTTGCAACAAGAACTAAATGAAATTCTTACATTACCAGAGACTAATTACACCAGACACACGCTGAGGACTTGGACAGAAATCCATAAGAGCCTTAACCGAGGTATCGTCAAGGTGGTAAGATCTCGTGTTATGTACCAAAATTAGCAAGGATTCCTACCGAGTGTCGAGGGTTGGTGCTCACCCTACCTATAAAGTCTCATCTACCTTATTCCAAAACCTCTATTTACTAGGCTTGATTAAAGGGAGGGCATGTTGGGGGACTATGACTGGATCGAAGTTAAGAATGGATAAGGGCCAACCACTCATTCTATGCTTAAAAGAATTTATAATTTTCATTTATTATCAGATTCAGACTTAAGTCAGATATGCTCAAATTTAATCAAGATGGGGATCAATCAAAGTAAGTACGGAGGTAAACAAAATGCGTTCCATTAATAGTGAAGAGGGAGCCTATCCGCCCAGCAGGCTACATCAGTTAGAAGGGGAGCCTATCCCCCTTTAGGCCACGTCAGACTAAGTAGAGAGCCCATCCCCTGGTTCTGGGCTACACACAAAAGAAGAAAATGAGTTGAGAAGGAAGCCCGACATGTTGGCTTCCCTATTCTAGTATACTCTTGCTCTTTTTCTATTCCTTGGAAGTTGATCATCTGCATGCTGCTCAGCCATGTTACCCCCTCCAGCCATACCTTCCTCTTGGGGATGCTCTCTCTTCCATTGTCCCAATGGCACACTTTCTTGTGCTCAACCTGATCTTTCGCCAGCACTTGATCGACCATCACCAAGACTTCATGAGGGATTGGTTCATTAGAGATCATAGATCCCACCTGCTCTACTCCCTATGCAGTGTCAAAAGGCCCTACTGCCTGAACAGAATCAACTCAATCCTTAGGCGTGCTTTGGAAAACGGATTGATCCTCCTTTGCCTCAATGGGAGCAAGCTAGTCTTGTTTTATCATGATGGCTTGATCTATAACTTTCTTAGAGGTAGACAAGACCTCCCCGGTCTCAGGACCCGGAGGAGGGGGAGACGCAATCTATTTTCTCTTACCAGCATAGCCCACATCAGTGCTAGAGATATGAGAGGGGCCACTTCATCACCTACGAAAATAGACATCTGATTAGCCTTGGTCAGATTCTCCTCCCTATTCTAGCCATCAATAATAGATAGGTCGAATGGTGGGAGCAAAGCTTCAGCGATCTGGTAAGAGGCATAGAAATATCCACTCTCGAATAAAGCTTTTACTTCTTCATGCAGCAGAGCAATCTGGGCATGCAGGTCCATGTTTTTTGTCTTTTGCCTTCTGGCTTCTGCCTTTCAATCATCCCTCTCCTTTTTGCCTTTCACCAACTTTAAGGCATTCTGGTCGACGATCTGCTTCAGCCTCTGGTAGTCGCACTGGGGCTCAACTACCTTTTTCTTTGTTTTGTTCTGGTTGATGGTCATCTCCTGGATCAGGTCCCGAGCTTGAGCGAATAACCCTGGAACAGCTTTAGCTTCAGCTTCGGCCTTGACTTTTGCTGCACGATCACGCAGGGAGCTCACCTGATGGCTCAGTACGACATTGTACTTGAAAGCCTACATTAGACAAAAACTCAAGGCAATATGTAACCAACTGTCCACGCAAATCACAGGCGAAGGAAAGCGAGTACCTCGGCCAGTAAAGCAGATCCTTTAGTAATCAGGTGGTTGGTTGGCATTGAGAGCATTGAGGCCATCGAGGAAAAACTGCCACCTGGGTAAGAGGCAATGAACCGAATCATGACCTCACCCTGTTTCGCGGGTATAGATAGAGGATGAGGACGATCTCCGGGTCCCACCACAGCGGTAGTTTCCAAACTCCTCATTACCGGGATGGAAGCAAGAGAAGGAATTGAAGTAACATGTATGCTAACTGAAAAGGTAACAGCAACAACGACTTTAGTGGTATGAGGGGTAACAGAGGTAGTGAAAGAAGCGGTAGCAGGATTGGAATCCCCCCCCTTTCCACGCACAATGGAGGCTTGGGATACAAACACCTCCAACATGGACTTAAGATGGGTAGCTGAGGGGTAGGAGCATGCTGAGCTACTGTGGGAATGGGAGAATTCCCACCTTCCTGAATCAAAGCCACTGGAAGGCTTCTCGATTTGGATTGTCATGGGAGAGAAAAGGAGCACGATCCTGTTGAGGATCCTGGATGATGGGCACCATAAAAAAAACTGTAAAAAAAGGAGTGAAATTAGTACTAAGGCAAGCAACAGTAAAGTTAGCTGGCTCATAAACTCCATTCTTACTAAAAGAGGCAGTATAGATATACAGGTACTGGTTCACCGTACGGGAATTGAATGATTCAGAATTAGGGTACGTCAGATTCATAAAATTTCGGGCAATGATGGCCTTCATGATTGCCTCAGATTCAGCCGGTAGGGAATTCCTGTCCAAGAAGGGCTTATCATTAAAGGAGGTGGGAACTTTAAATTCATGCCCGCCAATATATATTGAGCTCCCCCAATCACCGCCTATTAGTACCCACTCGTCCTTCTAAGAGGGATCCTTATTGGTAGTGCCTGGCACTACAAAGTTGAGCTTGTTCTTAGCTTTGGCGTAGAATTACCCTCTAAGGCCTGGGGATAGGCTACCAATCTAGAAAACGTACGCCAGTTCCTCAGCTCCGGGCTCCCTTATGAGGTCGCCAGTTTAACATTGGTCATTCCACATCATGAGGAAGCCTACCACATGCCTCTAGAAGCCTAGGGTTAATTGAAGTGGGGCAAGCTGTAGAGCGTGGAAAGCCCACTGGAGGGTAGGGTGAAGGGGGAGCCTTACCTTGTTCTCAAGAGCCACGACGTGGAGTGGAAGCATGCCCTTGGGAGGAGTAAAGGCATCTTGATTCTTTATGAGGATGGAGATGGAGATGGAGATGCTGTATGGGATACCAAATTTAATTCTTAACTAGTCGATCAACCCGTCTTTGACAATGGAATCCAGAATGACCCAAAAGTCATAAGGAAAAGCTATCTCTCCTAGAGGATTATTAGGGACCTGGGCCAAACCTTTGCCAGCCGTTTTACCAATGAAATCGCCGCTCAAATTCTCATCGACTAAATCTAATGGGTTCTCGGGTCGATTCAAAAGGCTGGACCCAAGGGAACATTTTGGCCTGAGCGACGATGCAGTGGAGGAGGAGGTCGTCCCTACCATCCTTACGGACCCGCTTTCCAAGCGTAAGACTGGAGCCCACATCACCCCTACTCTGCGTTCAAATGTGATAGAACTGGAAGTTGACATGGTAATGAGAAAATCTGATTCGAGAAGGAAAAAAAAAAGGTTTCTAGCAAAGATGTAGGGGGAAGAAGGCTTTTTGAAGTGAATTCGAAAATTGAAATGGGTTTTTGCAAGCGTAAGATAAACAAAGAGAAATCCGAATTTATATAGAAGTGATAAGGAAGCAAATGATGACGAGGTCGTGATCGAGGAGGTGATATTTTCACCTCGATAACTGTGTGCCACCAAAAATATCGCCATTTCAAAATTGGAAGCCACTCCCTCACTTGATACATGGTCACTGCATTTATGAAGAAGATTTCTCCCTGATTCTGGCAACCAACTTGAAAACGGAAAATTTCCCATGTGAGGTAGGAATCTGACTCCAACCCCAACTCAATCATCGGTGTTCAAGTCAGAGAGGACTTCTATTAATAGCCAAATTTGGCTAGGGACTAAAGGAAAATTGTCCACTTTCCGCCCATCATGTAAGGGTCCAAATTCAGGCTTAAGTAACTAATCATCAAGGTTTCCGAAGGTCGAGCTACCACGCTATCCTACTGGGGCAAGACGAGGCCGCATATACAATCTGAGCATCTTGCACGCATCCAGGCTCACTTGTTAAAGCCTGATGCAACCCCGTCAATCCCCCTGTACCATAATAGGAGCTCGAAGCTAGGTCGACATAGGAGGACCCGGGTTCCCCGAGGTCGAGGTATCTCGTGACCTCCCCTAGAGCATGCTACCATCTCTACTTTCCCCAAGAGACCTTCAAGGTGCCAAACTTGTCTTGCAATGCCCTCCTGCTTCACCGACATATAATCTCAACCTGTCCGAGCAGGCAAATAGGAAGACTGCAATACCCCGTTATCATTAAAAAGTGCCAACACGGTTAGGTCAAGCTTCAATGAAGGCCCGGAATGGTCGATAACAATATCGATATTGAAACACACCTCGTCGATCGAAGTAGCAAGCGCCACATTCGATAACCTATATGAGACACTTCGCCAGTGCAACACACGGTATCAGAACTACACTCCAACGTGCATTAACCCATTGCACACGTGCATGTCAAGTCACTTAAATCAAAGAGGAAACTAATTTATCTCCCTACAAGATATCTTCGAATCAGTTACTCAGTTAAAGTCAACCATATTTAAACATAATATCCCGCCTAATAAGGGGGGATTTGATTCAGTGATTGAAGGTGGGAGAATAACCAGCCATAGTATAAATACGCCTGACATGCAAGAAAAAAGACATGTTTTTGATACGCACAAATCGAGATTGAAATTCCCCATCATAAAACAAAGATCCTTTATCGCCTAAGTTCTGCTGACAGAATACGGCACCAACCGAAAAATCTGTCCACTTATCGCCAGGCACGAGGTTGCCACCTCCAGTCCATTCGGAAAGGGAAAGGGAAAGAAAGAGAGAGATTGAGAGATACACTTCCTTTGTAATCAACTGATAACAGACATTAAAAATAGTGCCATTTCTCTTTTATAGAATTTCATTATCATCTATCACCCTCCATTTTAAACACTTGATTTCGGTACCGAGGGTACCTACCCTGACCGCGACCTTCGAGGTAGAGATCTTGAGGGTGTTAACTGATATTCCTCGCCCAGAGAGAATTTTCGGCTAACACTATTATTTGTGCTTTTCATAACTTTATCATTACTTGGACTTGTTTTCATTGTATTACGTTGACATTGTTGTGGGTAAACAAGTTGATAAGGCTGAGGGCTTAGACATAATTAGTTAGAGGGATGTTGTTGAACAGGTATCCTATGGAATAGCTCCCCCTGAGCGAGATTTAGTGGAGTACACCTATGCTATCGATCCCAATTCTTGTTCAGAGCCTGTTACTGAAACTTAGGGGGAGGAGGCTGTCATGTCACCCAGGGTTCAAAGAGGAAGCCCACTAGACAAATTGCATGTAGAAAGGCTGTCAAGACAATAGCTTGAAATTCCTTTAACCACCTATAATGTAATATATACCTAGAGAGAGGGGGGGTGAATAGATCTATGCCCAAATTCTCACACTTAGAGAATTTAACAAGTGAATTGCTTTAAAAAGTTAATATGAATTCAATCAAGCAAGTGTTAAAACAATGCAACTTAATGTACATAAAGAAACTAAAAATGTTAAAATCAACACAAGATATTTTTATGTGGCAAACCTCAAAATAGGAAACATCCACTGGTTGATACCATAACCACCGGCAAACCATAATTCACTATGACGAATAAGAGATACCAACTCAAAAAGCAATCAACATATGATACGCTATCCAAGCTATCAAATCCTATTCTACCCTTGGGCATAATGAACCACTTTGCCTACTTCCTATCCTAGATGTGACTATCACACCTTTATGAAGCATCTTCATATCCAAGACACTCACGTCACGAGGAAGAATCTGTGCTTGTCTATCCGGATTCTCCCGATCTATAAGGATTCTTGCTTAGTTATCTGAATCACCCGGATCCTAACTAAGTCTCCTTCCTTGGCTATCTGGATCACTATCCTATCCAAATCTTCTTGTCAAGCTAAAACTTCACTCACTTCAACAAGAGACTTCAACCTTTTACAAGGCAATGATCTAAGTGAAGTGCACACATGCAGTCATGATGCAACTACAAGCAAATAGAGGAAGTAGATCAAACACACTATATGAAAATGCAATTAGATAACTAGATTATGCTTTCAAAAATCAATCACAAAGATATCTAGAAACCTAAGCATGTTAATCAAACAAGAACTAGATTATAATATTAGAGATCACAATCAAAATATTCTAGTTCTTATAATATGTGACTAAAACCTAGAAATCAACAATCAAGATCAAATCACAAAGTATTCTAGATTCAAGTTCATATTCATCAAAATTAGCTAAATTGATATTCAATCAAAAACATAAAAGCTAATTTCGAAACTCATCCAAACAAGCCTAAAATCGGAATCAAAATCATTCTAAACATCTTTTTTAATCATTTAAGAAGATCCATCAAGTTGATAACAAAAGAAATGAAGACATGATGATTCACTTAAAAATGATGAACACACGGTAGAGATCAGATCACTACAAAACATATGGACATCATTTAACTCTGAAAATGCTAGGTACTTGTTCCTCTTTTCAAGTCCAACAATTTGGGTTTTGAAAATCTAAAATCGAAGTTGATTTAAGTGAGATATCATAAAAACAAAATAGGTCAAGTTTTGTGAATTTCTGCTTGAAAATCAAATATAAGTGAAAGGAGTTAACCAATTCGGGGCAAACAAATGATGCCTTACCACCTTAGCTCCCCAAGACATGTGGCCTCCACGAGGGTAGAGGGGTGGCCTTCTAGAGATGGCCACGCACCATCTCGGGGGAGGGATAGTTTTGGCAATTTACCATCCCACTTCCTCTTTGCATCTTTACGTGCTCCTCTCGCGTTCTTTGACAATTCTCTGGCCTCCGAACTTCGAATTTAAATCCGCTTTCGGATCATGAACCATAACTCCCTCATGGAATTAGATGTCAACACATTTTTTATAAAAAACATGGAAGTCGACTCGATAAACAACGATGAAAATCATAAACAATAAAGACACAGAAAGTTTCATAACTTCCAACTCGGAACTCGAAAACTTATGAATGAGTAATCGAAATGACCAGAACTCAATATAGAACAATATAAGAACATAATCAAGTCTGATGTCATAAAAACACCAACAAACAAACACAAGAACAAACACGTATGCCATTTTCTAGATATAATCCTAGAACATGTAATTTTTAAAATTTAACAATTTAAGTATAATGCAAGTGCATACAATGGTAGGGAATGGTTTGTAAGGGCATATTCACAATCCAATCTCTACCATTGAGACCCAAATGCGTAGAAATGGTATATTCACTACACATCCAACTCATTCAACTTAGCTAGTTTAGGCACCTTAGAAGTGATTATCTATTTGGCTTGAGAGAGGGCACATCTACCCAATCCAAATAGATGCGTATATCAATATTAAAAACTCAAAAGAGATTAAGAGAGGCATATCTACTTAATGCATTGAATGAAAATCACTGAGCAAATCATACTAATATATAATAGTTAACCCATAATACATGTGTTCTTACATCATCCCAAGATTTGTCTAACTACTCATGTCTATTACAAGAATGAAATAAGGAGAAAAGAATATATGTAAACCCATAGATGATTCCTCCTTCTTGAAGATCCAAAACAATCTCCTTGATTCCTTTCATTGAATAGATGATGATGGATGGTGTGTGAATTGAGTGGGTTATTAAGAGAAAATGAATTTCTAGATCTAAAGAGAGAAAACGGTTATGAATGGGTATCTTGGCTTATGGCTCAAAACAGAAATGATATTATATATAGGTGTCTTCAAAATGGCTTGAATTCGTTGATGTGGCAACCAGACGTGCAAATGCGCAGGTGGTGCCCGATTTGGGAACTGCGCAGGACCCAAGGACTGACTTGGCACTTTGATTTCTATCTCCCGGGTTCAGTGAAATGCATTGACAAATGCGCGGTGTGGGACCCTTGCAAGACCTGTGCATTGACCTGATGCTATGTTTTCCATCTCCAGTTTTTTATGCGATGCACAGACAAATGGGCAACGGTGCACGGGAAGAGGACTCGCGCATTGACCTGCATCCTTCTTCCTTCTAAGTGAGCGGTTGATGTGCTGGTGATGACCCACGCAAGACTCGCGCACTGTCTTGAAATATTACTCCATTCTTGCCCATTTTTCCGTATAAATCCATATACTCTGTCCGACTATCCGTGATATACCTAATTACTTGAAAACACAATAAACGAGCCATAAGATAAACAAAATCATCTGAAAATAAGACCAAGGTTCATGAATTGAGGGTCAAATTATATGACAATTTTGGTCCAATTAAATACCCTCAAACCAAACCTTTGCTTGTCCTCGAGCAAACCCTAAAACAAAACAAACATGACTTAGTTAAAAATGACTCGATCTAAGACTCTTCTAGACTTCAAACAAATATTTCAATAAGTCGCATGTCTAACATGTGATGCGATGCAAGGATGTGTGATAGAAAGAAATAGACATATGCAAAGTAATCTAAAACAACTCCAAGGCACTTGAAGGAAATTCACACTACCACGAATCCCAAGTGTAAGAGTGTTCTCATATCAGGAGCAACTCACTCCCACATCTTGTGAATAATTCGCTTTGACTCTAAACCTCACCTAGTTCCACTTTTCTTTTTCCACTAAGAGTCCTAGGTTCGCACTCATTTAAGGCATGCAATGATGGACTTTATGCATGGAATTCTAATGCATTGTGTACTATGTATATTCAAGAATCGATAATGTATGTGAACTATCCTAGGAAAGATTCACTATGCCATGAACGTGGAAGATTAAGCTGTAACAAACATTCCCTATCAAGACATATCATAGATCAACTAGAACTTCCCTTTTGGTTGTAATGGGGCCATGAGGTTAGATTTGGTGAACAAAGAAATGGAAAATATAAGTTCAAAGATCACCAATAATGCTTAATGACTCACTCACCCCATACAATGCTCTATAACACATTGATTACACTTTAGCAACTAGGCATTTACAAATATACACATATTGTGTTTCAAAGTTTGTTCTCTACATTGTGAGTACTTAACATTTATTGTCAAGGCTTTTTTTTTTCACACTTGCATATTACATTTTTGACAATCAAGCTCATAAATGCAAATTTGGGCACTTTTACAAGTTGAGCCATTTCGTACACAAATCATTATTGCCTATAAACATATCATTTTTTCTTAGAGCTTACACCTTTCCAACCCATACAACACACACACACCCCCACATGATTGGCAATAAGGGTAGGCTTGTGTTTGGCTATGGTTATATGGTTTACATTTTGGTTCCAAATGAAAGGTAAGTGTTTGGCCGCAAATTTGGCTATGATGCACACATAAGGGATAAAGGAATGTGTTTAGGCCTTTTAAGTAGTTAAATGCACACATTGCCTAAGATAATTTCCATAATTAGTCTCTCACGGGAATGAATGCATCCAACATGCAATTCACAATATATATTAGATGTTTGTTCTATGGCAAGTGACACTTATGATGAGAAAAGTGTTTAAAGAATAGAAAGAATTTAACACTCAATGCAAAATTTAATGACTTGTGTTTGTGACCTCATGAGTGTCTCCACTATTCGAACAAGGTGCAAGAGCACCCAGTCCCTTCAAATCAAGCACACTAAGGATGAGACTAACCCATGACAATGCAAACTAACCCACGAGTGACAAAGATTTGTACACAAGCTCACAATGCATGTATAGACTCACCAAAAGCACAAGCTCAAGGCATCACATTCAAGCTAGTTAAAGCTTAAAAATTTGACCATTGCGACAAATTGAAAGTTTTAAACCAAAAAGACTAAAAACAAAATAGACAGGCGACACTAAAATGACTGAAAACAAAATAGAGAGACGACTCAATAAAGGCGTCTACACCTCCAAATCAAAACCTAACATTGTCCTCAATGTTGAAGACAAGAGAGTTCGGCCTAGTGGCGCGCACCTAACATGACTCAAACAAACCTAGGCACTAATCAAGCACAATCAATGCCCATAAAATTAAGACTCAAAATGGCTCATACAAAATATAAGGTACTAGATACAATAGTACACTGAAGCACATGCATCAGAGTAGGAAACCACATTCCACATCAAGCAATCACATTCAAAATTGATGGAATGAAGGAGAAACAACCCCCAAACCAATTTCCTATTACATGCTTAAAAATCTATACATGGTATATGTATCATTCCAAAACCCCCCAAACCGAATTGGGCTATATCTAAATAAAACCTGTAAATCCCAAGCATATCCATAAGAGCCTTCGGCTCATCCAAACAAAATTAAAGTAATCAATAAGCTCAACATTGCGGAAACCCAAGATAAGCAAAATACATACCCACAAGTTTCCATCTCAAGTATTCATACAATAATCCTAAAAATTATTCACAACCATTCATATGCACAATTTCATAAACAAAACCCAAGAGATAAGGCACAACAACTAAAATTGAGTTAGAAGAATGAAACCGATGTGATTCTTCATTTGTCTAAAACATGAGTAGGTTCCCACCTTTTTACGGACACTCTTGGCTTGTTCGTCCCTTCAATACTTGCAAATGGCTGATGTGTCGAACCAAAAGATAGAGAACCTAACCTTGAAGCACAAACTTAATTACAAAGGTTAAGCAATCATGACAACAATCTCAAATCACACAAATGCCCTTCGGATCTCTCTCTGCTCTAGCTCTCTCTTCAGCCTCCCGTCTGGATATCTCCAACACTACCCAAAGTTCTGCAGCATATGGACCGATGACCGAGCCTCTATAGGGAAAGCTGATACGGTGGATATCTTGCTTTATCTCTCGTAGAGGATGACCTTCAGCTCCTTCCTTAAGCTCGTAATGTTGGACCAAAGATTTTTAATGTTCAAATTCATTGTATCCATGGATTTCTTCAGGTCTTTCATCTTATAAATTAAAGGCTGCCATGTTACTGTATTTTGGTCACCTATCCCTGGATTAGGGAATCCCTGTCCTGAACTCTGCTGCTCATGTTCAACATTTTTGTCTTTTAGCTCCTCCTAGTGTGCCCTGCTTGATTCTGCTATTGTGCTTCTCTTCTTCTTCCTTGTCCTCCTCTTATCACTAGCGAGGTCTCTTTCCACCATTAAACTGGTCCAAGTGGCTAATCCAATGTTCTCTGGTGGTGAATCCAAACGCTCACCTCCCATTTTAACTCTTGCTCTCCTATATAAATCTGTAATGTGACAAGAAAAGATGAGTGGATGTCTTTCTACCCTAATTCATCCAAGCTGTGCTATTTCTCATCTGATGATGGAGCCCACATTAATTGGCTCATTGTGCTTGATGCAATAAAGGATAGTTTCCACCTCTAACGGCACTGTGGTTCTATATGTCCTAGGTTAGTTTGAATGTGATATGAAGGCGTTCGATATGCCAAACTCAAGCTCTAAATTACTATGCTTAATGTGGAAATCTGGGGCAACCCAAAACTCCATAGGTTGTATCACTAATGAGTTTGCAAAATTTACATTCTTCCTAACAAAGACATCGTTCCATGTGACACCATATCTCATTTTAAGCAAACTCTCTTGATCTTTAGGAAGCCAGGCGCTGTAATAGTCCAATATGTTATCAATGGACAATCTCACCTTTACTCCTCTTACCACCACTATAGAGTATTGCTTAAAATAATCTGGCACCATACTTACATAAAATTACCAAAGCTCGACTGTACCTTTCTAGGGTGGAGACTAGTGTTTCCTAACCCCGAAATTCAACTATGTGAAAAATAGTCATGCTTTTCAACTCTTCCAAATTAATCCCCCTTTCTTAAAGAACTGCTCTTCCTCTGAAGAACTTTAGTCTGCTTGGGAATTCCTCATTTTGAACACACTGGGAACAGGAGGGGCTCGAGCTCTTTTCTTCTTTTGACCTTCTTTTGACCTTCTTTTGTGCCGGGTTCTATGTTCGGAGTGATATCTGCAATAAAACACTCCTCATTATTCAAAGGAAATAAAGCTTTACAAGAAAACAAAAATGCAAGACAGGGATTAATTTTTTTTTACCAATTTGTACGAGTCTTCTGTCAATTCAGAGAATGCAGCAGTTGAAACAAGATGCCCATAAAACATACATCCGTCATGATCTTGTGCAAAAATTGAATTCAAATGTCTCAACATACAATGCTTAACAGCTATGCATGAGCTCAAAATGATAATCATTTAATCTCGAACTAAATTCCTCAAACCCTAGACTTGATTATACAAATTCCAAAGTGCAATCTCAATCTAAATTACTTGCAATGCCGAATGTATACAATAATCAATCAAACTCAACATAAATTCATTAGAATAACTAATAGTAAGCTTGAACTTGTTTGGACTCAAAATTAGGGATTGAGCATGTGATAGAGAATGATTTTGAGAGAGAGAGAGAAATGAAATCAAGGTACAATCCTAGTTAAACAAATTTAAGGAGAAGAAATGCACCTTGTAACCTTGGATTTGAATATGAGAGGCAAAAAGTTTTACCTTTACAGAGGGGAGGGAAAAAAGAAGTGCTTTTGAAATTGGGTAAGGCTTACTCTAAGAATGAAGTTTTATATTTTATATGCACGACCGATGCATGGGTCATAGTGCGAGTTTGGACCCGTGCAATTCCCTGATTACCACAGCTTACTCCATTTGTTTCTCCATCCTACCTCATCTATAATCCTTCATTTCTTGGGTCCAAATACCCATCCTGTTCAAAACAACCACTCCAAGGAAACATGTTCTCATTACACAACAAACACACCGTTAAAGATGTAAAAAATTAAAATAACAATAAACCAATGCACATTACGAAATCAAAATAAGTTTTCTTCGCTATTTAGGAATACCTAGTCATGCTTAAACACAGTTACTGAGTTTCAACCTAGGCACCTCAATAACCAAGAAACAAATTGTGACAATTAACTCCTACTAGAGACTAAACGAAATTCTAAATGTGCAAAGTAGGCCTAAGGTCAATCGAGGGTGGTTTGACTGGGTGAAAAGGATGTTTCTTCTTAATTACCCAAATGGGTGCCAATTCATCCTTAAACATTCCCTTACCCTTAGTCCTACATTTTTCTAACAAATCCTTCCTAACCCAAATCTGTTTAACAACTTATGGGTTCTTTCTAGATTTCTTCCTATTATCCTTTAATTTTTAAAATTTGAAACACTCAGCCTTAATGTGTCATTCCGTAGAACAAAAGAAACAAATAAGACGAGTGTGAGAAATACTCCCTCTTTGTTTAGAGCTTTGAGTTTCTTTTGAGTGTTGTGCTTGCAGTGATTTGACTTCCTCCTCTACTTTATCAAGTTGAGTTATATAGTCGCACTCTTTCACCTTTGCAATCTTCAAGGCTCCCTCTTTCTTCCTAAATGTTTCCTTTACTTCTTCCAAGGTACTTGATTTCCTTTCAATTTCCACCGAAAGCTTCCTATTATTCCTTTCATACTCCTCTTCAAACTCTTTTGATAATTTGCCAAGCATAACTAGATCTTGTAAAATTGCCTTCTTCTCCCCTTCAACCATCTTCCCCAATTTCTCATTGAGATCAACAAGGTCTTGCACTTTCCTTTTCAACTTCTCATTTTTAGCCTTCAGTTAGTCAAATTCGTGATAGAGCTTTGTGTTCTTGTCTTCTGACTCTTCTTTCTCCGACTCAAAATTACTAGAAATCTTCACAAGAACTCTTTCGTCACATAATCCATATTCATCCTTTAGAGCTTCAATTTCTTCAATACCGTCAAGATGACCTTTTCTAATTCTGAAGTCAATTTGAATGCTTTGATAAGCTCAAGAACCTTCCTCTTCTTCTTGCTCCTCTTTGGTGCTACCAAGGCTAAACATCCAACTTCATTGAATTTTTCTTTCGGTTCCTTCAAAATGAAATTGATCTTCTTATCCCTACAGCTTAGAGACAACTCCCTATAAACCATATTGACTATCATTCCTGTTGTGGCCATAAATGATCTTCCCAAAAGTAATATTCATTCACGATCCGTCAATTCTTCTTCCTTTACCTCAAAGACTACAAAATCAGCTGGCATTTTGAGCCCATGTATATCCAATTTAATATCTTCAACCACACCAACCGGAACCTTAGTGGAATTATCAGCCATTTTTAAGGTTATGGTGGTAGGCTTCAAATTGTCAATTTTTAAATGCCTACAAACTTGGAGGGGCATCATGTTGATGCTTGCCATAATATCGAGCATTCTCTCCATGATGTTAGAACCCTCAATGCTAATTGGAATAATGAAGCTCTCTGGGTCTTCTAACTTCAACGGGATGATCTCTCCCACTAGTTGTTCCCTATCCTCTGAAGCTACTACTCCTTCATTCTTTGACTACTCTTTTACTTCCACAGCCTTTACGTACTTCTTTCCACTCACTGATTTCCCTTTTTCTTGGTTTAGAATGTAATGAGCTACCTAAGTCATCTGGGCCTCCATTATTTGAAGCGAAGCATCAATACCGTGAATCCTTTGGTCACTAGAGTCAATGTAATTCTATTGCTTCTGTTGATTAGCATTCTGAGTATTGCTAAAGTCTTATTTAGACTTTTTTTAGGTCTGCATCAACTCCTTCATCATGTCTTTGTTTTGGTACTGTCCGGATTGATTATTGAAATGTGTTAGAGGTTGAGTCTATCCATTTTGCTATTGATTGCTTGGACCACTTGGGTTGTTATACCTGTTGACTCCCTGATTTGATAGGAATTATTAATACTACATGAAAAATTAAGGTGGTTTCTCCATCCCGGATTGTAAGTGTTAGAGTACGGGTCATTTCTTTGACGTTGAAAGCCTTCCAACACTTGAGCTTCCTCCTACTCATACTGACCATCCCCTATCAGATGATCACTAACAACATGACTCACTTGGGAACCTATTTTGCTCATGCTTTGTGATCATGCCAAAATTGTTATATATTTTGGCCCTCATTTCCTGAACCTTTGTCTCATTTTCAGGTGTTTTTACATCTCTTATGGCTCGTTTGTTATGTTTTCAGGAAATTAGGTACATTTCAGAAGAAGGGGTAAAAGATGCAGCTTTGTGTGGAAAATGGTGAAAAAGTTGATGAAGCAACATCAGGTTTGTGTGCTGGTCTTGAGCGGGTCCTAACCTGTGCACAACCCGCACACTATGAAGGAAGTATAAGCCAAGCCATTACGCGGGTCTACACCCGCTCAACATCGCACAAGTTTCCATGCATTCCTTTACAACGGGGAGCTAGAATTGAAGCATCAGGGCGATACGTGGGTGTACATCAGCGCACTAGCGCACCATCGTGCAAGTGTCCATGTATTGCATTTTAATCGGGAGATGAAATCAAAGCACTGGGTATTTGTACAGGTCCTGTACGGGTCTCAATCCGTACAAAACCGGCTCATTTCGCTCGACATGTCTGCTACATCAGTATTTTCATACCTATTTTGGAAACCCTATAAATATATCTTGTTCTTATCATTTAAAGAGGATATAATATGATGAATTTTGAATCGAAGAATCATTTATTCTCTCTCCCAAACACTTTCTTTCATCTATAACCACTAACCTAGATTTAGGAATCATTACCCACCAAATCTAACCATCCTCCATCATCATCTACTCAGGGACACTTGGAGATTGGATCAAAGCTTCAAGAAACGAGAAGTTTCTCTTCAAGGGTCTTCTCTTTATCTTTTCTCCTTATTATTTTTATGTATTTGTCATGAGTGGCTAATCATCCCACTAGGGGATTGATGTGATTAATTTGTGAACCTTGGGCTTTTATTGAATTTTATTTACTTTATTAAAACTATTGAATATGTTTCATTCATTGTTTTAGTTGATTTCAAGAATAGTTTGTCTTAGATTGTACCCTTCTTTCTTTGCAAATTGTTTGAAAAATTATTTGAGTAGAGAATTGGGTATACCCTCTATTGAATGGAAGGATTGAACAAGAGTACCCTCATCGAGTGAAATCCAGACATTTTAATCTCAATCTCTAACTAATTTCAAATGGGTGACCAATACTATGCCCACTAGGTTGGTTGCTTGTGAGAGATTAAGTACCAAGTCTATACCCTCTAGGTTGGTGAATTTATAATGAGATTAGACCCTTAATTTGATAGATGTGCATTTTAATGAACAATTACTTGTGGGTAGCCAATACTATACTCTCTAGATTGGAAACCCATAAGGGATATACAACCAATGGTATACCCTCTAGATTGGTTACAATAGATTAATGTTCATTTATGTTAATTACCAATATGCCCATTGTTTGCTTGTGTGATCCATCAATTCCTTAACCCTAACCATCATATTTTAACACTCATTCTCATTAACACTAATTACATGTTAGATTAACTAGCCTAATTGTAGTTGCATTATAGTTAATTAACATTTCAAAACCAAAACCATTTATCTTTACCTTTTCATGCATAGTTATAGTTTAATAATCCTTAACTAGATTTAGCCATTCGATTTCCCTTTCTCTGTGGATGATTCCCTTGCTTGTCATTTTACTTGTTTTCACATTTTAAGGACATAGCTAAGGACTTTATAAATATTTGTTTGACAAGCATTTTATAACGACTAAAAATAGCTTGGTCACTTTGTAGAATGTCCTTTATTGATTGCATGTCCTTATCCATTTTAGACATTTTTATCATGACCCCGTGCTTTCATCAATTATAATTTTTCCACCCCTCTTTGTATTTGAGGACCTTTGCTCTGAGTTTTGGGCCAGCTTATCCATTATCCGAAAAGCTTTCGGATCCCTCTTGTCAGTAATTGTGCCCCCGCAAGAGTTGTCTACCATTAACCGAGTGCTAGTAGAGAGACCCTGATAAAACGAAGTGACCTTCAACTCGTTTGTGTAAGTGTGTAGAGGTACTTATGCCAGTAGGACATGAAATATCTCCCATGCTTCATAAAATGGTTCTCCATCCTCTTCACTGAAGGCGGTTATCTTAATCTTCAATTCTCTGGCTTATACAGTTGGGAAAGATTTATTGTAGAAAGCCTTGCACACCTGTGGCCATGTGGTGAGAGTTTTAGGCCATAGAGCCATATACCATTGCTATGGATGATCCTTCAAATAGTATTGAAAGCAGCTCATCTGTAACTGCCCCTGAGTCAATAAGTGTTCCTGACAACAACTGGAAAAGTCTCCAATACTTCACTATATTGCTTGATAAACTGCAAGCAATCTTTTGAAGGTAATCCATAAAATCGTGGGAGCAAGTTAACGTGCATGCCTTTCAATTCATACTACATCATAATCTCATCTAGAACAATAGCAGTGGGCATCTCATCTCCCATTGAGGGAAGAGTATACTCTCCTATAGTGATTTCTAAGTCATTCATTGGAGTCTACTCTCTCTCTCAATTGGCATGTCAGTAGTATTTTTATTAGCCATCTCTTCTTCAAAATTGTTTCTCTCAAACTGTCATTATTCTACCTATTCGATTTATATTGTCTTATGCCGGTACTGTTGGTCTTCTCAAAGAGCGTCTTCCATGCATAAACCTAGAAACCTGAAACTAAAAAAATAAATGTAGAAACAAGGTAAAAGAAACAAAAACAGTGAAAATTTAACTAAATTCTAACTAAAGCTAAATCTAATCACAAGCATATACGCCGATCCCCGACAACGGCGCCATTTTGACAAGTTGTCATTTTGTATTTGTAAAATAGCTTGTCAAACAAAATTTATAAAACCCGATATAGTAGCAAGAAAGGGTATCGTCCACATAGATCGTGTTATGCTTAAATTATCAAATTTACTCTAATATAATATGTAATGAAAAGTAAATTGTAATGGTTATTAAGTGAAATTAACTACATGCTACTAAGCCAAGCTTCTCAAATTGCAACGAGTTAGTGATGAAAGATATAAGTGTGATGGTATGGGGAATGATGCAACCACAACATAAATTGTGGGAATCCATTATTTCAATGTTACCCAATTGATTAATAAAGGTCAATTTATCATTAGAGTGGTTTGGAGTCAACAATGCTCACTTAAGGCTATTAGGCCGGATTTGGAGACTCGAAGACTATCCACATCAATTGTCTATTGCTCAACTACGAGGTCAGCTTATAAGAGAGTCACTTTTAAGACTTATATAAATTCTTGTTGGGGTTTATGCCTTAAAGATGTAATTTGTAAATGGATTTATGAAATAAATAAATGGAAAAGTTCAATTCATTCTTGTTGTGTTGTTTATTTTATAACTTGTGCATATAATTAACATCCAAGATTGCATGTAATCTCGAACTGTGTATATGAGTGTCATATACAGATGGATACGGTAAAACGTGCAATCTAAAGAGTCTGTAGATAGCAAATAAAGCTGGGTACTTTATTTGTGGTTAATTTATAGCTGTGGTCCATTCCATAATGTACGGTGATTATATCCTGAATCATTCATATGAGATATGGGAATTGAGGCACCTTGTATGATGTGATCATATAGAGTTGGGCCGTGATCTATAGGGATCTTTCACCAAGATCCGTTTACCGATGAGTTTCATATATATCAACTAATGATGGCTATATGTGGGTGATCTTAATCCTGAGTGTCTTATCGACTCCTTCAGGTTAAATCGTGGTCTTTGATATACCATAGGTGAGGTCCAATGCATTTCCTGATCAATATACTCCGTATGTTAGGATTGCGGTTTGGCTTGTGGTTGGGAAAGTTTGTACACAATAGTGGAATCCACTCCTTCTTGTGAGAAGTAGATGGTAGTTCCCTTAAGGGTTGATTCAGGGCTTGGACAATATGGGTGCTCTCCTAATTCCGTGAGGAAATCAAATTTATTGTCCATTAGAGAATCAATGGTACTTAAAGGATATATGTAATTAGAGGGGTATAACGGACATTATGACCTAACTCTAATTATGAACTATTGTGGAGGATCACACCATGTGTAATAGCTATATCGACAGACACCGAGTTGTATCGGTCAGTGTAAAAGCGTCTACAGTTGAGAGAGTGCAGCTTCAGGTTTTTAGTGAAATAACACCGGAGTTAATAATCAAGCAATATTAATTAAAGAGTTTAATTAATGATTCCGAGGATTATTGAAGTTCAAAATATTGCGGGTCCATTAGGTCCCTTTGCTATCCCGATCGATTTAGGTAAAAAGGGTCACGGTTAATTAATTGGATTGTCCAATTAATTGTGTTACAAAAGTGACACACACACACACACACACACACACACACACACACACACACACATATATATATATATATATATATATATATATATATATTCGGGAATTAATTGAATAACGAGATTATTTAATTAATGAATATTAATAATTAAATTAATTAAATAATTAGATTATTTAATTATATTGATAATTATGAATTAACTATTAATTGGAGGGTGTTAGTTGATATATGAATTTAGGTGAAGATAAAATAATAGGATTATTTTATTTTTACTAAATCATTTATCTAAGTATTTGAATTTAAATTTAAATTTAAAATACTTAATATCACTTTTAATATATTTGATATATTTGAAAAGGATAATTAAAAGATATATATATATATATATACCAATTAATAATAATAACACAAGAGATTGCATTGGATGTAAATTGGTGGGTGCACATGAAACAATAGTCGAAAGAAGAATTTGCATATGATGCAATTGCCTAATACACATAATATATATATAAATGTAAGTGTAGGTGTGATTTTGAGTTTGAGAAAAAAAAATGTTGATTTTTTTGTGTGTGTACTTAATACACATGCAAAAAGAAAAGAAAAAAAGGGCATAAGTTTTGCATGAGATGCAATTTATGTGTGCATGAAATCAATAAACCAAATGGAGAAGAAAGAGTTTCTTCAAGTATTTCTCTACATCCTCCATTCAAGTTCCTGAGACCGTGACGTGCCCACACGCAGTTGCCAGTTCCGGGAGACGGGAGATAACGAGGAAGATCGAGTGGTTCAGACAGGAGCACATCGTAAAGAAAAGGAGTTTCCAAACGTTGGTAAGAGTGGTTCAGACAGGAGCATATCATAAGGTGAAGGAGCCTTCGAACGTTGGTAAGATTTTAATCTTCTGATTATATTGATTACAACTTCCTGTGTTTACATATTGTATGTATTAGTTCTGAAAAATAATTATGATCCCAAGTTCACTGGTCCCAGATACAGATTATGATCGGTATTAAAAATTTTAAAACCTAGTTCCACTGAGTAACTGGTGAACGGGGTTCCAACAATTCTGTGGTAGGGAATGACTTGGAAGAGCATATTCACACTCTAATCTCTACCATTGAGACCCAAATGTGTAGGAAGGGCATATTCACTACACATCTAATTCATTTAACTTAGCTAGTTTAGGCACCTTAGAAGTGATTATCTATTTGGCTTGAAAGAGGTCATATCTACCCAATCCAAATAGATGTGTATATCAATATTAAAAACTTAAAAGACCTTGATAATCAAAGAGATTAAGAGAGGGCATATCCACTTAATTCTAGGACAATCAAATAACAATTAATGTATCGAATGAAAATCACTAATCAAATCATACAAATATAATGGTTAAGCCACAATTCATGTGTTCTTACATCATCCCCAAATGTGTCTAACTACTCTTGTCTATTGCAAGAATGAAATAAGAAGAAAAGAATAGAAGTAAACCCATAGATGATTCCTCCTTCTTGAAGCTCCAAAATAGTCTCCTTGATTCCTGTCTTTGAGTAGATGATGATGGATGGTGTGTTAATTTAGTGGGTTATTAAGAGAAAATGAATTTCTAGATCTAGAGAGAAAATGGTTATGAATGGGTATCTAGGCATATGGCTCAAAACAGAAATGATCCTATATATAGGTGTCTTCAAAATTGCCTGAATTCGCTGATATGGCAACTAGACGTGCAAATGCGTGGGTGGTGCATGGTTTGGGAAGCGCATAGGACCCGTGCACTGACTTGACACTTCGATTTCTAGCTCCCGGGTTTAATTAAATGCACGGACAAATGTGCGGTTTCAGACCCTCGTATTGACTTTATGCTCTGTTTTCCATCTCCCGGTTTTTATACTATGCGTGGACAAATGTGTGACTATGCGCGGGAAGAGGACCCGCGTATTGACCTTCATCCTTATTCTTTTAAGTGTGTGGTTGATGCGTTGGTGATGACCCGCACACTATCTTTAAATATTACTCCATTCTTGCCTCTTTTTTTGCATAAATCTACATACTCTGTCCGATTGTTCGAGATATACCTAATTACCTAAAAACACAACGAACGAGCCATGATATAAACAAAATCATCTGAAAACAAGACAAAGGTTCAGAAATTGAGGGCAAAAATATATGACAATTTTGGTCTGATCAGAGGTTACATTTCTCCCCTTTTTCGTCAAGGAATAGTCAAAGAAACAAACAATGGATAATCAAGGGAAATGAGGCAAATATATGAGATAAGTAACATGAATTTTCAATGTTCAATTATGTCATATTTTTATCAAAATAAAATCATGCGAACATATCATAAAAGAGAACAAAGTCTAGCATACAATGCTCCCCTTTTATAAGTGCTCTATCTAAGATCAAGATAGGATATTATGCACAACGATATCCACACCATCACATAATAAGACAATTTTAAAGAAATTAAACAAAATAAGCTTAACAAACTGTGAGAGATAGACCAATATTTTCAATCTCTCTCATAATTCTTCTAAAATTGCTAGCATATCAAATTCACTTGAAAGTAAGACAAGTGTGTGTGTGGATTTGCTTCAAACATATATAATGGTGTAATTGGATCATTAACATGCAAACCATATCAACATCTATTCATCCTAAGCTTTACCATAAAAGGTCAAACCGATTATCATCCAAATTTTTTTCTTTTAAGAAAATAGATTTCAATATATGAGTGAAGAAGTATAGTTACAATTTGTGATTGCTCTGAAAATATAAACACGGTTAAATGCTCAAGGCTAACCTAGAGGGGGGGGGGGGGTGAATAGGTTAGACACCTTTTCCGACTCCCTTAGAAACAAACAAAAGTTTGTCCCTCTAGATTGCTTGTATCACAATATATATATTAATTAAAGACACTTAATCAATATATAAAACAAGTAAAGTGTGATACAAACAAGTAATTGTAACACATACATAATCTATATTATAGAAAGGAAGTCAACTTACATAAAGAGTTCTATCCATAGTATTCAAATAACAAATACAAATACTAAAGAGATAGGGATAAAGAGAAGTTGACACAAGATATAACGTGGTAAACCTCCGAAGAGGAAACATCCACGGGTTAGCAACAACTAGCAAACAAAATCCACTAGTAGATAAGAAAAATACAATCTCTCATGTGACCCCTTCACCTAGAAACTACCCTCCTATCCTACTCATGAAGATATCGCCATAATGCTCAACAATCCGAGGCCTCACACCTCTTGTCAAGACTTCCTCACTCACCTTACCGGATCCTCACGACCCAAGGCAAGATTTCTTGCTCAACTATCCGAGTCCTCCCGACTCTAGTCAAGACTTCCTCACTCACCTATCTGGGTCCTCACGATCCTAGGCAAGACTTCTTTCTCGACTATCCGAGTCCTCCCGACTCTAGCCAAGACTTCCTTACTCGATAATCCAAGGTGTTACACCTCTTGCCAAGACTTCTTGCTCAACAACATAGGTCTCACACCTATTGTCAAGACTTCCTTCTCACAAGGCATCTAGGTTATCATGAATGCAAAACGCAAACAAGCACGCAACATAGAATGTTATGATCAACAAATCCTAAGGAAAATACTAGACATTAGCATGAATGAACAAATCAAATGTAGTCTAGTCAATCATGCATGTTTAAATCATCTAGATCATGTAAGATATGTTCAACATTAATCGCAATCTAGATACATGCGTAGATCTAAACTTGAATCACAAGATATGTTCAATTAACACATAATCAAGTTTAAATCGTATAAACCAAAAACATGTTAAAATCATATGACAAAGTCATTTAGATTTAAGCTAAAGTTCTAGAGGATATTCCTATTCATAGATTCAACAAAACACATGAATAGCTCAAAAGAACATAAGCACATGTATTAATGTGAGAATCCGGCCAAGAGAGCCTAATACATGTGAGGAACTATTTTTCACAAAATCAATCAATCAAAGATCATCAAATAGTCCTAGAATCAAAGCTAGCACAATACAATCCCAAACATGTGAAAACATAGGCAAAATCAAAACCTAACTCAACATGTAAGATTTCAATTGAAACTCAATCCAGCTTTAAAAGAGTTCAAAACTCAAATAAAAAAACTCACAATACACATATAAGTTGAAGAAGAAAACCCAAGGCAATTGACCAAGTTTTTTAAAAAAACTTTGAGTGAAATCAATACCTTAGTTGATTTAGGTGCAGTCCTATTTTTGTGTGTTCAGACTTCAAAAACAGCAACAAAACTCACTCAAACCTTCAGAGAAAAGATGGAGGATGAATAGAAAAACACTCTCATTTTCGAATCACTCAAATCGGAGTTCAAATGAAGAAGTTATGTAGTTTGGAACGTGAGAAAATGTAGAGAATAAATTTCTGCACACTAGTTTGAATTTCTTCATGGAATGAAATGTGAGAGGGAAAGAGAATATTAAGGAGAGGGAAAGAAAGAAGCTAAAAGAAAAAAATGACCATCTTTGATATTGCTTCCCCGAGATGGTGCATGGGTATCTCGGGGCAGCAAGGTGTTACAACTGAGATGGCCACGCGCCATCTCGGGCTTGCACCACTTCATGGCCTTCGGCCATGGTGCAATTCCCTTGTGCTTCCCTCGTGTTCTTTGACCATTCTCCGGCCTCAAAACTTAGAATTCAAATCCGTTTATGGATTACGAACCGTAACTCTCACACAGACATGAAATTATAAGATACTCAACCCAAAAAATAATAATTCGACTCGATATACGAATACGAAGACAATATATGCAACATGAGTTGAAAGTGTAGTATCTTTTGACTTATAACTTGAAATCAGTAGTATGAGTAAATGAAATGACCGGAACTCAATCAAGAATGATTTAAGACTAAATTCAAGTTCAATATCCATGTTATACAAACATATACACACACAAACACATTTAACACAGGAATGCAAACTACATAGAGATAGTCTCCAATCATGCATTTTCCAAAACATGTTATTTCCATACCAATGCATGAGCATTCATCTTCAAGTATGTAAATGTGTTATACATGGTGCACAATGATGCAGGGACACATATGAATGAATTGTATGTGTGTGCCTATAATGGTGCACAACGATGCAGGGACACAAATGTATGAATTGTATGTGTGTGCCTAAGCCTTGTAAGAGAAAGATAAGGTCTTAGCATACCTTTGGAAAACCAAATTGCATCCTTTCTCTTTGAAGACTTAGAACTTACTTTGACTTGTTGTTCATCCTTCTTTGAAGCTTGAATCATCATGAATCTAAACAACTAAATCATTACAAGTAAACATCATTTTGATATGGAATTAATGCCAACACAAACTAAAACCTAACATGCTCGGGTTGAAAAACATAAATGGGATGATGAGCCACATGCACATACAACTAATATGTTGAAATCTATACTCTTAAAAGAAAAAGCAAGTGTGTGTGTGGATTTGCTTCAAACATATATAAAGGAGTAATTGGATCATCAACATGTACACCATATCAACATCTATTATTTATAAGTTCTTACATAAAGGGCCAAACCGATTATCATCAGACATTTTTGCTTTTACGAAAGTAGATTTCAACATATGAGCGTGTGTGTGCATATGGCTCGTCATCCCATTTCTTTTTTTCAACCCAAGCAATTACAAATTTCAACTATACTTCTTTTAGCCTTTTTTTGGCTTTGAATCAAATTTTTTTTTATTGATTCTTTTCAACACTTTTTTAATTTTTCTAACATAAACATATACACTTCATGACAGCTTTCACTCATCATAATAGTGTAGCCCTTTCCTACATTGGGCAGTTGTATAACTAAAATGTGTAGCCCTTTTCATGAAGGTGCTCATTGAGTTCTATGCAGTTGTCAAAGCAAAATGGTTACTAACCATAGGTCATCTTTAATGTACTAGTCAAAAGACATGAAGGCGCTTCCATAACTCACATATCTTCAAACTCAACTTACTCAAACTAAACATATGAGAGAAGAAAAGTGTGCACTTTTGAAAACCAAGAGACTTACTTAAAATCATTATTTCTCAAGAGAGTAGCTTTCATTGAATATGAAGCTCATATTTTTCAAAAGATTGCCACTCATCATTCAAACAAACATTTCACACATCATATAAAAGATCATTGTTAACAAATCACTAAATGTTCTTTAGAGAGCAAATGTCACCAAGAACCATATTAATGTTGTACTAGTTCTCTAATATGACATGCTACATGATGTAATGCAATTAATGTATTGAAAGATGAAATGAGAAAGTAAGCTTAAGAGTAGAGATATACATTAACAAGAATTTCACCAATTCAAGGCCTTCACCCTTTTTATGAGCTCTCTTGGCTTGTTTGTCCTAATGACAACAAGTTATTGGTGTTTCTTTCTAAGAAAATAAAGACCAAACATCTTAATTCAAACAAACATATAAAACGACTTTCTCCAAAAGTCTTAACAAATTACACCAATTACACTTCAAATAATAGACTTCTTTAAAGTCAATCAACAAATTTTGACAATCATAATGAAAGAATGAGAATATTAAGTTCATGTATTAACTAGAGACACCAAGTTTGAATACTAGACTAGCATAGTACAAATTGCTTAGTCAAGCATCAAACTTAGAACTCTTATCAAACAAGAACAAAAAAAATATTATCATATGCGCTACTCAATCAAGTATGAGAGCATTCACCTTTGACCATATTGGTCTTAGGTGAACCAACATAAACAACATCATGATCAATACATATGACAAAATGAAATCTAGAAGATAAATCATCAACTATCTTCTTCATTAAAATATCACTCATATTAAACTCATCATTATTGTCACGCACAAATATTTAATCCATACTAGGTATATGACCATCATGCTTTTTCACATTCTCATCCACCCAAATCTTCTTGACATTCTTCTTCACAATTTTATCATTATTAAGCACAACATTCAAAGATTTATCAATATCAACATGTTTATAAGAATGACTAGGAATCTTTTTCATATCATGCTTCATAATCCAAACTTTTCTAGTAAGTTTCTTCATATGATCATGATCAATATTCACATTTTCAAAGCACCAAAACTATTATCACGCTTAGAATCTTTCAAAGAAGATTTGTTCAACTCACTAGCATGCAAATTATTTTTCTTAACCCTAACTTTCCTTGTTGATTTCTTTTTATTAACATGTTCATCATACATAGTCTATAACGCCTTAACATGTTTAGAAAAAAACAAAGGAAGTCTTTTCGTCTCACTAGCATGCATCTCATTCCCTAGTTTGCATTGTCTAATATGCTGGTAGCATTTAGGTTTGATTTGCCCAAACAACATTGCAAAAATGACAAACCGGGATAAACTTAGAGTTGTTATGTTTGGCGCTAGACTTAAACTCATGCTTATGAGAATGATTAGGTAACTTTTCCACATCTTTATCATGTTTCACATTTCCTAGTTTGCACAACCTAAAATATTCATAAAACTTAGGCCTAATGTGACAAACCAAAATGAATTTAGAAAATTACCTTTTGGGTGTGCATGCTTTGGTTGAGAAGTTCCATAGCTCTTCTTGACTTTGTCTTTGATTTTTAAAGGAATGGTAGTTGAGTCTTTCTTCTTCTTGGACTTTCTTGACTTGTTCTTGGTTGTAGGAGTCTTCTTAACTTCTTATACAAAACCCAAGCCACTCCTATCTCCATGATGCTTTCCAAGTTACTTCATTACGCTTAATGGCTCTAATTTTCATACCATTAATTCTTGAGCACTTTCCTCTATCTTCGAAAAAACACCTTTTAATAGTCTTTTCATGCTCCTTGATAACTTCATTTTGCTAGCTCATCTTCTTCAAAGACATCTTCTTTTCATTATTGAAAGCTTTGATTATAACCACTAAATTGGAAATGATCAACTTCAACTTATTATTCTCATCATTCTTCTTGACATTTTCACTTGTTAGTTGAAGGATCTTGTCACTAAAGTTTGTTGCATCATGATTTGAGGAAGCTTTGATCTCTTCATGTTTAGAGGATACTTCAATATCTTTACTACTTGAAGAGTATTCACTTTCCTCATTACTTGAGGAGTCTTCACTACAATCCTCAAATTTTCTTTCATATATGGTCGGGTGAGCAATGTAATTGCGAGTATATTCTTGATCATATGAGGACTCTTCTTCCTCTTCTACATCACTTATAGATCTAATGTAGGCTTTCATCATACTTTTCCAAAGAAGTAGTTACCACTCTTCAAGAGTGGAGGCCTAGCATCAGAAGCACTTTCTGGCATCGAATCACCCATAGTAACAATCATGGATTTTTTCACATAAAAAAAAACACAATATAAACACTACAATATGGATCTATCTAATTACTTATAGACACCAACTTTGATACCAACTAAAATTCACTTAACCACATATAGAGTAAAATATACTTAGAGGGGGTGAATGGTGTATGTCCAAATTCTCACATTTTTTTTCACACAACCAATTTATGCACACGTAGAGAATTTAACAAGTGAATGAATTCAATCAATCAAGTGTTAAAACAATACAAGTTAACGTAAGTAAAGAAACTAAAAATGTGAAAATCAACACAAGAGATTTTTATGCAGTAAAACCTCAAAAGAGGAAACATCCATGGGTTGATACCACAGCCACAAGCAAACCGCAATTCACTATGCTGAATAAGAGATATACACTCGAAAAGCAATAAACACATGATACACTCTTCAAGCATTCAACTCCTATTCTACCATTGGGCCTAGTGTACCACTTTGCCTACTTCCTATCCAAGATATGACTATCACACTTCTAGGAAGCAACCTCCTATCTAAGACGCTCACATCTCTAGGAAGATTCCTTGCTTGTCTATCCAGATCCTTTCAATCCTAGACAAGGCTTCTTGCTTAGTTATTTGGATCACCCCGATCCTAACTAAGTCTTCTAGCTTGGCTATCCAGATCACAATCCTAGCCAAGTCTTTTTGCTCAAGTTAAAACTTCACTCACCTGAACAAGAGACTTCAACCTTTTATAAGGCAATGATCTCATTGAAGTGTGCACATGCAATCATGGTGCAATCACAAGCAAATAGAGCAAGTAGATCAAACAGACTCTATGAACATGCAATTAGAGAACAAGATTAGGCTTTCAAAAATCAATCACAAAGATATCTAGAAACCTAAACTTGTTAATCAAACAAGAACTAGATTGGAGTAATAGAAATCACAATCAAAATAATCTAATTCGTAGAATGTGTGACTAAAACTTAGAAATCAACAATCAAGATCAAATCATAAAGTATTCTAGATTCAAGTTCAAGTTCATTGATCCGAATGATTTATATACCTATTTGAGGTCCCCATTATCTCGCTTTTGTTCTTGTTTTAGAGTATATTTTGGTATTTGATATGTTTGTGAGCCTTGTGTAGATACATGTTCCCTACGGAAGGTATTTGAGCTTAATTGAAGAGTTTTGGAGGTGAAATGGTAGAATTTGGAATAGCTTATGCAGACACCCCAAACTTAGAAGGTGATATCTCTCTTTTTAAATAGAAATACGTTGCCCATAACCACTTTTCGGAAATCCCCGGAGGTCATTTTTCTAACGCACTTTACAGATTGTGATTCGGAGATTTGTAGAGAAAGTTATGACCGTTTTCATAATGCTGCACAGAGGTGCGGTACGCAACCGCACGAGACCAATTTGCAAACAGCGTTTTGTACCGCGTAAAAGGGCAGCAAGCTTCAAAGATTGATGTGTGGTTCGCTGTGTTGATGCGTACAGCACATCGTACCGTGCATCTTGGCAGAAATGCATTTTTCAGCCATTTTCAGAGGGGTATTTTTATCTTTTCACCCAAAAGTCTTGCCCTAACCTCCCACACTATAAATACCCCTTTTTCTCCTCATTCTTGAGACCTCTCTTCCCCTCTTTTCCCATCTCACGCCGCTTCTCTTCTCTCTTCCATTTTCTTCATCTTCTTTCATCTCTTGCTCCCATGGAGGTTTTTCCGCCATGAGAGCTCACCATACACCTCCACCTCACCACTATACACTTCCTCAATCCATCTTGGAGTAGATTACAAATGAATAAGGAGCCAAATTCGAGCTAGGAAGGCTAGGAGCATCTTTGGAGGACTTGTCTTCAAGGGTTTGCTCTTATTTACTCATTTATTTGTATTTCTTGTTTTCTTTGATGAATTCCACCAATTTGGGGATATAGTAAACCTACACTTGTGTAATAAATTTATTGATTGTACTTAAATTCATTTGAGTTTTGTTTTTCTTTTTGATATATGTGTTTTTATGCTCTTAATATGATGTGTACGTGTATGAATTGTTAGAAATCAATATGTGTCCATGATTGGGTTTAGGAGTAGTTGTAATTTAGAGTAGAAATTAGATACCCATGATTGTTGATTGATTGATGAATGACTTGAAATTCCATGTATTGAGTAATTTGAGTAATAGGGATTTTAGCCCCAAAAAGTAGAAAAGGTTTCAGTTCAAGCTTTTAGTTGCTAAATTGACCTTGGTTCATATCCTTTTTCTTTTTGGGTCTTTGTATTAAGACACGATTATCCATCCACATGACAGGATTGGGTGATGAATTGATTGTGGGAAAATTCCCTAATCAAGAGGATGAACCTTTAATCTAAATTGAATGTTCTTAATGATATAACAATCACATTGTTGCATGTAATTGTTAGGAAAACTTGTTTCCCATGTTTAGACATCCTAAGGAGTTGACTAAACCGAATCTTTGACCTAGAAGTAATGACCAATGACATTTCTTTTGTGCTTGTGTTGTTATATGGATGTTTTGAGTGCTTAAAACCTTTGCTTAATTGATCACTTTGTAATTGATCCATGGTTAGATGCTATATACCGAGAGGAGGCGCGTTTGACAATGCTTAGATAAACATTCACTATGCTTGACTAGAAAGTGCTAGAACCACTAGGCTAGCGTATAGGGTTCGATTTGTATTCCACATGCTTAATGGGTTCATATATATTATCCGGACTGCTCGAGAGAGATTTCGAGTATATATGGATACTATCTCTAAGACATCGAGAGAGATTAGAGATTAATTAAGGGGATACGAGCCTATGTATACTTGCACATTTGAGGATTAGGTGAGTCTAGAACGTAATTAGAAGGATTGTCACGGTTGAGTTGTTTCTCTAGTGTAACCACATTTCATGCATATCTATATTCCATCTATCATTGTATATATCATTTATATAAGTTATTTAGTTATATTATTATTCACTTTCCGCACACACAACACACGAGTCCGCTTGGAGTGTTGTAATAATAGCTAGAACTAGAGACGATCGATGAATCCCACCTCCCTGTGGATCGATTCCTTGCTTGCCGCTGTGCTAGTCTCTGTGACTTGTGCCTTTGTGAGGCCGAACTTAAATTTTCATATTTGATGACACTGCAACGATGTGTCCCAATTAAATTGGCGCCGCTGCCGGGGAAGTAGCTCATTCATTGACTGTTGATAGTTTTAGCTTCCATTTTACTGATTTTGAATGCTTTGCTGAGTAGATTGTTATGTTAAAAATAAGCATCTATTTTACTCATGTCTTTCATTGTGTGCACGACAATGTTTAGGCTAGGTTATGGAGTTATTAGTCGTGTTTTATTATTTTATTTATAGCATATGCATTTGATTGCTTTTTGAGTTGTGCTTGTGCAAGGAATTGAAACTATCGGGTTGGAAAGACCGTACGACTCTGGAGAGCTAGGTGTGCATCTATCACACCGTAACAACTCTCCACGTGAAACGGCAATGCCACAAAAGCCATGTAGCTGCAGCCACAAGAGGTTCCCTCTAAATTTTGAACTTTGATTTGAGTGCTTGTAGAGTAGTTGTCGACTTGGGCGAGAACCGCCCATGAGTTTAATGTTAGGAATGCAATGCTTATTTTCTTTTATTTTCATTTATGTTTAGATCTAAGAGTGGATTTGTGTTGTGCTTAGATCTTAAGGTTTTTGTTTTAGACAATTTTCAAATCTCTGAAAAAAGTACCCTGTTTTGAATATTCTTGAGGCAAATTTTTATTTAGAACTGTACTAATTGGTGTGGAAATTAATTTTTCTACCCATGCTGTGTTCTTTGATTTTTCGTTACAATTCTGAATATATAAAGAACACAAAATTCTGGGTGGCGGTTTAAAAGTTATGATCATTTCTTCGATCAAAGGTCAAGGGCGATGCCCTGTTTTTCGAAACTGCACATACACTGTTTTCATCGTCCATTTTAACACTTTTCCAATTCTAATTTTGAAATATTTTATAAATGAAACGTGTGTATTTATATGTCTACTTTATGCTGTTAAAATTTTGTCAAATGATATTAAGTTATTTTAAAGATACAAACCAAAGAGTGGACAATAGACTAACTTGAATTTCGACAGTTTTTGAAATATTTGGCCTCCATGTTGAGTTGCTTTCTTTTGTGTGCCAGTAGAGATATGCATAGTATGCTTTTAGCTCCATGCATCACTTAAATTTTCTTATACAGTGCCAATATTTTGATGTTGAGATGGATAGAACTCTTTGCTTGTTTAGCTTAGGAACATAGTGGAGACTACCCGTGAGCTACACTTAAGCCTAAAAAGCGAAATTTGTGGGTTTTGTTTCTACCCTTTAACCACTTTCCGATTTCGTTCTTAACTATGATCTCATTGTAATTCAAATTTGCATTGATTTCCATAGAACTTTATCATGTGGATTGCTTGTTGAGATTTATATTTCTTTGTTAGATGGACTTTTAGAAATGATTTAGGACTTGAGTGTTTTCTTAAACTCCACAAATATAACCTAAACACTCCCATGTCCCTATGTGTGTTTTCATTACAAAAATTGAGCCCAAACACTAAACCTCCATACACCAACATAACCCAAACACAAGTCATACCCTAGTTATTGATCATGTTAAGGTGTATAGCTTTAGAGAAGCTATATTTGCTCTAAAATTTGTAAATGTGTACTTAGGCAATTATGTGTAAATGTGCAAAGGCAAGAGCTAAAAGAAAAGAAAAAAAAGAGAGAAAATAAGTGTGAATTATAAACATTTAAGCCTTCAAGTTCTTCAAATGAAAAGTTACTTATCAATTAGTACAAGTGTAGCACAAATGTGCAATGTAAAGTTTAGTGCCTAGTCACTTGTGATGTAATGTGTTTTAGAGCTAACTAAAGTATTATAATATGTATAATCACTTTGGCATGATTAGTAGCTTTATCATTCCCACTCTTACCATATCTTCCATCCCATACACCACCACAAATCACCTTGGCCCCAATACAAGTGAGGGAAAGTCCATTTGATCTCTTAGAAAGTCTATATTGGGAATATGACTCGATGCATGCTCTTTCAACGTTCATGACATTTCAATTCTTTCCATGAGATCTATCACTCAAAAATGTGCTTCATTGAATATACTCACATATATTAGATTCCATGAATATAGCTTCCAAATCGCATGTGTTTGCTAGAGAGTGATTGCATAGGTTCTGATTAAAAAAATCAGACTGAAATCCGGTGAGGATTAGAGTCGAGGCGAATTTTATCTTGAGCATTCGAGCGTTGTTGATTTGTAAATAGAAAACATCCTAAGTATTGGCATACTTGCATTGTGTGAAGCATTGTTATTGATTGGTATATTTGAGATACTAGCATGCGTGTGTTGATTTTATGTTGTATGTTTAGATTGCATCTCAGCTTTCTTGCAGAGTAATACGTTTGTGAGTGTTCGTATATGTAAACCATCAGAAGACAAAACTTCTCCATCTAGGGATCGCTTAGTGGTTGAAAGGCTTACGGCACGTGCTAAGTGTCATCGTGTTTCCTACAAAAGTGGACTAGCCTCGCTTAGTTTTTAATTATGTTCATTTTGTTTGAATGTTTTTCGTTTTAGTTTTTTTGCTCGAGGACGAGCAAAAGATAGGTTTGGGGGTATTGATCGGAATGATTTATATACCTATTTGAGGTCCTCATTACCTCGCTTTTGTTCTTATTTTCGAGTATATTTTGGTATTTGATGTGTTTGTGAGCCTTGTGTAGATACATGTTCCCTACAGAAGGTATTTGAGCTTATTTGAAGAGTAGAGGTGAAATGGTAGAATTTGAAATAGATTATGCAGACACCCCAACCTTAGAAGGTGATATCTCTCTCCTTCAATAGAAATACGTTTCCCATAACCACTTTTCGGAAAGCCCCGGAGGTCATTTTTCCAACTCACTTTATAGATTGCAATTCCGAGAATTGTAGAGAAAGTTGTGACCATTTTCGTAATGGTGTGCAGAGGTGCGGTACGCAACCGCGCGAGACATATTTGCAAACCGCGTTTTGTACCGCGTAGAAGAAAAGCAAGCTCTAAAAATTGATGTGCGGTTCCCTGTGTTGATGCATACAGCACATCGTACCGCATATCTTGGCAAAAATGCATTTTTCAGCTATTTTCAAAGGGGTATTCTTGTCTTTACACCCAAAAGTATTGCCTTAACCTCCCACACTATAAATACCCCCTTTTCTCATCATTATTGAGACCTCTCTTCCCCTATTTTCCCCTCTCACGCCTCTTCTTTTCTCTCTCCCATTTTCTTCATCTTCTTTCATCTCTTGCTCTCATGGAGGTTTTTCCTCCATAGGTGCTCACCATACACCTCCACCTCACCGCTATACACTTCCTCCATCCATCTTAGAGTATATTACAAAGGAATAAGGAGCCAAATTCGAGCTAGGAAGGCTGGGAGCATCTTTGGAGGACTTATCTTCAAGAGTTTGCTCTTATTTACTCATTTCTTTGTATTTATTGTTTTCTTTGATGTATTCCACCAATTTGGGGATATTGTAAACCTACACTTGTGTAATAAATGTGTTAACGGGAAATTTACTCGAGATGAGAAATTTCTGTTAACACCTTCGAGAACACTACCACGAAAAGTGGTGGCCAGGGTCGGTACCGTTGGTTCCCGACCTGTTTAAGAAAGAGACGAGAGGTAATAACAGTAAATGGGAGCTCTATATTTGATATATTGCTTTAAGATACAAATAACTCTCTTTTCTACTCACAATCTCTCAGAGGTGTAAGATGGTTGCACCTTGGTGCCAGTCAAATAGTGGAGATGAAGGTGACATTGTTCTGTAATCAGAATTTAGGCTTCCTTCTATGTGTATGTCTGTTGTTTATAATTTTGTCTCTGTCGTTCATTCTTTTTTTGTCTATTTCTTTCCCCCTTGCTTGGCATCACATATATATATCGTCCAAGTAGGTTTTTAGTTTACGAATACTCTACCATAATCTCATGAATCCATTCCCTTCTTATCGGGCGGGATTTGTTATTTAAATTTGAATTGTTCCGGATTCGATGACATTATTGACGAATATAAGTTGGTTCCCTTATTTGAATTTAAACTCTTGACGTGCATGTAGATATCATATGGAGATGATCCTATGTGCAATCGTGCAATCGATCTTCATGGAGGTCACTCTGCCAACTTCCCGTTGCCCCGTTGAGCGAGGTGGATCCATACTTTGGCTATGTTCTTAAAAGCTTATGATGGATTTTCTCTGACCTGAGGGGCTTGAGGTGCTCTTGTAGACCTCTCTGGGAGGTAGCGGGGTAGTATAGATCCATGCGTGATTCTTCCCTCATGCCCAGAAAGGATAGCGGGCTTCTGGAGAGGTTGGGGGGCTTCATTCGAATGTCCCTTGAGCTTGGAGACTTCCCCTGGAATTTACGGGCAGTTGTGGAGCTCGACCTTTGAGTTGAGGTTCCCCGATAGATGGCCTGGAGAAGCCCGGGTTCCAGTACTCCTGTGGGGGCTCATCAAGATCGAGTCTGGCTTGTCTTCTGGTAACTTTAAAGCCGAACTAGCCTTCCCTGCTCTTACGGGTAGCTTTACCGGGCTTCATGATTGTCGATTGAAGGTGGAAAATTTCTCTTTGACCTTTGGCCAAAATTCCTTATTAATAGAAGTCCCTTCTGACTTGAACACCGGTGGTAGAGTTGGGGTTGGAGTCAGATTCCTTATTTAATTGAGAAAGTTTTTCGCCATAAAGATAATTAATGTGAGCGAAATTTTCTCATTAATTACCCAACATTTTGAGTTTGAAACTGAGTGTTATTTGAAAAAAAACGGCTGTAATACAGCAGTGATCTTCTCGAGGATATCGCCCATAGACCTCTATTTAAGCCTGGTTTGACAGTCACTTTCTTCATACTTCCTCAAATCTCAAACTTTCAAATTTCTTCTTCCCCCTTTTCTCTGCTGAAATCTTTCAGTTGCTCTCTCACCCTCTTTCCCATCGATGTTGACTTCCACAGATAGTGTTGATGCCTTGGTGGAGGGCTCCGGGGGCCCTAACCTAGCTCTTCTTAAGCGGGTGCAAGAGATTTCAAGCGATAAGGAATTTTCCTTTATCCACCAACGCCGACTTTCAAACAGGAACGCTTCTATCGGCTCTGGCTTTTCGAACTGGCTTGACAACTCTTTGAACTTAGTCAACGAAGACTCTGACATCGGTAAGAGATTAGATACGGTCGGAAGGGCTCAAGTCACGGTGGCAGAGCTTCCTCCAGTGATAATCCTTCCTTTCGAACCCAGGGTCATCCCCGATTCTACTGTAGATCATCAGACGATCAGCCGTCTACGGGACAAGTGTGGTATTCTTGATACCGTTTCTCTAACCATCCCCCATCAAAACTACGATGCTTTTAGCCCGCCCAATGGCGTGTTTCCTATCCATGTCGCTGCTTTTGAGAGCGGGGTGAGGCTCCCTCTCCACCCCACCCTATGACAGGCTCTTAATGCCCTTCAGCTGGCTCAGCTTCAACTGACGCCTGGCTTCTGGAGGTATCTAATCGGCTTCCTGGTATTGTGGTGGGAGCAATAAGAGCTGAGCAACGTAACCAGGAAGCCCGGTGCTGAGGAGCTCGCCTTCCTTTTCTAGATTGGTAGCCTGGCAGGAGTCCCACGAGACCAATTCTATACCAAGGCTAAGAATAGGCTCAATTTTATCATCCCCGGGGCTTCAAAGAAAGACCCCGCTTGGGGAAGAAGACTGGTATTGGTTGGGGGAGACTGGGGGAGCTCCGTCTTCATTGGCGGGTATGAGCTCGAGGTTCCCACCGCTTTTAGTGACAAATCCACCTGGGGTCGGGATTCCTCACCCGGTGAGTCTGAAGCCGTGCTGAAGACCATCCTTGCTCGGAATTATTTGAATCTGAAGTTTTTGACAGCCGACCCTTTCGATCCCAGCAGGGTAAACTGGTACCTGTGGATATCCGGTGCTACTCCTCGAGAGTATCTCTATCTATCTTTTCTTTTTTTCTTTTTTTTTTATATCGGAAGGTTTAGTTCTGATGATCTTGATTCTTTTCTCTAACAGTATTTGTTGTTGCTCCAGCTTCTCGCGAAGTCCGACAAGCTGTGATACCTCCTCTTCCTTCCAGATTGTCTCCGGGAGCTCTCTCGACTATTTTGAAGAAGAGGGGTCAAAGACTAAGGTAGCTGCCACACTCGTTCCTTCCCTTTTTTCTTCCCAGGTGAAGTCCAAGATGGCTCTTCTGGCATCTCGGGTTGTAAAGGCTTTAAACCGATGAGTGTCTACTTCCCAAATCGTCAATAAGTCTGTTCTTGCCCCTCATCCAGAAGTTACTGCTACAAACGATCCCCTAGAGTCCCGCTACCCCTCTCTACAGATCCGGTTGTACCTCGGGTAGTCAAGGTTCCCAATGAGCCCGATGCCGATTTTTTTAAGGTCGCCTCTTCTCGCCCTCACCAGCAATCGAGCTTGGTGAGTCAGGATGAGGTTCTGAAGCAATTTGTCTCATCTTGTCCAGACAATGGGCTTTCTATGATGTCCCAATGCTGTAGACATCTTGATCACCAAAGGGTCCGCCTTTTTAGCCGAGGTAAATGTCGCTTTTACTTCTTTATTGAGCTGCTTGGCTTGTTATTTTCTAACATGATTTTCCTTTGTAGGCTTTTAAGTTTCAGGTGGCCATGGGGCATCAGGTAGCCTTCCTCCGTGATCGGGCAACAAAGGTTGTGGCTGAAGCTGAGCGAGCCATGGGGTTGCTTGTACGGGCTCAGACCCTTATCTAAGAGATGACTTCCAGCCAACCAGGAATGGAGACGCAGCTAGCTGTGCTTCACTGGGATCATGAAAGGCTGAAGCAGCCTTTGGATCAGGAGACTCTCCAATCGAATCGGCGGGCTAGCCAGCGGGATGACTGGAGGGGGGAGGCGAAGGCCTTAGATGTTGAAAACCAAAACTTGCAGGCTCAAGTTACCCATCTCCAAGTCGAAGTGGAAGCCTCTTTTCGTGAGGGGTACTTCTATGCCTCCTATCAGGTTGCAGAGGCTCTTCCCCCTCATTCGATATTTCTAGTATCGCCGGCTGGGATAGAGCGGAGGTCATGTCGCGGGCTGCGGAGATGTCTTGCCCAGAAACTGATCTAGTTGGTCCTTCCGGGGAAGGAGCTGAGAAGCAGTTAGAGGTGTTAAATCTGCCTCCTCTTGTTCCAGTCTTACCAGCATCTGGTCACGGTGAATCTTCAAAAGAGGTTCCCGACGAGGAGCTAGAAGAAGGCCTCACCGAAGCCCAAAATCCTATCACAGTGCTCTCAAGAATGGGATCAATAGAAGGCGGGAACATGCCTGAGTCGGCGACCAGCCTTCTTGATGTAGCTATTCCTCCTGAAGTTATGGCGGTGATTAATGAAATCAAGAAGGAGGATCATGTTGACCCCGAGGCAGCCGGGGCTGATCCCCAGGAGGTAACGGAGGTGGTAGATGCGGCTAACCGGTACTAGCTGCGACCTGAGAGGGGAGCAGAGAGCGATGTTCACTCTGTGAATAAGGGGGCTGGAGGTCCTTCGGAAGATGAAGGAGCTTGAATTCTTTCTTATGTAACCTATTTAGAATGACCGGAAGAGGGGGTAGGCATCCCATCTTCAACTGTGTTTGTCCTTTTATTAATTTTCTTTTATAGCCTGGAACCAGGGATTAGGCCCCCCTTTCTTGTAGTAGCCTTGTTGCGGGATAGGCTAATAAAATTTCAATCCCAGATCTAACTCTAGCTTCCATGTACTTGCTTGATCGTCCAACTTTAATATCGAAACGAGTTATCTTTAGGAAAAAGGCTATTGGCATTGAGCCCCTACTTCTTCAGCTGACAGTCCCCTTGTTTGATTGTGGGTTTGCCGTAGTAAGTAACCCTGTATCAAGGAGAGCTAGTAAAATAACATGAGCATTTAGAGTTTAAGTAAGTCGAGCCCTCCATCCCCGAGCCTCATTGAGAGGCTGTAGCCCGAATAGAACATTAAAAAGAGAAAAATTGTTTAGTCCCTTCTTAGGTTCGGGATCAGGAGGGCTTCCGGGCTTTCAAGCTTGATTCCTTCTTGGGAGGTAGCCCGACCAAGGCATCAGGAGCGCCATCCAGCTATTTGCTGGTCTGGATGGCAACTACGCTCTTACACTCATATCCTTCTTGGGGGTGATTGCCCGACCAAGGCATCAAGAACGCTGTCTAGCTATTTCCTGGTCTTGAGATATGGATGGAAACTATGCTCTTACACTCAGATCCTTCTAGGGGGTGGTAGCCCGACCAAGGCATCAGGAGGGCTATTTAGCTATTTCCTGGTCTCGAGATTTGGATGGTAATTATGCTCTTACACTCTGATCCTTCTTGAGGGTGGTATCCCAACCAAGGCATCAAGAGGGCTATCTAACTATTTCCTGGTCTCGAGATCTGGACGGTAACTATGCTCTTACACTCAGACCCTTCTTGGCGAGGGGTGGTGCCCGATTGAGGCATCATGAGCAGTGAGGGGGCTTCCCTGGCTTGCCCCTAGTCTTGAGGCGATAATATCGAAACTTTCCATGTAGACCCAAATCATTGTAGGACATAGTTGAAGAATGAGTAAACAGGAAAAGGCTAGCTAGGAATCAGGAGCAGTGAGGGGGCTTCCCCGGCTTACCCCTGATCTTGAGGCAATAATGTCGAAACTTTCCATGTAGACCCAAATCATTGTAGGACATAGTTGAAGAAGGAGTAAACAGGAAAATGCTAGCTTTATTGATATGGAAGATGGAGTACAATACTGTCAGAAGAAGAAAAAAAATAAAAGAAGCTAGTCAGAGGTTGCTTGCTACTGAGTCCCCTGTTCAAGTGTAGAATTTCCTTAGTTAATCTGCATTCCAAGTATGGTCGATGAGTCGGCCATCCATATCCTCGAGCTTGTACGCCCCATTACGAATCACCATTTTTATTAGGTAGGGTCCTTCCCAGTTGGGCCCTAGGACCCCGTTTGACCTCTTCTTGGTGTATAACGTCACTTTTCGGAGGACCAAGTCTCATTCTTCAAAGCTTCGGGTTTTAACCCTCTTGTTGAAGTACCTGGCAATCTTGCCTTGGTAGATTACTACCTTTTCAGCTATTTGATTTTGCTTTTCCTCCAGGAGGTCCAAACTAGCTCGGAGCTTGTTTTCATTGCTTCCCGGTTCAAACCGTTGGACTCTAAAGGAGGTCAACTTGTGCTCTATAGGTAGGATTGCTTCAACCCCGAAGGCCAGCTAGTAGGGCGTTTCCCCGGTAGCTGTTCTCCTTGTAGGGAACCACAAGGCCTTCTTCGGGACAATCCGTGGAGCCCGTGTCTTCCAGGTTTAGTGTCGGGTTTATCCCGTCTGGGATAATCGTTACTTGGGCGAGCTGTTTAGCTAGAGCTGTTGGGTTAGCTGACATTGCGTAGCATTTCCTAGCTGCTTGCTGATCACCCCGAACCTCTCCCACCTTGTCTCTTACCGGGAACTTCAGGATATTATGGTAAATAGACAGGACCCCTTCCAGGGATGATAGGAATGGCCTCCCTAATATTGCATTGTAGGCCGACGGGGTATCAACCACCACTAAGTCGGTCATGATGTTTTGTTGAAAATGTGTGGCTCCGATGACCACTGGTAGGATTTTTGATCCTACGGGCGTGATGGAGTCCCCAGTGAACCCACATAATGGAGTAGTACAACTGTTGTAGCACCATTGCTTCAAGTTTAGTTTTTCCAAATTATATTTGAACAGAATGTCGACGCTGCTACTTACGTCGACGAGCACGCGGTGCACCATGAAATTGGCAATTTGTACTGTGATGACCATGGGGTTATCATGTGGCTGCACGGTGTTAAAAACATCTGCTTCGATAAAGATGATTTGAGACAGCTGGGAGGGGTTGGTCGGTCTATGGTCGACCTTAAAGATATCCCGCCCCTCGTCCGTACGAGGTACCTTTCTCATATGATTTTTCCTCGAATTGTTGGAGGTGCCGGCCAGAGTAGGACCTCCGCTGATAGTATGTATCTCCTGAATCTGTTGCATCAGGTCCGCCTGCACTCCCTTCCTCTTCTCAGCATGTTCTCAGATCTCGGCTTGTACCTCCCTTCCAGTTTGAATGTTCTCCCTGACTTGTTGTAAGAACTCTATCAAGCATCCTCCCATGATCAAAGCCTCAATCTGATTCCGCAGGTTGTAGCATTCTGAAGTATTGTGCCGTACGTCCTCGTGAAAGTCGTAATATTTGTAACGATTTCTTTTATAGACCGGGAGTTTCATAGGAGCAGGCTTCTGTAACAAACCTTTATCTCGGATGGCGAGGTAGACTGTTTCTCGAGATGCATTCAATGGAGTGTAACGGTCGTACCCCCTCTCATCGCGGGCTATAGGGGCCACTGTCCTAGGAGGTGGTAAAGCTTGAGGAGGAGCCCGTTTGACTGGATACCTTTCTGATCAAGGCTGAGGAAGAGGGAAACAGTATGTTGATTTATTGGGGGGTTTGTTCAGGCTTTTCTGATCTTGCTCGGGTCTGTGAGCTTCATTCTTTTATCGATTTTCAGCTCTCATGTCGTCATGCTCCATCTTAACCTTGAGCTCTTCGTCGACATCGATCTGTTCCTGAGCCAGATCATAGGCTTCATGGTATGTTTCCGGAGGTCTCTTGGCAAAATCCAGGAATAGTTTTCCTACCTACAAATTTCTTCTAAAGTTGGCGAGGGTTTCTTTCTCAGTGAAGACCTAGATGACTTCCTTATGGAAATGCTTGAAATAAGACCGGAGCTCTTCCCCTCTCTCCTGGATCACGTATTGTAGATGAATCAAGTTCTTCAGTCGGGGCTTAACCCCCTGGAACAATGAGCAGAAGTTAGTTGATAATTTGGTGAAGGAATCTATGCTCCCGGCGGGTAGTTTCCTAAGCCAGGTCTTAGCATAATCTGTGAGTTTAGTGGGGAACATCCGACAAATAGCAGCCCTGGTTGTGTTCTGGACCTCCATCTGTTGAACGAAGCTCTCTAAGTGGCTCAGCAGATCTTCAGTTCGGGAGAACCTGTCACCTAGCATTTTGAACTTAGGCGGGAGCTCTACCTCCCCGATCCTTCTGGTGAAGGGGGCGTTCATTTCACTAAGAGAATCTTTCTTATCCTCCTTGTACTTCCCATTCTTCATCAATTGGACCTCTTTCTGTAGCTCTACCAACTGGTCCCTTAGTCGTTTGCTTTCAGACTTCCTTGAGTCGATCTCGGATTCCTCACCATCAGATCCCTCTGATGAACTGGTAATCCCTACCCAGTTTCTTCTTTGGAAGGGGCTTGCTCTGGGACAAGGCTGACTTTCTTCTTCTCTACCCCGGCCTTCCCTCCTTACAGTAGTTGGGTGGAGGAGCTCTTCCCGTCCCCGGGAAAAGACATCTGCCGTGGATTTGACTTGTCGTGGTTGGTAGCGTGGCATCGCTTCAGGAACATGGGGCATGGGCCCTAGCCTATCCTGGATCCAGTTCTGGAGCCCCGCTCTATTACGAGTTGATTCCCGAGGGGCAGGCCTCAAGCTATCAAAGGCAGGTTGCCTAGCCCCGGGCCTGATTGATTCCCCCTGATTGCAGAGACCTGTTTGTTGGATAGCAATACCCTCAGCAAGTAGTCGAAGGCGGGCGTTCACTACAAAGGCCGCCGCTTGTTGGTCAAGCTCGACCTGGCTTCCCAGAGGGGGATCCAGAGCCCGCACAGTAGCTGGCTGGATTGGAATCTGGCTATGAAGCCTGTATTTTTTTCTTTTCCTCGGAACCTTTCGTGTCGATGTAGCAGAAGGTTGTCCCGAGGTGCCCTGTTGCCCTTGTGAGGAGTGGAGCTTCATGATGACTTTGAAATAAAGAACTTTTTAATTGTAAAATGATTATCGAGGGTTCGGTTCCCACAGACGGCGCCAGAAAGTGTTGACAGGAAATTTACTTGAGATGAGAAATTTCTGTTAACACCCTCTAGACCACTACCACGAAAGCGGTGGCCAGGGTCGGTACCGTTGGTTCCTGGCCTGTTTAAGAGAGAGACGAGAGGTAATAACAGTAAATTGGAGCTCTATATTTGATATATTTCTTTAAGATACAAATAACTCTCTTATCTGCTCACAATCTCCCAGAGGTGTAAGGTGGTGGCACCTTGGTGCCTGTCGAATAGTGGAGATGAAGGTGATCGTGTTCTGTAATCAGAATTTAGGCCCTCCTTCTATGTGTATGTCTGTTGCTTATAATTTTGTCTCTGTCGTTCGTTTTTTTTTTGTTTATCTATTTCCCCCTTTCTTGGCTTCACATATATATATCGTCCAAGTAGGTTTTTAGTTTACGAATACTCTACCGTAATCTCATGAATCGGTTCCCTCCTTATCGGGCGGGATTTTTTATTTAAATTTGAATTGTTTCCGGATTCGTTGACATCGTTGATGAAGATAAGTTGATTCCCTTATTTGAATATAAACTCTTGACGTGCATGTAGATATCATGTGGAGATAATCCTGTGTGCATTCGTGCCATCGATCTTCATAGAGGTCACCCTGCCAGCTGCCCGTTGCCCCGTAGAGCGAGGTGGATCCATGCTTTGGCACTATTCTTAGAAGCTTAAGATGGATTTTCCCTGACCTTTGGAGGCTTGAGGTGCTCTTGTAGACCTCTCCGGGAGGTAGCTGGGGTAGTGTAGATCTAGACGTGATTCTTCCCTTATGCCCAGAAAGGATAGCGGGCTTCTGGAGAGGTTGGCGGGATTCTTTTGAATGTCCCTTGAGCTTGGAGACTTCCCCTGGAATTTACGGGCGGTTGTGGAGCTCTACCTTTGAGCCGAGGTTCCCCGATAGATGGCCTAGAGAAGCCCGGGTTCCAGTACTCCTGTAGGGGCTCATCCTGGTCGCGTCTGGCTTGTCTTCTGGTAACTTTGAAGTAGAACCGGCCATCCCTGCTCTTGCGGGGTGGCTTTACCGGGCTTAATGATTGTCGATTGAAGGTGGAAAATTTCTCTCTAACCCTTGGCCAAATTTCCCTATTAACAAAATGTATTGATTGTTCTTAAATTCATTTGAGTTTTGTTTTGCTCTTTAATATATGTGTTTTTATGCTTTTAATATGATGTGTATGTGTATGAATTGATAGAAATCAATATGTGTCCATGATTGGGTTTAGGAGTAGTTGTAATTTAGAGTATAAATTAGATACCCATGATTGCTGATTGATGGATGGATGGATGACTTGAAATTCCATGTATTGAGTAATTTGAGTAATAGGGATTTTAGCCCCAAAAAGTAGAAAATGTTTCAGTTCAAGCTTTTAGTTGCTAAATTGACCTTGGTTCATATCCTTGTTCTTTTTGGGTCTTTGTATTAAGACACGATTATCCATCTACGTGACAGGATTGGGTGATGAATTGATTGTGGGAAAATTCCTTAATCAAGAGGATGAACCTTTAATCTAAATTGAATGTTCTTAATGATATAACAATCTCATTGTTGCATGTAATTGTTAGGAAAACTTGTTTCCCATGTTTAGCCATCCTAGGGAGTTGACTAAACTGAATCTTTGACCTAGAAGTAATGACCAGGGACATTTCTTTTGTGCTTGTGTTGTTATATGGATGTTTTGAGTGCTTAAGGCCTTTGCTTAATTGATCACGTTGTAATTGATCCATGGTTAGATGCTATGTACCGAGAGGAGGCGCGTTTGACAATGCTCAGATAAACATTCACTATGCTTGACAAGAAAGTGCTAGAACCACTAGGCTAGCGTATAGGGTTCGATTTGTATTCCACATGCTTAATGGGTTCATATTTATTGTCCGGATTGCTCGAGAGAGATTTTGGGTATATATGGATACTATCTCTAAGACATCGAGAGAGATTAGAGATTAATTAAGGGGATACGAGCCTATGTATACTTGCATATTTGGGGATTAGGTGAGTCTAGAATGTAATTAGGAGGATTGTCACAGTTAAGTTGTTTCTCTAGTGTAACCACATTTCATGCATATCTCCATTTCATCTATCATTGTATATATCATTTATATAAGTTATTTAGTTATATTATTATTCACTTTCCGCACACGTAACACACGAGTCCGCTTGAAGTGTCGTAATAATAGCTAGAACTAGAAACGATCGGTGAATCCCACCTCCCCGTGGATCGATTCTTTGCTTGCCGCTGTGCTAGTCTCTGTGACTTGTGCCCTTGTGATGCCGAACTTAAACATTCATATTTGATGACACTGCAACGACGTGTCCCCATCATTCATTAAAATTAGCTAACATGATATTTAATAAAAAAAACAAAGGAGATCCATCCAGTTGATCACAAAAGAAATGAAGAGATGATGATTAACTTACAGATGATAAACATATGAGTAGAGATCATATCACTACGAAAACATTGGACATCATTTGACTCTAAAAATTCTTGGGACTTGTTCATATCTTCAAGACCAACAATTTTGACTTTTAAAAATCTAAAATTGGAGTTAATTTGAGAGAGATATCATAAAATCAAAATTGGCCAAGTTATGTGAATTTCTGCTCAAAATTCAAATATAAATGGAGGGAAAATGATGCGGAGAGGAAACCAATTCAAGCAACCAATGAGGCCTTGCCCCTATAGCTCTCTAAGGAGGCACGTGGCCTCCATGGGAGTAGAGGGATGGCCTTCTCGAGATGACCACGCGGCATCAGGAGGAGGGTAGTTTTGGCAATTTGCCATCCCACTTTCCCTTTGCCCCATTCCCACTCCTCTCGTATTCTTTGATCGTTTTCCGGCCTTCAAACTCTGAATTTGGATCCACTTTTGGATTATGAACCATAACTCCCTTAAAGACATAGACATCAACAAAAAATTCATAAAAATTATGGAAATTGACTTGATAAATAAAAACGAAAACCATACACAATAAAGACAATGAAAGTTTCATAACTTCCAACTTGGAAATTGAAAACTTATGTGTGAGTAACCGAAATGACCAAAAATCATTATGGAATAATATGAGAACATATTCATGTCCGATGTTATAAAAACACAAGAATACACAAGTATGCTATTTCCTAGATATAATCCTAGAACATGCAATTTATAAAATTTGTCAATTTAAATCTAATGCATGTGCATAAGACAATAAGTGTGTGAATGTGTTATACAGATTTAGCACAATGATACAAGGACACAAATGTATGCAATGTGTGTGTGTGCGCTTATGTCTTGCAAGAAGAAGAAGAATTTTGATACCTTAGCATCCAAGTATGCACATATCCTTTTGAAGACAAACTTTGCATTCAAAGTTGCTACTCTTCTTTGAAGCTCGATCCAATCACAAACCACATAAGCAATTAACCAATACAAACAAAGACCATTTTGTTATGGAACCAAGCCAACACAAATTTAAAACCTAAAATAGCTGAGACTTTTGCTCCTATGTCTTCTCATCCAGAAAAATCAGTCATAATTGAAGTTGGGCCTAACGTACACTCCATACGGATCAATGTAGATGATACGGATGAAGAAGGCGATGACCAAGGGATGTTGAGAGACCTAATATTAAGGGAGAGATTACCAACGGATGACTGCCCTTTAGTGGTGCATCCTCATTCATCTAGCTATACCAAAACTATTGATCAAGTTACCTCTCAGCTAATCGGGCAACCCCAACCAGCAGATCATCCTGTATCATCCCCTGCTCAAGTCAATCCTTCTACCAGTCGGGCTCCAGTTGATCACCATTCTCGGTATACTAGCAAAGCTCCAATGCATTTCATTGCAAAACGTCAGGTCATTTTTATTGACTTCGATCATCACAAAAACCTTTTTGACCATCTTGATTTTCCCGCCTCGGATAACATATCTGACCATATGTTGGATCATGTCAACAAGGTAGCCATGCGTTTTGGTCAGCCATTCAAGGTTTTACCAAATGTTCAAATGGCTCCCCTGGTTGGTGATTTTGAAGCCAGCCTGGTTGGTGACACCGGTCAAGGACAAACTAGTGCGGTACCTTTGAGGACTACTCTTGAGGTTTCCTCAATCGGTGATGGTAGCATTACTCGGGTCATTGATGCACATGGGTAGTTATTTCTTTCAGCAGATACTCATCCTGGGAAGGTTAGGGAAATTCTAGGTGTAACTACGTTAGCTAGCCCGGCTACTGTTGGTGTGTTCCCGATCAAATTTGTGAAGCCCATTCAACTTGAATTCTAACCTTAGAGATAGGAAAAGATGACTCCCATAACTACTCGCTCTATAATGAGGAGGGTTAGCTTACACCAGCACCTGACACCCTTCTAGAGTAGAGCTGAATATGAACCTATGACTACTTTAAGTTCTGGTGGACCACCGATCGACCCCCTGACATGTTGTGCTCCATGTTTGCTGGTGGAGCATATATTGAGGAAGGATATTGGAAGGATCTTAAGGTTGCCAGTAGCTCTGAGTGGATCCGCATAATCTTCAATAATAGTGTATATGTAAGTGTCATGCATTCCTTATCTTTCTTATCTTGTTTGAATCAGATTTACTATCATAATTTTCCTGTTCTTTTCTTACAGGCCATGAAAGAGTTAACTCATGCTCTGATTACTCAGACTAGGTAAGCCGTAAAGATTTCTCGGCTGAACAAGGAGCTTGATGAGGAAAACAAGGCACTCAAGTTTGCTTTATCTAGTGAGTCAAAGATAAAACAAGCCTATGATGAAAAAATTAGTTATTGAAAGGTTGTTAAAGATGCTTTGAGAAGAACGCTGGTCAGTACAGAAATCAGTGCCTCCATAAACGTAGAGAATCTGAAGGAAATATCTCCAAGGAATGGCCAAATGAAGTGAGGATAGCCAAGGCATAGTTACAGTGCACTAAGCTCGAGCAAGAGGTTATGATCGCTAAGGAGACTCTGGCTAATGCTTAGCACTTGATTCTTGAATCTCAATAAAATTCTGAGCAAACCAAACTTTGCTATGAGAGACTGGTAGAGGATTTAAATCAATAGCAGGTCTGTATAGAGGTGCTCTCATAATAAGTGAAATTAGCTCTTAAAATCCAAACTGTTGATTGGTATAAGAGGTCATCTACTTTCGGTGCGATCATGTTAAGAGATCTAGAACGAGGGTTTAGTACTGCCCGAATGTTCTTTGGTACCAATGAGCGATCTATTGGAAAGGCTCATCAAAAATGGGACATGATAATCGAGAAACACAAAGCTGGTTCCCTAGAAGCCATTAAAAACCAAAGAGTGCGATGGTGGGATTATTGTAGATTGATTGGGAAGAGACACATATCATGCATCTAGAGTTACTCTCCGAATCTTCCTTGATAACATTTCATACCGGTGAAAAGGTTATTATTTTGGGAAAAGGGTTGATATTGGGCTCTGTATAACATAAACTATACTCCCTTTATGACTGATGATCAAGATGATATAAGTTGGCCAGATTTCAGGGATAAAGGCTATAAGGATTCCTCTTTCAGTGGCGCATCTGGTTGTCACACTGGCTCGGGGCCTAGAGGTCCCTCTAACATACCAAAGGCTTGATATTGTTTCTTTTTTTTCAGTATTTGTTTCAACCTTTGTATTCATCTTTGCATGTCTTTATAAATACAATTGCAAATTTCTTTAAATGTTTTATTTTGCATTAGTCGTTATATTAAGTTGAATAACTAGCTTACCCTATCTATCCGAAAACTTGATCGATCAACAAAAGACAGATTTAAACTTGCATGCTTGGACCACTTCTGATCAGTTTTGATGCTTGCCATATAGTGTTCTTTATTTTCCATTTTCATGGTATCTAATTTATAGACTCTTGTATTTTATCTGGCAACTATGTTACTGAGACATCTCTTAGTAGTCTATTACTCTAGATTTATTACAGTGGGGATGTTTCATATCTCATTAACTTAACTTATCCTAGCCAAGTCTCTTACGAACTGATCATCTCTGATCCGATCATTCGTCTCATCAACTGGCATTCAAATGTGAATATTACATGATCCCACCCAACTTTTACGCCTCCCATCAAGTATCTAACACCAGAATGCATTTTAACAGTGTCTCTTCACTCCCAGTTAGCTTCGGTAAGTGTGCATGGTCTTTTAAACTTTTGATTTTGGTCTTCTTATTAGGCATCCCAAGCACCCGTTTGGCTATGGCACTATTTGGCCTTGGTAACCTTTGGTGATACAGGCTCTTCTTTGTAAATGAAAACAAATTAATTATTGAACAATTTACTTGGTCTTTGGAGAATTGTGTTCCCTTAGTTTGGAATTTTATTAATAACTTCAATCTAAAATGTTAAGATAACAGCTAATTAGATATACAAAATCAGTAAAATATTTTAATCTAATAATTGACACAAAACTAACAAATGAGAAGCCATTCAAGGGTAAAATATTTTAAGGTATTGGGTGTCGTATGGCAGGGGAAAATCTCTCCTTTCTGGTTGGGTTAGGCGATATGCTCAATGTCCAGCTATCCCCTCTACCCGGTATGGCATTTTCCACTTATCTATTAAGGAACCAACCGTCTTTACTTTTGTAATTGGAGATACAATTCTTAAGATCAGATCCAGAGCTGAAATCTCCTTTTCCAGACAAGTGAATTGTAGTATCTATCCACCTTTTGCTGGTAGGCCACATTTCTTAATCTTGCTAAATCTCTTCTTTCTTCCAGCTCATCCAAGTTCTGTTCCAAAATACTCACATTTCCATTAGGGCGGTACAGTTAGACTCCTGGGATGCATGGGTTACCTCAACATCTTTCTATTGTTCGATAAGCCTATAGTAGTTCATGTAACATGTCCATCAAGTTCCCATTTGTCGTATCAAACTTAGCCTTCAGTGTATGCTTTCGACCTCCTCACTAGGCCTCCGAGCACCCATTTGACCTTGGCTTTGTTTGGCCTTGGTAATCTTTGACGCTACAGGCTTGTCTTTGTAAATGAAGAAAAATTAGTTACTGAACAGTTCACATTGTTTTTGGAGAATTTTGTTCCCTTAGTGGGGACTTGACAAGTGTCATTTTATGTATGGAAAATAGCTTGTCAAATAAAATGAAAAATACGTACAAGATTATACTAAACAACCTAGAAGGAGAGGGGGGGGGGGGGTGAAAAGGTTGTCTCTTACTTTTAACAAATCTTTCGAGGCTAGTGACAAAAACTTGATAAGCATACAAATTAACATTCAACATGATTGTTATGAGAAAACAATATCTTCAAGTATGCTCAAATCTCCACTCTTAGTCTACAAAACATACAACAAGAATCAATGTATCTTATGAACAAATATATTCAATATAGAACAAAATTCCATAAGTTGTACCTAGAGTATTACGATGTGGTACTTTACAACTTGAATGGAATATCATAAAATACAAAGTTATCTAACATATACAAACAATAATGTGTAACGAAGTCAACTTACATATAAAGTTCTATCCATAGTATTCAAATAACAATTACCAATATAAAAGAGATAGGGATAGAGAAAAGTTGACACAACATATAACGTTGTAAACCTCCGAAGAGGAAACATCCACAGGTTAGCAACCACCAGCAAACAAAATCCACTAGTAGATAAGAAAAGTACAATCTCACAAGTGACCCCTTCACCTAGAAACTACCCTCTTATCCTACTCATGAATATGTCACCCTCTTGCTCAACATTCTGAGGCCCCAAACCTCTTGTCAAGACTTCCTCGCTCACCATTCCGGATCCTCACAACCCTAGGCAAGACTTCCTTACTCACCCTTCCGGATCCTCACGACCCTAGGCATGACTTCCTTGCTTGACATTTCGAGGTCTCCCACTTCTTGCCAAGACTTTCTTCCTCAACAACATAGGTCTCACACCTATTGTCAAGACTTCCTTCTCACAAGGCATCTAAGTGATCATTAATGCAAAACGCAAACAAGCACGCAACATAGAATAAGATGATCAACAAATTCTATGAAAACTAGAGTTAATCAATGAGCACACAAAGTATATTTTCTAGTTTATAATCCAAATGTGACACCACATAAGATGATGCATGAGCATATGAAATGAATGGATTAGGTACACTCCATGAAGATCTAGACATAGACAATAAAGTTCCCAAAACAATATTGTCTAGGTCTTATGCATGAATAAAAATCTAGAGCATGCCAAATTTCCAAACACACACTTTAAACCTAGATTTTATTCATGTTACTAAAGCTTGAAATAAACATGTTCATGATGCACATATTCAAGACTTTAAAACTAAAACAAAAATGCTAGAAACACAAGATATGATCAATCAAATATCTAGCATTCATTTAGAGCATACATTCACAAAATAATCAATTAAACTCTAATAAACTCTAAATATAAAATCAAATGTGCTATTCCTAGATCTATTCAAAATGAGTTCTAGCACATGATAAGACTATTAATCATGAAAATAAAGTCAATCAAAGCACAAATAGTCCTAGATAAGATGCTAGCACAATACAACTCACAAGCATGTGAAAACATAGGTTTGATTGAAACCTAACTCACAATCAAGTTTCTAATTAAGCACAACTAGCATTTGATTGAAGATCTATCACTCATCAACATATGTTCAAGTCAAATACACACAATAAGGAAGAAGACCCAAGGTATTTGAAAATTAGAATCAAGGAAATCAAAAGATAAACCAATACCTTGTCAATTTTGAGTACAGTCACGAAAATGGTGCAATCCAGCAAAAAAATTGAACAAATGACTTTAAGGTTGCTTGGAGATGATAGAGGACTTCAATATGAAACTTCTTCAACTTGAATCACGCCATGCGCCATCTCGAGCTTGCACCATGTGATGGCCTTTGGCCATGGTGCTCCTCCCTTGTCTCCTCTCGAGTTATTTGGCCTCTGAACTCCGAATTCAAATCTGTTTGTGGATTCTAAACCGTAACTCTCTCACGGACATGGACATATAAGATACTCAGCAAAAAAAGTTAGAATTTGACCCGATATACAAAGATGAAGACAATATCTGCAACATGACTGGAAAGTATCATAACTTTTGACTTGGAACTTGAAATTAATAGTATAAGTAACCGAAATGACCGGAACTCAATCAAGAATGTTTTAACTAAAATCAAGTTCATTATCCATGTTATACAAACATATACATATACAAACTCAATCCACACTTGAATGCAACTACATAGAGATAGTCTCCAATCATGCATTTTCCAAAATATGTTATTTTCATACCAATGCATGATCATTCATCTTCAAGTGTGTGAATGTGTTATAAATGTTACACAACTATGCAGGGACACATATGAATGAATTGTATGTGTGTGCCTATAATGGTGCACAACGATACAGGGATACAAATGTATGAATTGTGTATGTGTGCCTAAGCCTTGAAAGAGAAAAGAAAGGCCTTAATAAACCTTTGTAGAATCATGAAGCGCTTTTCCCTTTAAAGACTCGAACTTGCTTGAATAGTTGTCATTTCATCTTCAAAGCTTGAATCATCATGAATCCTAGACAACTAAACAATACAAAGGAAATGTTGTTTTGATATAGAATAATGCCAACATAACTCACAAACCTAACAATCTCCCCCTTTGGCAAATTCTATGTCAAAACACCTATACAAAATACTAAAACGTACAACATGAAGATTGGACACAAAATCACACCCTTACATTACAATGAGTTAGTTCCTTAAGACTAATCTTCAACAAGTCTTGAACTTCTTCGTGATCTTCTCTTGTAGCCACCTAAAATCAACTTAAAGCACAAAGCTTAACCAATAGAAAGACACATATGGCAATATATAATTATGGCAAGAATTGAACATTTAAATCCAAATGAATCATGCATCTCCCCCTTAATACATGCTATCTCAAAGATATTCTTAACCAAATGAAATCACAATATTAAGTGCCATAAGAAGTTCAATACTTGACAAATATTCAAAGAAGATATGCTAAAACAATATAATATTTCTCCCCCTTTTTGACATAAAATTATGCCAAAAAAAATGATATCTTGAGATCAAATAGTGAAACAATTGGTGATCTCACATAATGTTTGGAGATGGATGCCTTACTAGAAGGATTGGTATATTTCAAGCATCTATCTCCCATATCTTCTCCCTTGATTCTAGTTTGGTTTTCCATGTTAACCTAGCAAAGGTTATTAAAATCTATACACCACAATAAACTCATCAAGGTATAGTGAATCACAAATGTATAAATTTTACTCTTAAGCATATAGGTCATTTCTACCAAGTTTAACAATTGCATTAACAATCATATTAACCCTAATTATGAAGGAATTGGTGTCAACGACAATCATATCAACCTCAAACAAGAAAAGATTTGATTACAACCACAACTACTATCATTCAAAGTAAGGAGGAATTTTCTGCAATTACAATCAATTAAATTGATTAAAACCATAATTACTATCACCCTATGCAAAGAGAAATTTTCCGCAACTATAACCAATTGGATTGATTACGACTACAATTACTATCAACCCCAAACAAAAAGGAATTCACTGTAACTACAATCAATAGAATTAATTACAATTACAATTACTATCGACTCCAAAACAAAGAAGAATTCATTGTAACTATTCTCATTTCAATTTCAAAAATGAAGGAATTGATTGCAATCTCAACTACTATACAACCCTAAATAAGGAGAAGTTGATTGCAAATACAATCATACAATTATTACAAAATGTTTCATGCATTATTTGTGATCAACAATACAAAGGCATATGGTAATACAAAGAATCATTATGCAAATCAAGAAATATGAAATAGCACCTACAAGATTCATTATATCAACCAATGAATATGCCAACAAATATCAACGCGAAACATGTGAACATATCATAAAAGAGAACAAAGTCTAGCATATAATGCCCCCTCTTGATAAGTGCTCTTTCTAAGATCAAGATAGAATAATGTTCACAATAAATCCACATAATCACACATTCAAGTAATTTTAAAGAAAACCAACAAAATAGGCTCCACAAACTATGAGAAATACACCAAGATTTTCAATCTTTCTCATAATTTTTCTAAAAATTACTAGAATATCAAAATACTATATAAGCAAAAGTGTGTGTGAATTTTGCTTCAAGTATATATAAAAGGAGCAATTGTGATATCAACATGTAAGCCACATCAACACATATCCATCTAAAGCATTTCCAATTAAGGTCAAACTGATTATCATCCTGATTTTTACTTTAAAAAGAATAGATTTCAACAAATGAGCGTCTGTGTGTGCATGTGGCTCGTCATCCCATTTCTGTTTTTCAACCCGAGCAATCACAATTTTCAACTATACTCTTTTAAGCCTTTCTCCATTTCTTTTTAGGCTTTGAATCAAAGATTTTCTCTTATTGATTCTATTTCAACACTTCTTTGATTTTGCATACATAAACATAAATTCTTCATGACGGCTTTCACTCATCACAATGGTGTAGCCCTTTCCTACATTGGGAAGCGTCACAACCAATGTGTTTAGCCCTTTCCATGAAGGTGCTCGTTGAGTTCTATGTAGTTGCCGAAGCAAAATGGATACTAACCATAGGTCAACTGTCATGTACTTAGCAATAGACTTTTAGATGCATCCATAATCTACACATTTTCAAACTCAACTACTCAAACTTCAACATATAAGAGAAGCAAATTTCAATTTTTAAAAATCAAGTCTTTTATGGCTCATAAGCACATGATCGAAGAGCAATAAGTAAAGACTTATTCAAGATCATTACTTCTCTAATGAGTAGCTTTCAAAGAATATGAAGCTCATATTGTCAAAAATTATGCCACTCATCATTCCAGCAAGCATTTCAAGCATCATAAGTAACATCATTGTGAACACATCACTAAATGATCTTTAGAGAGCAAATGTCAACAAGGACCATATGAATGCTATACTAGTTTTCTAATATGACATGCTATATGGTGCAATGCAAGCGTAGAAATGACACCAAATTTATTTCATAAGAGCAACTTCTCAAAAGTTAATCAATGGATTTTGACTATCAAAACAAAGTTAAGTGAGATAGCTAAGTTCGTGTCTAGATGTGAAGTATTCCAAACTAGCTAGCTAGAATTCTCAACACACTTGACACTTAGCCTTAAAGTTAACTCACATGTGTTACTTAGACTAGAGGTAAGAGCACTCACCTTTGAACAATTTGTTCTTGGGTGAACTTCACACAAAAAATCATAATCATTTCTCATGGCAAAAATATATCTAGAAGATAAATCATCAACTATCTTATCTATAAAGATATTACTCATGTCAAACACATCATTATTGCCATCAATAAAGATATTATCAAGACTATACATATGATCATGTGAAACACTCATTTTCACCCAAATCTTCTCAACTATTTTCTTCACATGATTATCATTATCACACACAAAATTCAAAGTGTTATCATGCAAGAAACATTCATAAAAGATTTTCACATCTTATTATCATGCATCACATTCCCTAGTTTGCATCATCTAATGTACTCATGGCAATATAGTAAAAATAGCAAACCAGAATAAATTTTGAGATGTTACTATTTAGGTGAGAGTGTACCGATGGTGAAGACTCCTTAATTTCCTTGATTTTTCACTTGACATTGGAAGACTTGGCCTTTGAAATCCTCTTGTTCCTTAGTGACTTGCCTTTAGTTGTAGGAGACTCCACTTGCTCATCTATAATGCTTAAGTCACTTGAATCTCCATGCAGATTACCAAACTCTTTGGCCTTTATAATTGCCAACTCTTCTTCCTTGCCTTTGATCATTACCTTCAAAAAATAATAAAAAATTATTAGTAAAATCATTTGTTAAACTATCTAACACACGAGTCTCTTTAACCATCTTCTTTTCTAGACATTTGATCACTTCATTCCTCACTTCAACTTCCTTTAACGCTTCATCTCTTTCCTTGTAAAGAGTTTGAACTCTTGCCATCAAGTAGAAGTTGGTGGTCTTTGACATGCAATTCTCTTTATTGGGTTGCAAAGACAATTAATCATGTCTAGATCGATCACCTCTAAAAAAGCTTCTTCATTTTTGTTTTTGTCACTAACTTTCTTTTCAAGCTTATCAACAAAATTGTTATTAGACAAATGAAATATAAAACAAGAAGAACCTTTTTCACAACCAACAAAGGAGGACAACAAAAACTAAACAATTGTAGACTAAAGGTTGTTATCCATGATTAGTAAATAACCTTGTAGATCCCGAATCACACTAACTACTTTAAGTGACCCGCTCTGATACCAATTGAAAAATATGTACAAGATTGTACTCAAGAACTTAGAGGGGGGGTGAATAGGTTGTCTGTCACTTTTAACAAATCATTTGAGACTAGTGACAAAACCTTGATAAGCATACAAATTAACATTGAACATGATGGGTATGAGAAAACAATATATTCAAGTATGCTCAAATCTCGACTCTTAGTCTACAAAACATAAAACAAGAATCAATGTATCTTATGAACAAATATATTCAATGTAGAACAAAATTCCATAAGTTGTACCTAGACTATTACAATGTGGTACTTTACAACTTGAATGGAATATCACAAGATACAAAGTTATCTAACTTATACAAACAATATAGTGTAAGGAAGTCAACTTACATATAAAGTTTTATCCATAGTATTCAACTAACAATTATAAATATAATAGAGATAGGGATAGAGAAAAGTTGACACAAGATATAACATGGTAAACCTCCGAAAAGGAAACATCCACAGGTTAGCAACCACCGGTAAACAAAATCCACTAGTAGATAAGAAAAGTACAATCTCTTAAGCGACCCCTTCACCTAGAAACTACCCTCTTATCCTACTCATGAATATGTCACCCTCTTGCTCAACATTCTGAGGCCTCACACCTCTTGTCAAGACTTCTTCGCTCACTGTTCTGGATCCTCACGACCCTAGGCAAGACTTCCTTGCTTGACATTCTGAGGTCTCCCACTTCTTGCCAAGACTTTCTTGCTCGACAACATAGGTCTCAAACCTATTGTCAAGACTTCCTTCTCACAATGCATCTAAGTGATCATTAATGCAAAACGCAAACAAGCACGCAACATAGAATAAGATGATCAACAAATTCTATGAAAACTAGAGTTAATCAATGAGCACACAAAGTATATTTTCTAGTTTATAATCCAAATGTGACACTACACAAGATGATGCATGAGCATATGAAATGAATGGATTAGGTACACTCCATGAAGATCTAGACATAGACAATAAAGTTCCCAAAACAATATTGTCTAGGTCTTATGCATGAATAAAAATCTAGAGCATGCCAAATTTCCAAACACACACTTTAAACCTAGATTTTATTCATGTTACTAAAGTTTGAAATAAACATGTTCATGATGCACATATTCAAGACTTTAGAACTAAAACAAAAATGCTAGAAACAGAAGATATGATCAATCAAATATCTAGCAATCATTTAGAGCATACATTCACAAAATAGTCAATTAAACTCTAATAGACTCTAAATATAAAATCAAATGTGCTATTCCTAAATCTATTCAAAATGAGTTCTAGCACATGATAAGACTATTAATCATGAAATTAAAGTCAATCAAAGCACAAATAGTCCTAGATAAGATGCTAGCACAATACAACTCACAAGCATGTGAAAACATAGGTTTGATTGAAACCTAACTCACAATCAAGTTTCTAATTAAGCACAACTAGCATTTAATTGAAGATCTATCACTTATCAACATATGTTCAAGTCAAATACACACAATTAGGAAGAAGACCTAAGGTATTTGAAAATTAGAATCAAGGAAATCAAAAGATAAACCAATACCTTGTCAATTTCGAGTACAGTCACGAAAATGGTGCAATCTAGCAGAAAAATTGAACAAATGACTTCAAGGTTGCTTGGAGATGATAGAGGACTTCAATACAAAACTTCTTTAACTTGAATCACTGAAATCGGATAAGAAATGAGAGAGATATGGTGATTCAAATTTGAGAGAAAAAAAACCTGGAAATTTTCTGCACTACATTTTCTTCTTCCTTGGATTCAAATGAGAGAAAGAAGAGATATATAAAGGAGAGGGAACAAAAGAGCATGAAAGGACCAAACTAGCCCCTTTGAGATTGCTTCCCCGAGATGGCACATGGGCATCTCGGGGATGCAAGGAGTTATGGTCGAGATGGCCACGCGCCATCTCGGGCTTGCACCATGTAATTGCCTTTGGCCATGGTGCTCCTCCCTTGCGTTCCTCTCGCGTTCTTCGACTGTTCTTTGGCCTCTGAACTCTGAATTTAAATCCATATGTGGATTATCAACCATAAATCTCTCACGGACATGGACATATAAGATACTCAATCCAAAAAATAAGAATTTGACTCGATATACAAAGACAAAGACAATGTACGCAACATGACTAGAAAGTATCATAACTTTTGACTCAAAACTTGAAATCAATATTATGAGTAACTGAAATAACCAAAACTCAATCAAGAATGTTTTAAGACTGAAATCAATTTCAATATCCATATTATACAAGCATATACATATACAAACATAATCCACACTATAATGCAAACTACATAGAGATAGTCTCCAACCATTCATTTTCCAAAACATGTTTTTTTTCGTACCAATACATGAGCATTCATCTTCAAGTGTGTGAATATATTATAAATGGTGCACAACGATGCAGGGACACATATGAATGAATTGTATGTGTGTGTCTATAATGGTGCACAACTATGCAAGGACACAAATATATGAATTGGGTGTGTGTGCCTAAGCCTTGAAAGAGAAAAGAAAGGTCTTAACATACCTTTGTAGAATCATGAAGCACTTTTCCCTTTGAAGACTCAAACTTGCTTGAATAGTTGTCATTTCATCTTTGAAGCTTGAATCATCATGAATCCTAGACAACTAAATAATAGAAAGGAAATGTCGTTTTGATATAGAATAATGCCAACATAACTCACAAAACTAACATAAAATTTATAATTCTCGAAATGCGCTCAAGATTGCTTTCAAAGAAACAATATAATGGGAAGTTGGGTATCACCCATAGGGATCGAGCTATGATCAAATAGAACTCTAATACTAAAAAGCAATAAAATTGAGCAATGATTTGTTTTGAAGATTAAAAACTAAACATGCAATTAATAATTAGATTAATCTAAGTGCAACTAAAGCTAATGAGAATATGGAATGATTAGATAAGATATGGTAAGGTGATGTGGGAGTTAACGTAAAAGGTACATAAATAATAGGCAATCCTTTTCAATTAAGAACCAATTCGGTATACTAGAGTTCAATCTATCTTTAAGATATGATGTAACATCATTTAAACTTACCACATAAAAATGATTAGTATGCTCTATTTAGTATAGAGAGAATAACAAATGAAGCCTAGATAGATTTAAGGTGGTTAGGATGGGCTAGATTGGTATGCTCTCATCCCACTCTTTCCACTCTTTGAGCCGGAGTGTGTTGGATTGGTATGCTCTCAACACATCCCTTCCATTCAAGATAGCTAGTTTTAGTTATCAAATGTATATATCTCTTCTTAGGTTGAGAGTTGGAATGCCTAATCAACCAAAGGAGATTTTAATCTAATTTTTTAAAACAATCAATAATTCAACATCCATAATGAATTAAGAGTTGATATGCCTACTTAATACAAAGAGATGTTAAATTTTTTAAAACGAATGGATGGAACCAATATACCAAATATTAGATAATTATGGAAAGCCTAAGATTCAGGACAAAATTACATAAACTCCCACAAAAGGGATTTAGCAACTCATAGCAAATAAACAAAAGAAAGATAAAAGACAAAAGATGAGAGGAGACCCATTGGTTTGATTTGATCAATTCAATTCTTCAAGCTTCTCTTTCTTATTTAAGTGTAGATTTCGTGCTCCTTTGGTGAGTGTTTTGTTTAGAATTAGAATTTTGATACAAATGGATGAGAAATGAGGTGATTTGGTGAAGGATTTGGTTAAGAGATGAGTTAGATTTTGGAAGAATATGATTCCTAGATCTAGAGAGAAAATGTGATAACAATGGGTATGTGGGCGTGTGGCTGACCTAACATAGGTATCTATATATATAATTCCAAACATAGGTCTACAAAACTGATGTAAATGACGTGTTTCTGGTGTAACGCGCGGGTAGAGAACTCGATATGTATGTCACATGAGATACACATATCAAAATCTCGATAAATTATTTGTGAAAGTGATGAAGTACTCATATCATGTATCCTCCCCATACTTGAATGCTTATCGAACCACATACATCTGTATGTACGAGTCCTAGACATTTAGTGACCCCTGCTCCTTTACTGTAAACGATATTGTCGACATCTTACCTTGTAACTTTTTGTGCTGTCGGAAATAGTCTTTATGCCGTCGGAAATATGGAAAAAGTAATACAACATTTCCGACGGCCTATTGGCTATCGGAAATAGTCCATATTTCCGACGGTATTTTTTGTGCCGTCAAAAATAATGAAAAAACAATCAATATTATACACGTTTCTTACGGCATAAGGAGTGTCATCAGAAATGATAAAATTTAATTCAAATTAATTTTAAAGGAAATTACGCTATCGAAAATGTAGTACTATTTTCTAAATTATTTGTTATGGCATTGTCATGGAAAAAAATAGTTAAGTTATTATTACAATATTAATTAATAAAGTACAATGAAATGTATTTAACAATTTATACACTACAAAAAAAATGTAACTTGTAGGTCAATATTATAAATGTATCACTATGTGTTATTTTTTATTTATCACTTTTTTTTAACGAAACCTCCCTGTCACATTTTTCACCAAATATTTTGATTTAATTTTGAATTTTTCAAAAAACTATATCATAGATAATGTAAAAAAAAATTAAAAAATTATGGTGATCACTACAAGAAAATTATACAATAGGGATCAGACTTTAGGTACAAAACAATGGTACTAATAAGTAGTTTACTTTATGTGTACGTCTAACTAAATTATATAAATATAAAATATAGCAAAATTATTAGTAATTACATTCTTGTAATTACTTAGTTATTTATAATTGTGTTTTATGACGCTACTATATCAGATTTTTTGGAAAAATAAAACTATAATAATATTTTTTAATATCTATTTGTTTATCATACAAAATAATTATAAATTTTATTAAAATAAGTTTAAATCATTAATTTTTTAGTACAATGTTGATTATAATAAATAAAATCAGCAAGGGTATAATATACATATCATATTTCAACATTTAATGGTTATTCGTGACATTTTGGGTTTTTCCGACAGCCCTAACCATTGGAAATGGTTGTATTTGTGATAGCTCGTCGGTAAATGGTTATTCGTGACAAGCATATTTGTGACGGCCTCCGATGGCGTTTTCCCATTGGAAAAATGTATTCCCGACGGGAAATAGCCTTTTCCAACTGCAAAAATGCCATCGGAAATGACCTTTTTTTTGTAGTGACAATGTCAATATTATATTTCCATTTCACATATTTATTTCCATTTAAATAGTTATCTTTGAGGATGTTAAATAGGGATGACTTAGTGATTTTGCTAAAAACAAATAAAAAACATATAAGCAAAAACATTCATAACTTTCTTTAGAATAAAAAAATTATTTTAAATACATACCACATTTTATGATAGCTATTATTCAACGGTGATCTAACTCAATAAACAACATACATCCTAAAGGAGTACACATTTTGTTTATTAGTTGAATATTTCATATATCCTTTTTATAAATTCTCGTCGGTAACAACAAATCTGGTAGTTCCTAGGAAATAGTGGTAGGACATGACAGTCCATTTAAGAACCAAGTCTTTCCTTGCCAGAACTATCTTAGACACGTACGTTTCCAACTTTACATTTATTAATTGGTTTTGAAATCTTTATTATTAATATATCTTGAATATTTGATATTTAATATTAATTATCACTGACAATTTAGCCTTATGGATTTTATTAACAAGAACTATAGGGAGGATATTAATAAATCTATATTTAGTGTATAGCCAAAAGTTTCGACCCTCAATTTCCAATCACAAGAAATAATTCCAAGGGGAATATAATTCTTGATCAAGTCAATGTCTTGTATATCGCTTTATTAGATCTCATAAGATTCCATTCATATGATCTCTCTTATGGGAGTATCAATGAAACATCTAAATTTGATCAACTTTGGAGGCCACATGTATGTATACCTTCTCCCACTCAAATTTTGGCGTTCATGGATCAATACTCAAATGATTTATCCAATTTTCTAGATGCCTTTAGAAACCTAAACCATTTAATGCATATCATGGCATAAGTGAGATATGAATGGCACTCACTATTCTATATGACACGTTATTTTATGCATAACATTCATGTAATCATCCAAATAGTAAAATAAATGCTAAATAAACAAATATATAATAATCTAAACTATGCTCATCCCTACAAAATTAAAATAAAAAAGTACAAAGATTATAAAAACTTGAATCTTCATGTTTTCGTCTTCATCTTGAACTTGTATTCGTATACTCACAGAATAATTAATAATTCAATCTAGTCCACAACTCTTGTGACTTAATGAATTATATAAACGGAAAATTTAACTAGTTAATCAACAACTCTGGTTAATTAAAACTTGTTGGAGAAGAATCCTTATAAAAATAGGTTTCCAACTATTGTTCAAATTTTGTGAAATTAGGAAACTTTTTTTTATATATACATAAAAATAAAACTTTATTTTCAAAATATATTTCCATCCAATTCACAAATCTTTTCAGTTCAGCAAATCTATATTTAAGGAATCAAATGCGTATAAGTAGCTGGAAACAATATAACAAGTCTTTCTTGAACAAGTATTCCCAAAATGAATACTTCCCCAACAAGAAGGCCAACTCCTAACAAGTTTTCCCATGTCTTCTAAGAGCTCCATGTGTCCAAAATCACCCCAAATTCATGCCACACGGGCTCTCACACGTCCTAAAACCTTTGGCACGCAACAACACGTAAGTGCTACGTAACAATCTTTCGGCGACTCATATGGGCATGTCCGAGACCAGATTCCTTCACCGTTTTCACTTTTGGATTCGTCTTAGACTCTTCTTCAATTACATCAATAATTGAAACACAAAAGCCTAAAGAGAAAAAAAACTTAAATATATCAAGAATTAATCATAGTGATGATAAGCCACCTTCGTTGTTACAATTGATAGCAGAAGAATACACATAAAACTTTCGACCGTAGATAAGTTCTAAATTGAAATAATAATTAATCTAATCATCACATACATATTAATTATCACCTACTTAGAATAAACAATATAGTGCCATTTCTTCTAACATAACATGCTTATCAAAGAATTTTAAAGATTCATAGGAAGATTTAATTCAAGACGCACTAGTTTAGAATATAACATCCTAGCTTTGATACCAATTGTAGGAAAAAATAACCATTTTGAAGATAAATGTATTTGCGGAACTTTTTTTCAATTTTGTTTCCAAGACATCGCCATATCGTATTCTAAACGTAATGCAAAATGAATTATTTTAGAGTTTACCTTTGTAGTTTAGTCTCCGCAAATCTTTGGCGTTTAGGACAAGATCGAATCACCTAGGAGTGTGGGCACTTTTTTCTTTAAATCAAGGTGTAAATCCACCAACAATACTTAATGAAAAAGATCAAAAACTCAAATCGAATTTGAAACTTACAACTTACTTTCGATTGTGCGTCAACACCAATGAGAATGACCTGCATGGTGTAAATATATTCTTTCTCTTAAGCCACTTGTTTATAGGTTTAGAAAAGAACAATTTATTTTCTCGTAGGACACAAGAATCACAAATCCTATTATGATTTAGTAAGTCTAATCTTATTAGATGTCTTTTTTTTTTCTTTTTTTTCTTTTTCCATCAAAATCCTATTTTGATTTATTTTCCATGCCTAATGCACTACTACAAATATCATATTTTATAGCATTAATTAATAGCATTCCTTAGATAATGCTATCAAATGTATGGATTTAATAGCATACAATTACAAAATGCTATAATACATACTTTGAGTAGTAACGTTTTAGTTTTTACATTACATTACATTTACTTATAGTTAAATAGCATATTTATGAATGCTATAAGATCATTTCTAATTATAAAATATAAATTTCTACATCTTTTTCATTATAGCATGTTTTTAAAATGCTATAATAGATTTCTGTAAAAAAAATTGCCATAATGGAATAATAAATTATATAATTGTTTTTAAATAAATTAATTTTCTATTTTATATAAGAGAACTCCCAATAGTGGGAACAAAATTTTCATTCTCTCTATAAAACATTTTCCCCCTATTAAAAAATTGTTACTACATCACATAAAAAATTAGGTTTTTGAAATCTTCTCCATTATTTTTGCCCCATAACCCAAGAGTTGACCACAATTCATTCTCAATTTCATCAAATTATATTTTTACTTCGAGGCACTCACAAATCAAGATCCAACTGTTGGCAATATTTTTTTATTTATTCAAATGACAAGAGTTTTCAGTTAATTTTTATCCTTCAATAATTGTGTTTTTGACTGTGTTATTAGAAAATTCTAGGTGATGTGACACGTCAGCAAAAGACTAGGGTCGGGGGTGTCATTAGAAAATTCTAGGTGATGTGACACGTCAGCAAAAGACTAGGGTCGGGGGTGTCGCATCACCAGATGACGACTAGATTAAATCAGCTCGAGTAGGACGGAGAAAACCCAACCAACCTCCCCGACTCAGATAACACAAATGATCGGGTTAGAAAACCCGATCGGGTTGTCAAGATTGTCGGGGCTATTGTCGGGTTAAATCGGTGATCGGGGTATACAAAAACAGTCATGAAAATAGATTATTGGATACGTGATACGTGGACAATACCCATATTTGATGGAATTAATACTCAAATACACTGAAAAAGAATCTGATTTCAACAAGGCTTCTGGAAGCGCACTCTGATAAGGAGACAAACTTCTTTATAGATATCAGAGTCCATATTAGGAAAGAGATCTAAAATCAATTGAAGTATCACTCAACCCCAAGCAAGGAAAAAAACACAACTCTAAGAAGTTAGAATTTCATAAAATGACAAAGACTTCCCTTACGTATACATTAAGCATTAGGGTTTTATACACGTATAAATAGACCCTAAAAAATACCCATAAAGGGGTTAACACAATTTGATGAGCGAGAGTACGAAAGAGAGATTGAGTGTGTAATTGTTTTCCATCATAGTGAATTCTTATTGCTATCATTGGCAACCGCGGACGTTTCTCCACTTTGGGATTTTACCACGTAAAGCTCTGCATGTCATTTACTTTCTCATTATTTTTGTTAGCAATCAGTTGTTACTTTGCTTTAATTGTATGGCGGGGGATTAGTCCAGAAATCACCGTCAACAACAGGCGCTAGAAGAAGGGGGTGAACCTCCGATAGTATTCGGTTTACGTGATTAATCGTGAAAAAAGATAACTAAAGGTGACGTTATGGACACCTATAGAGACAGAAGTCCATCCCCTCATAATGTTGGTGCGATGCATGATGTAAATGCCCCAAATCCTGTGAATGTCACCGCCACAGGAGAAGATCCATCCTTCAGGACCCCGCTATCCACCAGACCTGACATTGTAACATCTACAAACACAGATGCTAGCATCTCCCCAGAAGCATTCAAACAGATCTAGGAGTCCTTACGAAAAGTCATCGAAGATGTCACTAAGTATAGAATCAACATATCAGCCACGACTAACCTTAGTTCGTTGTACCAACTTTCCACGCCAATCGTGGCCTAGGACTCTGAGATAGTAGCGGTCACTCCAGAAGCACTCTAAAAACCTGGAAGAGATGAGACAGAACATCATGAAAAGAGGGGGCATTAGTATAGGAGAAATGGCTGAGAAGGTCAAGAAGAAAGGAAACATCGGGAATCTAGTTCACATGAAGATGTGGAAAGGCACAATGGAGCAGAAGCCTACCCCAAATGAGAGCATAGGTATGATGACCAGAGAAAAAGGTCTCGCTCATATTCAAGTGACGGTGAAACGCCCCTAAAAGGCACAGAGAGCCAACCCCGGTGGTCAGGTGTGACCCTTTGTTGCCCAGATCAGCGGGAGGGTCTCTAGAGATCCATATGGGTTAACAATCCATCAGAGATTTGACGAACATGGAGAGTTAGAAAGGGAGCGAGAGATTCTCCTAAGAATGATAGAAGCCCTGTAACGAAGGTAAAGGTTAGGAAACCCTCTGATCGGGAACTCCGGATGCCCATTTGCTAATTCTATAAGACATGCCCATTTTTTAGAGAAATTTAGAATGCCACACGTGGAGCAGTTCAAAGCCAATACTTACCCACATGAGCACGTAAGGAGGTACCAAAGTGCCATGGCACAGTATGATAACGATGACGCCTTCATGTGCCGCATGTTCTTGCAAAATTTGAGAGATCAGGAGTCCAGTTTTTTGGCTGGCTGACCGCAGGCTCCATTAGGAATTTTGAAGAATTAGTACAAGCTTTCTCCAGGCAATTCATGGGAAATATCCAGCGAAGAAATTCCATATCAGCCTTGTCTATTATGAAGCAAAGGAAATATGAGAAGTTGAAAGATTACCTGACTAGATTTTTACATGATGTCTCAGAAGTGCAAGACCCCAATGATGATGTAATAATATCGATGTTTATCGACAGTCTACAACACAACCATCTAACCCTAAGCCTGAGGCAAAGAGGACTGACCACTTACGCGAGCACGGTAGACCATGTTGGAGGAGACGACATGGCGGAGGAGGAATAACTGGCCCATGGTGGAGAACTTATACAAGGGGGTCGGCCAGAAATTAGTCAGAAGCACAATGACGGTAACCCAAAGAGTAGCGGTAAAGCGGAGAAGAACAGTAGTGGGGAAAAAGGTAAGGATGGATGAAGAGACGATGACAAAGGTGGTAGGCAATTCAAGAGGCAATACACAAACTACACTCCACTAGCAGGAAGGCAAGAAGAGATCTTAAATATAATAGAAGATAAGAATCTGTACAAGAAACCCCTAAAACGGTCAAGTTTTGTCAAAAGAGATACCACTAAGTACTGTAGATTTCACCAAGAGAACAACAATGAAACCTCCAAGTGTTAGCAGTTGAGGTACTACATCGAAATGATAATTAGAGAAGGACACCTCAAAGACATGATCCTCAGAAGCGGAGAGGACCAGTACAAGAACACCACTATAGAGGAGAGAGATAGAAGCCAAAAGAGTTCCATGAGAGATCCAGGTAGTAGGGCAATCAATACCATCTATAGTGGACCATACACCGGGGGTAGCAGTTGAGAAAGTATGTCCGACGTCAGAGAAGCTATAGACCGTCAGAGAAACCTATAAGTAAATCTGTTGGGGCCCGATCAAAAGAGATCCAAACAAGGTTGGGATCCTATAATTTTCACTTAAGCAGATGCACATGCATCAGAAGTAAGGCTGAACGATGCAATTGTAGCGTTGGTCTGCATAGGCCATAAGAAAGTAAGAAGTGTACTGATCGATAATGGAAACTCGACGGGTATTCTGAGTGTGGAAGTATTTGACCAACTCAGACTGTAAAGAAAAGACCTCCAACCACTCAAAGTCCCACTCAGAGGCTTCAGAGGAGTAGAGGTAAGGTCATTCGGAATGATGAAGCTACCTATAGAGATCTATAGCTTTCCTTGTACCAATACAGTGTTATTAGATTTCGTGGTGGTGAACGTAGAGAATTGGCCATATAATGCCTTACTAGGCCAACCTTTCTTGAACAAAATAAAAGTTGTTATGACCACTTATACACTAATGGTAAAGTTTCCTACAGAAGCAGGAGTGGGAATCGTGAAAAGCTTACAAGAATGGGCAAGAAAGGCAAATCTAGCTGTATACATGGAGAATGTAGAGTCGGGGGTGATGCAATTGTACACCCTCAAGGAGTGTAAAGACCAGAAGATAGATAACATGGAAGTCAGTGTAGAAACTCTAACCTAGTTCGACCTGGACTCGAGGGAGACACCTCCAAACGATGGGAAAAGTCAAGAAGGTAAACTAACCATAGATGTTACAATTGATGACCATAGTCTTAAAAAAACTGTAACAGCTGACAAAACAAGTGTAGGATGATTTGGTCAGACTACTAAAGGAATATAAAGACTTGTTAGCATGGAAACACGATGATATACTAGGAATCGATCCAAAGATAATCTTGCACTATTTAGCAATCAACCTCGACTGCAAGCCAGTTATTTAGAAAAGGAGACGGTTTAACCCAGAGAGAAGCAATGTGATTAAGGAAGAAGTAAAAAAGCTATTGGTAGCAGGATCTATAAGGGAAGTAAAGTACCCATAATGGGTGGCCAACGTGGTACTGGTCAAAAATAAAAATGGCCAGTTGAGGTTGTGTATGGACTTCAACGACCTCAACAAAGCTTTCCAAAGGATAGCTTCCTTCTGCCTCGTATTGATCAATTAGTGATTGCAACAGTTGTTCATAAGTTGTTGAGCTTTATGGATGCATAATCAATGTACAACCAGATCCGAATGTTTAAACTTGATGAGGATAAGACATCCTTTATCACCGATCAGGGGTTATATTGCTATAAAGTCTTCCCTTTTGGACTCATTAATGCTGGGGCAACTTACTAGAGGCTGGTAAACAAGATGTTTGCTCGACAGTTCAGCAGACACATGGAAGTATATGTGGATGATATGCTGATAAAAAGCATAACGTCGGAGGAACATCCAAGAGATCTCAGAAAAACATTCGTAGTGCTACGAAGGTTTGGTATAAAGCTTAACCCAAAAAAGTGCCTCTTTGGAGTGCCTTCGGAGAGATTCCTAGGGTTCCAAGTTAACCAGAGGGGAATTAAAGTCAACCTAGAAAAAATAAAGGCATTAGAGGAAATGAGGTCCCGACAAACATTGAAAGAGATGGTGCTTGGCATCCCTGAACCGATTCATAAGTCAACTGGAAAATGTCTTCCTTTTTTTAAGTTAATTAAGAATTTAAGGGGGTAGAATGGAATGCAGAGTGCGAACAAGCCTTCGAAAGGATCAAAAAATATCTAGGGAAAACACCGATTCTATCCAAACCTCTGGAAGGAGAAGTGCTTTATTTGTACCTGTCCGTAACGAATGAACATTTTTAGTATTGGTCAGACTTGATAATGGGGTACAAAAGCTAGTGTATTATATGAGTAAAGCTTTGTTACCAGTCGAGATAAGGTATTCACCAGCCCAACAGATGGCATTGGCCCTTGTTATTGCAGTAAGGAAGCTAAGGTCGTATTTCAAAGCCCACATGATCGAGGTCTATAAGGACTGTCAATTGAAGCAAATCCTTTCCAAACCCAAAGTGTTCGGGAGACTAACTAAATGGGTTGTGGAGTTAAACGAGTTTGAGATAGCATACCTCCCGATGGCCGCAATAAATGAGAAAGTTATAGCTAACATGATCATAGAGTTCACCGAACCAAACAACGAGTTAATTAGGATGTTGAAAGAGAGTTCACATGGAAACTACATATAGATGTGTCATCAAACATGTATAGCAGTGGGACCGGTATAGTCATATTTACCCCAGAAGGTGATCATGTAGAATGTGTCATGCGGTTTGACTTCAAAGCCACCAACAACATGGCCAAGTATGAGGCACTTTTGGCAGGGCTCATAGTTTTTACGGCCTTAGAGGTAGATGAGCTAGAAATATTCAGTGACTTGCCAGTGGTTGTAAACTAATTTTTGGATGAATATCAAGCCAAGGATAACAGCATGGTCGCATACTTTAGGGTGCTAAAATGTTGTTAGAAAGATTCAAAACATACATGATCACCTAGATCCAGAGGGAAAAGAATGAAAAGGCAGTTGCTTTATCAAAATTAGAGTCAGCTACTATCGATGTATAGTCAAAGACTATCCCTAGTTATCCATCTTAAAAGACCATTCATCAAGGACAAAGAAGAGATATTGGAGATATGTGCGATGGAAGAAGGCCAAATCACTTGGATGACCCCGATCAGGGACTACCTGTAGAATGGAACACTGCAAATAGAGGTAACTAAAACAAAATGCCTCAGGTATATAGCTACAAGGTAATCAATGATTGGGGGAGAGCTATACAAAAGAGGTTCTCAAAATCCCTGTAGAGATGTGTCTGCCTAACGAAGGGCAGACATATATTAGAGAACGTCCATGGGAGAGTATGTGGAAATCAATCAAAAAGTAAAAGCTTGGCACACAAAACTCTCATATAAGGATTCTATTGCCCAACCTTATTCCAAGACACTTAGATAGTCGCAGATCAATATAAGGGTTGCTAAAGGATAGGTAATTACATAAAGATGCCTCCCAAGTAGTTGAAGAGTCTGTCATCACCTTGGTCATTCGTAATGCCTGCTGAAACCAAAGGTGGGGCAAAACACGCTATTGTGGTTGTAGATTACTTCACCAAATGGGTCGAGGCAGAATCGCTGGTACACATAACCAAAGCTAATATGATAAGTTTCATCAGGAAGAACATCATCTATCGGTTTGGAATCCTAGACACGATAATCACGGACAATGGAACTCAATTTGACAGACACAATTTTAGAAACATGTGCCGGGATTTTGACATAAGGAATTATTATGCAACACCAGCTCACCCATAGACAGAAGCTGTAAACAAGATAATCAAACCCACCCTGAAGGCAAAACCTGATGCCAAGAAAGGGAATTGGGAAAAAAATCTATATGAAGTTCTATAGGCATACCAAACCACAGATAGGACTTCGACAGGGGAAACCCCTTATTCGTTGGCGTTTGGGACAAAGGCAGTGATCCCGGTTGAAGTAATTCATAACTCACAAAGGGTGTATCTCTTCCATCCTAAGTCAAATGTCGGTATGCTAGAACAGAACTTAGACGAGTTAGAAGAAAAAAAGAGATATGTCAAGAGTAACGACCTCGACCTATCAACAAAGGATCGCTAGATACTATAACTCGCATGTCTGAATCAGAAGATTCTAACTTGGAGATCAAGTTCTGAGAAAGGTGTCACCCAAAACCAAAGATAAGTCAGTCGGGGCTCTGGCAGACAAATGGGAAGGTCCGTACAAGGTGGTCGGATTGGCTAGACATGGGGTGTACCGCCTTGCCCGATTAGATGGAAGCGAGTTACCCATGCCATGCAATGTCCAATACCTAAAAATGTTCTACCCATAAGGGTCCCTCAGTTCTTATAGCTTGTTCTTATTTCTTTAGAGATTGATTTTATTTTGTTAGTTGATCATTTCCTGTTTATTTTTAGCATTCAATAAAAGCCCCTTTGAGGGTACAATTTCAGATATCAAGAATAGTGTTCAAAATTTTTGCTTTCTTATACAAAGTCAATCTCGAGATACCTAGAAATCGCTCAGTGTCAGGTGGGGGTGCCCGAGAGGCCTAGTGAGGGGGCCAAAAGCATATGTCGCAAAGACAGTGTACAATCACCGAAACTAGCTGGGTGCAATAAAACACTGTTAGGGCGTCTTCAGGTCATAAGCGTTTGATGGGATGCGCTAAAATTTGAGCAAGGGATTAAATTTTTTCTTAAAAACAGACGCGACAGGGCACCTGTTAGAATAGAAAAATACAAGATGCCCTGTTGTAATGAATCTTGATCAATAGACTATAAGGAGACATCCCAATAATTTAGTTGAAAAATAAAAGACAAGAGGCTATAAACCAGATACCATGTAAATGGGTTATAAAAGAACACTTCTTGACATGAAAGCAACAAGATGGTCAGGGGGTTGAGTAACTAATCGGTTGACCGAACGGCCCCCTGACCCTGCCTACGCAAGAGCCATTTCAAGCTCTATCACACAAAGTTACTTGGCCAAAGTCAGAACGACAGACTTAATGTAGCTTGGGCTAATAAAACGTCCTGGTCAAGGTTAAAGAGATTGCACGAGAGGATGTGATCACAACCGAAATGATTAACTTAGATGTGGTACAACACACACAGTTCAAGTTGATAAGTGATCACAATCAATCATAAAGCATTCAAAAACCAAAAAAAAAAAAGCAAATTTCATTTTATCAATGGAGTAAGTGATTTACAAGGCAACAACTGCATAAATGATAAAAAAAAATCTAAACATTTAAGGTGTTGGAAGGACCTCCGAGCCCGGAACCACCAGAAAAAGCATCGACACCGTGGTCCTAGCTTAAGTCTTCAAAATCCATCCAAGTGATGTTGTCCTCGGGCTCATCAGCCAAAAAAGGGAAAGTAGTCCATGCCTAGAAATGGACCAACATCGGCACACTTGGTTAAAATACCACCATCTTCATTAGCATGAAAAACTACAAGAAAAGACATTGACGGAAGCTCCAAATGCATAAGATGAGGATCCTTTCTGATCGATCGATAGTAGGCCCTCCAACTAATCCTTTGGTTCCTTAAAATTTCCAGGGACTTATCCTTATGCTTCTTTAATGGCCCTGTCCCATTTATAGTGAGCCTCCTCCGAAGATCTCTCGTTGACCTCGAAGAATGCACCAGCAGTGGTTGGTCCCATTTCGAATTCCTTCAGTATGATAGCGTAAAAAACATAGGATCTTTTATAGTAGTCCACATTCTTGACCTCAAGGGCTGACCTAGCCTCCTAAGAAAGCACTTCCATGCTAACATGTTACTGCTTCAAGTCCTTGGCCAAGAACTCATAATGCATCCAAGCCTCCTTAGATTGCCTGTTGCGTATCAAGCATGGCCTCCTGGCAAGAGGTAAGGTTATTTTGGGCAAGCCGAGTCTCCTCTTAGGATTTCTTCGCTACTGTCTCAACCAAGATGACCCTCGACTAAAGTTGAGTATTTAACGATTCTGCTCTAGTAACCCTTTTCTCTTGTTCAACATTTATCGTGGTAAGCTTGGTAGGTTTTAGATTTGTGTTGGCTTGATTCCATAACAAAACTTCATTTCTTTGTAATGCTTAGTTGCATAAGTGGTTCATGATGATAAAAGCTTCAATAAAGAAAAGCAACTTCTCATGATACAAAGTTCTTCGTCAAGAGGATTAATACTATTCTTGGATTCTAAGGTACCGGGATACTTCTTCCTCTTGTAAGGTATAAGCGCACACACATATAGTTCATACATATGTGTCTCTGCTTAGTTGTGCATCATTAAATATGCACACATATACATATCATACATTTTTGTCCCTGCATTGTAGTACATCATTCGGTATAACACATTCACACACTTTAAGTTGAATGCATATGCATTGGTATGAAAGTAACATGTTTTGAAAAATGCATGATTGGAGACCATCTCTATATAGTTTGCATTCTTGTGTGAAATGTGTTTGTTTGTTTATATGTTTGTATAGCATGGATCTTGAACTTGATTTTAGTCTTAGATTGTTCAAGATTGAGTTTTGATCATTTCGGTTTCTCATACTATTGACTCGAGTTCTAAGTCAAAAGATACTACACTTTCAACTCATGTTGCATACGTTATCTTCGTCTTCGTATATCGAGTCAAATTTCCATTTTCTAGTTGAGTATTTTATATGTCCATGCTCATGAGGGAGTCCTGGTTTGTAATCTTCAAATGGATTTGAATTTGGAGTCCTAAGGACGGTCGAAGAACGTGAGAGGAGCGAAAGGTAAAAAGTGTGATGGCTTAAGCCATCATTGGGCACCTTCCCGAGATGAGGCGTGGCCATCTCAGCCCCAAAGCTGCTCTGCCTCAAAATGCCCACGCCCCATCTCATGGAGGCACTAAAGCATGGGGACATTTTTTTCTTTTGGGTCTTTTCTCTTCAAAACCTCTCCTTCCCTCTCATTCATTAACCAGTTGAGAAAATCGAATTTGAAGAGCAAGTGCAGAATTTTTCTCTCAACATTTTGATTTTTGTTTTTGTGATAACTTCTTCATTTCTACTCCGAATCACTTGATTAAAAAACTGATTTCGAGTGTCTTGAAGGTTTATACAAACCCCAAGCATTTCCAGAACCAAAGAATGTCTAAAGTATTCGTAGTGATCAGATCTTCAGTTAGTGATTTTCATCATTGTTGGTAAAATCATCTTCTTCTTAGTTTTCTTCTTAGATCTTCCTATTGATTGATGTTATTTGATTAAGAAGCATGACTAGGATTATTTTGATATCATTTTGGGGTTTTTTTAAGTTGATTTTCAAGTTTAGCTAGATTTGTGATAAGTTGATTGATTTGTGCTAAACTTGATAAACATGGAATTGCTTCTAGAAAGCTTTTGTTATTTGTGCTTGATTGACTATTTCTTGATTTAATTTCATATTTCTAAGAACTAGGTCTACATCAATTGGTATATTCATTTCATTGATTTGGTTCTTAGTTGATAACATGCTTTTGTTGTTTAGATACATTTGTGATTGTTCTTTGAAGGCATAATCTAGCTATCTAGTTACATGTCCATAGAATTTGTTGATCATCATTTTCTATGTTGAGTGATTGTTTGCGTTTTACATTCATGATCACTTAGATGCCGTGTGAAAAGGTTGGAAGTCATATATCTTAGAGTGATTCTTTGATTTGAGCAATTGGAATTCTTAGCTAGAGTTGGGAGGACTCGGATAGCTAAGCAAGTGAAAGTCTCAACAAGTGGTAGGAGACCTCAGATTATTAAAAATTGTATTGTTTTAAAAAAAGATGAAAATTGGAGCTTATACCAATTCACCCCCTTCCCTCTAGATATATTTACACTATAAAGATAAAGGGAAATTCAAAGCTGCCTAAGGGTTGCCTTAGATGCAGAAGCCTTATCTTGGATATTGGCTATGGTCTTTCTTAGGGCAAGCTCGGTCCCAGCATGGGTCTTCAACTGCTCCTCGTATTTCTTGACTTTAGAAGTGCTAGCAGAGCAAGATTTGAGGGCATCATCTTTCTGCGTAAGAGCCTTCGTCAGCCGAGATATCTCTACAGCCTGCCTCTTTTAGTTAGCCAAAGCCTGCGTCAGCTCCTCCACCGCTTGAAAAGAGAGCACGAGTTAGGGAAATCTAAAAATTGGTAAACAAAAAATGATCATGATGGCACTTACGAAAATTCTGTTGTTAAAAATCATGTGAACCCGCTTATAAGGGCTAGCAACCCTGGCCCCCTTCCAGTAACCATCGCCAATATACCATTCATCGGCAGCCATAGAGCGAAGCATGGAGAGAGGGTCAACTCGAACCTCACTAGAGACAGGGAACCCAGAAGCTGGTGTTAGGATTATGCTCAATAGCAAGAATGTAATAATGTTTTTGACAATCGTTTCATATTAATAAAGTGATTAGTGATTTCTAGTTTAACAAATCTTATAGCATTTATAGTTTAATTATTATAATTGTCAAAAGTAAATAATCATAAGGTCAAAAGACTGAGAAAAGAAGAATTGTTCATGCATCTAGATATGTATGAGGTACACACAAATCTTTAGTAATTCTTGAACAATATTCACAACTTATGATAAAGGGTGGGCTCCTTTATCTTGTTAAAGTTGTAGATTCTTTTGCTAGCATTTAAGTGGGATCAAATGTGTTATGATGAGTCTAAAATCATCAAAGTGTGTTGTCTTTGGGTAAAAAAATCTAGAGCACTAGGTACATTGAATAGGATCACAGTGAATTAATTTATCCACAGCCGTCATTGGATAAAAGTTTTTAATTGAGGACAATCGGAGAGTCTATCTCAATCTTGAGATAAATGATGGACTTATGGTTGCAAGTATTATCATTTGAGCTATCAATGAGTACAATTATATAGCATAATCAATCATTTGTTAATCGATAGAGGACTTCATTTATAGATATGGACATCGTGGCTCCATTTATTAAATGTGAGTAGAATATCATCATATGGATATTTTGAGGTATTGGATATTAAATCTTAATGTTAAGTTTTCAATAGTGCCTATTGAAACATGGCTTCTGGACAAGTCAAAATATCCAAGTTCAAAATATGGTCATATGAATAAATATGGTAACTTAGAGAGCTATAGGTGGTCTATGAGCTCTTGGCAATTATTGGTATTCTTTTCGAGGATACACTATCACCATAAGGATTGTGTAGGGTATGAATGAGAAATATTAATTTATTCTATCTTTATTTAAGAGTTCAATTTTAGTTCTTTTGTGGAATGAACTAAAATTAATATATTAGACCTAAGTGAATCATTTGTTGATTGCGATTAGGTTAAGTCTTTTGAAGCTTAAATTTAGATAGCCCGCCAAGATCCCCAATTCACACGAACTTGCATGGATCCCTTGATATATTCTACCAGACCAATGTATGGGTCCATCTAGAATTGTATTAAGGCATGTGGACTTGTTTCTTTTTGTAAGAATGGGTCTAGTTCACATGTAGACTTTTTATAAAAGTCCAATGGATTTAATAAAATAGGAAAAACAATATTTGGCCCATGTATAGGTGTTGGGCGGCAAGGCTATATAAAATAGCTTATTATATTGTTTTTTATTTTATTATTTAATTAAATGGAAATTAATTAATTAGTTATTTAATTAAAAGTCAAAATCTTTTCCTAATAGGAGGTCTCCCAATGTTATACTATTGTTGGTAGTATAATTAATATTAAAGACTATATTTGATAAGTACAAAAATGAAAGGAGTTATTTATCTAGTCAAATTAAGAAGTCTTTAATATGGTCACAACTACACTAATGAGTTGGATTCGGAGTCTTGGTGTAGGAAAGAATTCTTTTTGGAAAAGGATTCTTTGTCATTAAGTAAATCCACCTAAGAATATGATTCTTGCGTACTAAGTAAATCCTATTTAGGAGAGGACTTGTGAACCTATAAATATAGGTTGTAAATTTCGACCAAGGTATAAGAATTCCATGCTCTAGAATTCAGCCAAGGCATAGGTGGAGACTTGAAAGAAGTTTTTTTTTATTTATTATTATTTTGCTTTTATAGTTAAAAAAAACTTCATCCAACTATAGGGTGTGAATTCGGCCAAGAAGAGAAAAAAAGGGGGAACACTTTTGTTTTTGATAGTTCACTAATATCCTTTACATCAAAAAGGGTTTTGTGTACAAAACCGAATCGGGTTCATACGAGCTTCAATCAAGTAGATTGATAATTCACAAGTGACTGGACGTTCATGGATTTTCTCTTGGAAGTTTATTGTGACTAACAAAGAAAATGATTTTGTTTGTTTCCATCCTCAGGTATACAATTTTAAGAAAGTGAGCCTACACTTCTAGGTGATTCACGTTCATGATTGGATCGGAAGATCTTATGGATTCAATTCGACGCTAGTTCAATCACGAAAAAAAACAAAGGTACAATACTTTTATTATACATTAATTAATCTAGGGTTAAGGTTCTTTCTATTAAAAAGGGAATTGTTTTAAAAAAATATACCAAATCCTAATTTTAAGCTTCCGTCGCTTTTTGAACTGATTTTCCCTACAATTGGTATCAGAGCTTGGTTGTACCCTTGATTAATTTATGTATGTGTACGTGAATCTATTTTTTTTTATTGTAAATATGCAAGTTTTTAGAAAGAGATGGCACTCTAGATATTCACATATATATTTACATTGGAATGTATGGATATATATATGTTTTTTTTTATGTGGTTTGTTATTGCTCAATTTTGGTCATAGAATTTCAATGTGTTTTTGTTTTGGGATTGTAATAAGAAGGGTGTCCTATCATCGCCATAATTTCCTTCTTGATAGTTGCTAAATTATTTTTATTTTATTGTTGTAAAAAAAAAAAGAACTGCACTATATTGTATTAAAAATACTACAGTATTTTATTATTGAAAATTCTTCTGTACTACATTCAAGTATTGAAGACTCTAAGGTTTGAAGAACTGGAAGCAACCGGAACAAGTTTGGGACCGTACGAGCCATGGCAACAAACGTGCATGCGAATGAGCATGTGGCCACGATTGTTGTGGCATGGGCTGCACACGACAGCCTTATGGAAGCCATGGGCTGAGTATGGCAGCCCTTCATGGAGTTGTGGAGTGCGCACGCTCATGGGAGGGAGCCTAGGGTGTGCACGCCGAGGGAGTTCAAACGACGAAAGTCGTGTGAAGACTTGTTCGCCAAAAAAGTAGTTTTTTTTATTCCAAGACATGTAATTTACTTGCTTTTCTAGGATGGACAAAATTTGTAGCTATTTATATTTTTGTAAATATTGCAATGTTTGTCATTGTTTGATAACATGTCATATAGAATAGGAGTGCCACTCATATATCTCTTTTGGTATGAACATGCATTGCATGATTTAGACATCTAACTGGCATCTAGATAACTTGGTAAACCATTTTATGAAATTCGATCCCACACCTTAAAAAAATTGAGTGGGAGAATGTGTTTTGGAACACCTACTGCCTTTAAGTTTAGTTGAGCTTTATATTTCGTGTAATAACCCCAAATGGGTATTCATGAATGGAATTTAGTAAGATACTTCCTTACAAGGATAGACTAGATAATTAACCCAAACGATATCTACTCCCAAAGGAGGGTATTCCTGAGGGAATATATTGAAGGTCGATAACTTGGTAACATACTTAATGTAATTTTATTAATATCCTCCCAAGAATTCTTGTTAATAAAATTGCAAGGCTAAAATTGAAAACATTGGTTGTTAGGTTAACAATTAGGTGGGACCTAGTCCAACTAGTAAATTGTGTGAACTCCCAAAGAAGGCGTGACATTTATGGGTGTTAGATCACCGTTGAATTTTACGATTGAATTATTTTATTTAATTCAAGATAAATATTCAAAAGTGCTATATCATGATTATTTACTTATACAATTTTTGTTATTGTTCAGAAATCATGACCCCATCCCTAATTAACATCTTAAAAGATAATACTTTAACTGGTGATAATTATGTCACATGGAAAGGGAAAATTGAGCTTTTGTTGCAATTCGAAAAGCATAAGTTCGTTATGTGCACTCCTAAACCACCTACTTCTACTAATGAATCTACTCAAGACAAAGAGATGAGTATCAACAGTGGGAGTCTTCAGATGAGATGGCTAAATGTTACATTATGACCACTATCTCCGACGTGTTGCAACATCAACATGAAGGAATGGAGACTGCTGCCGATATAATGATGTCTCTAGAGGAGATGTTTGCTATGAGGTCTGGGATGACTAAGAGAGAGGTAGTGACTGCCTTCATGAAAGATCGCATGATGAAAATCATAGCACATCTTAACATTGCTGAACTAAATGGTGCTGAGATAGATGGTGAGATGAAAATTGACATGATTGTCAACTCACTGTCGGATTCCTTTGATTGGTTCAAGTTGGACTACACCTTAAAAAGTAAGGAATACACCTTGCAAGGCAAGATGCAAGATGTTCAAAGCGCCGAAAAGATTCTTGTGAAAGGCAAGTATCAAGAGAATCATATGGTTGGTAAAGTTGCTACTGTTAAGACCTATCAGAAAGTCAAGAGACAATAGAAGAAAAAGCAACATGGGCCTACCTAGAAAGAGACCAAAAAAGTAACCAAGATCTAAGAGAAGTGTTTCCTCTATGGTGAAAAGGGTCAAAGGAATAGCCTTAATGAGAATGAAATTCAACTTGCGTCTAGGCAATGGAGTGTTAGTGTCTGCTAGTGTAATGAGAGATATTAGAATTAGTTTAGATTCATGTAAGCATTTAGATTTAATAGACGTTTATTATGTACCTCAATTCAAGAGGAATTTAATTTCAGTTTCTTGTTTAAATAAATTTGGATATTTGGTTACTTTTAATAAAGTTATTATTAGTAAGAATAACAAATTTGTTTGCAAATATACGTTGGAAAACGGTTTATTCTACTTGCATCGAAATATCTCTCACTTGTTAGACACAGAATCAACAGAACGTCCACCTTGGCCACATTGTCTTGGCCACCTTGTTACTGATGGCATTGTCATCAAATTCGGTTCTATAGGATTTACCCTTACTTGGCTCCTCCCGACCTTGCCTGTCCCTGGTGGCCAATCCCTGCTTGATCTTTCCCTACTGGACCTCTCACGGTCAGACCCCTCCATAGAGGAATGCACTCGACCAGACCTATCTCTAGATGATCCCCTCTGACCGCTTTGAGGGGGAAGGGTATCACTACTGCTTGCCATAGCCTGGTCAACAGGAACCAACGATAAGTCATGATCGGGCTCATACACAAGCTTCACCAAGTCATGTTTCGGAGGAGGAATGCCTTGAGCCATTTGGTCAACAACTACTTTTCGTCTCACCCGATTGAGGTTCTTAGCTTTCTCAGCCTGCTCACCAGCGACGATATCCAGTTTATATATTGAAAAGGAAGGCATACAGAGAGTAATGAGCAACAAAAATAATAATAAGCTACCATTAGGAAAACTCAGAAACAGAAACTTACTATGCTTGCACCGAGCGAATATCTCAGGAAAGAGACATAGTTCAATCAACTCCTTCTCCAAGTATAAGATGCGGCGATCCCTGACCTCCCAAGCAGCCAGGGCTGCCTTGACAATTGTATCCGTTTACTCTCGGGTCATAACGGGTGTAACCTTGTTCCATAGCTCAGGTCTACAGAAATGCCTCGGGACTCCACTTCGATTTAACCGATGGGATGGATCGGCCACCACTAACTCACCCCAATCTCCGTTAATAAAAAACCAACTGTTCTTCCAGTATTTGTTAGAAGACGGAAACCCCCAGATGAAACCTTTATGGTCTTTATGCATAGGAGAACAGGCTTCTCCTTATTACCATTGGGGATCCAGCTGCTCGGTGACATCGACTAGAGATAAAATGTCCCGTCTATATCAGACCAACCCAAGGTATAAAAATTACGTATCTCTTGAGGGGTCAGGAAGTATTTTACCCCAGTCTTTTTCCATAAATGCCATAGGCTGATCAACACCCGGTATGAATTAGGAGTCAGTTAGGCAGAGGCGACACCCCGTATTTGCCAAGAAGTAGGCAATGAAAGGCTACAAAGGAAAAGTCACCTTAGAAGACAACATGGCTCCATAAATTGCAACTGCACAAGGGGGTGGGTTCCATATTGCACAATCACCGCTGCAAGACAACTTCACCAAACTAAAAAGGTCAAACCGGTCCCTAAACTTCATAAGTTTCTTATCAGTCACCATATTTATCTCAAGATCAAAGGTGCAGGGATGGTTCACCAAAAATCTCAGCATACGAGCCCACAGTTCCCTCGAGACATCTTTCATCTTCAACGTTTGAGAAGCTATCTTCAAGTCACTCGCCAAGCGAATAGTTTCTTTAAGAGAAGCCTTAGAAGTTTGCCTTGTTGTCTTCGACATATCTGAATGGATAGGAACAGAAGTGGAACCAAGAGGGTTAGAAGAAGAAATAAAAAACCCGGGATGAGCCATATAGTAATCCACGTTTAAAGCAATGGGTTGGGATGGAGGAAATTGTCCCCAAAGAAGAGACTCAAGCCTATAAATACTTTCCTTATCGCAGCCTCGATAACATGCATGAGAAGTTCAAAATATCTATAACGAAGAATCGGGACCATACCTGAGATGTACACAAGATGTGATGAAAACACAGAAGTAAGAAGCTAGAAAGCCAAAAATCTGAAAGAAAAGAAAAGAAAAGTTATGGTTTTTTTATGAGAAATCACTATGAAATCGTGAAGGAAAAATGAAAAGTTTTTGAGCTATACATAGGGACGGATGACATCATAAGAACACGCGTACATCGTCACACATGAATAGGGGTAGGCGCACGCGGAACGAAAAACACATGCCATTTGAAATTTGAAAAAGTTGATAAGTGATGTGTCAACCGAAATGAGTGTCATTGACATTAACGTTCAGTCGTAAAGTATTAAATGCACATTTAAGAGTACCACATAAAAAAATAATAATAAATTAAACATACTTTGCCGGGTGAGTTCCATTTCGAACGAGATACTCGGTCTTGTATGTTTAAGGGAGTGTTGTTATTGAAAAAATCTAAGTGATGTGACACGTCAGCAAAAGACTAGGGTAGGGGTGCCACATCGCCAGATGACGATTAGATTAAATTAACTCGAGTAGGATGGAGAAAACCCGAAAAAACCCTTTGACCCAGATAACACAGATGATCGGGTTAGAAAACCTGATTGAGTTGTTAAGATTGGCAGGGCTAGGGTCGGGTTAAATCGGTGATCGAGGTAAACAAAAACGGTCGGTAAAATAGACAATCGAATGTGTGACACTTGTACAATAACCAGATTCGATGAAATTACGACTCAAATACGCTGAAAAAGAATCTGATTTGAACAAGGCTTCTAGAAGCACACTTTGGTAGGAAGACAAACTTCCTTATAGATATCAAAGTCCAGATTAGGAAAGAGATCTAAAAACAATTGAAGTATCACTCAACCCCAAGCAAGGAAAAAAGCACAACTCTACGAAGTTAGAATTTCATTAAATGGCCAAGAATTCCCTTATGTCTACATTAAGCATTAGGGTTTTATACACGTATAAATAGACCCTAAAAAATACCCATAAAGAGGTGAACGCAATTTGACGAGCAAGAGTACGAAAGAGAGATTGAGTGTGTAATTTTTTCCATCATAGTGAATTCTTGTTGCTATCATTGGCAACCGTGGACGATTCCCCACTTTGGGATTTTACCACGTAAAATTCTGCATGTTATTTACTTTCTCGTTAATTTTGTTCGCAATCAGTTGTTACTTGGCTTTAATTGTGTGACGGGGGATTAGTCCAGAAACTGTCAACAATTTTTTTTTTATCAATTTGAGTTTATGTATAATAAGATTTCGATGTTGGGTTGTTTTATTTTTACTAAAATATTGTTCTATTAATTATATTTAGGTTTAATTATCATTGACTTACAACTGGAAAATAAACTTGTGTTTGGTTCAATTTCCAAGTGCTTTATTCAATCAATTTCTATCTACAAGGTTGAAACAGTGGTGTAAATCAGGGTCGAGTCTGGAAAGGTTGCCACGCATGGTCTGAATTTCCCTTTATCTTTATAGTGTAAATATACCTAGAGGGGGGGTGAATAGGTATATGCTTCAATTTTCATCTTCTTTTATAACAATGCAATTTTAATAATGCTAAATGAAAAAAGCAAACAATGACACAAGATGTTTACGTTGTAAACCTCCGAAGAGGAAACATCCACGGGTTGATACCATAACCTCCGGCAAAAGCAAATCCACTATTACAAATAAGAGTTACACACTCAAGCAATCAACACATGCTCTTCAAGCTATCACTCTTGCTCTACCCTTGAACCCAGTGATCTATTATGCCGACTTCCTATCCAAGACCTTCTGTCTCTGGGAAGATTCCTTGCTCACCTATCCGGATCCTCCTGACCCTAGGCAAGACTCCCTTGCTTAGTTATCTGATTCGTCCCGACTCTAACTAAGACTTCCTTGCTCAACAATCTTAGGTCTTCTACCTCTTGTCGAGACTTCCACTTGTTTAGCTATCTGAGTCCTCCCGACTCTAGCTAAGACTTCCAATTGCTCAAATCAAAGAATCACTCTAAGATATGAGATTTTCTACCTCTTCACAAGGTATCTAAGTGATCATGAATGAAAAATGCAAACAAGCACGCAACATAGAAAATGATGTTCAACAAATTCTATGGACATGCAACTAGATAGTAAGATTATGCCTTCAAAAAACAATCACAAATGTATCTAGACAACCTAAGCATGTTAACAACTAAGAACCAAATCAATGAAATGAATATACCAATAGATATAGACCTAGTTATTAGAAATATGAAATTAAATCTAGAAATAGTCAATCAATCACAATAACAAAAGATTTCTAGAAGCAATTCTATGTTTGTCAAGTTTAGAACAAATCAATAATCTTTTCACAAATCTAGCTAAACTTGAAAATCAAATCAACCAACCAAAAAAAGATATCAAAATCATCCTAGTCATGATTCTTAATCAAATGGCATCAATCAATAAGCAGATCTAAGAAGAAAACTAAGAAGAAGATGATTTTACCAATAAGGATGAAAATCACGAAGTCAAGATCTGATCAATACGAAAAATCTAGACATTATTTGGTTCTAAAAATGCTTGGGGTTTGTAGAAATCTTTAAGACACTCGAAATCGGTTTTGAACCAAGTGATTCGGAGTAGAAATGAAAAAGTTATCACAAAAACAAAAATCAAAATGTTGAGAGAAAAAATTCGGCACTTGTTCTTCAAATTCGATTTTCTCAACTTGTAATGAATGAGAAGACCCAAGAGACCAAAAAGCCCCCATGCTTTATTGCCTCCCTAAAATGGTGCATGAGCATCTCGGGGCAGAGCAGCTTTGGGGCCTAGATGGCCACGCTCCATCTCGGGAAGGTGCTCAATGATGGCTTAAGCCATCGCACCTCTTCCCTTGCGCTCCTCTCACGTTCTTCGACCGTTCTTTGTCCTCCAAACTTTGAATTAGAATCCATTTGAAGATTATGAACCGTGACTCCCTCATGAACATGGAAATATAAGATACTCAACCTGCAAAATATAAATTTGACTTGATATATGAAGACAAAGACAACATATGCAACATGAGTTGAAAGTGTAGTATCTTTTGACTTAGAACTCGAAATCAATAGTATGAGCAACCGAAATGACCGAAACTCAATCATGAACAATATAAGGCTAAAATAAAGTTCAAGATAAGTGTTATACAAACATATAAATAAAACAAACACATTTCACACAAGAATGCAAACAAAATAGAGATAGCCTCCAATCATGTATTTTTCAAAACATGTTACTTTCATACCAATGCATGAGCATTCAACTTCAAGAGTTTGAATGTGTTATGCCAAATGATGTGCTACGATGCAGGGACAAAAATGTATGATATATGTGTGTGTACATTTAATGGTGCACAACTAAGTAGGGACACATATGTATGAATTGTGTGTGTGTGTGCGCTTACGCCTTGCAAGAGGAAGAAGTTTCTCGATACCTTAGCATCCAAGAATAGTACCAATCCTCTTGAAGACGAACTTTGCATCTTGAGAAGTTTCTTTTCTTCCTTGAAGCTCTTCTCATCACAAACCACTTAAGCAACTAAGCATTGCAAAGAAATAAAGGTTTGTTATGGAATCAAGCCAACACAAATCTAAAACCTAACAATCTCCCCATTTGGCTATTCCATGACAAAGCCTCTACCTCACCATACAATGATCACTCATAATCAATGTTGATTACATTCTTACATCCTCACATTACAAAGAGATATCCCTGGACTAAAGTGTCTTTATGTGTCTTCAAGAATATATTCACACATTCAAAACACCTGCGAGACAAGAACAACCAAAAGAAATCTTCTACAAAGAAGATAGGTAATATACGAAACAAAACAAAAATTCCCTTATCTCTTCTTATCTATGCAAACAAGACTTCTTTCTCCCCATTAGGACAAGATTTCTCCCCCTTAATGAATTGTCTCCCATTTTTATCAAAAGTAAGTAACATGGTGAGTAAAACACTTTCTCCCCCTTGTTGGCAAGGAATAGACAAAAACATATTACACGACCTAGAGAGAGAGAGGTAAAAACCAAGTGAAAATACCTACAAGGTTATAAGAGATACATAATAAAATCATGAGATAATGAGCAAACAAGTTGTATAGATTCATAGAGAACTAAGTTAGACAAACTAAGTTCTCCCTTAATATATGCTCCACTAATAATAAGCAAGTAAACTTGTTCACAAGGGAATCACAAAATCACACATTTCAAGCAATAAAAGAAAGTAAACCATTATTTTTCAAAATTAATAAGAGAATCATAGATTTTCATTACTCTCTAAAAAATAATCTCTCATTAAGCAAAAACGTGTGTGAAAATGCTTCTAGCATATATAAAAGGAGTGATTGTGATATCAACATGCAAACCACTTCAACACCTATCCATCTAAAACTTTTCCAATCAAGGTCAAACCGATTATCATCCAGATTTTTGCTTTAAAGAGAATATATTTCAACATATGAGTGCTGTATGTGCATGTGGCTTGTCATCCCATTTCTGTTTTTCAACCCGAGCATTCACAATATTTTTTTCAACTATACTCCATTTATTTTTAGGCTTTGTATCAAAGTTTTTTTTTTTAATGATTCTTTTCAACACTTCTTTGATTTTTCTAACATAAACATATACTCTTCATGACGGATTTCACTCATCACAATGGTGTAGCCCTTTCCTACATTGGGTGGCTTTACAACCTATATGAGTAGCCTTTTCCATGAAGGTGCTCGTTGAGTTCTATATAGATACCGAAGCAAAATGGATACTAACCATAGGTCATCTAGCATGTACTAAACAATGAACTTCAAGATGCATCCATAATCTACATGTAGGGAAACATTTGTGCACTTTTAAAAACTTAGACATATAAGAGAAACATTTGTGCACTTTTAAAAACAATATTTACAAAGACTTAAGTGCATGATCTAGAAGCAATAAAAGCTATTTTATCAAGATCATTACTTCTCACATGAGTAGCTCTCAAAGAAATAGATATACAATATAGTTTTGCTTATCAAGCCACTCACAACCACACACAAGCATTAATCAACACAAATCATGCAAATGGATTTTCTAAGAGATACAAACCTCTCTTTGTCCAAGGGCTTTGTGAACAAGTCCGCAAGTTGATTTTTAGTAGGCATATGCTCAAGAGTTACTATTGAATGTTCAACAAGTTCTCTAATGAAATGATGCCTAATGTCTATATGCTTTGTGCGTAAGTGTTGAACCAGATTTTTAGAGATGTTAATGGCACTCATATTATCACAATAGAGAGTCATTTTACCTTGATCAATCTCATAATCCTTGAGAATTTGCATCATCCATAAAAGTTGTGTGCAAACACTTTCGACCGCAATATACTCGGCTTCGGATGAAGAAAGAGAGACAGAATTTTACTTCTTGCTTTGCCAAGAAACCAAATTATTCCCCAAGTAAAAGCAACTGCCCGATGTGCTCTTACGATCATCAATGTTTCCTGTCCAATCCGTATCACAATAGCCAACAAGAATATCATTAGTATCAAAGGAATAGAATAAACCAAGATTATGTATTCCTTTTATATATCTAATGATTCTTTTAACGGCCTTCAAGTGAGATTCTTTTGGATTAGCTTGAAACCTAGCACACTAACCAACACTAAAGCAAATATCTGGCCTACTAGTCGTTAGGTAGAGAAGGCTACATATCATGCTCCTATAGAGACTTTGATCAACATTTTTTCCTTTTTCATCTTTGTCAAGTTTTAAAGTAGTACTTATAAGTGTTTCAAATTCTTTTACACTTTCAAGGCCAAATTTCTTAACAAGATTTCTATCATATTTAGATTGAGACAACATGATACCGTTGCTAGATTGTTTCACTTGCATGCCAAGAAAGTAATTGAGTTCATCTACCATACTCATTTCAAATTCTCTTGACATAACATTCATAAAATCATCAACCTTGGTTTTACATGAAGACCAAAAAACAATGTCATGAACATATAATTGTGCAACAAAAATGTCATTGTCATAATTCTTGACAAACAAAGTTCTATCAATACCACCTCTCATATATTGGTTGCCAATAAGATATTGAGGCAACCTATCATACCAAGCTCTAAGGGCTTGCTTAAGGCCATAAAGAGCCTTTTTCAACTTAAACACATGATTAGGAGAGTGTGAGTCTACAAAACCCTTAGGTTGTTCAACATACACTTCTTCTTGAAGATATCCATTAAGAAAAGCACTTTTGTCATCCATTTGAAACAATTTGAATTTTTTAAGGCATGCAATGGACAACAAAAGTCTAATGGACTCAAGACGTGCAATGGGTGCAAAAGTTTCATCAAAGTCTACACCCTCAACTTGAGTGTATCCTTGAGCCACTAGTCTTGCTTTATTTCTCACTATCTTGCCACATTCATCGATTTTATACCTAAACACCTATTTTGTACCAATCGCATTGATATCTTTAGGTCTAGGAACTAAAGACCACACTTAATTCCTCCTAAATTGATTTAGTTCTTCTTGCATGGCATTAACCCAATATTCATCAATAATTGCTTCATTAATATTTTTGGGCTCAATTTGAGAAATGTAGCAAGCGTATGAAATTTTGTTAGCTAGTTGCATTCTAGTTCTAACCCCTTCATTCAAATCACATATGATGTCTTGTTAATAATGCATATTCGTAAGTCTAGAATTAGAATTTTCAACATCTTGTTGGTTATCATTCTAACCATTTTCTAATTATTGACATTCTTCTCTAGCAACACTATCATTATCATCATTATGACTAGACTCACTTTCATTACAGCTAGTCACATCAATAGGTGCTTTAGTGTCATTCAACAAATGTTCTTTAGGTTTATTGACACCATTATCATCACACAAATCAATCATGCTAAGATCATCTATTTTCATATTAATAGATTCCATAATAGTCTTGGTTTTCAAATTGAACACTCTATATGCACGACTATTATTAGCATACTCAAGAAAGAGACCAATATCACTTTTAGCATCAAACTTTCCTAAGTGATCTTTGTCATTCAAAATAAAACACTTACTCCTAGAAGTGTGGAAGTAACTCACATTGGGCTTCTTGCCCTTCCAAAGCTCATAGGAGGTCTGTTTTATGTCGGGCCGTCTAAAACCTCTATTAGTGACATAACATGCAGTATTGACCGCTTCGGCCCAAAGATTTCTAGGGACTTTCTTGCTATTGAGCATGACCCTAACCATCTCTTGCAAGACACAATTCTTCCTCTCAACAACACCATTTTGTTGAGGAGTTCTAGGAGCCGAGAACTCATGCAAAATCCCATAATTATCACAAAACTCACTAAATCTAGCATTTTCAAATTCACTCTCACCATCACTCCTAATTCGACATATTTTCTTGATACCAAGACCTTTTCCATTTTGAACTTGATTATAAAACTTCTTAAAGTAACCAAAAGTTTCGGTCTTGTCTCTAAGAAAGTACACCCAAGCAAATTGAGAAAAATCATCAACACATAAAAAAATGTATTTCTTACCAGTTATGCTTTCGGTTTGGATAGGTCCCATTAGGTCCATATGCACAAGTTCTAAGGGCTTCTTGGTAGTAAAATTAGTGTACTTTTTATGAGACACTTTGGTTTGTTTACTTAATTGACATGTTTCACAAACACCATCAAGCTTTTTACTAAGACTAGGAAGACCTCTAACAATGTTATATTTCTCAAGCTTCTTTAAATCTTTGCAAACCATGTGGCCCAATCTTTCATGCCATAATTCAAGCTTGTTGCACTCATGTGCCATATTACATGTTAGTGGATCAATCTCTAGATAATAGCAATTGTCCAAAGACTTTTTGACTTTAAAAACAATCTTGTTTTTTTATCGATTATTGTGCACTCATCCTTGTTAAAGCTAACTTCTTTAAAAATTCAACACAAGTGAGTGATGCTTATTAGATTAGCTTGTAGACCATCTACATACAAGGTGTCACGAAGTTTAGGCAATCCGGGGATACAAATTGTTCCCTTGTCAAGAACTTGCTTTTTGGTGCCATCACCAAATGTAACCTATCCACCATCATTCATAACAAGATTCTTAAAGAATTCCTTGTTACCGGTCATATTCCGAGAGCAACCGCTATCTAGGTACCAACAATAGGATGAGTTAGCTCTTAAAGCATATTGTGCAACCAAACATTGTGTTGTGTTTTTCTTAACCCAAACTTTCTTGACAAGTTTCTCATTCCTACTTTTATTAACATGCTTTGACTTGGTTTTAGGCATATTGACTCCATTAGTCATATTTTCAAAGAAATCAAACAAAGCATTATCAGCTTTCCTATGCATAGTAGAATGAGGCATAACACAAGATTTAACAAACAAATCATCAACACATTTATTCTCAATATGCTTTTCCAAAGTCTTCTTAGGTCTAATTCTAGATCCATACATGGATGATTGCCTAGGATCATTCAAAGACATATCATGCAAATCATTGGCAATTCTACACTTACAAATGTATTCAAAACATCTAGGTCTTATATGTCCTACCATGTTGCAATAATGACAAATAGGTATGAATTTGAGAAGTTTACCATTTGCTTGAGCATTCAACTCATTTTGCCTTCTCACATTTTTACCTATTTTGCGTGCAAGACTAGATGCCTTGTCTTTTGTATTTGATGATGACTTAGCTTGTCTTTGGCATTATTGAGTCTTTTCCTTGACCTTCATTGTTGATGTTGTAGGACCTCCGGTAACATTCATGGCTTTACCATTAGAGAGTGTACCTACATTTAAATTGCTACAAGCTTTGACAAAAGTAGATTTGTTAGATGAAGGAGTTGATTTTTCATTAACATGTCCTAAACCTTTTTTGTCGCTTGAAGACTTTTCAACCTTAATGAGAGCTTTCACTTTATTAGAGCTAGATACATCTTGTTAATCATCTCTTTGGCCTCATTAAGTTTGTCATTAAGCACTTTCTCTTGATTCTCATGCTCATTAAGTTTTGCTCTAAGCTCATTTTCAATTCCCCTAGCACGATCAAGAGATTCATCTCTTTGTTCAATTTCATGCTTCAAAATCCTTAATCTATCATTGCTATCAATCAAGTATTTCTCAAGATTAAGAATTTTATCATTAAGATCATTAACACATTTTGAGCTACAATCATGATTTTCTAACCTCTTAGTGAGAGACTTATTGATCTTAGAGGTCCTTTCATTTTCTTGAATAAGATCTTTGATCTTTTGAAAATCTAAGATAGTAGACTCACCTTCAACAAGAGAAGCCATAAAAGAATAAATTTCTCTAATCATGATGAAACAAACAAGAGAAAATAACAAATACTACAAAGAAGATCTCTCTAAGTGCATCTAGACACCGGCTCTGATACCAATTAAATTTCCCTTTATCTTTATAGTGTAAATATACCTAGAGAGGGGGTGAATAGGTATATGCTCCAATTTTCATCTTCTTTTATAACAATGCAATTTTAATAATGCTAAATGAAAATTGCAAACAATGACACAAGATGTTTACGTGGTAAACCTCCAAAGAGGAAACATCCATGGGTTGATACCACAACCACCAGTAAAAGCAAATTCACTATTTCAAATAAGAGTTACACACTCAAGCAATAACCACATGCTCTCCAAGCTATCACTCTTGATCTACCCTTGAACCTAGTGATCTACTATGTCGACTTCCTATCCAAGACCTCCTGTCTCTGAGAAGATTCCTTAATCACCTATCTGGATCCTCCTGACCCTAGGCGAGACTCCCTTGCTTAGTTATCGAGTCCTCCCGACTCTAACTAAGACTTCCTTGCTTAACAATCCGAGGTCTCCTATCTCTTGTCAAGATTTCCACTTGCTTAGCTATCCGAGTCCTCACGACTCTAGCTAAGACTTCCAATTGCTCGAATCAAAGAATCACTCTATGATATGAGACTTCCTACCTCTTCACAAGGCATCTAAGTGATCATGAATGCAAAACACAAATAAGCACGCATCATAGAAAATGATGATCAACAAAATCTATGGACATGAAACTATATAGCTAGATTAAGCCTTCAAAGAACAATCAAAAATGTATCTAGACAACCTAAGCATGTTATCAACTAAGAGCCAAATCAATGAAATGAATGTACCAATAGATATAGACCTCATTTTTATAAATATGAAATTAAACCTAGAAATAGTCAATCAATCACAATAACAAAAGATTTCTATAAGCAATTCTATGTTTATCAAGTTTAGCACAAATCAATAAACTTATCACAAATCTAGCTAAACTTGAAAATCAAATCAACAAACCACAAAATGATATCAAAATCATCTTAGTCATGTTTCTTAATGAAATAGCATCAATCAATAAGACGATCTAAGAAGAAAACTAAAAATAAGATGATTTTACCATCAAAGATGAAAATCATGAACTCAAGATCTGATCACTACGAAACATCTAGACATCTTTTGGTTTTAGAAATGCTTAGGGTTTGTATAACTCTTCAAGACACTTGAAATCGGTTTTTGAATCAAGTGATTCAGAGTAGAAATGAAGAAGTTATCACAAAAACAAAAATCAAAATGTTGAGAGAAAAAATTTGCACTTGTTCTTCAAATTCGATTTTCTCAACTTGTAATGAATGGTAGGGAATGAGAGGTTTTAAAGAAAGAAGACCCAAAAGACCAAAAATCCCCCATGCTTTAGTGCCTCCCCGAGATGGAGCATGAGCATCTCGGGACAGAGCAGCTTTGGGGTCGAGATGGCCACACGCCATCTTGGGAAGGTGCTCAATGATGGCTTAAGCCATTACACCTCTTCCCTTGTGCTCCTCTCGTGTTCTTCTACCGTCCTTTGGTCTCTGAACTCTGAATTTGAATCTGTTTGAAGATTACAAACTAAAACTCCCTCACAAAAATGGATATATAAGATACTCAACCTAGAAAATAGAAATTCGACTTTATATATGAAGACAAAGACAACATATGCAACAAGAGTTGAAAGTGTAGTATCTTTTAACTTAAAACTCGAAATCAATAGTATGACAACCTAAATGACTGGAACTCAATCATGAACAATCTAATACTAAAATCAAGTTCAAGATCCATGTAATACAAACATCTAAACAAACAAACACATTTCACACAAGAATGCAAACTACATAGAGATAGTCTCCATTCATGAAACATGTTACTTTCATACCAATGCATGAGAATTCAACTTCAAGTGTGTGAATGTGTTATACCAAATGATGCGCTACGAGGCAAGGACAGAAATGTATGGTATATGTGTGTGTGCGCATTTAATGGCTCATAACTAAGCAGGGACACATATGTATAAATTGTGTGTGTTTAATACTTACAAGAAAAAGAAGTATCTCGATACCTTAACATCCAAGAATAGTACCAAGAATACCTTACAAGAGAAAGAAGTATCTCGATACCTTAGCATCCAATAATAGTACCAATCCTTTTGAAGACGAACTTTGCATCATGAGAAGTTGCTTTTCTTTCTTTGAGCACTTATCATCACGAACCACTTAAGCAACTAAGCATTACAAAGAAATGAAGTTTAGTTAGGGAATCAAGCCAACACAAATCTACAACCTAACATGGTCTGCCAATCATGGCCGGCCATGCGTGGTACGACCCTTATGCTTGGCTGTTGAGTTTTCAAGCACGACGGGTCGGCACGACATGACTTAGCACGGAGTGACTGGCCAACTTGCTAGGAACAACTAGTGCCACACCGTTTTGTTTTTGATTTTTTTAAAATGCTAATTTTTAAAAAAAGAGTCAATGGATGGCTGTAGGTAAAATCATCCAGCGGATGCATGAAAAATTAAAATTAGGGTTTGGTATAAATAATTTTATTTCCCTTTTCAATAACAAGAACCTTAACCCTAGATTAATTGATGTATATAAAAAGTATCGTACATTTTTCTCGTGATGATTAAACAAGCGCCAAATTGAATCCGTAAGATCTTCCAATCTAATCACGAACGTGAATCACCTAGAAGTGTGGGCTCCCTTTCTTTAATTGTATACCTGTGGATGGAAACAAACAAAAAAAAATTCTTTGTTAGTCACAATTATCCACCAAGAGAAAATCCAAGAACGTCCTGCCACTTGTGAATTATCAATCTTCTTGATTGAAACTCGCATGAACCGGATTTGATTTTGTACACAAAACCCTTTTGATGTAAAGGATACTAGTGTACTATCAAAAACAAAAACATTCCGTTTTTTACTCTTCTCCTTGGCCGAATTCTACACCCTCTATCTATAAGTTGATTGAATTTTGTCTAGAGCAAACACTGAATTTTTCTCCTTTAAAATTCTCTCTTGCTTGGCCGAATTCCCATTGGAAAACAACCTTGCTTGGCCAAAATTTTACTCATAAAAAAAACTTAGGGCTGACCGAAATATATAAGACCTATATATAATGACCGAATTCCCTACCCTAATCTATTTAGGGTTGGCCAAAATTTACATGTATTTAGTTTAGGAGACTTAATCCTTTCCTAAGAAGGATTTACTTGGTGGGCAAGAATCCTATCCTTAGGTAGATTTACTTAGTGACTAAGAATCTTTTTCCAAAAGGAATTCTTTCCTACACCAAGACTCCTAATCCAACTAAATAGTGTATTTGTAACCATTTTAAAGATTTCCTAATTTGACTAGATAAATAATTCCTTTTATTTATCTACTTATCAAATATAATCTTTAAAATTAATTATACTACCAACAATTGTATAATATTAGGAGACCTTCTCCTATTAGGAAAATATTTTGACTTTTTAATTAAACAGTTAATAAATCAACAAATTACTTAATTTCCATTTAATTAAATACTAAAATAAAAAATAATATATTTAGGCTTTTATATATTAGCCTTGCCGCCCATGACAATATATAGGCATATATATTATTTTTCTTATTTTATTAAATCCATTGGACCTTTTTTTTTTATAAAAAATTCACATGTGAACTAGACTCATTCTTACAAAAAGAAACAAGTCCACATGCCTTAATACAATTCCAGATAGACCCCTAAATTGGTTCGGTAGAATATATCAAGTGATCCATGCAAGTTCGTGTGGATTGAGGATCTTGACGGGCTATCTAAATTTAAGCTTCAATAGACATAACCTAATCACAATCAACAAATGATTCACTTAGATCCAATCTATTAATTTTAGTTCATTCCACTAAATAACTAAAATTGAACTCTTAAATAAAGATAGAATAAGTTAATATTCCTCATTCATACCCTCGTGAAGAATACCAGGAATCGCCAAGAGCTCATAGACTGTATAGCTCTCAAAGTTACCATATTTACTCATATGACCACATTTTGAACTTGGATATTTTGACTTGTCCAGAAGCCATGTTTCAATAGAAACTATCGAAAACTTAACGCTAATATTTAATAACCAATACCTCAAGATATCCATATGATGGTATTCTACTCACATTTAATAATGGAGCCACGATGTCCATATTGATCGGTCTATTTCTATACATGTTTTAGGTCCCCATTTCCTATTATTTGTGCATTGTTCTTGGGTGAAATTAGGTATTTTATACGTTTTTTTAGCATGTGTATGTCACATTCCATTCAAAAGGTACAAGACGTTATTTCGAAGAAAAGGAGCAAAATGATAATTTTCGGTCCAGTGCAGAACATCTATATTGCGGGGCACATATCTTTTACATCTGATCGAATTGTGTGTCTTACAATCTATGGATTAAAAGCCCCGGAAGTCTATTTTCTGACGCACTTTATGGATTGTGTAAGTTCCTCGGTTTTTGATTTGCTTATTTCATTGACAACCACATTTTGGGATCAATATTGTAAGGGTAGTTTAGGGCTTCATTGTTCATAACCATGCTCAAGCATCAAAGGTAAAATTACTTGCTTAACTTTATTGAAGATATTTAGTGCACACACTCTCACTCATGCATTCTATTTTAATTATCTTGCTTGCATGCTTATTTTCCATTTTGAGTGCCTTGTGTGTCTTATTTTTTATTTGAGTGTGAATGTATGTTTGTGCCTTAGAAAGAGGATTTTTCCTCTATACCGTTGTCTAGACCGCTCTATGTGCAGTGCCCCCGCCACGGCCTGCACTTCGGTGTTTGGCAAAGGATGCACGCTGTGTCTACTGCGGTCTGTGCGTGTTGCCTATGCCGCGGCCTCTCAAGCGGAGTTTTACAGAGGATGCATGATGTCCAGACCGCGATCTGTGCACGCTGCATGCATAACTGCCTACAGAGCGGCGTTGTCCAGACGATACACCACTCTCTGTGCCACGGTCTGGACACTTGCCTGGACCACGGTAAAGCCAGCGGTCTTGACGAGTTTTGGTTGCGTTTTGCCAAAAACGACAGTTTCACTTTAGGCTTCATATATATACATCATCTTCTTCCCAATTCATTTTAAGAGCTTTCAAACCTAGTTTTAAGAGTGAGAAAAGGTTCTTTAGAGAGATAAGCTCCAAGAAGGCATTTTTACTCAACCATCCTTAAAATCCAAAGCATCAAGCATCTTTCAAGCATGGATTTATTGTGTGTTCATGACTAGGTATTCTCTACATGTTCTAAACTTTATGTTTTCATTACTAAGACATGTATACCTTGGTTTTTACTCTTTATTGCTTATTAATTTCTTGCTTGGTTGTTTAATTGCTTTTATGACATGCTTATGTGTTGATTGTTGGTTGAGATGCATTAATTTGTGATAGCTAACATTTAGGACGATTTTACCTTTCTAGCTAATTCTTCTTGCCTTTGCATTTAGAACATTGATATCTAGGATTTTCTTTAATTGTCATTATTAATCCTAGATAAGCATGAATGTATTGACCTAGCATTTTTGCATATTGAATATTCTTGCATATTCACTTAGGTTGCCATTATCTCTTCATTGTTGTTTTAGCTTGTGGCTAAGTGGTTAGTGCACAAAGCTAGCGATCCAAAATCGCTATTATGTCCAGTTGGGTAGAGTGAAAGGGTTAGTAACTGGAGGGTTAGACGGAAGGTCAACCTAGGTTGTAAAATTTTACTCAATAGTGGATTTTGAGGATCGAGGGTGGCGCTCTAAATAGCCTGTAGTTTTTCCCATTTGGAGGGTTTCCACGTATATTTTCCGTGTTGTTATTGTTTTATGTTTGTTGTCATTTAATTGAGCATTTAGGTAGAATGAGGTAGAATTGTTAATATTGATTAATTCGCAAAATTGGTAATCTATCGAATTAAAACCTATTAACCCCCCATCCCCCTCTCCAGATTATAGATACACACTTTCTAGGTAATTTCATATTGCAATTACGATATTCCTAGAAGAAGTTATGCCTATTTTAGTACCCAATGGTCAGATCAGTCATAATTTCGTGAATAATGACAAGATTTATTTTACAAGTTGTCGTAATGGGAAATATTTCCTTCTTGGAATTGGTTGGGAGTCTTGTACAAACAAGTTGACACCTAATCCTAATCTTACTTCAATAAGCAGTCGTTTTTTTGGATTAGGAAAGAAATAAAATCCCAACAAGGTAGAGTTCTATATGGGAATTGATTTCCCTGATATTTAAGGACATGACTTAGCATTTACACCTATATAAACCCAATGTAAACCCTTATTTCGGGTTATACAAGAAAGGTCCTAAGCAATCAAGGGGCCGTCCTCCACCACTCTATCACCATACATCACATCACAACTTTCATTCATCTTTACACATCGAAGATTCGAAGACGAAGAAGAATTCATCATCGAAGATGAAGAAGAACTCATTGAAGGCTAAGATAGGTTTATCTTTTCTTTCACTTCTCTTATTTTCTTCATGTGTAACTAACACATATTAGGGAATCAATGTGAACCTCTATCAATGCTCTTTATTAGAATTAACGATATTTTCAATAATTTGAGTTTTGATTTATTCAATTCATTATATTTCTTAATTCTTTATTCTTACTAATGGACAATCATACATTGGCACGAATTTAGGGTTTTGATAATTTAATGATTGAGGTTGGGGTATTGATCTATACGTAATCTTAATTAATATTCAGTTGAATGGATAAAACTGATCTTAGCATTGATCTATGCAAGTAGGTTTTGGTTCATTGTTTATTGTACTTAATGGGTTCTCTGTTGTAGTTTGAGCCATTGATCTATGGGTAAATTGTAATTGAGAACACTTGATTCATTACAGGATCATACGGTAACAATGATACTTAAGATAAAAATGAACCCTTAACTTGATTAATATTTTGTTATCAAAGTCAATTCAAAACATTGAGTAAACATAGTTGGAAGCATTGATGACCTAATTCTTCCATTTCTTGATTGCAACACCAATTCTTTGTTAAATTGCTTTAAGAGGATAATTTAGTTTTCATTCAATCTTCAAACAATCTCTTCACAACAAATATCTCGTTTACTTTTGATTTAATTAGAATTAGAATTAGTTATAATCAGTAAATCACTTTTCCTCGTGGAAACGGTCCTTACTTGCCGTTGTGCTTATTTTCACGATTCGTGCACTTGCGAGTATTGTTTTTATGAACACGATTTACAATACATCACATATCTATAAAAGAAGTCCTCTATTGATTAACAAATGAATACCACCAAACTATCAGGATAGACTATGCTATATTATCGTACTCATTGATAGCTCAAATGATAATACTTGCAACCATAAGTCCATCATTTATCTCAAGATTGAGATAGACTCTCTGATTGTCTTTAAATGAAATTTTTTATCCATTGACAGTTCTAGATAAAGTATTTCATTGTGATCCAATTTAATGCACCCAGTGCATTAGATTCTTTTACCCAAAGATACCATACTTTAATGATTTTAGACTCATCATAGCACATTTGATCTCACTCAAATGGTAGCAAAAGAATCTACAACTTTAACAAGATAAAGTCTCCCAACCTTTATCTTAAGTTGTGAATATTATTCAAGACTAACTAAAGAATTGTGTCTACCTCATATATGTCTAGATGTATGAACAATTCTTCTTTTCTCATAGTCTTTTGACCTTATGATTATTTAGTTTTGACAATTATAACAATTAAACTATAAATGCTATAAGATTTGTTAAACTAGAAATCACTTTACTAATATGAAAAGATTGACAAATACATAATTATACTCTTGCTATCGAGCATAATCCCAGTAATCTCCCACTTGCTCTATAGAAAATGTGTCATATCTCTCATCTCCAAGTTCTCTAGATGCACATCAAAACTCTTTTGTGTAAGAGCCTTTATAAAGGGATCCGCTAGATTATCTACTGAAGCGATATTGGTAATCGTCACATCACCCCTATGCACAATTTCCCTCAGAAGGCGATACTTTCTTTCAATGTGTTTCCCTCTCTTATGACTTATTTATTCTCTCGAATTAGCCACTGCTCCACTATTGTCACAATAGATAGTGATCTGCTTATTCGCATCAGTAATCACTTCAAAGTCAATCAAGAATTGGTGGAGCCAGACAACTTCTTTAGCAGCCTCGCATGCGGTAACATACCCGACTTCCATGGTGGAATCAACAATACAAGATTGCTTGATACTCCTCCATATGACTGTCCCTCATCCAATAGTAAACACAGATCCTGATGTTGACCTCCTAGAGTTAGAATCTGACTAGAAATCATAATCTATATACACAATGGGAATTAAATCCCATCCAGGGTATACAAGCATATAATCTCTCGTTCTCCTGAGATACTCGAAAATATGCTTGAATGTCGTTCAGTTATCAGGACCAGGCTTTGATTGAAACCTGCTAACTATGCCCACAACAAAAAAAATATCTGGTCTAGTTTAGAGCTTGCAAACATGAGACTTCTAGCTACCGATGCATATGGAACCCTACTCAAGAATTGATCCTCATGCTCATTCTTAGGAACTTGTTCCTTAAAAAGTTTGATTCAGTGTCTGAAATATGCTTGACTGCCGTACAGCTATCAGAACCAGGCTTCGATTGAAACCTACTAACTATGCCCACAACAAAACAAATATATGGTCTAGTTTAGAGCATTGCAAACATGAGACTTCTAACTGCTAATGCATATGGAACCCTACTCAAGAATTTCTCATCGTGCTCATTCTTAAGAATTTGTTCCTTAGAAAGTTTGATTCCATGTCTGAAAGATAACATACCTTTCTTGGAATCTTGCATGGAAAACCTAGACAATATTTCATCTATGTATGAAGCTTGGGATAATGCAATCGTTTTATTCTTTCTATCCTTTATGACTTTGATACCAAGAATATAACTTGCTTCTCCTATGTCTTTCAGATCAAATTGTTTTGCTAACCATTCTTTTACTGATGTCAATACACTTACATTGTTTCCGATGAGTAGTATATCATCAACGTAAAGAAATAGGAAAACTAACTTGTCACCTTTAATCCTTTTGTTTACACATGGTTGATCAAGGTTTTGATTAAATCCAAAACTTTTCACAGCTTAATCGAACCTTATGTTCCAGGATATGGATGCTTGCCTCAATCCATATATGGATCTTTGTAACTTGCAAACCTAATGGGTTTAAGCATGGCCACATGAGAGAAGGTTTCTTCATAATTGATACATTCCTTCTGTGTATAACCTTTAGCTACTGATCTAGCTTTAAAGGATTCCACATTTCCATCCATTCCTCTTTTCCTCTTGTATACCCATTTGCACCCAACGGGTTTTATCCCTTTAGGCAAGTTTACAGGAGACCAGACTTTGTTTTTTAAAATAGATTCAATTACGGATTGCATTGCCTTTTGCCAGTGGTGACAATCAACATCTTCCATTGCTTCCTTGTACATACAGGGATCATCGTCGTCCGGAAGATTATCTACAGATTCTGCTAGACCGATGTATCTCTCGGGTTGTCTACTACCTCTCCCACTACGATGAGGTATGGTAGATTGTTGATCTTGTGTTGGTACGGAACTTCCAATTGGGCTTGGTTGTGAAACCTCTTGTGGAATTGTATCTCCTGAAAGGTCATTCTAGACAATTCTACTTTTAGGCACAAAATTATTCATATAGTCCTTTTCTAGAAATTTCGCATTTGTCGAAACAAGTACTTTAAGATTTGAAGGACTATAGAAATAATTTCCTTTTGTTCCTTTTGGATACCCTACAAATATGCATGTTTCTGAACGGAACTCCATCTTTTCTGTCTTTCCTTTTAACACATGCGCAAGACATCCAAATATTCTTAAGTGTTGTAAACTAGGCTTTCGCCCGGTCCATAACTCACGCTATGTTTTAGGAAGCGACTAAGATGATACATCTTTTAGAATGTACATAGCAGTTTGTAAAGCAGATCCCCAAAAAGAATCAGGAAGCGTTGAATAACTCAACATAGATCTAACCATGTCTAAAAGAGTTATATATCTCCTTTCTGCCACCCCATTTTGTTGATGTGTACCTGGTGTAGAAAACTGAGAAATTATCCTATTATCAATAAGATATTGCTGAAACTCACTAGATAGATATTCTCTACCACGATCAGACCTCAAGTTTTTATGTGTTTCTCAAGCTAATTTTCTACTTCAGCTTTAAATGCTTTGAACATATCAAAAGCATCCGACTTACGTCTCATGAGATACACATAGCCAAATCTTGAGTGATCATTCTTGAAAGTGATGAAGTACTCATATCCACCTCTAGCTTGAATGCTCATAGGTCAACACACATCAATGTGTATCAATCTTAAACATTCGATAACTCTTGTGCCTTTGGTCGTAAACGACTTTTTAGTCTTTTTACCTTTCAATCAAGATTCACAAGTTGGTATATCATCAACCTTTAAGTCACTTAGAGGTCCGTCACTAACCAATCTTTTAATCCTATTAAGGTTAATATGACATAGGCGCAAATGCCATAGGTAGGTTTCATCTTTTGATAATTTTACTCTTTTATGATTAGGTTCCGTTGATTCTGTGTCTAACAAGTGAGAGATATTTCTATGCAAATAGAATAAACCGTTTTCCAATGTACCTTTGCAAATAATTTTGTCATTCTTACTAATAAAAAAAGCTTTATTAAAAGTAACCGAATAACAAATTTATTTAAACAAGAAACTGAAATTAAATTCCTCTTGAATTGAAGTATATAAGAAACGTCTATTAAATCTAAATGCCTAATATAAACTAATTCTAATATCTCTCACTGAACTAGCAGACACTAACGTTCGATTCCCTAAACGCAGTTGAATTCATTCTCATTAAGCCTTCTCCTTTCCTTGAACCCTTGAACGAAAAAAAAACATGGTTAGTGGCTCCACAGTCTGTGATCCAAGAATCTGTAGAATCTGCCAAAAAACGTGTTTCAAAATAATTAATATTACCTTCTTCCTTCTTTTCCTGAGACTTTGGGCAATTTCTTTTCCAATGTCCCTTTTCACCATAAAGGAAACACTTCCCATTGATCTTGGTTACTCTCTTTGTCTCCTTTTTGGTAGGTCCTAGTTGTTTTTTCTTCTGTTGTTTCTTGACCTTCTTACGGCTCTTAAAAGTAGCAACTTTACCTATGGTATAAATCTCTTGACCCTTGCCTTTCACACGGATTTTCTCGGAGCTTTTAACATCTTGCATCAGGCCTTGCAAGGTGTATTCCTTATTATTCAAGGTGTAGTCCAACTTGAATTGATCAAATGAATCTGATAGTGAGTTGACAATCATGTCAATTTTGGTCTCACCATATATCTCATCACCATTCAGTTCAGCAATGTTAAGATGTGTTATGAATTTCATCGTGTGATCTTTAACACTCTGTCCAGGTTTCATCCTAAGATTCATAAAAGCAATCACTACCTCTCTCTTAGTCATCCTAGACCTCATAGAAATCATCTCCTTTAGAGACATCATTATATCGGCAACAGTCTCTATTCTTTCATGTTAAAGTTGCAACACGCCGGAGATGGTGGCCATAATGTAACATTTAGCCATATCATCTACAGACTCCCACTGCTGATACTCATCTTTTTGCTCCTGAGTAGATTCATTAGTAGGAGTAGGTGGTTTAGGAGTGCACAGAATGAACTTATGCTTTTCGGATTGCAATAAAAGCCCAATTTTCCTTTTCCATGTGACATAATTATCACTAGTTAAAGTATTTTCTTTTAGGATGTTGATTAGGGATGGGGTCAAGATTTCTAAACATTAACAAAAATTATATAGGTAAATAATCATGATAAAGCACTTTCGAATATTTATCTTGAATTATAAATAAAATAATTTAATTGTAAAATTCAATGGTGATCCAACACCCATAAATGACACGCCTCCTTTGGGAGTTTGCACCATTTACTGGTTGGACTAGGTCTCTTCTAACTGTCAACATAACAGCCAACATTTTCAATTTTTTCCTTGCAATTTTATTAACAAGAACTCTTGGGAGGATATTAATAAAATTACATTGAGTCTGTTACCAAGTTATCGATCTTCAATATAATCCCTCACGAATATCCCTCATTTGGGAGTAGATATCGTTTAGGCTAATTGTCTAGTCTATCCTTATAAGAAAGTATCTTGCAAAATTCCATTTATGAATACCTCTTGGGAGGTTTTTATAAGAAACATACAGCTAAACTAAACTTGGAGGCCATAGGTGTTCCAAAACACCTTCTCTCGCTCAATTGTTTAAGGTGTATGATCGAATTCCATAGAACGGTTTACCAAGTTATCTAGATGCCAATTAGATACCTAAATCGTTCAATGCATGTTCAAACCAAAAGAGATATATGAGTGGCACTCCTATTCTTTATGACATGTTATCATATAACAACAAATATTGTAATATTTACGAAAATATAAATAGTTGCAATTTTGGTCCATCCTAGAAAAGCATGTAAATTACACATGCCTCGGAATACAAAAAACTCCTTCTTGGCGAACAAGTCTTCATGCGACCATCGTCATTTGGACATCCTTCGGCTGCCTCCCATGGATGTGCGCATGCCACAACCTCATAAAGCGTTGCCATGCGTAGCCCATGGCTTCCATAGGGCTGCCATGCGTAGCCCATGCCACAACAATTGTGGATGCGTGCTCTTCACATGCACGTTTGTTGCTTTGGATCACACTGTCCCAAACTTGTTCCAGTTGCTTCCAATTCTTCAAACCTTCGAGTCTTCGATACTTGAATGTATTACAGAAGAATTTTAAATAAAAAATAATGCAGGTTTTTTTTATTACAATAAAGTACAGTTGTTTTTAATTACAATAGAAAAATAAAAAAAAACCTTAGCAACTACCAAGATGAAAATTATGGCGATGATAGACCACCCTTCTTGTTACAATCCCAAAACAAAAATACATTGAAATTTTAGGACCAAAATTGAGCAATAACAATCCACATATAAAACAGATATATATCTATACATTCCAATGTAAATATACATGCGAATACCTAGAGTGACATCTCTTTCTAAAACATGCATATATATATTAAAAGAAAAAGATTCACGTACACATACATCAATTAATCAAGGGTACTACCTAGCTCTGATACCAATTGTAGGGAAAATCGCGCAGCGGAAGCGTGAAAAATTAAAATTAGGGTTTGGTATAAATAAAAAATTTTCCTTTTTGAATAATAAGAACCTTAACCCTAGATTAATTGATGTATATATAAAGTATCATACCTTTTTCTCGTGACGATTGAACAAGCACCGAATTGAATGCGTAAGATCTTCCAATCCAATCACGAACGTGAATCACCTAGGAGTGTGAGCTTCTTTCTTTAATTATATACCTGAAGATAAATACAAACAAAATCTTTTTCTTTGTTAGTCATAATAATCATCCAAGAGAAAATCCAAGAACGTCCTGTCACTTGTAAATTATCAATCTACTTGATTGAAACTCGCGTGAACCCGATTTGATATGTACACAAAACCCTTTTGATGTAAAGGATACTAGTGTACTATCAAAAACAAAAATGTTCCATTTTTTTCTCTTCTCCTTGACCAAATTCTACACCCTATATCTATGAGTTGATCGAATTTTGTCTAGAGCAAAAACTAATTTTTTCTCCCAAAAAATTCTCTCTTACATGGCCGAATTCTCTCTTGGAAAACAACCTTGCTTGGCCGAAATTTTACTCATAAAAAAAACTTAGGGCTGGCCAAAATATATAAGACCTATATATATTGACCGAATTCCTTACCCTAATCTATTTAGGGTTGGCCGAATTTTACATGTATTTAGTTTAGGAGACTTAATCATTTCCTGAGAAGGATTTACTTGGTGGACAAAAATTATATCCTTCGGTTGATTTACTTAGTGACCAAGAATCCTTTTCCAAAAAGAATTCTTTCCTACACCAATACTTCTAATCCAACTAAATAGTGTATTTGTGACCATATTAAAGATTTCTTAATTTGACTAGATAAATAATTCCTTTTATTTATCTACTAATCAAATATAATCTTTAAAATTAATTATACTACCAACAATTGTATAATATTATGAGACCATCTCATATTAGGAAAAGATTTTGATTTTTTAATTAAATAATTAATAAATCAACAAATTAATTAGTTTACATTTAATTAAATATTAAAATAAAAAATAATATATTTAGGTTTTTATATATTAGCCTTGCCGGCCATGACAACACATAGACATATATATTATTTTTTTATTTTATTAAATCCATTTGACTTTTTTTTTAAAAAGCTCATATGTGAACTAGATCCATTCTTACAAAAAGAAACAAGTTCACATGCCTTAATACAATTCCAGATGGATACCTAAATCGGTCCGGCAGAGTATATCAAGTGATCCATGCAAGTTCGTGTGGATTGGGGATCTTGGCGGTCTATCTAAATTTAAGCTTCAACAGACATAACCTAATCATAATCAACAAATGATTCACTTAGATCCAATCTATTAATTTTAGTTCATTCCACTAAAGAACTAAAATTGAACTCTTAAATAAAGATAGAATAAGTTAATATTCTTCATTCATACCCCAGACAATCTTAATGGAGAAAGTGTATCATCATGAAGAATACCAGTAATCGTCAAGAGCTCATAGACCGCGCATGGCTCTTCAAGCTACCATATATACTCATATGACCATATTTTGAACTTGGATATTTTGACTTGTCCAGAAGCCATGTTTCAATAGAAACTATTGAAAACTTAACGTTAAGATTTAATATCCAATTCCTCAAAATATCCATATGATGGTATTATACTCACATTTAATAATGGAGTCACGATGTCCATATTGATCGGTCTATTTCTATACATGTTTTAGGTCCCCATTTTATATTATTCATGCTTTGTTCTTGGGTGAAATTAGGTATTTTATATGTTTGTTGAGTATGTATAGGTCACATTCCATTCAAAAGGTACTGGATGTTATTTTAAAGAAAAGGAGCAAAAAGACAATTTTCGGTCCAGTGCAGAACATCTATATTGCGGGGCACATATCTTTTAGCTCTGATCGAATTTTATGTCCTACTTCCTATGGATTAAAGACCATGGAAGTCTAGTTTCTGACGCACTTTACGGATCACAATTACGATGTTCCTAGAAGAAGTTATGCTTGTTTTATTACCCAATGGTCAGATCAGTCATAATTCCGTGAATAATGACGGAATTTATTTTACAAGTTGTCAGAATGAGAAATATTTCCTTCTTGGAATTGTTTGGGAGTCTTGTGCAAACAAGTTGACACCTAATCCTAATCTTACTTCAATAAGTAGTCTTTTTATTGGATTAAGAAAGAAATAAAATCCCAACAAGGTAGAGTTATATATGGGAATTGATTTCCTTGTTGTTTAAGGACATGACTTAGCATCTACACCTATTTAAACCCCATGTGAACCCAAATTTCGGGATATACAAGGAAGGGAGGTCCTAAGCCATCAAGGGGGCCATCTCCCACCACTCCATCACCATACATCACATCATAACTTCCATTCATCATTACACATCGAAGATTCAAAGACGAAGAAGAATTCATCATCGAAGACGAAGAAGAACTCATTGAAGGCCAAGATGAGTTTTATCTTTTCTTTCTCTCTCTGATTTTCCTCATGTGTAACTAACTCATATTAGGGAATCAATGTGAACCTCTATCAATACTCTTTATTAGAATTGACGATATTTTCATTAATTCGAGTTTTGATTTATTCAATTCATTCTATTTCTTAATTCTTTATTCTTATTAATGGATGATCATACGTTGGAATGAATTTAGGGTTTTGATAATTTAATGATTGAGGTTAGAGTATTGATCTATATGTAATCTTAATTAATATTCAGTTGAATGGATAAAACTGATCTTAGCATTGATCTCTGCAAGTAGGTTTTGGTTTATTGTTCGTGTACTAAATGGGTTCTCGGTTGTAGTTTGTGCCATTGATCTATGGGTAAATTGTAATTGAGAACACTTGATTCATCACAGGATCATACGGTAACAATCATACTTAAGATAATAACGAACCCTTAACTTGATTAATATTCTGTTATCAAAGTCAATTCGAAACATTGAGTAAACATAGTTGGGGAGCATTGATGACCTAATTCTTTCATTTCTTGATTACAACACCAATTCTTTGTTAAATTGCTTTCATAGGATAATTTAGTTTTAATTCAATCTTCAAACAATCTCTTCACAATAAATCTCTCAGTTACTTTTGAATTTAATTAGAATTAGAATTAGTTATAATCAGTAAACCACTTTTCCTCGTGGGAACGATCCTTACTTGTCGTTGTGCTTATCTTCACGATTCGTACACTTGCGAGTACTGTTTTTATGAACATGATTTACATCACATCACATATCTATAAAAGAAGTCATCTATCGATTAACAAATGAATACCACCAAACTATCAATGATAGACTATGCTATATAATCGTACTCATTGATAGCTCAAATGATAACACTTGTAACCATAAGTCCATCATTTATCTCAGGATTGAGATAGACTCTCTGATTGTCTTCAAATGAAAACTTTTATCCATTGACAGTTCTAGATAAGTATTTCATTGTGATCCAATTCAATACACCCAGTACACTAGATTCTTTTGCCCTAGGATACAAGGATACCACACTTTAATGATTTTAGACTCATCATAATACATTGATCCCACTCAAATGCTAGCAAAATAATCTACAACTTTAACAAGATAAAGTCGCTTAACCTTTATCTTAAGTTGTGAATATTATTCAAAACTAATTAAAGAATTGTGTCTACCTCACACATATCTAGATGTATGAAAAATTCTTCTTTTCTCATAGTCTTTTGACCTTATGATTATTTACTTTTGACATTTATAACAATTAAACTATAAATGATATTAGAATTGTTAAACTGGAAATCCCTTTATTAATATGAAAAGATTGACAAATACATTATTATACTCTTCCTATCAAGCATAATCCCAACAATCTTCCACTTGCTCTATAGCAAATGTGTTATATCTCTCATCCCTATGTTCTCTAGATGCCCATCAAAACTCTTTTGTGGAAGAGCCTTTATAAAGGGATCCGCTAGATTATCTGCTGACACGATCTTGGTAATCGTCACGTCACCCCTATGCACAATTTGCCTTAGAAGGTGATACTTTCTTTCAATGTGTTTCCCTCTCTTCTGACTTCGTGGTTCTCTCGAATTTGCCACTGTTCCACTATTGTCACAATAGATAGTGATCTGCTTATTCGTATCAGGAACCACTTCCAAGTCAATCAAGAATTGATAGAGCCAGACAGCCTCTTTAGCAACCACATATGAGGCATCATACTCGACTCCCATAGTGGAATCAATAATACAAGATTGCTTGATACTCCTCCATATGATGGCCCCTCTATCAATAGTAAACACAGATCCTGATGTTGATCTTCTGGAGTCAAAATTTGTATACCCAATAGGAATTAAATACCATCCAGAGTATACAAGCATATAATCTCTCGTTCTCCTGAGATACTCGAAAATATGCTTGACTGCCGTCCAGTTATCAGGACCAGGCTTCGATTGAAACCTTCTAACTATGTCCACAGCAAAACAAATATCTGGTCTAGTACAGAGCATTGCATATATAAGAATTCCAACTGCCAATGCATATGGAACCCTACTCAAGAATTGCTCCGCATGCTCATTCTTAGGAACTTGTTCCTTAGAAAGTTTGATTCCATGTCTAAAAGGTAACATACATTTCTTGGAATCTTTCATGGAAAACCTAGACAAGATTTTATCTATATATGAAGCTGTGGATATTACAATCATTCTATTCTTTCTATCCCTTATGACTTGGATACCAAGAATATAACTTGCTTCTCCTAAGTCTTTCATATCAAATTGTTTTCCTAACCATTCTTTTACCGATGTCAATACACCTACATCGTTTCCGATGAGTAGTATATCATCAAACGTAAAGAAATAAGAAAACTAACTTGTCACCTTTAATCCTTTTGTAAACACATGGTTCATCAAGGTTTTGAAAAAATCCAAAACTTTTCAAGGCTTGATTGAACCTTATGTTCCAGGATCTGGATGCTTGCTTCAATCCATATATAGATCTTTGTAACTTGCATACCTTTTCCTCTTGGCCTTTTTCAATGAATCCTTCTTGTTGCATCGTATAGATGCTTTCGTCAAGACTTCCATTAAAGAAAGCTGTCTTGACGTCCATTTTCCAAATCTCTAGTTGTAACCTTTAGCTACCAATCTAGCTGTAAACGTTTCAACCTTTCCATCCATTTCTCTTTTCCTCGTGTATACCCACTTTCACCCGATGGGTTTTATCCCTTTAGGCAAGTCTACAGGAGACCAAACTTTATTTTTTAACATAGATTCAATTTCGGATTGCATTGCCTTTTGCCAATGGTGACAATCAACGTCTTTCATTGCTTCCTTATATGTATAGGGATCATCGTCGTCCGAAAGATTCTCTACAGATTCTCCTAGACCGATATATCTCTCGCTTTGTTTACCAACTCTCCCACTACGACGAGGTACGATAGCTTGTTAATCTTGTGTTGGTATGAAACTTACAATTGTGTTTGGTTGTGAAACCTCGTGTGGAATTGTATCTCCTGAAAGCTCATTCAGGACAATTCTACTTTTAGGCACAAAATTATTCATATAGTCCTCTTCCAGAAATTTAGCATTTGTCGAAATAAGTACTTTAAGATATGAAGGACTATAGAAATTATATCTTTTTATTCCTTGTAGATACCTTACAAATATGCATGTTTTTGAATGGGACTCCACCTTTTATGTCTTTCCTTTTAACACATGCGCATGAGATTCAAATATCCTTCAGTGTTGTAAACTAGGCTTTCGCCCGGTCCATAACTCATGAGGTGTTTTAGGAACCGACTTATATGGTACATCGTTTAGAATGTATATAGCAGTTTGTAAAGCATATCCCCAACAAGAATTAGAAAGCACTGAATAAATCAACATAGACCAAACCTTGTCCAAAAGAGTTATATTTCTCTTTTCTGCCACCCATTTTGTTGAGGTGTACCTAGTGCAGAAAAATGAGAAATTATCCCATTATCCATAAGATATTGCTGAAACTCACTAGATAGATATTCTCTATCACGATCAGACCTCAAGATTTTTATGCGTTTCTCAAGCTGATTTTCTACTTCAGCTTTAAATGCTTTAAACATGTCAAAAGCATCCGACTTATGTTTCATGAGATACACATAGCCAAATCTTGAGTGATCATTCGTGAAAGTGATGAAGTACTCATATCCACCTTTAGTTTGAATGCACATAGGTCCACACACATCAGTGTGTATTAATCCTAAACATTTGATGGCACTTGTGCCTTTGGTCGTAAACGACCTTTTGGTCATTTTACCTTCCAAATAAGATTCACAAGTTGTTAGATCATCAACCTTTAATTCACTTAGAGGTCCATCACTAGCCAATCTTTTAATCCTATTAAAGTTAATATGACCTAACTCAAATGCCACATGTAGGTTTCATCTTTTGATAATTTTACTCTTTTATGATTAGGTTCCGCTGATTCTGTGTCTAACAAGTGAGAGATATTTCTATGCAAATAGAATAAACCGTTTTTCAATGTACCTTTGCAAATAATTTTGTCATTCTTACTAATAATAAAAACTTTATTAAAAGTAACCGAATAACCAAATTTATTTAAACAAGAAACTGAAATTAAATTTCTCTTAAATTGAGGTACATAATAAACGTCTATTAAATCTAATAGCCTATACGAATCTAAACTAATTCTAATATCTCTCACTGAACTAGCAGACACCAACGCTCCATTGCCTAAACGCAAGTTAAATTTGTTCTCATTAAGGCTTCTCCTTTCCTTGAACCCTTGTACGGAAAAACAAACATGATTAGTGGCTCCGGAGTATATGATCCAATAATCTGTAGAATCCGCCAAAAATTATGTTTCAAGATAATTAATATAACCTTCTTCCTTCTTTTCCTAAGACTTTGGGAAATTTCTTTTCCAATGTCTCCTTTCACCACAAAGGAAAAACTTCCCTTTGATCTTGGTTACTTTCTTTGTCTCCTTTTTGGTAGGTCCTAGTTGATTTTTCTTCTATTGTTTCTTGACCTTCTTACGAGTCTTAACTGTAACAACTTTACCTATGGTTGGAATCTCTTAACCCTTGCCTTTCACAAGGATTTTCTCGGCGCTTTGAACATCTTGCATCAGACCTTGCAAGGTGTATTCCTTATTATTCACGGTGTAGTCCAACTTGAATTGATCAAATGAATCTGATAGTGAGTTGGCAATCATGTCAATTTTGGTCTCACCATCTATCTCATCACCATTCAATTCAGCAATGTTGAGATTTGCTATGACTTTCATCGTGTGATCTTTAACACCCTGTCTAGGTTTCATCCTAAGATTCATAAAAGCAGTCACTGCCTCTCTCTTAGTCATCCTGGACCTTATATCAAACATATCCTTTAAAGACATCATTATATCGGCAACAATCTCCATTCCTTCATGTTAATGTTGCAACACGCCGAAGATGGTGGCCATAATGTAACATTTAGACATCTTATCTAAAGACTCCCACTGATGATACTCATCTCCTTGCTCATGAGTAGATTCATTAGTAGGAGTAGGTGGTTTAGTAGTGAGCATAACGAACTTATGCTTTTCGGATTGCAATAAAAGCCCAATTTTCCTTTTCCATGTGACATAATTATCACCAGTTAAAGTATTGTCTTTTAGGATGTTGATTAGAGATGAAGTCAATATTTCTAAACAATAACAAAAATTATATAAGTAAATAATCATGATAAAACACTTTCGAGTATTTATCTTGAATTATAAATAAAATAATTCAATCGTAAAATTCAACGGTGATCCAAAACCCATAAATGACACGCCTCCTTTGGGAGTTCGCACCATTTACTAGTTGAACTAGGTCCCACATAACTATTAACATAACAACCAACATTTTCAATTTTTAGCCTTGCAATTTTATTAACAAGAACACTTGGGAGGATATTAATAAAATTACATTGAGTGTGTTACCAAGTTATCGACCTTTAATATATTCCCTCACGAATATCCCTCATTTAGGAGTAGATATCGTTTGGGCTATTTGTCTAGTCTATCTTTGTAAGGAAGTTTATTGCAAAATTTCATTCATGAATACCTCTTGGGAGGTTATTACATGAAACATACAGCTCAACTAAATTTGGAGGCCGAAGGTGTTCCAAAACACTTTCTCCCACTCAATTGTTTAAGGTGTATGATCGAATTCCATTGAGTGATTTACCAAGTTATCTAGATGCCAATTAGATACCTAAATCGTTTAATGCTTGTTCATACCAAAAGCGATATATGAGTGGCACTCCTATTCTATGACAAGTTATCATACAACAACAAATATTGTAATATTTACAAAAATATAAATAGCTACAATTTTGGTCCATCTTAGAAAAGCATGTAAATTACACATGTCTTGGAATACAAAAAACTCCTTGGCAAACAAGTCTTCATGCGACCATCATCGTTTGGACATCCCTCGGCTGCCTCCCATGGGCTGCCATGCGTAGCCCATGGCTTCCATAGGCTGCCGTGCGCAGCCCATGCCACAACAATCGTGGTTGCGTGCTCTTCGCATGCATGTTTGTTGCTTTGGATCGCATAGTCCCAAATTTGTTCCGGTTGCTTTCAATTATTCAAACCTTCGAGTCTTCGATACTTGAATGTATTACAAAAGAATTTAACATAAAAAATACTACATTTTTTTTAATACAATATAGTGCAGTTTTTTTTTTTAAATTATAATAGCAAAATAAAATAAAAAACTTTAGCAACTACAAAGATTGAAATTATGGCGATGATAAACCACCCTTCTTGTTACAATCCCAAAACAAAAATACATTGAAATTCTAGGACCAAAATTGAGCAATAACAATCCACATACAAAACATATATATATATATATATATATATATATATATATAACCATACATTCCTGAAACAAATATTATGGCGTGTATATTATGGGTGGAGTGTAGCCATCTTCAACTGCCATCCATGCCCTATCATGAATTTGGCATATGTACGACTCCATCTTGCCTTACAAGAGGCATAATTCAACCCGGTGAGGAGTGGAGGTCTAGTGCAAGCAGCTCCCCCATTGCCACGATTTCCACTCATTGTGTTTAATGAATGAATGATATGAATGCAAATGTATGAATGATCAATACACACACAAAATACAACACACGCCAAAATGAGCTAGGATCACCTATGTATGTCTAGGAACCTGCTCTGATACCAATTGAAACAAATATTATGGTGGGTATAGAATTAATCTAGAGGGGGGATGAATATATTTTAAACAAATTTACCCAATTTTAGTTAAAGGTCAAGATTACTAGTTACAATAAAATCACAAGTGTAAAAATGCGGAGATATAAACGACACTTGAGATATACGTGGAAACCCTCCAAATGGGAAAAACCACGGGCTGATGAGTGCGCCACACTAGAACCTTGAATCCACTAATGGCAAGGAATTACAACCTAATCCTTGTTAAATCCACCACTGCTACCTAATCCCAGTATAAGTGAACCTAGTTCATCTTGCTTGTGCTTTAAGCTACCTACTCCCGGAAGCAACACAAGTCTTACTTAAAGAGATGGTTTAGCAAGCAAAAACACTTAACTTGTAAGAAGATAGTGAAGAGCTTACCAAACAATATGTGATGAAGCAACCATATCCATAGATGCACTCTAGATGAACTTATATGATGCAAGATGAAGTTTTGATGCACATGGGAATGCTTTAAGTGATTAAAAATGAGTTCTTGGAAGTGTTTTTCCTTTGAAATGTGTTCTAAGGAAAATATGTGATATATTGAACTCTTACGCGACCTTAAGACAATGGATTATATATATATAAGATCCGAACAAAGTGAGGTCATTTTGGAAAAAACATTCCAGCTTCCTCTGTGTGCACTGGTGAGGTGCACTGATCAAGCAGCGCACTGCCTAAAAATTTCAATAGGCATTGGACGAGTGGCGTTGCACAGTGGCTCAACACAAGCGCAAAATCACTGGAATGTTTGCGCTGGTGAGGCTGCACTAGACGAGTGGCGCACCATCAGCTCATGCACATTTTTTCAAATATGCTTGGGTGCAGCAGCGCATGACTAGCGACAGTCCACTGTGAATGTTACGCTTGTGGGGTGCGCTGGTCGGGTAGCGCAAGACCTATTTTTTCAACACTCAAATGCACACAAACAATAAGTTCAAGAGTGATAAAATTGCATCCTATTTTAATGCCTAGCATGACATAAAAATTTCATAGCAATATGCAAATAGGTCAACAAGATTCATTTAAACTTAAATGCACACAAGTAAACACTTAACATATATGATCAAGAGTTATGCATGAATATGTGAGTGTGTGCAACTATCTCTTCAAAGCAAGTAAGCCCAAGAATTTCACCTTTGGTGCTTCTTCTCTTGAGGTTTTGAGAGCCTAAGCTACTCTTACATAAATACCCCAAAAATGTGTTTTGTTCACGAAATAAACCAATCAATAAATGAGGACTTTACAATCTCCCCCTTTGGCTATTTCGTGACAAAACCACCACTCACATTAATCCTCACAAAACAAAATAAAACGCCGGGAAGATATTTTACATTACAAAGAGATAAACAGAAGAAAAACTTCAAGTCTCTAATCTCTTGAAGAACTATCAACCCTACACACAAAGCAAGCACAAATACACTTTCCAACCAAGTGCATGTGAGATAATCAAGTGAATATAAAACAAAAGCATTTGCATTTAAAGAATATGAAAATAACAACATGCAGTGTATGTGAATGCAATGCTCCCCCTCAACTGGTTACTCCTCCTACATGTAAACTCCCTTTTCAAACCAACACTACTCCCCTTTTTTGTCATGATATAGTCAAAAGAGAAGTCCCCAACCGGGTCACTCAAGGCAAAGAAAGAAAAGAGCATACAAGATTGTTGCATAATTATATAAGCCACATTTATGCAATCTCAATTGATAGGAGAGACGGAAGGAGATTTATTTGAAGACAATGTGTAAATAAAAAAAAAATGCTTTGCATACAAGACTTGTTGCATTCAAGTCCAAAAACAATAGTAATTGGCAAAGCAAATGACAAAGGTTTCCAAAATAATTCAAACCAATTTCACCATTTGTCATGAGAGAAGCAAGGATATAGATTGTTCATAGATGTCAAGTTTTAATAGCACTATATCCAACTTTATAAGTAAAACATGGCATGAGCAACTTTGCACCCTACTTGATTTTTTCAGGAGAATACCTGTACGATAGTAGCCATGTTCAACTAATAAAGAAAGGGAGACATTGATTAAACATTTTAGTCTCACTAGCATTTTTCACACAATGTGTTGCACTTAACAATTGCAATTATCAAATCATGGTTTATCATTTTTCATTAGCATGTCATTTAAAGAATCATCATGTCATGGAGATAATTATGGGTCATTCAATTATGTATTTCCAATGTATATCTCCTAGGCCAAAAATGCATGTTTGAACATAAATATGACATGGATTGTAATCAAAGCAAAGTTCATACTTATTTAAGAAAATACAATATACTATAAGTGCAACCAAGCTACTCAAGCAATCAATAAAGAGGCATAAACATATTTAAGAAAAATTGCATGCAAAAAGTATACAATAGCTATCTTTGCTTGAGTTCCCCATATGGGGTCAAAGACCACAACACATCACTCCATTAAACAAATCCCAATAGATCTAGTAAGAGGCTTGAATCGAGTAGCATCTAAGGGTTTAGTAAATAGATCCGCTAGTTGATCATTCGTACCTACATGCTCAAGTACAATGCATTTGCTCTCAACTAGTTCTCTAATAAAATGATGATGGATGTCAATATGCTTAAACCTAGAATGCTGAACCAGATTATTTGAAATATTAATTGCACTCATGTTATCACAAAAAAGAGTAAGAGTACCTTGATTGAATCTATAGTCAACTAGCATTTGCTTTATCCAAAGGAGTTGTGTGCACCCACTACCAGCATCAATGTATTCGACCTCAGGTGTGGATAAGGAAATCGAATTTTGCTTCTTACAAAACCAAGAGACAAGATTGATCCCAAGGAAAAAGCAACAGGCCCGATGTACTTTTCCTATCATTGCAATTTCCTGCCCAATATGCATCACTAAAGCCTACAAGACTAGCATTAGTGTCAAAAGAGTACCAAATCCCATAGTTGGATGTCCCATTCACATATCGAATGATTCTCTTAACGGAAGAGAGATGAGACTCCTTAGGATCCGATTGGTACCTAGCACATACACCCACACTAAAAGAGATATCGGGCATACTTATGGTCAAATAGAGCAAACTACCAATCATGCCACGATATAAAGTTTGGTCCACACTTTTACCACTAGCATCCTTGCTTAGCTTCAAAGTGGTACTCATGGGTGTATCACAATGTTTGGCACATTCAAGGCCAAATTTTTTCACTAGGTTTTTGTCATATTTAGCTTGGGATATGAAAATCCCATCATCCATTTGCTTAATTTGTAAACCTAGAAAGTAACTTAACTCACCAACAAGACTCATCTCAAACTCATGAGACATGACATCAACAAATTATTGGATTTTGGTGTCATTTGTGGAACCAAAGACTATCATCTACATAGATTTGAGCTATGAAAAGCTCATCTTTGTTTTTCTTTATGAATAAAGTCTTGTCAACACTACCCCTAGTGTAGCCATTGTCTATGAGATATTAGGTGAGACACTCATACCAAGCCCTTGGTGCTTGTTTCAACCCATACAAAGCTTTGTTGAGGTGATAGACATGATTAGGGTGGTGAGGATCCACAAACACTTTCTCTTGTAAGAAACCATTGAGGAAGGCACTCTTAACATCCATTTGATATAATTTGAACTTGTGCAAACAAGAAATGGATGAAATAAGCCTAATGGACTCAATCCTAGCAACGGGAGCAAATGTCTCCTCAAAGTCAATACCCTCAATTTGAGAGTACCCTTATGCTACAAGCCTAGGCTTGTTTCGTATAATGTTGCCATCCTTATCGGATTTGTTCCTATATACCCACTTGGTGCCTATCACATTGGTGTTCTTGGGCCTAGGAACTAGAGTCCAAACCTCATTTCTTTCAAATTGGTTAAGCTTTTCTTACATGGCAAGAACCCAAAATTCATCTTTTAAGGCTTCATCAATTTTCTTGGGTTCTATTTGAGAGGTGTAGCAAGTGTAGCTAATAAGATTAGCCATTTGACGCCTAGTCCTAACACCCTCACTAACCTCACCAATAATGTCATCTTTGTCATGAGGTTTCCTAACCCATGATGCAGGTTCTTTTGAGTCCAAGTGAGGAATCTTATCACTAAGTTGTGCTATGTCATCATCAAGATTAGCCTTTTCAACATTAGAGATATCACCTACTTTCTCCAAATGATAGTCATCAACTAAACCTACCTCCTTCTCATGGTCATTAGATTTGAGCCTAGTATCATCAATGACCTACATTAGATGATTCCGTAATGGTCCTAGTCCTTAGATTGAAAACTCTATAGGCTCTACTATTCAAGGCATAGCTAATGAAGATACCCTCATTACTCTAAGCATTAATTTTGCAAAGTTGATCACGGTCATTCAAAATGTAGCATTTGCTTCCAAAGGTGTGGAAGTAGCTAACATTTGGCTTTCTACCTTTTCGTAACTCATAGGAGGTTTGCCTAGTGTAGGGCCAAAGAAAGACTCTATTTCCTATGTAGCATGCCGTATTGACGGCTTCGGCCCAAAGATTCCTAAGGACATTGTTGCTAAGCAATATCACACGGGCCATTTCTTGAAGAACCCTATTTTTCCTCTCAACAACTCCATTTTGTTGAGGTGTCCTAGGAGCCAAAAACTCATGAGAAATGCCTAGACTATTGCAAAAGTTTTCAAAATTGGCATTCCCAAATTTCTTCCCATGGTCACTCCTAATTCTCTTAATGCTTTTAATCTTGGAGTTCATTTTATTTTGAATTTTAGAACAAAGCATTTTAAACTTGTCAAAAGTTTCAGATTTTTCTCTAAGGAAATAAGTCCATGTGTACCTAGAGAAGTCATCTACACACACAAAAATGTATCTCTTTCCACCTAAACTCTCAGTTTGCATAGGACATATAAGATTCATGTGGAGAAGCTCTAGAGGTTCCTTGGTGGTTACATATTTGCCCTTTTTGTGCATACTCTTGGTTTGCTTCCGTTGTTGGCAATGTCCACGAATACCATTAACCTTTTTCCCAAGCTTGGGAAAGCCTCGCAGAACATTGAACTTATCTAAGATTTTTAAATCCCTAAAGTTCATGTGACCAAGTCTTTCATGCCACAACTCTATTTGTTCATCCTTCGACACATTACAAGACACACTTCTAGCCTCAAGACAATAACAATTGTCATTAGACATCATACCTTTTAACAAGGTTTGCCCATTGGGCAATAGGATAGAACAGTAATTTTTCTTAAACAAGACGGAGAGTCCATCATCACTAAGATGTGAAATGCTTATCAAATTGGCTTTTATACCATCAACATACAAAGCATTGGACAATGAGGGTAATCCGAGAATGGAAATGGTTCCCTTTCCTTTGACTTTATTTTTGGATCCATCACCAAAGGTGACATTTCCTCCCTCCTCCAATACAAGAGTCTCAAAGAAACTCTTATTTCCAGTCATGTGCCTAGAGCACCCACTATCCAAATACAAAAAATCACAAAAATGAGCTTTCGAAGCAATTTGTGCAACAGGGCAAAGGTGTTCATCTTCAAACCCAAGCCCCATCTTGTCACTTGGCCTCTTTCCAATATCTAGCATGTGGTCAAGTTTCTTGGTGCTAGAGTTCATCTTGGCCAACAAATCTCTAGCATCTTCAAGCTCTTTCTTCAACCCTTATTCACTTCTTTTAGATATCACCAACTCTTCATTTAGTTGATCAACTTGAGTTGAGAGGTCTAGGTTTTCTTCTTTCAATCTCTTGATTTCATTCTTATTTTTCAACCTTGAACTCTCAAACCTAGTCATGTAGTCCTTGAGATCCATCATTTCCACACTTCCATTTGTGGTTTGTGATGAATATCAATAATCACTTGAGTAGTTTCCCTCTTGACTTTCACTTTCTTCTTCACTAGCTTCTCTACTCCTAAGAGAGGACGTAAAGGCTATGAAGTTGGCCATGAGTTCTTCATCATCCGAAGACTCATCTCATTCATTTGAGTTATCACTCTCACTCCATGTGGCAGCCATCACTTTTCCCTTCTTCTTGACCTTGTGATTTGCACATTCCAGGGTAAAGTGACCTATTCCACCACATTCATAGCATTGAACCCCTTTCTTCTCGGTCTTTTCTTGCCTAGGCTCAAACTTTTTGAAGGAAGCCTTTTTCTTTAAGTCTTGACCCTTGGATCCAAAACCTTTCTTCTCGGATGTAGAATTTCTTGAACTTCCTCATTAGCAAAGCCATTTCTTCATCCGAGTCATCACTTTCCTCCTTCTCAACCTTGGAGGATTTCAAAGCCATATCTTTTTGGTTTTTCAGTGGTGTGGGATTAGGACATTTCCTAGATTCGTAAGCTAGAAGCCTCCAAATCATTTTACTCGGCTTCATGTCTTTGTAACCACTATTCTCTTCCAAAGCCGTCACCTTAGACTCAAATCTATCGGGTAGAGATCTCATAATCTTTTTCTTGATCTTCTTATCTGAGTAAGGATCACCAAGTTGATGACTTTGGTTCACAATGTCCATCAACCTCACTTCAAAGTCATTGAAGCACTCGTTCTCATCCATCTTGAGCAACTTAAATTGCGTTTGGAGAACTTGAAGCTTAGATTCCTTAACCACATCGATTCCCTCGTGTGTAACTTCTAGGATGTCCCATGCCTCCTTAGCTATCCTAGTATTTTGAACCAACGTGTACTGGTTCTCATCCATTGCACATGGGATGGCATGCATTGCCTTCCTATTCCAGTTTCACTTTGATAATTCAAACTCTTGTGCATTCCATTGTGCCATTGGTTTAAGTACATAATATCCTCCATCTGCCGGAGTCATCATGGGTGGAGTGTAGCCATCTTCAACTGCCATCCATGCCCTGTCATGAATTTGGCATATGTACGACTCCATCTTGCCTTTTCAAGAGGCATAATTCAACCCGGTGAGGAGCGGAGGTCTAGTGCAAGAAGCCCCCCCATTGCCACCATTTCCACTCATTGTGTTTAATGAATGAATGATATGAATGTAAATGTATGAATGATCAATACACACATAAAATGCAACACACACCAAAATGAGCTAGGATCACCTATGTATGTCTAGGAACCTGCTCTGATACCAATTGAAACAAGTATTATGGTGTGTATAGAATAAATCTAGAGAAGGGGTGAATAGATTTTAAACATATTTACCCAATTTTCGTTAAAGGTCAAGATTATGAAAATGCCCCTAGCTAGTTACAATAAACTCACAAGTGTAAAAATACGAAAATATAAATGACACTTGAGATATACGTGGAAACCCTCCAAATGGGAAAAACCACTGGCTGATGAATGCGCCACTAGAACCTAGAATCCACTAATGGCTAGGAATTACAACCTAATCTCAGTTTAATCCACCACCACTACCTAATCCCGGTATAAGTGAACCTAGTTCATCTTGCTTGTGCTTTAAGCTACCTACTCCCGAAAGCAACACAAGTCTTACTTCTCAATGAAGAGATAAAGTGTCCTAAGTGAATATATGATGATATTCATTGAACACACAAGGCTGGGAAACCCTATATGCTTATCTAAGATAATGAGATGACAATTAATGCAATCCTAGATATCAAGTGCTAAATGACATGTTCAAATAGCTTAGCTAAACATAGATCAATCAATCCTATGAAGCTATCACAATACAACACTCAATCCTGTCATCACAACAATCTCTAATTTGTATCTAGAAATATTCTAAGAGAATAAAATTATTTAAAGAGATGGTTTAGCAAGCAAAAACACTTAACTTGTAAGAAGATAGTGAAGAGCTTACCAAACAATATGTGATGAAGCAACCCTATCCATAGATGCACTCTAGATGAACTTAGATGATGCCAGATGAAGTTTTGATGCACATAGGAATGCTTTGAGTGAATGAAAATGAGTTCTTGGAAGTGTTTTTCCTTTGAAATGTGTTCTAAGAAAAATATGTGATATATTGAACTCTTACACGACCTTAAGGCAATGAGTTATATATATATAAGATCCAAACAAAGTGAGGTCATTTTTGAAAAAATGTTCCAGCTTTCTCTGTCTGCACTGGTGAGGTGCGCTGGTCGAGCAACGCACCACCAGCGCACTGCCTAAAAATTTCAATAGGCACTGGACTAGTGGCGCTGCACAGTGGCGCAACACAAGCTCAAAATCACTGAAATGTTTGCGCTGGTGAGGCTGCGCTAGACGAGTGGTGCACCGCCAGCGCATGCACATTTTTTCAAATATGCGCGGGTGCAGCAGCGTACCTCAGTGGTGCATGACTATCGACAGTCCACTGTGATTATTGCACTGGTCAAGTAGCGCACCACCAGCACAAGGCCTATTTTTTCAACACTCAAATGCACACAAACAATAAGTTCAAGAGTGATAAAATTGCATCCTATTTTAATGCCTAGCATGTCATAAAACTTTCATAGCAAGATGCAAATAGGTCAACAAGAGTCATTTAAACTAAAATGCACACAAGTAAACATTCAACATATATGATCAAGAGTTATGCATGAATATGTAAGTGTGTGCAACTATCTCTTTAAAGCAATTAAGCACAAGAATTTTACCTTTGGTGATTCTCCTCTTGAGGTCTTGAGAGCCTAAGCTACCTTTACTTAAATACCCCAAAAATGTGATTTGTTCACGAAATAAACCAATCAATAAATGAGGACTTTACAATTCCAAAGTAAATATACATGCGAATACCTAGAGTGTCATCTCTTTCTAAAACATACATATATACATTAAAAAAAGAAGATTCACGTACACGTACATCAATTAATCAAGGGTATTACTTGGCTATGATACTGATTGTAGGGAAAATCACCCAGCGGAAGAGTGAAAAATTAAAATTAGAGTTTGGTATAAATAAAAATTTTCCCTTTTTGAATAACAAGAACCTTAACCCTAGATTAATTGATGTATATAACAAGTATCGTACCTTTTTCTCGTGACGATTGAACAAGCGCCGAATTGAATCCTTAAGATCTTCCAATCCAATTACGAATGTGAATCACCTAGGAGTGTGGGCTCCCTTTCTTTAATTATATACCTGAGGATGAAAACAAACAAAAAAAAATTCTTTGTTAGTCACAATAATTCTCCAAGAGCAAATCCAAGAACGCCTTGTCTTTTGTGAATTATCAATCTACTTGATTGAAACTCGCGTGAACCCGATTTGATTTTGTACAAAAAACCCTTTTGATGTAAAGGATACTAGTATACTATCAAAAAAAAATGTTCCGTTCTTTACTCTTCTCATTGGTCGAATTCTACACTTTATATCTATGAGTTGATCGAATTTTGTCTAGAGCAAAAACTAAAATTTTCTCCCTCAAAATTCTCTCTTCCTTGGACGAATTCTCTCTTTAAAAACAACCTTGCTTGGCCAAAATTTTACTCATAAAAAAAACTTAGGGCTGGCCAAAATATATAAGACCTATATATATTGACCGAATTCCTTACCCTAATCTATTTAGGGTTGGCCGAATTTTTCATGTATTTAGTTTAGGAGACTTAATAATTTCCTATGAAGGATTTACTTAGTGGACAAGAATCCTATCCTTAGGTAGATTTACTTAGTGACCAAGAATCCTTTTCCAAAAAGAATTCTTTCTTACACCAAGACTTCTAATCCAACTAAATAGTGTATTTGTGACCATATTTAAGATTTCCTAATTTGACTAGATAAATAATTCCTTTTATTTATCTACTTATCAAATATAATCTTTAAAATTAATTATACTACCAACAATTGTATAATATTAGGAGACCTTCTCCTATTAGGAAAATATTTTGACTTTTTAATTAAATAATTGGTAAATCAACAAATTAATTAATTTGCATTTAATTAAATAATATAATAAAAAATAATATATTTAGGCTTTTATATATTAGCCTTGCCGGCCATGACAATACATAGGCATATATATTATTGTTCTTATTTTATTAAATCCATTGGTCTTTATTTTTATAAAAAGTCCACATGTGAACTAGACTCATTCTTACAAAAAGAAACAAGTCCACATGCCTTAATACAATTCCAGATGGACCCCTAAATCGGTCCGGTAGAGTATATCAAGTTATCCATGCAAGTTTGTGTGGATTGGGGATCTTGGCAGGCTATCTAAATTTAAGCTTCGATAGACATAACCTAATCACATTCAACAAATGATTCACTTAGATCCAATCTATTAATTTTAGTTCATTCCACTAAAGAACTAAAATTGAACTCTTAAATAAGGATAGAATAAGTTAATATTCCTCATTCATGCCCTAGACAATCTTAATGGAGAAAGTATATCCTCGTGAAGAATACTAGTAATCGCCAAGAGCTCATAGACCGCCTATAGCTCTCTAAGTTACCATATTTACTCATATGACTACTTTGATAAGATAAATGAGCCCAACCTTTATCTTAAGTTGTGAATATTATTCAAGACTAACTAAAGAACTGTGTCTACCCATACATATCTAGATGTATGAACAATTCTTCTTTTCTCATAGTCTTTTGACCTTATGATTATTTACTTTTGACAATTATAATAATTAAACTATAAATGCTATAAGATTTTGCTAGACTAGAAATCACTTTATTAATATGAAAAAGATTTTCAAATACATTATTATACTTTTGCTATCGAGCATAATCCCAACTAATATGTGCGCCACACATCCAATCCTCAAATCCACTATTGAATGAAAGTTTACAACCTAGGTTGACCTTTCGTCACATCCTCCAGTTACTAACCCTTTCACTCTACCTAGAAGGCCTTAATAGTGATTCTTGATCAACATGCTTGTGCACTAACCAGTTAGTCACAAGACTTAACTTCAATGAAGAGTCGCAAACAACCTAAGGGAATATGATGAAATATTCAAACATGCAAGTAGTGCCAAGCTACACTAAATGCTTATCTAGAAATTCAAAGATGTCAATAAATTCAATTCCTAGATATCAATGTCTAAATGCAAGTGCAAGAATACCTAACTAGATATGGCTATGAAAGACTAATATCTAGTTATCAAATAAAAGACAATCAGCAAAAGTTGTCATGAACATGGCAAGGAACAGTCAATGCAATTAATAAATGCAATCAAATAGACCTAAACAATATCTAAATGCAAAGCATAAAGATTTAGCTAGAAGGGTAAAATCATCCTAAATGCTAGCTATCACTAATCACTATTCTCAACCAACAACCAACAACACAAGCATGTGATAAATGCAATCAAACATAAGAACATGCATTTAATTAACAATAAAAGCTAAACCAAGTCATACATGTCATAAGAATGAAAAGAGGCAATCTAGAACATGTAAAAGTTACCTAGTTAAGAAACATATGAAGACCCATGCTTGGAAGATTAATAATGATGCTAGATGTGATTGAATGGGAGTTTGGTTGAGTAAAAAAGTGTTCTTGGAGCTCTCTTTTTCTATGAGTCAATTTCTCTCGCTTAGGGATTCAATTTCAAAGCTCTAGGTCTGATTTGGGATGAAGATGATATATAAGGTGTAAAAACGAGCTGTATAAGAAAAGACAATTTAGCCCAAATCAGGTTTTTCGCTATATGTTTCACACCAGGCAGGGGCGAAAAGTTATGGAGCAAAAATCACTATAAAATTTTTGCTACATGTTTCGCACTAGAAGGGGGCGAAAAGTTATGGAGCGAAAATCCGCTCTCAACACTCTATCTTGAAATTCAAGCATATCAAAATGTGACCAAATGACTTTGAAGCCTTTCGTATAATATACCATTGGAAAGGTATAGAAGTCAACATTTTACTCCAAATAAAAATGTGATTTGGATGACTGTAGAAAAATTTATGGTCAAATGAGTAACCAAAGGTCAGAAACGGACAAGAACAGAGATGCCCTGTTTTATGGTCACTTTGGAGATTTCAAAACCAATCCAAACGGTCATGAAATATTACGAATATTATACCGTTGGAAAGGTATGGGTATCTAGTTTGTACAAAAAGTTTCAAAACTTATTTTCAAGCAATGAATACAATGTTATGGTAACAAAACCATACATAGGTCAGTTTTAAAAAATACTTAAATCATTAAAAACCATTCTTTCGAAACTAGACACATTACTCAAAATAACCATACCAAATCTAACTCAATGCATACAACATGTAATCATATGATTAAAAGCAATGCATGATCATGAAAACATAAATGCAATCGTAGAAATGCAATAAAAAAAACATACATGAAGTGCAAGTGTGATTGTGAAGAAATGCACACATGAGCAATGAGAAACAAGGAATGAATGCATGTCAATACAAATACATGTAAGTGTGTATTTGTAACTAAATCTCTTCAAAGAGTTAAACAAGTGATATACCTTTGAAGCTTGAACTTGATCACGAGCAAATCTTGCCTAAACTACCTTTACATAATTTTCCCCAAATATGGTTAAATGCATGTAAGTGTGTGTGTGTAACTAAATCTCTTCAAATAGTTAAATAAGTAATATACCTTTGAAGCTTGAACTTGATCATGAGCGAAGCCAGCCTAAACTACCCTTACATAATTATCCCCAAATGTGGTTTGTCAATCGAAATAAGCCAATCGAATACCGAGGAACTAACAATCTCCCCCTTTTGCTATTTCGTGACAAAACCACTCAATCACAAAGTATCCTCACAAAAAATAAAAACAACAAGAGGTTGTTAGGTTCTAGATTTTTTTTTGCTTGATTCCATAACAAAACTTCATTTCTTTGTAATGGTTAGTTGCTTAAGTGGTTCGTGATGATAAGAGCTTTAAGGAAGAAAAACAACTTCTCATGATGCAAAGTTCATCTTCAAGAGGATTGGTACTATTATTGGACGCTAAGGTATCGAGATCCTTCTTCCTCTTACAAGGCATAGGCACACATATAAACAATTCATTCATATGTGTCCCTGCTTAGTTGTGCATCATTATTTGCGCACACACACACAATTTATTCATATGTGTCCCTGCTTAGTTATGCATCATTATATGCGCACACACACACAATTCATACATTTGTGTCCCTGCATCATAGCACATTATTTAGTATAACATATTCACACACTTGAAGTTGAATTCTTGTGCATTGGTATGAAAGTAAAAGGTTTTGGAAAATGCATGATTGGAGACTATCTCTATGTAGTTTGCATTCTTGTGTGAAATGTGTTTGTTTGTTTATATGTTTGTATAACATGGATATTGAACTTGATTTTGGTCTTAGATTATTCATAACTGAGTTTTGGTTATTTCGGTTACTCATACTATTGATTGCGAGTTCTAAGTCAAAAGATACTACACTTTCAACTCATATTGCATACATTGTCTTCGTCTTCATATATCGAGTCAAATTATTATTTTATGGGTTATATATCTTATATGACCATGTCCAATAGGGAGTCCCATTTTGTAATCTTCAAACGAATTCGAATTCGGAGTTCAGAGGCCAAAGAACGGTCGAAGAACGCGAGAGGAGCGCAAGGGGTGAGGTGCAATGACTTAAAGCCATCACCATGCACCATCCCGAGATGGCGTGTGGCCATCTCGGCCCCAAGAGTGCTCTGCCCAGATATGCCCATGTGCAATCTCTAGGAGACACTAAATAAAGAGGGAAAATTGGTCTTTTGGTCTTTCTCTCTTTAAAACCTCTCATTCCCTCTCATTCCTAACAAGTTGAGAAAATTGAAATTGAAGAACAAGTGCAGAAATTTTCTCTCAACATTTTTTATTTTTGTTTTTGTGATAACTTCTTCATTTCTACTCCGAATCACTTGATTCAAAAACCGATTTCAAGTGTCTTGAAGAGTTCTACAAACCTTAAGAATTTCCAGAACCAAAGGATGTCTACATATTTGGTTGTGATCTGATCTTCAGTTCGTGGTTTGCATCCTTGTTGGTAAAATCATCTTCTTCTTAGTTTTCTTCTTAGATCTTCTTATTGATTGATGTTATTTGATTAAGAAGCATGACTAGAATGATTTTGATATCATTTTGTGGTTTGTTGATTTGATTTTCAATTTGAGCTAGATTTGTGATATATTGAATGATTTTTGCTACACTTGATAAACATAAAGTTGTCCTAGAAATCTTTTGTTCTTATACTTGATTGATTGTTTCTAGATCAAATTTCATTTTCTAAGAACTAGGTTTTGTTTCAATTGATGTATATAATCTTCATATCTATGTTCTTAGTTGATAACATGCTTAGGTTGTCTAGATGCATTTGTGATTGTTCTTTGAAAGCATAATCTAGCTATTTAAATGCATGTCCATAGAATTTGTTGATCATCATTTTCTATGTTGAGTGATTATTTGCGTTTTGCATTCATGATCACTTAGGTTCCTTGTGAATAGGTAGAAAGTATCATATCTTAGAGTGATTCTTTGATTTGAGCAATTGTAAGTCTCAGCTAGAGTCAGGAGAACTTGGATAGCTAAGCAAAAGGAAGTCTTGACAAGAGGTGTGATATCTCGGATGGTTGAGCAAGGAAGTCTTGAATAGAGTCAGGAGGACTCGGATAGTCGAGCAAGAAGTCTCGCCTAGGGTCGGAAGGATCCAGATATGTGAGAAAGGAATCTTCCTAGAGACAGTGGGTCTTGGATAGGAAGTCGGCTTAGTAGATCATTAGGTTCAAGGATAAAGTGAGAGTGATAGCTTGTAGAGTATGTGTGATTGCTTGAGTGTGTAACTCTATTTGAAATAGTAGATTTGCTTTTGCCGGTGGTTGTGGTATCAACTCGCGGATGTTTCCTCTTTGGAGGTTTACCACGTAAATATTGTGTCATTGTTTGCAATTTTTCATTAAGCATTGTTAGAATTGCATTGTTTTTAAAAGAAGATAAAAATTGGAGCATATACCTATTCACTCCCCCCCCCCCCTCTCTAGGTATATTCAAACTATAATGATAAAGGGAATTTCAATTGGTATCAGAGTCGGTGTTCAGACGCACTTAGATAGATATTCTTTTTAGTGTTTGTTATCTTCATTTGTTTCATCATGATTAAAGAAATATATTCTTTTGTGGCTTCTTTTGTTGAAGGTGAGTCTATTGACTTAGATGATCAAAAGATCAAAGATCTTATTCAAGAAAATGAAACGATCTCTAAGATCAATAAGTCTCTCACTAAGAAGTTAGAAAATCATGATTGTAGCTCAAAATGTGTTATTGATCTAAATGACAAAATTCTTAATCTTGAGAAAAACTTGATTGATAACAATGATAGATTAAGTATTTTGAAGCATGAAATTGAGTAAAGAGATGAATCTCTTGATCGTGCTAGGAGAATTGAAAATGTACTTAGAGCAAAACTAAATGGTGCTTAATGACAAACTTAATGAGACTAAAGAGATGATTAACAAGATGTTATCTAGCTCTAACAAAGTAAAAGCTCTCATTAAGATTGGAAAGCCTTCAAGCGACAAAAGAGGTTTAGGATATGTTAATGAAAAATCAACTCCTTCATCTAACAAATCTACTTTTGTCAAAGCTTGTAGCAATTTAAATGTAGGTACACTCTCTAACGGTAAAGCCATGAATGCTACCGGAGGTGCCTCAATATCAACAATGAAAGTCAAGGAAAAGACTCAACAATGCCAAAGACAAGCTACATCATCATCAAAAGCAAAAGGCAAGACATCTAGTGTTGCACGTCAAAGAGGTAAAAATGTGAGAAGGCAAAATGAGTTGAATGCTCAAGCAAATGGTAAACTTCTCAAATTCATACTTATTTGTCATTATTGCAATATGGTAGGACACATAAGACCTAGATGTTATGAACATATTCATAAATGTAGAAATGCCAATGATTTGCATGGGCATGATATGTCTTTGAATGGTCCTAGGCAATCATCCATGTATGGATCTAGAATTAGACCTAAGAAGACCTTAGAAAAGCATGTTGAGAATAAATGTGTTGATGATTTGTTTGTTAAATCTTGTGTTGTGCCTCGTTCTACTATGCATAAGAAAGTTAATAATGCTTTGTTTGATTTGTTTGAAAATGTGATTAATGGAGTCAATGTGCCTAAAAAAAGTCAAAGCATGTTAATAAAAGTTGGAATGAGAAACTTATCAAGAAAGTTTGAGTTAAGAAAAACACAACACAATGTTTGGTTGCACAATATGCTTTAAGAGCTAATTCATCCTATTGTTGGTACCTAGATAACGGTTGCTCTAGGAATATGACCGGTAACAAGGAATTCTTTAAGAATCTTGTTATGAATGATGGTGGATGGGTTACATTTGGTGATGGCACCAAAAAGCAAGTTCTAGGCAAGGGAACAATTTGTATCCCCGGATTGTCTAAACTTCGTGACATCTTGTATGTAGATGGTCTACAAGCTAATCTAATAAGCATCACTCACTTGTGTGAAATTTTTAAAGAAGTTAGCTTTAACAGGATGTGTGCACGATAATTGATAAAAAGGGTAAAATTGTTTTGAAAGTCAAAAGGTCTTCGGACAATTGCTATTGTTTAGAGGTTGATCCACTAACATGTAATACGGCATGAAAGATTGGGCCACATAAATTATAAAGATTTAAAGAAGCTTGTGAAATATAACATTGTTAGAGGTCTTCTTAGTCTTGGTAAAAAGCTTGATGGTGTTTGTGAACCTTGTCAATTAGGTAAACAAACAAAAGTGTCTCATAAAAAGAACACTAATTTTGCTACCAAGAAGCCCTTAAAACTTGTGCATATGGACCTAATGGGACCAATTCAAACCGAAAGTATAAATGGCAAGAAATACATTTTTGTATGTGTTGATGACTTTTCAAAGTTTGCTTGGGTATATTTTCTTAGAGACAAGACCGAAACTTTTGGTTACTTTAAGAAGTTTTGTAATCAAGTTCAAAATGAAAAAGGTCTTGGGATCAAGAAAATATGTCGCATTAGGAGTGATCATGGGAGTGAATTTGAAAATGCTAGATTTAGTGAGTTTTGTGATGATTATGGGATTTCACATGAGTTCTCGGCTCCTAGAACTCCTCAACAAAATTGTATTTTTGAGTGGAATAATCATGTCTTGCAAGAGATGGCTAGGGTCATGCTCAACAGCAAGAAAGTCCCTAGAAATCTTTGGGCCGAAGCGGTCAATACCGTATGCTATGTCACTAATAGAGTTTTTTGAAGGCCCAGCACAAAATAAACCTCCTATGAACTTTGGAAGGGCAAGAAGCCCAAAGTGAGTTACTTCAACACTTTTAGGAGTAATTGTTTTATTTTGAATGATAGAGATCACTTAGGAAAGTTTGATGCTAAAAGTGATATTGGTCTGTTTCTTGGGTATGCTAATAATAGTCGTGCATATAGAGTGTTCAATTTGAAAACCAAGACTATTATGGATTCTATTAATGTGAAAATAGATGATATTAGCATGCTTGATTTGTGTGATAACCATGGTGTCAATAAACCTAAAGAACATTTGTTGAAAGACATTAAAGCACCTATTGATGTGACTAGTAGTGATGAAAGTGAGTCTAGTCATAATGATGATAATGGTAGTGTTGCTAGAGAAGGAAGTCAAGAGTTAGAAAATGGTTTAAATGATGACCAACAAGATGTTGAAAATTCTAATTCTAGACTTAGGAACATGCATTACCAACAAGACATCATAGGTGATTTGAATGAAGGGGTTAAAACTAGAAGGCAACTAGCCAACCAAATTTCATATGCTTGCTACACTTCTCAATTTGAACCGAAAAATATTAATGAAGCAATTATTGATGAGTATTGGGTAAATGCCATGCAAGAAGAACTAAATCAATTTGAGAGGAATGAAGTATGATCCTTAGTTCCTAGACCAAAAGATATCAATGTGATTGGTACAAAATGGGTGTTTAGGAATAAGACCGGTGGATGTGGCAAGATTGTAAGAAATAAAGCAAGACTAGTGGCTCAAGGATACACTCAAGTTGAGGGTGTAGACTTTGATGAGACTTTTACACCCGTTACACATCTTGAGTCCATTAGGCTTTTGTTGTCCATTGCATGTATTAAGAAATTCAAATTGTTTCAAATGGATGTCAAAAGTACTTTTCTCAATTGATACCTTCAAGAAGAAGTGTATGTTAAACAACCTATGGGTTTTGTAGACCCATACTCTCCTAATCAGGTGTTTAAGTTGAAAAAGGCTCTTTATGGCCTTAAGCAAGCCCCTAGAGCTTGGTATGATAGGTTGACTCAATATCTTATTGAAAACCAATATAGGAGAGGTGGTATTGATAGAACATTATTTGTCAAGCGTTATAACAATGACATTTTTGTTGCACAAATATATCTTGATGATATAGTGTTTGGGTCTACATGTAAAACCAAGGTTGATGATTTTGTGAATGTTATGTCAAGAGAATTTGAAATGAGTATGGTAGGTGAACTCAATTACTTTCTAGGCTTGCAAGTGAAACAATCTAGCAATGGTATCATGTTGTCTCAATCTAAATATGCTAAAAATCTTGTTAAGAAATTTGGCCTTGAAAGTGGAAAAGAATTTGAAACACCTATGAGTACAACTTTAAAACTTGACAAAGATGAAAAAGGAAAAAATGTTGATCAAAGTCTCTATAGGAGCATGATAGGTAGCCTTTTCTACCTAACGGCTAGTAGGCCGAATATTTGTTTTAGTGTAGGTTTGTGTGCTAGGTTTCAAGCTAATCCAAAAGAATCTCACTTGAAAGCCATTAAAAGAATCATTAGGTATATAAAAGGAACACATAATCTTGGCTTATTCTATTCCTTTGATACTAACGATATTCTTGTTGGCTATTGTGATGCGGATTGGGCAGGAAACATTGATGATCGTAAAAGCACATCAGGCGGTTGCTTTTACTTGGGGAATAATTTGATTGCTTGGCTAAGCAAGAAACAAAATTCCGTCTCTCTTTCATCATCCGAAGCCGAGTATATTGCGGTCAGAAGTGCTTGCACAAAACTTCTACTGATGAAACAAATTCTCAAGGATTATGAGATCAATCAAGGTAAAATGACTCTCTATTGTGATAATATGAGTGCCATTAATATCTCTAAAAATCCGGTTCAACACTCACGCACAAAGCATATAGACATTAGGTATCATTTCATTAGAGAACTTGTTGAACATTCAATAGTAACTCTTGAACATATGCCTACTAAGAATCAAGTTGCGGACTTGTTCACAAAGCCCTTGGACAAAGAGATATTTGTATCTCTTAGAAGATCCATTGGCATGATTTGTGTTGATTAATGCTTGTGTGTGATTTTGAGTGGCTTGATAAGCAAAACTATATTGTATATCTATTTCTTTTAAGTTTGAGTAATTGAGTTTGAAAGCATGTAGATTATGGACGCATCTTGCAGTTCATTGTCTAGTACATGATAGATGACCTATGGTTGGTATCCATTTTGCTTCGGCATCTACATAGAACTCAACGAGCACCTTCATGGAAAAGGGCTACACACCTTGGTTGTGAAGCCGCCCAATGTAGAAAAGGGCTACACCATTGTGATAAGTGAAAGCGGTCATGAAGAGTATATGTTTATGTTAGAAACATCAAAGAAGTGTTGAAAAAGAATCATTTAAAAAAAAAATCTTTGATACATAGCCTAAAAAGAAATGGAGGAAAACTTAAAATGGAGTATAGTTGAAAATTGTGATTGCTCGGGTTGAAAAACAAAAATGAAATGATGATCCACATGCACACAAACGCTCATATGTTGAAATCTATTCTCTTTAAAGCAAAAAATCCTGATGATAATCGGTTAGACCTTGATTGGAAAAGCTTTAGATGGATAGGTGTTGAAGTGGTTTGCATGTTGATATCACAATCACTCCTTTTATATATGCTAGAAGCATTTTCACACACACACACACACACACATTTTTGCTTAATGTGCTGGATTCATTAGCAATGAGAGATTATCTTTGAAAGAGTAATGAAAATCTATGATTCTTTTATTAATTTTGGACAATTATGGTTTACTATCTTTTATTGCTTGAAATGTGAGATTGTGTGAGTCCCTTGTGAACAAGTTTACTTGCTTATTAACATGTGGAGCATAAGTTAAGGGGGAGCTTAGTTTGTTAAACTTAGTTCTCTATACAACTTGTTTGCTCACTATCTCATGATTCTATTATGCATCCCTTATACCCTTGTAGGTATTTTCATTTGGAATTTATCTCTCTCTAGGTTGTGTAATATGATTTTGTCTATTCCTTGTCAAAAATGGGGAGAAAGTATTTTTCCTCACCATGTTACTTGCTTTTGATATAAATGGGAGACAATCCATTAAGGAATTCCATTAAGGGGGATAAAGTAAGGGGAAGAAAAATTTGTGTTTGCATGAGATAAGAAGAGTTAAGGGATCTTTTGTTTTTGTTTGTATATTATTTGTTTATCTCACCTATCATCTTTGTAGAAGATTTCTTTTGGTTGTTCTTGTCTCGCATGTGCTTTGAATGTGTAAAGATATTCTTGAAGACTCATGAAGACATTTTAGTGTAGGAATATCTCTTTGTAATATGAGGATGTGAGAATGCAATCAACATTGCTTATGAGTGATCATTGTATGGTGAGGTAGTGGTTTTGTCATGGAATAGCAAAAGGGGGAGATTGTTAGGTTCTAGATTTGTGTTGGCTTGATTCCATAACAAAACTTCATTTCTTTGTAATGCTTAGTTGCTTAAGTGGTTCGTGATGATAAGAGCTTCAAGGAAGAAAAACAAATCTTCATGATGCAAAGTTCGTCTTCAAGAGGATTGGTACTATTCTTGGATGCTAAGGTATCGAGATCCTTCTTCCTCTTACAAGGCATAGGCGTACACACACTCAATTCATTCATATGTGTCCTGCTTAGTTGTGCATTACTATATACGCACACACACACAATTCATACATTTGTATCCCTGCATCGTAGCGTATTATTTGGTATAACATATTCACACACTTGAAGTTGAATGCTCATGCATTGGTATGAAAGTAACATGTTTTGGAAAATGCATGATTGGAGACTATCTCTATGTAGTTTGCATTCTTGTGTGAAATGTGTTTGTTTGTTTATATGTTTATATAACATGGATCTTGAACTTGATTTTGGTCTTGGATTATTCATAATTGATTTCTGGTCATTTCGGTTACTCATACTATAGATTTCGAGTTCTAAGTCAAAAGATACTACACTTTCAACTCATGTTGCATACATTGTCTTCATCCGTATATCGAGTCGAATTCTTATTTTCTAGGTTAAGCATATTATATATTCATGTGTGTGAGAGAGTCTCGGTTAGTAATCTTCAAACGAATTCAAATTCTGAGTTTGGAGGCCAAAGAACGATTGAAGAACGCGAGAGAAGCGCAAGGGGTTAGGTGCGATGGCATAAAGCCATCACCATGCACCATCCCGAGATGGCGCGTGGCCATCTCGGCCCCAAGAGTGCTCTCCCCCGAGACACCCATGCGCCATCTCGGGGAGACACTAAAGAAAGAGGGAAAATTGGTATTTTGTTATTTCTCTCTTTAAAACCTCTCATTCCCTCTATTTCCCTCTCATTCCTGACAAGTTGAGAAAACTGAAATTGAAGAACAAGTGCAGAAATTCTCTCAACATTTTTTATTTTTGTTTTTGAGATAACATATTCATTTCTACTCCGAATCACTTGATTCAAAAACCGATTTCGAGTGTCTTGAAGATTTCTACAAACCCCAAGAATTTCCAGAACCAAAGGATGTCTACATGTTTCGTTGTTATCTGATCTTCAGTTCGTGGTTTGCATCTTTGTTGGTAAAATCATCTTCTTCTTAGTTTTCTTCTTAGATCTTCTTTTTATTGATGTTATTTGATAGATGATTTTGATATCATTTTGTGGTTTGTTGATTTGATTTTCAAGTTTAGCTAGATTTGGGATATATTGAATGATTTGTGCTAAACTTGATAAACATGAAATTGTTTCTAGAAATCTTTCATATGCTTGATTAATTGCTTCTAGATCTAATTTCATTTTCTAAGAAATAGGTTTTGTTTCAATTGATGTCTATAATCTTCATATCTATGTTCTTAGTTGATAACATGCTTAGGTTATCTAGATGCATTTGTGATTGTTCTTAGAAAGCATAATCTAGGTATCTAATTGCATGTCCATAGAATTTGTTGATCATCATTTTCTATGTTGAGTGCTAGTTTGTGTTTTGCATTCATGATCACTTAGATGCCTTGTGAAGAGGTAGAAAGTCTCATATCTTAGAGTGATTCTTTGATTTGAGCAATTGTAAGTCTTAGCTAGAGTCGGGAGGTCTTGGATAGCTAAGCAAGAGAAAGTGTTGACAAGAGGTGTGATATCTTGGATTGTTGAGCAAGGAAGTCTTGACTAGAGTCGGGAGGACTCGGATAGTCGAGCAAGAAGTCTTGCCTAGGGTAGGGAGGATCCATATATGTGAGAAAGGAATCTTCCTAGAGACAGTGGGTCTTGGATAGGTAGTCGGCTTAGTAGATCACTAGGTTCAAGGATAGAGTCAGAGTGATAGCTTGTAGAGCATGTGTGGTTGCTTGAGTGTGTAACTCTATTTGAAATATTGGATTTGCTTTTGCCGGTGGTTGTGGTATCAACCCGTGGATGTTTCCTCTTCGGAGGTTTACCATGTAAATATTGTGTGTCATTGTTTGCAATTTTTCATTAAGCATTGTTAGAATTGCATTGTTTTAAAAAGAAGATAAAAATTGGAGCATATACCTATTCACCACCCTCTAGGTATGTTCACACTATAAAGATAAAGGGAATTTCAGAGGTCAACAAACACATTCTATATTACAAAGAGATACCTAAAGCTAAATCTTTTAATCTTCTATCTCATGTAGAATGATCATCCCTACAAAACAAAGAACTACACTTTCCAAGACAAGTGTATGTGAGGTGATCAAGATAAATAAAAACAAGGGCAATTTGCATGAAATAGAAACAAGTGAAATGCAATCAACAATGCCCATGCAAATGCTCCCCCTAAAAAGGCATTCTCCCCTTATATGCAAAAGCAACACAAACTCCCTCTAAATCCAACACTACTCCCCATTTTTGTCACAAGATAAGCAAAAGAGTATTCCCCAACTGGGACGCTTTAGCAAAGAGAGATATTTGCAATGTAAATGCTGAATCATATAAAACAACTTTATGCAATTTAATTAAGAGAGAGAAAAGAGCAAAAGAGTTTGATTTTTTAAAAACATGTGTGAAATAATTGCCTTTAAAGAAATACATGCAACATCAACTTTCAAAATCATGGTATTTGGCAAAGAAAATATCAAAAGGGGTTCCAAAAGAAGTCAAACCAATTTGCATCCTTTTGTCATTAAAAACAAGATATAGCTTTTAGAAACATTTTAAGCATACACAAGCAATTGTTTCAATCCTTATTAATCAACCAAGACATGGATATAAAATCCTTATTGATTGATTGGATATGAAATCCTTATTGGTTCTTGTCTTGTTCAACCACTAAAAAGAGAGACAAGACTAAGTTGGATGAGAAATCCTTATTAATAGAATGGACACAAGGTCCTTATTTAACTTAGCCTTGTCAGTTGCTTCTCCACACAATTTTACCCACATAATTCATGCATAATATTTAAGCATGTCATAAACAAGTTCACTTGAACATGGAGATAAATTTTGGGTCAATCAAATGTACTTCCCAATCAATTTTTCTAGTCCAAAAATGCATGTTTGAACATAAATGAGGCATGCATTTCAAATAAGGCAAGTGCACACTTATTGAATAAAAAGTCATAAAATAATATATGCACCCAAGATACTCAAGCAATTAATTAAAGAGCATAAAATTGAACAATTTTTACCTATTGCAATGCAAGGTCGCTCTCTTTGCTTAAGTTCCCCAAAAGGGGTAAATCCAAATCATGTCAAATGGAGTTATGGGTCTCTATAGACCTTCCAAGTCCACTGGACCTAGTTGAGCCTATGGGTGAAATTTTAGCACAATGACATATGGGTTTGTCTCTTCTAATCCATTTAGGTGACACGATGTCATTCCTATTGGTCATTATCATCGTATTTCTCCTAGGATCATTATCTCTAGACTTCCTAGGCACATGCATATTGGCTCTAGCCCTATTCTTTTCAATCATGCTTCTAGTTCTATACATGTTAATATACTTGAAGCAATTTGGAATTATATGACCACTTACACCACGAAAATGACATGTAGGGTCATACCAATCCTTTGTGAGAACAAAGGAGCTTTCCCATGTCTTTGAGCTTGCCTTTGATGAGGTATTGGTTCTCTTCTCCTTTGTTGTTGAGTTGGAGAAGTTTGCTTCCTTGGTTGGTGGAATTTGTGTTGAGGAAGGCTTGCTTGAATTGCTATATTTGGTTGAGCTTCAGCTTGACTACTTGGTGCCATATTGAATTGGGAATTTTTAGAGCACTCTTATAGTTCAATTTTCTTCCTAGGATGTTATGGAGGAAGATATTTTTTGATGCTCATGCTCTTGACAAACACCGTCTTGTTAGGAGTTGAGGTCTCCTTATCATCTTTAAAACCAAAACCTCTCTTATCACTTGGCTTTTTGCCAACTCCTAAAATATGATCAAGCTTCTCCGTTCTCGAAGTCATCTTAGCAATATTGTTCTTTGCCTCCTCAAAATCCTTTTCCAACCTCACCTCATTCACTTTGGCAAGTTTCGTTTCCTCATCCAACTGAGTCACTTTAGTTCTTAATTGAAGATTTTCTTTTGTCAACTTAAAAACTTTATCTTTTTTCTTTTTCAAACAAGCTTGAAGATAGTCAATAAACTCTTGATAGTTCACTACATTGCCACAAGAGTTATCAAAAATGAGCTTTCTTGGTCCATGCTTCTATCACTTGTGTTATCATGGCTCATTTGTTCAAGGATAGCTTCTCTTGATGTTGCTCCTTTTTTTATCTTCATTTTATGAGTCACCCTTCTTGAACCCATCAAGTGAGAAATACTTGGTGACAACTTGAGCTTTTTCATTGTAGGAGATCAAAAAGGTAAAGTAGTTCTTCTCACAATCACTCAAGTTTGAGGAACACTCTTCAATAATTTTCACTTTGTTGTCCCCCTTGTGAGAAGTAACAAATGCTACAAGGTTGGCCACTTCCTCCTCATCACTAGAAGAGTCATCATTTATTTCAGTGTCATCACTGTCACTCCAAGTAGTGACCATTGCCTTTCCTCTGTTCTTATCCTTCAAGTTAGCACAATTTATAGAGATGTGCCAGAATCTTCCACATTTGAAGCATTGAATACCCTTTCTTGAATGCTTCTCTTTACTTGGCTCAATCTTCTTAAAGTGAGTCTTCTTCTTAAAGTCATCTCCCTTAGAGCTATAACCTTTCTTTTGTAGCTTCAAAAATCTCTTGAAGCTCTTCACTATTAAGGCCATGTCTTTATCTGAATCATTCTTCTCATTCTCTACTTTAGATGTCTTCACGGCTATGCTCTTTTGCTTTCTTAGGTGGTGTAGGTGTAGAAGTCCACCGAGACATATAGTCCGAGAATAAAGGTTTTGGATCCAAGGGTCAAGACTTAAAGAAAAAGGCTCCCTTCAAAAAGTTTGAGCCTAGGCAAGAAAATACCGAAAAGAAAGGGGTCCAATGCTATGAATGTGGTGGAATAGGTCACTTTACCCCGGAATGTGCAAATCACAAGGTCAAGAAGAAGGGAAAATTGATGGCTACAACATGGAGTGAGAGTGATAACTCAAATGAAGGAAATGAGTCTTCGGATGATGAAGAACTCATGGCTAACTTCATAGCCTTTAAGTCCTCTCTTAGAGTAGAGATGCTAGTGAAGAAGAAAGTGAAAGTCAAGAGGGAAAATACTCAAGTGATGATGGATCTTCATCACAATCCACAAATGGAAGTGTGGAAAGGATGGATCTCAAGGACTACGAGACTAGGTTTGAGAGTTCAAGGTTGAAGAACAAGAATGAAATCAAGAGATTGAATAAGAAAACCTAGACCTCTCAACTCAAGTTGACCAACTAAATGAAGAGTTGGTGAGATCTAAGAGAAGTGAAGAAGGGTTGAAGAAAGAGCTTGAGGATGCTAGAGAGTTGTTGGCCAAGATGAACTCTAGCACCAAGAAACTTGACCACATGCTAGATGTTGGAAAGAGGCCAAGTGACAAGAAGGGGATTGGGTTTGAAGATGACAAGATGTCCTCCACTCCAAGCAAGACCATTTGTAAGAAGCATGAAATTCAATGGGTCTTCTCCTCATCAAACTCCTAGGAAGAAGCTTAATCTAGAAGAGTGTTCAAGTAGTGCTCAAGTGAATGTGGCACCAAGAAGCCCACCTCAAGCTCATCCTACAAGGGCTCCTCAAGTTAAATTCCCTCAACCAAAAGCTCACAAAGGGAAGACACCTATCATGCAAGCTCAACCAAGGAAGCAATCAAGTCTTGCTCAACAACAAAGAAGGAAAACTTCTCAACAACATGCAAGACAACCACAAAGACATGGGAAGGCTCCAATGCATCCTCAAGGATATGGTATAATTCCTAACGTTTTATCTACATGTCATTTTTATGGTATTGATGGTCAAATTGTGTAGGATTGAAAGCATGATAGAGAAGAAAAAGGCTAGAGCCATGATGCATGATCCTAGGACATCTAGAGCCATGATGCATATCACTAGGAAAAGTGGAACACCTTTGCATGGTCCTAGGACATTTAGAGCCCATGTTCCATTGACCACTAGGAAGGAAAATACTGCACCTAGGTGGATTAGAAAGGATGAACACCTTTTCCATGTTGCACAATTGCTTTGAAAGCTCAGTCTTAGGATTTTTGGTATTTAGATAGTGGGTGCTCTAGGCACATGACTGGAAATAAGAGTTTCTTTGAGACTCTTGTGATGGAGGAGGGAGGAAATGTCATCTTTGGTGATGGATCCAAAAAGAAGGTCAAAGGACAGTGAACCATTTCCATTCCCGAATTACCCTCCTTGTCCAATGCTTTGTATGTTGATGGTCTAAAAGCCAATTTGATAAGCATTTCACATCTTAGTGATGATGGACTCTCCGTTTTGGTTAGGAAAAATGATTGTTCTATCATATTGCCTAATGGACAAACCTTGTTAAAAGGTATGAGGTCTAGTGACAATTACTATTTTCTTGATGCTAGAAGTGTGTCTTGTAATGTGTCCAATGAGGAACAAATAGAGTTGTGGCATGAAAGACTTGGTCACATGAACTTTAGGGATTTAAGAATCTTAGATAAGTTCAATGTTGTGCGAGGCCTTCCCAAGCTTGGGAAAAAGGTTCATGGTGTTTGTGGACCTTGCCAACAAGGGAAGCAAACCAAGAGTATGCACAAAAATGGCAAATATGTAACCACCAAGGAACCTTTAGAGCTTCTCCACATGGATCTTATGGGTCCTATGCAAACCGAGAGTTTCGGTGGAAGGAGATACATTTTTGTGTGTGTAGATGACTTCTCTAGGTACACATAGACTTATTTTTTTAGAAAAAAATCTGAAACTTTTGATAAGTTTAAAATGCTTTGTTCCAAAATTCAAAATGAATTGAACTCCAAGATTAAAAGCATTAAGAGAATTAGGAGTGATCATGGAAAGGAATTTGAGAATGCCCATTTTGAAAACTTTTGCAATAGTCTAGGCATCTCTCATGAGTTTTCAGCTCCTAGGACACCTCAACAAAATGGAGTTGTTAAGAGGAAAAATAGGGTTCTTCAAAAAATGGCCCGTGTGATATTGCTTAGCAACAATGTCCCTAGGAATCTATGAGCCGAAGCCGTCAATACGGCATGCTACATAGGAAATAAAGTCTTTCTTAGGCCCCACACTAGGCAAACCTCCTATGAGTTATGGAAAGGTTAAAAGCTAAATGTTAGCTACTTCCACACCTTTGGAAGCAAATACTGCATTTTGAATGACCGTGATCAACTTGGCCAATTTGATGCTAAGAGTGATGAGGGTATCTTCATTGGTTATGCCTTAAATAGTAGAGCCTATAGAGTTTTCAATCTAAGGACTAGGACCGTAATGGAATCATCTAATGTTGTCATTGATGATACTAGGCTCAAATTTAATGACCATGAGAAGGAGGTAGATCTAGTTGATGACTCCCATTTGGAGAAGGTAGTTGATATCTCTAGTGTTGAAAAGACTAATCTTGATGATGACATAACACAACCTAGTGATAGTATTCATGTCTTGAACTCAAAAGAACATGCTCCATGGGTTAGGAAACTCCATGACAAAAATGACATTATTGAAGAGGTTAGTAAGGGTGTTAGGACTAGGCATCAAATGGATAATCTAATTAGCTACACATGTTACACCTCTCAAATAGAACCCAAGAAAATTGATGAAGCTTTAAAAGATGAATTTTGGGTTCTTGCCATGCAAGAAGAGCATAACCAATATGAAAGGAATGAGGTTTGGACTTTAGTTCCTAGACCCAAGAACACCAATGTGATAGGCACCAAATGGGTATATAGGAACAAATCCGATAAGGATGGCAACATTGTACGAAACAAGGCTAGGCTTGTAACACGAGGATACTCTCAAATTGAGGGTATTGACTTTGAGGAGACATTCGCTCCCGTTGCTAGGATTGAGTCCAATAGACTTCTATTATCCATTTCTTGTTTGCACAAGTTTAAATTATACCAAATGGATGTTAAGAGTGACTTCCTCAATGGTTTCTTGCAAGAGGAAGTGTTTGTTGAGCAACCCAAAGGGTTTGTGGATCCTCACCACCCTAATCATGTCTATCACCTCAAGAAAGCTTTGTATGGGTTGAAACAAGCACCTAGGGCTTGGTATGAGCGTCTCACTCAATTTCTCATAGATAGTGGCTACACTAGAGGTAGTGTTGATAAGACTTTATTCATCAAGAAAGACAAAGATGAGCTCTTTAGAGCTCAAATCTATGTTGATGATATAGTCTTTGGTTCCACAAATGATACCAAAGTCAAACAATTTGTTGATGTGATGTCTCATGAGTTTGAAATGAGTCTAGTTGGTGAGTTGAGTTACTTTCTAGGTTTACAAATTAAGAAAATGGATGATGGGATTTTCATATCTCAAGCTAAATATGCCAAAAACCTAGTGAAGAAATTTGGCATTGAAAGTGCCAAACATTGTGATACACCCATGAGCACCACTTTGAAGCTTATCAAGGATGCTAGTGGTAAGAGTGTGGACAAAACCTTATAACGTGGCATGATTGGTAACTTGCTCTATTTGACCGCAAGTAGGCCTGATATCTCCTTTAGTGTGGGTTTGTGTGCTAGGTACCAATCGGATCCCAAGGAGTCCCATGTCTCTTATGTTAAGAGAATCATTCGCTATGTGAATGGGACTTCTAATTATGGAATTTGGTACTCTTTTGACACTAATGCTAGTCTTGTAGGCTTTAGTGAGACAGATTGGGTAGGAAATTGTGATGATAGGAAAAGTACATTGGGCGGTTGCATTTTCCCTGGGAACAACCTTGTCTCTTGGTTTTGCAAGAAGCAAAATTCAATTTCCTTATCCACGGCTGAGGCCGAATACATAGCTACTGGGAGTGGATGCACACAACTTCTTTTAGATGAAGCAAATGTTAGTCGACTATGGATTCAATCAACGTACTCTTACTCTCTTTTGTGACAACATGAGTGCTGTTAATATTTCCAAGAATCCGGTTCAACATTCTAGGACTAAGCATATTGACATCCGCTATCATTTCATTAGAGAACTAGTTGAAAACAAATGCATTGTACTTGAACATGTACGTACAAATGATCAACTAGCAGATCTATTTACTAAACCGTTAGCTGCTACTCGATTCAAAACTCTTAGTAGATCTATTGGGATTTGTCTCATGGAGTGATGATTTTTTGTCTTTCACCCCATATGGGGAACTCAAGCAAAAAGAGCTATTGTATACTTGTTGCATCTCATTTTTTTTTAATGTTTATGCTCCATTATTGATTGCTTGAGTAGCTTGGTTGCACTTATTATAGTATATTGTATTTTCTTTAATAAGTGTGAACTTTGCTTTGATTACAATCCATGTTATATTTATGTTCAAACATACATTTTTTGACTAGGAGATCTACATAAGAAGTACATATTGAAGGACCAATAATTATCTCCATGACATGATGATTCTTTAATAACATGCTAATGAAAAATTGATAAAGCATGAATTGATGATTGCAATTGTTGAATGCAATATATTGTGTGAAAAAGCAAGTGAGACTCAAATGTTGTATCAATGTCTCTCTTTCTTTATTAGTTGAACATGGCTATTATCATACGGGTATCCTCCCGGAAAAATCAAATAGGGTGCAAAGTTGCTCATGCCATGTTTAGCTTTTAAAGTTGGATATAGTGCCTTTAAAACTTGATATCTATAAGAACTCTATATCCTTGCTTCTCTCATGACAAATGGTGAAATTGGTTTGAATTATATTGGAAACCTTTGTCATTTGCTTTGACAAATACCATTGTTTTTAGACTTAAATGCAACATGTCTTGTATGCAAAGCATTTTTTATTCACACATTTTCTTTCAAATAAATCTCCTTGTTTCTCTCCTATTAATAGAGTTGCATAAATGTGGCTTATATAATTATGCAACAATTTTGTATGCTCCTAGCTTTCTTTGCCTTGAGTGACCCTGTAGGGGACTTCTCCTTTGTCTATCTCATGACAAAAAGGGGGAGCAGCATTGACCTAACATTCCTAACATTGTGGTGTTAAGGGAGTAGCATTGTGTTGACTTTAAAGGGAGTAGTACTTGTTTGAAGGGGAGATTACATGTAGGGGGAGTAACCCTTTGAGGGGGAGCATTGTATGAGCATTTCACGATGTCATACTCATATTATTTAATGCAATTGCTCTTGTTTTATATTCACTTGATCTTCTCACATGCACTTGGTTAGATAATGTATTTGTGCTTGCTTTGTGTGTAGGGTTGATAGTTCTACAAGAGATTGAAGATTTGAGTTTTTTTTATGTTTATCTCTTTGTAATGTTGAATATCTTCCCGGTGTTTTATTTTGTTTTGTGAGGATAAATGTTAGTGGTGGTTTTGTCACGAAATAGCCAAATGGGAAGATTGTAAATTCCTTATTTGTTGATTGGCTTATTTCGTGAATAAATCACATTGTTGGGGTATTATGTAAGGGTAGCTTAGGCTCTCAAGACCTCAAGAGGAGAAGCACCGAAGGTAAAATTCTTGTGCTTACTTACTTTGAAGAGATAGTTGCACACACTCACAAATTCATGCATAACTTTAATTCTTATATGTTGAGTGTTTTCTTGTGTGCATTTTGATGACTCTTATTGATTTATTTGCATCTTGTAATTAAATGTTATATGTCATGTTTGGCATTAGAATAGGATGCATGTTTCATCACTCTTGAACTTGTTGAAATTGTATGTTTAAGTGTTGAAATCAGGTTGTACTCTACTCAAACAGCGCACCTCACCAACGTAACATTCCAGTGGAACGCTGTTAGTCATACGCCACTGAACTGCACTGCTGAACCCGTACACAGTTGAAAAAAGTGGGTATGCGCTGGTGGTGCACTACTCGTCTAGCGCAGCCTCACCAGCGTAAACATTCCAGAGAATTTGCGTTTGTGTTGGGCCACTAAGATGCTCCACTCGTCCAGCGCCTATTGTAAAAATAGTTGTGCGCTGGTGGTGAGCTACTCGAGCATTACACGTCACCAGCGCATATAGAGGAAGCTGGAACATTTTTTCCAAAACGACCTCACTTTGTTTGGATCTTATATATATATAACTCAGTGCTTTAAAGTCGTGTAAGATTTCATAACATCAAATATTTTCCTTAGAACACATTTCAAAGGAAAAATACTATCAAGAACTCATTTTTAATCACCCAAAGCATTCCCATGTGCATCAAAGCTTCATCTTGCATCATCTAAGTTCATTTAGAGTGCATTTATGGATAGGGTTTCTTCATCACATCTTGTTTGGTAAGTTCTTCAGTACCTTCTTACAAGCTAAGTGTTTTACTTGCTAAACCTTCTCTTTAATTATTTGTAAACTCTTAGAAAATTTTATTGATACAAATTAGAGATTGTTGTGATGCCATGATTGAGTGTTGTATTGTGATAGCTTCATAGGATTGTTTGATCTATGTTTAGCTAAGCTTCTTGAACATGTCATTTAGCTTTTGATATCTAGGATTGCATTAATCGTTATCTCATTATTCTAGATAAGCATATAGGGTTTCATAGCCTTGTTTGTTCATTGAATATCATCATATATTCACTTAGGACATTTTATCTCTTCATTGAGAAGTAAGACTTGTGTTGCTTCCTGGAGTAGGTAGCTTAAATCACAAGCAAGATGAACTAGGTTCACTTATACCGAGAGGTAGTGGTGGTGAATTTAAACCGGGATTAGGTTGTAATTCTTTTGCCATTAGTGGATTCGAGGTTCTAGTGTGGTGCACTCATCAGCCCGTGGTTTTTCCCATTTGGAGGGTTTCCAAGTATATCTCAAGTGTCGTTTATATTTCCGCATTTTTACACTTGTGATTTTATTGTAACTAGCTAGGGGCATTTTTGTAATCTTGACCTTTAACGAAAATTGGGTAAATTAGTTTAAAATCTATTCACCCCCCCCCCCCCCCCCCTCCCCTCCCCTCTAGATTAATTCTATACACACCATAATATTTGTTTCAATCATCCATAGCACACAAGATGGCATGCATTGCCTTGTGGTTCCACTTAGAGGCTTCAAATTCTTGTGTGCTCCATTGGGACTTAGGCTTGGAGACAACACTTCCATCTTCAATGGTCATTGTTGGAGGAGTATAGCCATTCTCTACCACCATCCATGCACGGCCATCTATTTGGCAAATGTAGGACTCCATCTTGCCTTTCTATGCAACATATTTCACTCCATGGAGCAAATGTGGTCTTATGCTAGATGCTCTCTCTTTACTCATCCCAATTTTACTCATTGTGTTTAGGTTATAAATGATTATGCAAATGTAATGCAATAAACAAAAATGCAAGCAAATAAAATGCACAAGGCAAGAAACACACAAGGAACGGATCACCTAAATATATCTAGGCACCAGCTTTGATACCAATTGAAAGTTCCCTAAAAACGTGTGTTTAATAACCTAGATGGGGGTGAATAGGTTTTAATAAAGTCAATTACCAATTTTTCTTGATTAGCCAATATTCAAAATTCACTCAATAAAACAAACATACAACATCAAGTGTAAAGTGCGGAAAATAAAATGAACACTTGATCTTTACGTGGAAACTCTTCAAATGGAAAAAACCACGGGCTGATACTCAAATCCACTATTGAATGAAAATTTACAACCTAGATTGACCTCCCGCCATACCCTCTAGTTACTAACCCGTTCACTCTACCTAGAAGACCTTAATAGTGATTCTTGATTAACATGCTTGTGCACTAACCAATTAGTCACAAGACTTATGCTCAGTTTGGTATTGCTGTGTTATGGAGGGAATTGCTTTTGGATCTGCTGTAGAGGGAATTGCTTTTGGATTTACTGTGGGGAGAATCAACTGAGTGTTTGGTAAATTGATTTTTAAAAGTGCTTTGAGAACCAAAAACAATTTTAATGTGTTTGGTAAATCGTAAGTAAAAGTGATGTGAAAGTATAAAATTACTAAAAAAGGACATGAATTAACATAATAATCCTATATCAATAAAATGATCATTCTCGATATAGGACACAAATTTCATTTTAATGTTTCTTGTCTTTTAATTTGCATACAAAATTTTACATTTTCCTTCTTTTTTTCCCCACACATCTATCAGATCTTGTTGTTAATCTGCAGAATTCTTGATTTTATATTATTGTTCTCTACCCATTAATTTTTGGTTCATTAATTACTAGAAATTACAGTTTCATTTCTTGATGTACTGCACTTCATCCCTTCGTAATTGACTTCTTCAACCTTAATTACATTTCACTAGCTAAGATTTTCATATGATCTAAATCAATGGTTTTTGGTTCGTTCCTTTTATTAAACGAGAACACATCAAACAACAGGGAAAAAAAGGGAATCAGAGCAAAATAAAGCCAAGCAAGAAAATCAATCTTTAAAAATCCAATCAAGAAAATCATTTCACTTAAAGCATATGTTCTTCTTCTTCTTCAACCTCCAAAACCCTAGCAAGAAAATCAATCCCCAAAAAATCAATCTCCATGTTTTCATCTCAAACATTCCCTCTCAAACACCTATTAACAATCTCTCTCGCCGATGACTTAAACGACCTCGCTCTCTTCCACAATGCCACCACCATCGCCTCCATCTTCTCCCACTTGCCGCTGCCACTAAAATCAACCATATCTCTTTCTCAAACCAAAAACCCAAAATTGGAAGCAAAAGCTACAACCATTGAAGCAGGAGCAAATCTGCAGAGAGAGAAGAAGAAAAAAAAGAAGAGAAGAAAAGAGAAGTGGTTTTGGATTTATGAATTTTGAGGTAGAAAAAGATGGAATTCGGAGGACAGAGATGTGATTTTTGTGAATATTTAGGGGTTAATGGGTATATAATGTTTTCATCATTGCTTCCGGTAGAAGCAGTTTCTCAAAGCTACAAAAAGTAGCTTCTAATTTTCGGCTTTTAGAGCTTCTGGGGAAGCAAAAAAATTACCAAAAGCGTTTCTTTGGTATTTTACCAAACACCCTAATCAATATCTAAAAGCACTTTTTGTCCCAAAATCAATATTGGAAGCATTCCCAAACTGAGTCTTAACATCAATGAAGAGTCACAAACAACCTAAGTGAATATGATGAAATATTCAAACATGCAAGTAGTGCTAGACTATACTAAATGCTTATCTAGAAATTCAAAGATGTCAATAAATTCAATTCCAAGATATCAATGTCTAAATGCAAGTGAAAGAAGACCTAACTAGATATAACTATGAGAGACTAATATCTTGTTATCATATAAAAGCCATTCAACAAAAGTTGTCATGAACATGGCAAGGATAAATCAATGCAATTAACAAATGCCATCAAATAGGCATAGACAATATCTAAATGCAAAGCATAAAGATTTACCTAGAAGGGTCAAATTGTCCTAAATGCTAGTAATCACTAATCACTATTCTCAACCAACAACCAATAACACAAGCATGTGATAAATGCAATCAAACATAAGAACATGCTTTTAATTAACAATAAAAGCTAAACCTAGGCATACATGTTATAAGAATGAAAAGAGGCAATCTAGAACATGTAAAAGTTACCTAGTCAAGAAACATATGAAGACCCATGCTTGAAAGATGAAGAATGATGCTAGATGTGCATGAATGGGAGTTTGGTTGAGTAAAAAAGTGTTCTTGGAGCTATCTCTTTCTAAGAGTCAATTTATCTTTTTTGGGGATTCAATTTCAGAGCTCTATGTCTGATTTAGGAACAAAATTATATATAAGGTGTAAAAACAAGCTGCACAAGAAAAGACAATTTAGTCCAAATCAAGTTTTTCGCTACATGTTTCGCACCAGGAGGGGGCGAAAAGTTATGGAGCGAAAATTCGTTCTCAACATTACACCTTGAAATTCAAGCATATCAAAACAAGACCAAACGACTTCGATACCTTTCGTATAATATACTGTTGGAAAGGTATGGAAGTCTACTTTCTACTCCAAATACAAAATGTGATTTGGATGACTGTAGAAAAGTTATGGTCAAATGAGTGACCAAAGGTCAGAAACGGACAACAATAGAGATGCCCTGTTTTTATGGTCACTTTGGAGATTTCAAAACCAATCCAAACGGTCATGGAATATTACGAATAATATACCGTTGGAAAGGTATGGGTGTCTAGTTTATAAAAAAATTTAAAAACTGATTTTTCAAGTAATGTATAAAATGTTATGATAATAAGACCATACAAAGGTCAGATTTGAAAAATACTTAAATCACTGAAAACCATTCTTTCGAAACTAGACACATTACTTAAAATAACCAAACCAAATCTAACGCAATGCACACAACAAGTAATCATATGATTAAAGTAATGCATGATCATGGAAACATAAATGCAATCATAGAAATGCAATTAAAAAAACATACATGAAGTGCAAGTGTGATTGTGAAGGAATTCACACATGATCAATGAGAAACAAGGAATAAATTAATGTCAATACAAATGCATGTAAGTGTGTGTGTAACTAAATCTCTTCAAATAGTTAAACAAGTGATATACCTTTGAAGCTTAAACTTGATCACAAGCAAAGCCGGCCTAAACTACCCTTACATAATTATCCCCAAATGTGGTTAAATGCATGTAAGTGTGTGTATGTGCAACTAAATCTCTTCAAAGTGTAAACAAGTGCTATACCTTTGAAGCTTAAATTTGATCACGAATAAAGCCGGCCTAAACTACCCTTACATAATTATCCCCAAATGTGGTTTGTCAATCGAAATAAGCCAATCAAATACCGAGAAACTAATATTGAAGAAAGCAAAGCCGTCATGAGACTCCACTCGGATCTCACGGTGTTGATCTAATGATAGGGACTATAGGATATATATGTCATATATCCCTCTCCCACTCACTATTTTAAAATTAGGATTTTCTGTTATTCGTTAATGCACCTAGACTCTACATGATCAAACGGCTAACTTTAATCAAGTTATCTAGCGCATTAACTAATTCATTATTAGAAACAAATTCTAATTAACTAATAAATTATTTATTATTTTTAACTATTAAAAATCTAATCTATTAGTGAATAATCTATGTCTTTGTAATCTATTTACTAAGGTCAGATTATTATGATAGTGTTTATCAAGTTTTTATTATTAAAACTCTAACACTTTATTCGGTTCGTTTATTATTAGGTAGTTAATCATATTAATCCTAATTACAATAAATGACCCTATTTATCTAAATTATTAAACACTTTAATAACTAGATTAATATTTTATGAGAATTACTAAGTTGTTTAACCATTAAAAAAAAACTAATCTCATTTTCTTAGCCACTTATGTATTTACCCATTTTAATCATATTAAAAAAATACATAAAAAATTGGGCTATGATGCATGTATGACATATCAAATATATTTGTGCAGGCATATCTAATCTAAATAACATACGTATCCATGACAATGCTTTTAGCATCACATAATATAAAGCATACATGAATTGATCGAGTACTGTGGATTATTTAACCTAAAAGAAATTTAGAATCTAAAATTATAAAAAATACCCCCAAGGCATTCCTTGGTCTTCTTGCAATTTTCGAGTCTTCTTACATTTTTCGAGTCTTCTAGACTCTTCAGGTTACTCCGATTTATCACATGAATCCGAAAAGGAAAATATGCACCGAACGCATTAGGTAACACTTGCCAACAGAACCGTGCAAGACAATGTGAACAGTACACACATAAACATTGCCGATGAATAGTATCGATGAACAGTGCTAGTGAACAGTACCCTCGTCGCGTGTGTTTTCAGTTCTTCGTTTATAGGTTATAATTTTTTTTTACAATACAATACAGTAAAAATAATAATAATAATAATAATAAATTATTCAACCCATGAATCCTAAATCCTCAGTACCATATAATTAACGATCTATCATGTTTTTGTTAATCAACAAATTTAATATACATACAAAAACATCATACAGTCAATTTAAATCATGCCTACACAAGCATACATACAAGAGCATCGAAAACAATTTCTTGTTCAAAAAAAAAATAACTTTGATACCAATTGTTGATTCCAATTCCCAATCTCATGGATATGGCCCGGTCCCAACTCTTTGGGGTGACACCCACCGATACCTATCAGAGCACTCCTCTAAGAAGCCCCCTGGTAGAGAGCCATGCTTCGTCACATGATAAGCATGAGAGTTCTCGGGGATCTGCTAGTCGCCACTGCTTTTGCTCTTATACCAATTGTTGGAACACCGATTCACCGGTCACACAGTGGAAGTGGATTTTAAATTTTGTTATACATAAACGCTACAGGACCAATGAACTTGAGATCGCAATTCTCTTTCGGAACTTATACATATAAAATTATTACAATGATAAAATGTACGTATATACAGTAAATCGAAATTAATATATTTTGATGAAGAATATCTTACCAACGTTTTAAGGCTCCTTCACTTTACGATATGCTTATGTCTAAACCACTCGATCTTTCTCGCTATCTCCGGGGACTCGTAACTACGTGTGGGCGAGTCACAGACTTAAGATCTTAGAATGGAGGATGTAGATAGAATTGAAGAATCTTTTTTCTTCTATATCAGTGCACAACACTTGCACACAAAATAAGTTCTCTATGCAACACTTGCACTTTTTTCTCTTTTTTCAAGACACTCACACCAAGCACTTATATATTTCTCCTTGTCTATTTTTTTTAATCAATGTTACGTGCGTCTCTCATATCTGTGTTTGTTAAGAAAACATATATATATATATATATATATATATATATATATATATATCCTTTTTAATGATATCTTGTTTTTGTCGGTTTTCAAAGAATATATATCTCAAATATATATTTCCTCTTTTAAAAATCTCATGATATCTTTTTATTTAAAACAAAATATTTATTTTATTTTTATTAAAAGATACCATCTATTTTGAATTTAAACAATTCTATTTCAAAATTTTAATATTTAATTTAATATAATAAAATAATAAAATTTTCTTATTTTATTCAAAAACAAATATCAACAAACACCCTTCATTTAGTTATTAATAATATAATTAAATAATCTTATTATTTAATTTATGTAATCACCATTATTCATTAATCAAATAATCTCATTATTCAATTAATTCCTGAATAAATAGGTGTCACTTTTGTAACACAATTAGTTGGACAATCCAATTAATTTTCCATGACCCTTGTTACCTAAACTGATTGGGGTAGCAAGGGGACCTAATGGACCCACAGTATTTTGAGCTCCAATAATCATCAGAATCATTAATTGAAATCTTTAATTTAATACTCATTGATTATTAACTCCGATGTTATTCCACTAAAAACCGAAGCTACACTTTCTCAACTGTAGATGCTTTTACACAGACCGATACAACTCGGTGTCCATCCATATAGCTATTACATTTGGTGTGATCCTCCACAGTAGTTCATAATTAGAGCTTGGTCATAATGTTCGTTATACTCCTCTAATTACATATATTCTTTAAGGACCGTTGATTCTCTAATGGATAATAAATCATATTTCTTCACGGAATTAGGAGAGCGCTCATACTGTCCAAGCCCCGAATCAACCCCTAAGGGAACTACCATCTATTTCTCACAAGAAAGAGTGGGTTCCATTATTGTATACAAACCTTTCTAGCCACAAGCCAAAACGTAATCCAAACATACGGAGTATATTGATCAGGAAATGCATCTGACCTCACACATGGTATATCAAAGACCACGATCTAACCTGAAGGAGTCGATGAGACACTCAGGATTAAGATCACCCACATATAGCCATCATTAGTTGATATATATGAATCTCATCAGTAAACAGATCTTAGTAAGAGATTCATATAGATCATGGCCCAGTCCTATATGATCACATCGTACAAGGTGTCTCCATTCTCATATCTCATATGAATGATTCAGGATATAATCACCGTACATTACTGAATGGACCATAGCTATAGATTAACCACAAATAAAGTACCCAACTTTATTTGCTATCTATGGACTCTTTAGATTGCACGTCTCTTATGGTATCCATCCGTATATGACACTCATATACATAGTTCGAGATTACATACGGCAATCCAGGATGTTAATATACACAAGTTATAAAATAAACAACACAACAAGAATAAATTGAACTTTTTCTTTTATTTATTTCATAAATCCATTTACAAATTACATCTTTAGGGCATAAACCCCAACAATTACCTATATCAATCTGCACTTGGTGGACTAGGTTGTTAGCAATCTGTACCGTGACCACCATGGGATCATCATGTGGCTGCACGGTGTTGTATAACTCCACCTCAGTGAGAATAATATGGGTCCTTCTTGGCATGGTTCTTTCTAGATTTGTTGAAAGTCACGGCTAGGGTAGGTTCCCCGCTGATCGTGTGTATGACCTAGATTTGATGCATCAGGTTTTTCCCTTTTCCTCTTCTTTACTCATCATCTTCTCAGATTTCAGCCTGCACTTCCTTCCCTGTATGAATGTTATCCTGTACCTGTTGTAGGAACTCTATCAGGCAACCTCCTCTTACCAGAGTCTCAATCTGGTTTTTGAGGCTATAGCATTCCGAAATGTTATACCCCATATCCTTATGAAAGCAAAGTATTTGTACTGGTTTCTTGTGTCAGCTGGTACTTTAATGGGACTAGGTTTCCCGAGCAGTCCCTTGTCATGAATGACGAGGTAGATCATATCATAAAATGTGTTCAGCGGTGTGTAATGACTGTATCCCCTTTCATCTTGGGTTACGAGTGCTACAACTCTCGGTTGAGACCATGCTTGAGGTAGGGTTGGCCTCACTGGATACTGCTCCTACTGAGGTTGAGAAGGCGGGAGGGGGGTGGTCTGTAGACCGGTTGAGAGGTCAATTCTAAAAATTTTGTATCAGTGTAAGCTTGGACGTCTTCTTCTTTTGGCGCTTAGCAGTTCTCATGTCATCATGCTCAATCTTGACTCTAAGTTGCTCATCTATCTCTATCTGCTCAAGGGTCTTGTCATAGGCCTCCTGATAGTTCTCTGGTGGACACTTAGTGAAAGATCAGAATAATCTACCAGCCTATAGGTTTCTACAAAAGTTGACTAGGGTCTCGTTCTTAGCAAAAACCTCTATCTAGAACACTTCCTTGTGGAACCTTTCCACGTAGGACCTAAGCGTCTCACCTCGCTCTTAAATCACGTACTACAGGTGGATCGAGTCTTTCAGTCATGACTTTATCCCTTAGAACTATGAACAAAAGTCACTAGAAAATTTAGTAATGATGTCCATGTTACTTGCTGGTAACTTTTTAAACCACGTCGTGGTATAGTCAGTATGCGTGGTTGGGAACATCCTGCACATGGCTGCCCTAGTCGCATTTTGGACCTCTACCTGCTGAATAAAACTCTCTAGGTGGCTCAAGGGATACTCAGTATCGGAATATTTATTAGTCGACATTTTGAATTTCAGAGGGAGTTCTGCTTCCCTGATCCTCCTAGAGAATGGGGTATTCATCTCACCTAAGGGGTCCTTCCAGTTCTCTTTGTGATTGCCCGTCTTTAACTTTTGGATTTCCTTTAACATCCGAGCTAACTGATCTTGCAGGCGCTTATTCTCGATGTTCTTTGACTCGACCTCAGAATCATCTTTGTAAGTTCCCTCCGATGAGATGGGGACCTTACCCCGGTTATCCATTTAGGGAGGATTTACCCAGGAACTTTTCCTGCTACCTCTAACGTTGGATCGAGGTTCTTTTCTAGGCTTGGTGGTAAGGTCCTCTTGGCGGGATGTCAACAGCTGATTTCACCTATCAAGGTTGGTAATCGACTGGCCTATAAGGATCTGGGGGTATGGGCCCTAACCGATCTTGAACTGAGAGTAAGGGCCATAACCTGTCATGGACCGGTACTGGTGGTGGTTATCCTAGAATGTCGAATGCGGTCATCCTAGCTCCAAATCTATTGGGATTCTTTCAGGCACAAAGTTCTACCGGTTGGAGGGTGTAACCTCTACAACCAACCGAAGGTGGACAATTCTACAAAGGTTGTAGCCTATTGCTCTAGAATGGCCTAATCGATCACTAGGGGGACCAAAGCCTAAGTGGTACCAGTCAGTGGTGGAACAGAATGCTGATGCTTCGATCTCTTACCCTTCTTTTGAGCCTTCTTGGTAAAAGCTACGGATTGGTGCTCGGGTGCTTCGGGTTGCCCCTGTGAAGATCAAAGATTCATGAATATTGTTACACCTGTAAAAACTTAAACATGTGGTAGTGGAATCTTCCCACAAACGGTGCCAAAAAGTGTTAACCGAAATTTCACTCTAGGTAAGGAATCTCATTTAACACCCTCAAGACCGCTGTCTAGGAAAATCGCGGTCAGGGTAGATACCTTTGGTACCGGTTTCACATGTAAAAATGAATGAAATGTATGAAAGAATGATAGTGAACTGAGTGGAGTTATTTTATTCAATAATAAAGTAAATGCAGTTACATGAAATGCCTCTCAATCTCTCTTTTCTCTTCAACTAACTAGAGATTGTGAATTCGTATATATTGATATGTGGACACAATAATCAATGGTGATGGCCAAGCTTAATTCTAAGATCAAAACTATGTGATAGCTCTTAAGGTTCTAGGATTCAATTTTTCGATCCTTTTCTTCGTGTTATTACCCCTGTATTTATGTGTGGAGTCATTAGGGTTTTTCCTTTATGTACAAGCCGAAGATCATAGGATTGCTCACCTTCCTTATTAGGTGGGATTTTCAATTTAAATGTAGTTGACCCTAGAGAATAATATCTTGGGGAAGATGTGTTCATTTCCTCTTTGGACTCTTTCATCATGGTGGTGCATACATGGAACGTGTTACTGTTTGGAGAATAACTTTGATCTTGAATATTAATTGGTGAGGTACCTCAAAGTACCTAATTTGATAGAATGGAGTGATTCCTCAGTGTACCTAGTCTGACGCTGATGAAATGGCACTTGATCGTTTTGATGGCGAGGTACCACAAGGTACCAGTTTGATGGCATAGTACCTCAAGGTACCGATTGGGTAGTCTATGAAGGCACATGAGCTTTATCTTCCCTCAACAATGATGTTGAGGTTCCTCGGTTATGTTTGTACTTCGAGGTAGATCGTAGCATGCAAGCCCTACTTGGTATCAAGAAGCATGTATTGCCAGGTACCGATTGGGTGAAAAATTTTACTTTGACTCCGTTCCAAAAATGGCTATGAACACTAGGTATTAGGGATCCTTATATACATGGTATCCTGATATCTAGACGATACCGTGAGTGTGGTATTTGCCATCTCGGCATCGATTCCCTTGTGTATTCTTGACAACACAAGAAAACTGTTAACCAAAAAATCATTCTAGGTGAGGAATCTCAATTAACACCATTAAGACTGCTACCAAGGAGATCGCAGTGGGGTAGGTATCTCCGGTATCGGTGGTAATGTGAAGGTGGAGAAAATATATAGGGATATTGATAAATGAGTTGGTGGTACTGTTTTATTAAATAGACAAAAAGTACAACAACTAATGTGATGCTCTGTTCCTCTCACTCTCTCACATTTCAAACAAACTTGAGATGGCGACTCCATACGTGTCGATAAGTAGAAAAATCCGATCAATGGCGAATGTCTTGCTTAAGTCTAGGTTGAGTGACTCAGTGCTAGGTTTCTCCTCTTTTCTTTCTATATGCTTTTACCCATGTATTTATACATATAGTCATTAGGGTTTAACCTTGGCGTGGAAGCCAAAAATCACTAAGTTAGTCTTTTTTTTCCTATTTTAACACGATTCTCTATTTAATGTAGTTGACCCTAAAGAATCTATCTGGGAGAAGATGCATTTGTTTCCTTTTCAGAATCTCTATTATGGTTGTATGTATATAGAGTCCACTGTGATTTTATAGAATAACTCTTACTTTGCATATTGATTGGTGAGGTTCCTCAAGGTACCATTCTGATGGAGTAACGCTTGATCAGAGAGTGGGGTGCCAAGAGGTACCGATCTGCTGGCGAGGTACCTCGATATACCGGTCTGGTGGTGTGGCGCTTTATCAATCATATTAGAGCTTTTACGGTCATCTTCCTTCCTACTGGTGGGACAGACTATGTACCTCGACGGAGTGGTGGGATAGCTTTGAGGAGTTTGGGTATTAGGTTGGCTATTTTTAAGGAGATATAAGTGTTGTAATCTACTCCGATACTAGTTTCACGGTACCCAGGTTATACGGGTCCTAGTTCTTCGAGGAGGGTCATAGCAGGTCATTCTCACCTAGTACCAAGAGGCATACCTTACCAGGTACCGGTTGAATGGAAAATTTCACCCTGCTAAAAATGGCCATTAACAGAAGTAATCTGCCCCGATAATGATGTCAGGGTACTCAGGTTATACGGGTCCTGGTTCTTCGATGTGGGTCATAGTAGGTCATTCTCACTTGGTACCAAGAGGAATACCTTACCAGGTACAAGTTTAATGGAAACTTTCACCTTGACTCCTTACCAAAAGTGGCCATTAACAGAAGTCCCTCTGACTTGAACACCGGTAACTGGTTGGGGTTGGAGTCAGATTTCCTGTTTTATTTGGGAAATTTTACATTTCAACCGGTTACCATAACTCGAGAGGAAATCTTTTTATTAAACGCAATGTCCACATGTCGAGCGAGGGAGACATACCTTTTTTTAAAAAAGGAGAGATTTTTGGCGGCATGGGAAAATCGAGTCTAAAAATCTCTTCTCTTTGATCACTCTTCCATCCCCGGTTACTATTCCATTCTACTATTTATACCTGCTTCAATCTTCGTCTTTCTCAAGCTTCCGAATTTCCTCTTTTTTCAAAGTTCAAAAACCCTAACTTCTTCTCTGCCTTCCTTATCTTCTTTGAACTTCCTACCTTTAATTTTCAAATTAAAACTCTATTATTACCATGCCCAATTCTTATAACGGTAGTGTAGACCTACTTGTGGATGGTGATTCCTAAAACCCGGCATGTGGGAAGCGGGTTCAGGAGGAGAACGAGGAAAGCTATGTCCCTCAACTTCAGCTCCGCCGATCAAACCAGAACATTGCCATCAGGGTTGGTTTCTCAAACAACCCTGATGCCCCGTTAGAGATCGTCAAGGAGAACTCAAACGAAGAATCTGGCAGGGTCAAAACTGGCAGAAACCTTGCTACTGCAGAATCGATACCACTTGGAGAAACACTTGCTCTCCCCTATGACTACAGTGTGATTTCAGATTCGACTGCCACAGATTCAGATATTAGGCGTTTAACAAGTCAATTCGAGATCCCCAAGAGTATCCCCATTGAAAAGTCATCATTTGTTGATTGGCTTATTTCGTGAACAACCACATTATTGGGATTCATGTAAGGGTAGCCTAGGCTCTCAAGACCTTAAGAGGAGAAGCACCAAAGGTAAAATTCTTTTGCTTACTTACTTTGAAGAGATAGTTGCACACACTCACATATTCATGCATAACTCTTGATCTTATATGTTGAGTGTTTTTCTTGTGTGCATTTTAGTTTAAATGACTCTTGTTGACCTATTTACAACTTGCTGTGAAAGTTGTATTTCATGCTAGAAATTAAAATAGGATGCAATTTCATCACTCTTGAACCTATTTTTTTGTGCATTTGAGTGTTGAAAAATAGGCCTTGCGTTGGTGGTGCGCTACTCGACCAGCGCACCTCACCGGTACAACTTTCACAGTAGACCGCCACTAGTCATGTGCCACTGAACCGCGCTGCTGCACCCGTGCATAGTAGAAAAATATGGGCGGTCGCTGGTGGTGCGCTACTCGTCTAGCACAGCCTCACCAGCGCAAACATCCCAGAGAATCTGCGCTTGTGTTGCGCTACTGAGATGCGCTACTCGTCCAACGCCTATGTTAAAAATAGGTTGTGCGCTGGTGGTGCAGCGCACACAGAGGAAGCTGGAACTTTTTTTCCAAAACGACCTCACTTTGTTTGGATCTTATATATATATAACTCAATGCCTTAAGGTCGTGGATGAGTTCATAATATCACATTTCTTACTTAGAACACATTTCAAAGGAAAAACACTTCCAATAACTCATTTTTAATCACTCAAAGCATCCCCATGAGCATTAAATCTTCATCTTGCATCATCTAAGTTCATCTTAAGTGCATATATGGATAGGGTTGCTTCATCACATCTTGTTTGGTAAGCTCTTCATTATCTTCTTACAAGTTAAGTGCTTCTGCTTGCTAAACCATCTCTTTATTTAATTGTACTCTTTTAAAATATTTTCTTGATACAAATTAGAGATTGTTGCGATGCCATGATTGAGTGTTGTATTGTGATAGCTTCATAGGATTGATTGATCTATGTTTAGCTAAGCTATTTGAACATGTCATTTAGCACTTGATAACTAGGATTGCATTAATTGTCATCTCATTATCCTAGATAAGCATATAGGGTTTCCTAGCCTTGTTTTTTCATTGAATATCATTATATATTCACTTAGGACACTTTATCTCTTCATTGAAGAAGCAAGACTTGTGTTGCTTCCTGGAGTAGGTAGCTTAAAGAATAAGCATGATGAACTAGGTTCACTTATACCGGGATTAGGTAGTGGTGGAGGATTAAACTGGGATTAGGTTGTAATTCCTTTATCATTAGTAGATTCAAGGTTCTAGTGTGGCGCACTCATCAGCCCGTGATTTTTCCCATTTGGAGAGTTTCCACGTATATCTCAAGTGTTTTTAATATTTTTGTATTTTTTCACTTGTTATTTCTTTGTAATTAGCTAGGGGCATTTTCATCAACTTGACTTAACAAAAATTGGGTAAAAGTTAATTAAAATCTATTCAACCCCCTCTAGATTAATATTACACACCATAATATTTGTTTCAATTGGTATCAGAGCAGGTTCCTAGACATACATAGGTGATCCTTGCTCATTTTGGTGTGTGTTGCATTTTGTTTGTTTGTGTTGACCATTCATACACTTGCATTCATATCATTCATTCATAAAAACGATGAGTGGAAATGGTGGCAATGACGGAGCTTCCAGTACTAGACCTTCACTCCTCACCGGGTTGAATTATACCTCTTAGAAAGGCAAGATGGAGTCGTACATATACCAAATTCATGACAGGGCATGGATGGCAGTTGAAGATGGCTACACTCCACCCATGATGACTCCAGCAGATGGAGGAGATGATGTACTCAAACCAAAGGGTCAGTGGAATGCACAAGAGTTTGAGGCTTCAAAGTGGAATAGGAAGGCAATGCATGCCATCCTTTGTGCAATTAATGATAACCAATACAAGTTGGTTCAAAATACTAGGATAGCTAAGGAAGCATGGGACATCCTAGAAGTTGCACATGAGGGAACCGAGGTGGTGAAGGAATCGAAGCTTCAAGTTCTCCAAACACAATTTGAATTGCTCAAGATGGATGAGAATGAGTGCTTCAATGATTTTAAAGTGAGGTTGATGGACATTGTGAATCAAAGTCATCAACTTGGTGATCCTTATTCGGATAGGAAGATCAAGCAGAAGATTATAAGATCTCTACCCGATAGATTTAAGTCTAAGGCGACGGCCTTAGAAGAGAATAGTGGGTATAAGGACATGAAGCCTAGTGAAGTGATTGGGAGGCTTCTAGCTTATGAAACTAGGAAATGTCCTAACCCCACACCATCAAAGAAGCAAAAAGATATTGCTTTGAAAGCCTCCAAAGTTGAGAATGAGGAAGGTGATGACTCGGATGAAGAGATGGCCTTGTTAATGAGGAAGTTCAAGAAATTCTACAAGTCTGAGAAGAAAGGCATTAGATCCAAGGGTCAAGACTTGAAGAAGAAGGCTCCCTTCAAGAATTTTAAGCCTAGGCAAGAGAAGACCGAGAAGAAAGGAGTCCAATGCTATGAATGTGGTGGAATAGGTCACTTTGTCCCGGAATGTGCAAATCACAAGAACAAAAAGAATGGAAAAGTGATGGCTGCCACATGGAGTGAAAGTGATGACTCTAATGAAGGAGATGAGTCTTCGGATGATGAATAACTCATGGCTAACTTCATAGCATTTACATCCTCTCTTAGGAGCAAAGATGCTAGTGAAGAAGAGAATGATAGTCAAGAGGGAGACTAATCAAGTGATGATGGATCTTCATCACAAACCACAAATGGAAGTGTGGATAGGATGGATCTCAATGACTACATGGCTAAGTTTGAAAGCTCAAGATTAAAGAACAAGAATGAGATCAAGAGATTAAAAGAAGAAAACCTGGACCTCTCAACTCAAGTTGACCAACTAAATGAAGAGTTGGAAAGATCTAAGAGGAGTAAAGAAGGGTTAAAGAAAGAGCTTGAAGATGCTAGAGAGTTGTTGGCCAAGATGAATTCTAGCACCAAGAAACTTGACCACATGCTAGATGTTGGAAAGAGGCCAAGTGATAAGAGGGGGATTGGGTTTGAAGATGACAAAATGTCCTCCACTCCAAGCAAGACCATTTTTGTAAGAAGCATGAACTTCAATAGGTCATCTCCTCATCAAACACCTAGAAAGAAGCTTGATCTAAGAGAGTGTTCAAGTAGTGCTCAAGTGAAGGTGGCACCAAGAAGCCCACCTCAAGCTCATCCTACAAGAGCTCCTCAAGTTAACTTCCCTCAACCAAAAGCTCTAAAAGGGAAGACACCTATCATGCAAGATCAACCAAGGAAGCAATCAAGTCTTGCTCAACAACAAAGAAGGAAAGTTCCTCAACTACAAGCAAGACAACCACAAAGACATAGGAAGGCTCCAATGCATCCTCAAGGATATGGTATAATTCCCAACTTTTTACCTACATGTCACTTTTGTGGTATTGATGGTCACATTAGACCAAATTACTTTAGGTATATCAAATTGTGTAGGATTGAAAGCATGATAGAAAATAAAATGGCTAGAGCCATGATGCATGATCCTAGGACATCTAAAGTCATGATGCATGATCCTAAGAAACCTATAGCCATGATACATGTCACTAGGAAAATTGGAACACTTTTGCATGATCCTAGGACATTTAGAGCCCATGTACCATTGACCACTAGGAAGGAAAATACTGCACCTAGATGGATTAGAAAGGATGAATACCTTTGCCATGTTGCACAAATTGCTTTGAAAGCTCATTCTTGTGATTTTTGGTATTTGGATAGTGGGTACTCTAGGAACATGACTGGAGATAAGAATTTCTTTGAGATTCTTGTGATGGAGGAGGGAGGAAATGTCACCTTTGGTGATGGATCCAAAAAGAAGGTCAAAGGAAAGGGAACCATTTCCATTCCCGGATTACCTTCCCTGTCAAATACTTTGTATGTTGATGGTCTAAAAGCCAATTTGATAAGCATTTCACATCTTAGTGATGATGGACTCTCCGTCTTGTTTATGAAAAATGATTGTTCTATCTTATTGCCCAATGGACAAACCTTGTTAAAAGGTATGAGGTCTAGTGACATTTGCTATTGTCTTGAGGCTAGAAGTGTGTCTTGTAATGTGTCCAAGGATGAACAAATAGAGTTGTGGCATGAAAGATTTGGTCACATGAACTTTAGGGATTTAAGAATCATAGATAAGTTCAAAGTTGTGCGAGGCCTTCCCAATCTTGGGAAAAAAGTTAATGGTGTTTGTGGACCTTGCCAACAAGAGAAGCAAACCAAAAGTATGCACAAAAAGGGCAAGTATATAACCATCAAAGAACCTCCAGAGCTTTTTCACATGGATCTTATGGGTCTTATGCAAACCGAGAGTTTAGGTGGAAAGAGATACATTTTTGTGTGTGTAGATGACTTCTCTAGGTACACATGGACTTATTTCCTTAGAGAAAAATCTGAAACTTTTGACAAATTTAAAATGCTTTGCTCTAAAATTCAAAATGAAATGAACTCCAAGATTAAAAGCATTAAGAGAATTAAGAGTGACCATGGTAAGGAATTTGAGAATGCCCACTTTGAAAACTTTTGCAATAGTCTAGTCATTACTCATGAGTTTTCTGCTACTAGAACACCTCAACAAAATGGAGTTGTTGAGAGGAAAAATAAGGTTCTTCAAGAAATGGCCCGTGTGATGTTGCTTAGCAACAATGTCCCTAGGAATCTTTGGGGCGAGGCTGTCAGTACGGCTTGCTACATAGGAAATAGAGTCTTCCTTAGGCCTCACACTAGGCAAACCTCCTATGAGTTATGGAATGATAGGAAGCCAAATGTTAGCTACTTCCACACTTTTGGAAGCAAATGCTACATTTTGAATGACCGTGATCAACTTGGTAAATTTGATGCTAAGAGTGTTAAGGGTATCTTCATTGGCTATGCCTTGAATGGTAGAGCCTATAGAGTTCTTAATCTAAGAAGTAGGACCGTAATGGAATCATCTAATGTTGTCATTAATGATGCTAGGCTCAAAACTAATGACCATGAGGAAGAGGTAGATTTAGTTGATGAATCCCCTTTGGAGAAAGTAGTTGATATCTCTAATGTTGAAAAGGCTAATCTTGATGATGACATATTACAACTTAGTGATAGGATTCCTCACTTGGAATCAAAAGAACCTGCTCCATGGGTTAGAAAACTTCATGACAAAGATGACATTATTGGTGAAGTTAGTGAGGGTGTTAGGACTAGGCGTCAAATGGCTAATCTAATTAGCTACACTTGTTACACCTCTCTAATAGAACCCAAGAAAATTTATGAAGCTTTAAAAGATGAATTTTGGGTTCTTGCCATGCAAGAAGAGCTTAACCAATTCGAAAGGAATGAGGCTTGGACTTTAGTTCCTAGGCCTAAGAACACCAATGTGTTAGGCACCAAGTGGGTATATAGGAACAAATCCGATGAGGATGGCAACATTGTGCGAAACAAGGCTAGGCTTGTATCACAAGGATATTCTCAAATTGAGGGTATTGACTTTCAGGAGACATTTGCTCCCGTTGCTAGGATTGAGTTCATTAAGCTTCTTTTATCCATTTCTTGTTTGCACAAGTTCAAGTTATATCAAATGGATGTTAAGAGTGCCTTCCTCAATGGCTTCTTGCAAGAGGAAGTGTTTGTTGAGCAACCCAAAGGGGTTTGTTGATCCTTACCACCCTAATCATGTCTATCATCTCAAGAAAGCTTTATATGGGCTGAAACAAGCACCAAAGGCTTGGTATGAGCGTCTCACCCAATATCTCTTAGACAATGGCTACACTATGGGTAGTGTTGACAAGACTCTATTCATCAAGAAAAACAAAGATGAGCTCTTTATAGCTCAAATCTATGTTAATGATATAGTCTTTGGCTCCACCAATGACATCAAAGTCCCTCAATTTTATGATGTCATGTCTCATGAATTTGAGATAAGTCTTGTTGGTAAGCTAAGTTACTTTCTAGGTTTACAAATTAAGCAAATGAATGATGGGATTTTCATATCTCAAGCTAAATATGCCAAAAACCTAGTGAAGAAATTTGGCATTGAAAGTGCCAAACATCGTGATACACCCATGAGTACCACTTTGAAGCTAAGCAAGGTTGCTAGTGGTAAAAGTGTGGGCCAAACTTTATATCGTGGCATGATTGGTAGCTTGCTCTATTTGACCGCAACTAGGCCCGGTATCTCTTTTAGTGTGGGTGTATGTGCTAGGTACAAAGTGGATCCTAAGGAATCTCATCTCTTTTCTGTTAAGAGAATCATTCGATATGTGAATGAGACATCCAACTATGGGATTTGGTACACCTTTGACACTAATGCTAGTCTCGTAGGCTTTAGTGATACAGATTGGGCAGGAAATTGTGATGATAGGAACAGTACATTGGGCGGTTGCTTTTTCCTTGGGAACAACCTTGTCTCTTGGTTTTACAAGAAGCAAAATTTGATTTCCTTGTCCACGGATGAGGCCGAATACATTGTTGCTGGGAGTGGATACACACAACTCCTTTGGATGAAGCAAATGCTTGTCGACTATGGATTCAATCAAGGTACTCTTACTCTCTTTTTCGATAACATGAGTGCAATTAATATTTCAAATAATCTAGTTCAGCATTCTAGGGCTAAGCATATTGACATCCTTTATCATTTCATTAGAGAACTAGTTGAGAGCAAATGCATTGTACTTGAGCATGTAGGTACAAATGATCAACTAGCGGATCTATTTACTAAACCCTTAGATGCTACTAGATTCAAGACTCTTAGTATATCTATTGGGATTTGTTTAATGGAGTGATGTGTTATGGTTTTTGACCCCAAAAGGGGAACTCAAGCAAAGAGAGCTATTGTATACTTGTTGCATGAATTTTTCTTAAATATGTTTATGCATTTTTATTGATTGCTTGAGTAGCTTGGTTGCACTTATAGTATATTGTATTTTCTCAAATAAGTTTGAACATTGCTTTGATTACAATCCATGTCATATTTATGTTCAAACATGCATTTTTGGACCAGGAGATATATATTGGAAGTACATGTTTTAATGACCTATAATTATCTCCATGACTTGATGATTCTTAAATGACATGCTAATGAAAAATGAGAAAGCATGATTTGTTGATTGCAATTGTTGAATGCAACACATTGTGTGAAACATACTAGTGAGAATAAAATGTTTAATCAATGTCTCTCTTTATTTATTAATTGAACATGGCTATTATCATACGGGTATCCTCCCAAAAAAATCAAATAGGGTGCAAAGTTGCTCATGCCATGTTTTAGTTTATAAAGTTCGATATAGTGCCTTTAAAACTTGATATTTATAAGAACTCTATATCCTTGCTTCTCTCATGACAAATGGTGAAATTGGTTTGAATTATATTGGAAACCTTTGTCATTTGCTTTGCCAAATACCATTGTTTTTGGACTTGAATGCAACATGTCTTGTATGCAAAGAACTTTTTGATTCACACATTGTCTTCAAATAAATCTCCTTGTGTCTCTCCTATCAACTGAGATTGCATAAATGTGGCTTATATAATTATGCAACAATCTTGTATGCTCTTTTCTTTCTTTGCCTTGAGTGACCCGGTTGGGAACTTCTCCTTTGCCTATCTCATGACAAAAAAGGGGAGTAGCATTGTCCTAGAATTGTGATGTTAGGGGAGTAGCATGTGTTGGCTTTAAGGGGGAGCATTGCATTGCATGAGTGTACTTGTTTGAGGGGGAGATTACATGTAGAGAGAGTAACCCGTTGAGGGGGAGCATTGCATGAGCATTTCAGGATGTCATACTCATACTATTAAATGCAATTGTTTTTGTTTTATATTCACTTGATCATCTCACATGCACTTGGTTTGGAAAGAGTATTTGTGCTTGCCTTATGTGTAGGGTTGATAGTTCTACAAGAGATTGAAGACTTGAAGGTTTTTTTGTTTATCTTGTTGTAATGTAGAATATCTTCCTAGTGTTTTCCTATTTTGTTTTGCGAGGATCAATGTGAGTGGTGGTTTTGTCATGAAATAGCCAAAGGGGGAGATTGAAAAGTCCTCATTTGTTGATTGGCTTATTTCGTGAACAACCACATTGTTGGGGTTCATGTAAGGGTAGCTTAGGCTCTCAAGACCTCAAGAGGAGAAGCACCAAAGGTAAAATTCTTGTGCGTACTTACTTTGAATAGATAGTTGCACACACTCACATAGTCATGCATAACTCTTGATCTTATATGTTGAGTGTTTTTCTTATGTGCATTTTTGTTTAAATGACTCTTGTTGACCTATTTGCATCTTGCTATGAAAGTTGTATGTCATGCTAGGCATTAAAATAGGATGCAATTTCATCACTCTTGAACTTAATGTTTGTGTGCATTTGAGTGCTGAAAAAATAGATCTTGCGCTACCCGACCAGCGCACCTTACCAGCGCAACTTTCATAGTGGACCGCCGCTAGTCATGCGCCACTGAGCTGCATTGTTGCACCCGCGCATAGTTGAAAAACATGGGCGGTCGCTGGTGGTGCGCTACTCGTCTAGCACAGCCTCACCAGCGTAAACATCCTAGAGAATCTGCGCTTGTGTCGCGCTACTGGGATGCGCTACTCTTCTAGCGCCTGTTTTAAAAATAGGTTGTGCGCTGGTGGTGCGCTACTAGACCAGCGCACGTCACCAGCGCACACAGAGGAAGCTGAAACATTTTTTCCAAAACGACCTCACTTTGTTTGGATCTTATATATATATATATATATATATAACTCAATTCCTTAAGGTCGTGGATGAGTTCAGAATATCACATTTCTTCCTTAGAACACATTTCAAATGAAAAAACACTTCCAATAAATCATTTTTAATCACTCAAAGCATCCCCATGAGCATTAAATCTTCATCTTGCATCATCAAAGTTCATCTATAGTGTATCTATGGATAGGGTTGCTTCATCACATCTTGTTTGGTATGCTCTTCACTATCTTCTTACAAGTTAAGTGCTTTTGCTTGCCAAACCATCTCTTTAATTAACTGTACTCTCTTAGAATATTTTCTTGATACAAAATAGAGATTGTTGTGATGCCATGATTGAGTGTTGTATTGTGATAGCTTCATAGGATTGATTGATCTATGTTTAGCTAAGCTATTTGAACATGTCATTTAGCACTTGATATCTAGGATTGCATTAATTGTCCTCTCATTATCCTAGATAAGCATATAGGGTTTCCTAGCCTTGTTTTTTCATTGAATATCATTATATATTCACTTAGGACACTTTATCTCTTCATTGAAGAAGCAAGACTTGTGTTGCTTCCTGGAGTAGGTAGCTTAAAGAATAAGCATGATGAACTAGGTTCACTTATACCGGGATTAGGTAGTGGTGTAGGATTAAACCGGGATTAGGTTGTAATTCCTTTATCATTAGTGGATTCGAGGTTCTAGTGTGGCGCACTCATCAGCCCATGGTTTTTCCCATTTAGAGGGTTTCCACGTATATCTCAAGTGTCTTTAATATTTTCGCATTTTTTCACTTGTGATTTCTTTGTAATTAGCTAGGGGCATTTTCTTCAACTTGACTTAACGAAAATTGGGTAAAAGTTAATTAAAATATATTCACCCCCCCCCCCCCCCCCTCCTCTCCCCTCCCCTCTTGATTAAGATTACACACCATAATATTTGTTTTACCCATCATGATACCGCACTGGGGGTGTACTCCTGATTCACAGTGTAGCTTTAGGGTTAGGCTTCCTTTTCACCCTACACTCTATAGAGCTTTTCATTCCGTGCAGCTTGCACCCCTTCAGTTGACCCCCGACTTTTGAAGGCACTAGGTTGAGTTCCTGTTGTTATAGAAGGTGCAATGTGAGAGTGATAACATCGATTAGGGAATCGGGACCTGATGAATTGAGGTTCATTTTTTAGATTGTTGCAAACTCTCCCGATATAAAGAAGGATACCTTCTGGAAGAAGGAATGGGTGGTAGTTGGCAGAAATTGAGAGAGCTCGGTTCATATCGAAGGGAGGCAGTTCGAGGTCCCTACTCAGTTCAGCGGTAAACCGATCAGGGAGAAAGCTTCTCTCTCTGCCAAATCTAGGGTGATCCTGAAGGCCATCGTTGATCTAAATTATGTCAACCTAAGGTATTTCACCTCGGATGCTTATGATTCCAGTAGAGTGAATAGGTATCTGCATACCTCTACTGCTTCTCTAGGTAAAATAAACCTTTCTGATTATGTTGATGTATGTTTCCCATTTGACATAGGTGTATTCTTATTATTTCCTTATTCTCAAAAATTCTTTTGTCCGATCACCGGTTCAGATAGAGCCTGGTCTGCTAGAAGATCAAATCTCTCCTTTGTTTCAATCTCCATCTAGATCCCCCATCGTCGAGCAGAATCTGCCAAAACAACTTCTGCAACGGCCAGAACTGTGAGAACTAATCCCCCTCATACCCCGACGAGGATTGTCAGACGAGTACTTATGCCAGTCGTGGTACCTCTCCCTCCCCATTCTAAGCCCTCTACCAAGATGGATATATTTACATCCAGGTTGACGGGGGTGGTGGGTCGAGGTTTTACTGTCCCTGTTACCCCTACTACTGATGTTGCCACTTCAACTGCAGCTGCTTCTACTATTGTTGCTTTTGCTCCTACCTCTACTGCTACTATTCCCAAGCATGCCTCTAGACCTGGACAATGCTGGAAAAAATCAGGAGCTCAATGGCTCACTTGGGCGTTGACCATCCCGGTCCACGAGGTGTGGGGCCATTAGTCTTCTACTGGTCATGCTGCTCATGAGGCTACATAGTTGAGTTGGATTCTTAGATTCATGAGTTGACCTGCTACCGTTACCTAAGAGCTTTTGAAAGTCGGATCTAATGGCATGAGGGGATCCGTATGAGCAAGTACAAGTCAAGTGGATCTCTTGGATAAGTGATACACTGGTAGCGGGGAGAATATGCTGTAAGGGAGCATGAGAGGTGCAACTCTACTGTGCATGAGTTATCTACATATCAGAGCAGTTTAGCTGTAAAGGATGCCTTCGGATAAGAAGCTACTGTACTGGAGCTCCATCATTATATGAATAGGTTCGCTTCATACAAGCAACATAATAAACCAGTTTCACCATGAGTACCACGTATCATATTTGCTCCATAATAAACAAAACTTGTTAAAGCACAAAATGAGCAACACACGTGGTGTGTAGGCGATATAGACAAATATGGAAAAAAGATATCTTAAACAATGACTGGTAAATCTATCACCTCAATAGTATAAGGATGCTCATGTAGAGACATGAAAGCTTTCAAAAGGGGTGTGGAAACTTCCCTATAAACGGTGCCAAAAAGTGTTAACCAAAAATTCTCACTGGGTTAAAAATCTCGATTAACACCCTCAGCCAGCTACCCGGTAGACGGCAGATAGTATGCACCTCATAACTTGATGATCTTGTATGAATATGAAAATTGGTGTGGTAGGTAGGAGAAGAGCCATCCCATCCATAGAGCTTCATGCATATGAAGAAGATATGGGGAGCACGAGGTTCCCCTACTGGGGTAAAGTGGCCGATCCTGGTCTCATGGTCTATGGTATCCTGTATCTTCTCTAGGTATCCTCGATCCAAATAGCGAACAAGGAGGTAGGATTGGTGCTTATCAAAGATGTAGATGTGTTCGTGAAAGAATGGACTAGCCGATAGCGATTTTTCTTCTCTAGGTTCTTTTGGTCGGGGTCGGAACCCATCATGGTACTATAAGCTCAGTATTGGCCCCAATTTCTTCCTGTAGTTCCCCGACCTAAACAGTGAGTAAGGAGGGAGCTTGTCTGACTTCTGTGTCGGATCCTTGTCTGCTCCCATAGAGAGGGTACAGGAGAGCTCATTGACTCTCTTTATATGGGTCTAGGTAGTTTCTCCCCATCTTGATATGAGACTTTTGCGTGTAGATGGAAGGAAAAAAGCGCTAGGTCCAGCAGGGTAGGAATCTAGCTCATACACATACAAACATGCATAATACTGGAGATAAATAGGAGAAAGCCAAGTCTTATGTAGAGGGAGGTGGACTGAGCTAGGGGGAAAGCATCATAGATGATCACATACAGAAAAACTCTGAGGCAGTATCCAGAGGAAGAAGAACAACCCTTCTTTTATAAATATATATTAAGCGGTGCTCCTAGGAGCTTACAACTACGAAGAAATAATACAACCATGACTAAACACCAAAATGTTTAACGTTGAAAAAACAAAAACTAAAAGACAAAAGATTTCTCCAGATAATGACATGTATCTCTGGCATCTAAAGCTTGGTCATATAAACCTTGACTGAATAGATAGACTAATAAAAAGTGGACCTTTAAATGAGTTAAAGGTTGACACCTTACCTGTCTGCGAATCTCGTCTAGAAGGTAAGATGACTAAAAGACCTTTTATTGGAAAAGGGCTTAGAGTTATAGAATCGCTAGAGCTAATACATACAGACGTTTGTGGACCGATGAATGTTAGAGCTAGGGGCGGCTATGAGTATTATGTCACCTTTATAGATGATAACTCAAGATACGGATATGTCTACCTGATGCAACGAAAGTCAAAAACATTTGAAAAGTTTAAAGAATTTCGAGCTGATGTTGAGAATCAATTAGGTAGGACTATTAAGTCACTACGATCAGATCGTGGAGGTGAGTACCTTGACCAAGTGTTTAAAGACTTCATGGTCGAGCATGGGATAGTTTTCCAACTCATAACTCCCCGTACACCTCAGCAAAATGGTGTAGCAGAGAGGAGAAATAGAACCCGAATAGAAATGGTGAGATCTATGATTCTCATCATTACCAAATTCCTTTTGGGAATATGCGTTACAAACAGCTGCATACATTTTAAATGTGGTGCCATCCAAATCTGTTCCTAAGACTCCACTAGACTTTTGAAATGGTCGTAAAGCTAGTTTGTGACATTTCAGCATATAGGGGTTTCTAACACACGTGCTAAAGAAAAGAAGTGGAAAGCTAGACTCCAAGTCTGTGGTCTACCTGTTTGTAAGATACTCCAAGGAGACCAGAGGTGGACACTTCTATAGTCCAGAAGATAACAAAGTATTTGTATCGATAAATGCAACATTTTATGAGGACAGTTATACTAGTGACCATAAACCTTGTTCTAAGATTGTATTGAATGAGTTGGAGTCTGGTGAGACTAGTGCTTCATCAACAAGAGTTGTTGATCCATAAACATCTGAGATTCAAATGGTTCCTGATCAGGATACACTACTGTCTAGAAGTAATGAGAGGGTTGTGAGACAACCTGAAAGCTATTTAGGTATAGGTGAGAGACAATGTGTTGTCTCTGCTGATAGTATGGATGATCCATTGACATTTAAGAATGCAATGGAAGATCCTAATACAAAGTAATGGCTTAAAGCCATGAATCTCGAGATGGAGTCCTTGTACTCTAACTCAGTCTGAGATCTTGTAGACTTACTAGATGGGGTAAAACCCATAGGTTGTAAGTGGATCGATAAGAGAAAAATAGAAGTATATGGGAATGTAGAGACCTTCAAGGCAAGGCTAGTGGCCAAGGGTTATACCGAGAAAGAAAGGGTCGATTATGAAAAGACATTCTCGCCAGTAGCCATGTTTAAGTCTATTAGGATTCTTTTATCCATTGCTGCTTATTTTGATTATGAAATTTGGCAAATGGAAGTCAGGACTGCATTCTCGAATGGCAATCTTGACGATAAAATCTATATGATGCAACCAGAGGGATTCCTGTCTCCAGATCAAGATCAAAAGGTTTGCAAGCTGTAAAGGTTCATCCATGGACTTAAGCAAGCATCTAGATCTTGGAACATCAGGTTTGATGATGTGATTGAAACCTATGGCTTCGAGCATAACGTTGATGAGCCTTTTGTCTACAAGCGCATCATTGACAAGAAAGTAGTTTTCTTGGTCCTATACGTAGATGTTATCCTACTCACTGGGAATGATGTGGGAGTGTTTTCTGATGTAAAGGGCTGGCTGGCTAGCCAATCCTAAATGATAGATTTAGGAGAAGCAAGTTATGTTCTAGGGATCCAACTTATAAGGGATCGTAAGAAAAAACTCGTAGCACTGTCTCAAGCATCATATATCGATAAGATTCTTGTGTGATTTTCGATGTAGAACTCCAAGAAAGGTAATTTACCTTCCAGGCATGGAGTTCACTTGTCTAAGGAACAATGTCCTAAGACACCTCAAGAAGTTAAGGATATGAGACGCGTACCCTTTGCATCAGCAGTAGGTAGTCTCATGTATGCTATGTTATGCACGAGACCAAACATCTGCTATGCAGTGGGAATAATCAGCAGATACTAGTCCAACCCAGGATTGGATCATTGGGTTGCTGTCAATACTATTCTCAAGTATCTTCGGAGAATGAGAAAGTATATGCTAGTGTATTCCGAACAGGATTTGATCCCGTTAGGATACACAAATTTTGATTTTCAGTCAGGCAGGGATACTAGGAAATCCACGTCTGGATCAGTATTCACCCTAGGCAGTGGAGCCATTGTATGGAGAAGTATTAAGCAATCTTACATTGTTGACTCCACCATTGAAGCCGAATATGTATCCGCTTGTGAAGCTGCTAAAAAGGTTGTTGGCTTCATAAGTTCTTGAGTGATCTAGAAGTTGTTCCTGGTCTGGATAAGCCCATCACATTTTACTGTGATAACAGTGGTGCTGTAGCTAATTCCAAAGAACCAAGAAGCCATAAGAGAGGGAAACATATAGAGAGAAAGTATCATCTCATTAGAGAGATAATGTAAAGATGAGATGTGATCGTCACAAAGATAGCCTCACAAGACAATCATGTTGATCCATTTACAAAGACCTTACTGGCAAAAGTGTTTTCGGGTCACCTAGATGGTCTAGAGTTACAAGACATGCCTCACTTGCTTTAGTGCAAGTGGGAGATTGGTGGGGTTTATGCCCTAAAGATGTAAATTGTAAATGGATTTATGAAATAAATAAAAGGAAAAGTTCAATTCATTCTTGTTGTAATGTTTATTTTATTACTTGTACATATATTTAACATCCAAGATTGCCGGATGTAATCTTGAACTGTGTATATGAGTGTCATACACAGAAGGATACAGTAAAAGGCTTGCAATCTAAAGAGTCCATAGATAGCAAATAAAGCTGGGTACTTTATTTGTGGTTAATCTATAGCTGCGGTCTATTCTGTAATGTACGGTGATTCTATCCTGAATCATTCATACGGAGATATAAGAATGGAGGCACATTGTATGATGTGATCATATAGGATTGGGCCATGATATATATAAATCTCTTACCAAGTTCCATTTACTGATGAGATTCATACATATCAACTAATGATGGCTATATGTGGGTGATCTTAATCATGAGTGCCTTATCGACTCCATTAGGTTAGATCGTGGTCTTTGATATACCATGGGTGAGGTCAGATGCATTTCCTGATCAATATACTCCGTATGTTGGGATTATGGTTTGGCTTGTGGCTGGGAAGGTTTGTACACAATAATGGAATCCACACCTTTTTGTATGAAGTAGATGGTAGTTCCCTTAGGGGTTGATTCGGGGCTTGGACAATATGAGCGCTCTCTTAATTTTGTAAGGAAGTATGATTTATTGACCATTAGAGATTCAATGATACTTAAAGGATATATGTTATTAGAGGGGTATAACGGACATTATGACCCAGCTTTAATTATGAACTATTATGGAGTATCACACCATGTGTAATAGCTAATCAATGGGCACCGAGTTGTATTGGTCTATGTAAAAGCGTCTACAGTTGAGGAAGTGCAGATTTGGGTTTTTGGTGGAATAATACCAGAGTTAATAATCAAGCAATATTAATTAAAGAGTTTAACTAATGATTTCGAGGATTATTGGAGTTCAAAATATTGTGGGTCCATTAGATCCCCTTGCTAGCCCGATCGATTTAGGTAACATGGGTCACGGTTATTTAATTGGATTGTCCAATTAATTGTGTTACGAAAGTGACACATATTTATTCGGGAATTAATTAAATAATGAGATTATTAAATTACTGAATATTGATGATTAAATAAATTAAATAATAAGATCGTTTAATTATGTTATTAATCACTAAATAGAGGGTGTTAGTTGATATTTGATAAAATAAGATAATTTGATTGTTTTATTTTATTTTATTAAATATTTGAAATTGAATTTAAAAGGTTTAAATTTAAAATTATTAATTTTTTAATTATTTTTAAATAAAATATAAGAGATATTTTTTACTTGAAATTTTTTAAAAATTGAATAAAGATTTGATAAGGTTTTTTAAAAGTTATATATATTTATGATATATTTTTGAAAAACCGAATCTGAGTAGTTTTTCGTTTTTAAATTACAAAGGATATTATATATGTATATTTGATTTTGAAAAAAATTATATGAGATACATACAAAAACCAACACACGCATGTGTTAACATTTTTGCTTTTTTTGCAATAAGAGTGTATGAATCAGTACGCATTAGTTCAAAAAAGTTTTTTTTTTGTTTCAAGTGTTTGCGTGAGATCAAGCAAGTGTGTACCTGAGCACATGCAAGTGTGTGCATGAATCAAAATGCATCAGTGCAAAAGTCGTGTGTGCGTAAGTTAATTTATGTGTGCAAGTGTGTGTGCATGACATAACACCAAAATAGAGAAAAGATTTTGTGTACAAGTGTTGTACGCTGATATCAAAGAAAAACTTTCTGATTCTTTTCTCTTCAACATCCTTTATTCAAGTTCATGAGACCGTGATGCGCCCATATGCAGTTACCAGTCCCGGGATATAGCGAGAAAGATCATTGGTACGAACTAGAAGCGTATCATAAAGTGAATGAGCCTCCAAACGTTGGTAAGCTTTAATCTTCTGCTCTTTATTGATTTCAATTTCCTATATTTACATATTGTATGTATTTGTTCTAAAAATAATTACAATCTCAAGTTCACTGGCCCTAGATCGTTTACGATCTTTATTAAAAAAATTAAAACCATACATCCGATGCGTGACCGGTGAACGAGGTTCCAACAAAGAGTTCCTGTCCTAGGAGGGTTTATCGTTGAAGGCGGTAGGAACGTCGAATTCATGCCGGCCAATGTAGACCGAGTTCCCGCACTCATCCTTTTAGAAAGGATCCTTCTTATGAACGTCTTGCACAATAAAGTTAAGCCTGTTCTTAGCTTTCGCGTAAAACTGCCCCTAGAACCAGGAGATAAGCTTCCAATTTAGAAAACGTATGCCAAATCCTCAGCCCCGGGCTCCCTCGCAAGATTGCTCCTCTCACATTACTCCCTTCATATCACGAGAAAGCCCACTACGTGTCTCCAAAAACCTGGTGAGGAGCTAGTGGGGGGGGGGGGGGGGGGGGGGGGGGGAAGCCTTACTCCGTTCTCAAGAGCCGCAATGTGGAGTGGAAGCACGACCTTAGTAGGAGTAAAGACGTCGTAGTTTTTGGGGGGATGTTGATCAAGATGCTATCCGGGATGCCAAACTTTTTCCTCAGCCAACTAATCGACCCCCGCTTGGACGATGGAGTCGAGGATGACCCGGAAGTCGTGGGGAAAGGTGAGCTCTCCCAGAAAAGGGATTAACATTGAAAAGTGTATGTTTACTAAGGGATAATATCATCATTTTACACTTCCATAATGATTAATTCCCAAATTTAGACATAATTTCGTTCGTTCGCTTAAATAAGTGTGTTGCGCAGTAATCAGTGTATTTTTCTATGTATTACAGAGGTAATTCGATCAATTTAGAACTATAGAGAAGTAAGATGGCAAAAAAAACATGGTTTTCAAGTTCAGAATGTCAAAAACCTTAGGAAGGCCAGGAAAGACATTTTTGTAATTTTGACTATTCACTGTTCACAATTTGACTATTCACTGTTCCCAGTTTGACTTTCACTATTCCTGATAACATGGCATATTCCTATTGGCCCAAACTGCGAGTGCACCATACACGCGGCTGTAGAGAATCATATTCTAGAAGTCTGTGCACTGTTCACTATTCACTTTCACGGATGCTACTGTTCACTGGTCACTGTTCACTGGTCACGGGTCACTGGTCACGGGTCACTGTTCACTGTTCACTTCACGAATACGTTACTGTTCACTATTCACGGATGTGTTACTGTTCACTGTCACTGTCAATGTCACTGTTCACTGATGACGTGGTGAAATCTGGACGCTCCATTCTAAATTCATCTGATGGTCAATTTTCATCCGTATTTTGTATAAATATGAGGCCTCTCCCCCTTAATTTGGATATTCTAAATCCAAATCTGGTATTAGATTTGTGAAATTCTCTCTTTTGTTCTCAAATTCTCAGTTTAAATAAAATATTTGTTTTCTAGTTAAATTGTGTTTGGCTAATTTTATATAGTTGGGACTAAAGGTGATACTGTTGGTATGGAAAATATGATCCAATTTTGGTAAGTTTATTATTTTTATGCTTTCTCCCCTCTGATCTTTGTGGAGTTTTTGACTCACTGTACACAGACATATATTGTCTAGCACAGTGGGTACTTTACCCATATCTATCAGAGAGTGGTTTCTCCCATTTGATCTTTGTGGAGTTTTTGACTCATTGTTGGCAGACAGATATTGTCTAGCACAGTGGGTACTTTACCCATATCTATCAGAGAGTGGTTTCTCTCATTTGATCTTTGTGGAGTTTTTGACTCATTGTTGGCAGACAGATATTGTCTAGCACAGTGGGTACTTTTACCCATATCTATCAGAGAGTGGTTTATCTCCTCTGATCTTTGTGGAATTTTGACTCACTGTAGACAGACAGATGTTACTTTTACCCACATCTATCAGAGAGTGGTCAGTGGAGTGGAATATCCTCCCATTAATCTGGACTAAATATTAATTATTGGATCATATTTGAATTACCAACAGTGGATCCCTTAGCCCCAGTTTTAATTTTTAATTGATTTATATTTTATAACAAGCTTAGTAATTAATCTAGATAATTAATCCTACAAGGACAAGTGAACAACCTCCTTGTGGTTCGACCCGGTCTTACCGGTTAATTTATTACTTTGACATTCTTATACTTAGGAGTATGAACATTTAGGACGTGTCAGGTTTTTGGCACCGCTGCCGGGGAGGTAAGTCTGTCTTTTCTTTGTAGAAGTAATTTCTTTTTAATTTTATTTTAGTTTTGCTATTTTTTTTTCTATCTTCTTTGTTCTTATTTTGTATTCAGTTTTGCATCACTCATCACAATCATAAACATCATTCACTTCAAAAAAAAAAAAAACACTTGTAATCATTAATCACATTTTTACATTTTAGGCCTTCAATTTTTATTTGCATTTTAGCTTAGATTTAGTTTGTATTTGCATATAGGTCATTTTTTTCAGTTTTGCATATCAGTCCCTATAATTATCATATTTTCACTTTAGTCCCTATATTTCTAATTATTTACACTTTTACCCCAACACTTGTGTATATTTACATTTACACCCATATAATTTTGCATGTTATTTTTATCACTTATTTTCCTTTTTTCTTTTATTTTCTTCATATTTGTGTATTTCACCTTCAAGAACCCTCATCAAATTTTCACGAGACGTTGGTCTCGAACATCTAGTGATAGATTAATTAGGAAATCCCAATCACCCATATTCACCAACAACATGGCTGAAAACCCACTTAGACATCCAACAGGAAACCAAGCCGAGAACATGCACAATATAGTCTTGGGAATCTGACTTTAAAAGACCTTGTTTGCCATTTTATAAGAAAATTGGATGGGAAACATATCCCTGACTCATAAAGGGCGTTGAAGCCGTTTTTGGACATAAAATCGGAGAAAGATGTGAGCCACAATCACAACTACCAGTAAATATCATTTTATTTTTATTATCTTTTTCCTTCCGCATTTAATGTCTTTTGTAATTATTGTTGTTTACTTTTGATTTTTGAAGAGAACAAGTAATGCAGAATTGATCTGAATCTCAGTTTGTGATTGTCCCATGGTTTTTATGCATTTTATTTTCCGATATTTTGTATTTCTTTTGTTGTTTGCAGGATTTTGTTGTCTTTCAAGTTGTTCAGATGATATCTTCTAAACCTTACCTCTTTCTAATGACATTGGGGACACTGTCTCGTTCTGGTTGGAGGGGAGGGGATAGTAGATTCAATAATTTTGGTTTTTTTTTTTAATAATAATAACTTCTGACCATTTTTTTTTGTAAAGATGACCGAGTAAGAAGATCTTTTAGATACTTCTAAGACGCATCTTTGTAGTTCTAATGCATTTTTCCTCTCTTCTAACTATTCAAATTTATAAACTCTCCATTGTGATATCATTGACTAATCCTTTTGTTCATTAGGTTATCTTGACAAATTTTTCGAACTATTCTAGACACACATGCACATTGACACGTGATTATGTGCAGTAAGTTGAGATTTTATGATATTTAGTTCTGAAACACCATTCAAGGGTAACAACCGAAGGCAGTAGTCTTGTTTAAAAATATATATAGTAATAATAATAATAATAATTTTCTGTGTTGTGACCAAAACTCTTACTTAGTAGCCAGGCCTCATGCCTCAGTAAGCATAGAGTGTTCACGTAAAATGGTGGAGTCTGAATAAGAATAAAGTGCAGTTACGTAGCCTCTTTAACTCGAGCAATTATGCCCGAGGGGTGTTTAACACCTAATGCCCTAAGACCAACTGGTTTGGGAGTCATTGATCCAAAGCTCGTTACACGGGTTAAAGAGAAAGCTTAAGGGAATTGTACTATTAAAAATAAACATCTGCAATCCGAGTAATTAAGCCCGTAGAAGTGTTTTAACACTTAATGCCATAAAGCCAACTGGTTTGGGAGTAATTGGCCTAAAGCTCGTTAAATGGATTAAAGATGGAATGTTTGTTTCCAATTTTGTTATATTAAAACAAAAAATAATAATAAATAAATAAATAAAACTACTGCCTAAGGAAAAAGCCCTGATGAGATTTCGGAATGAAAATGTTGTTTGATTTCAATTGAATCTCATAGTTATTGTGTTGATCTTTATTGAGCACAAGAAAATTTGATTGATAACTCAATTGATGAATGGTTGTCAAAGGGTGAGAAAAAAGGTATGGGAGAGTTTGTCTATTTGGTAGTTTAGATATTTGAATTTGAGTTTTTACTATTTTCGCTTTAATTGCCAAGGACTAGCAATAAACTGGTTAGGGGTGTGATTAACACTGAAAAGTGTATGTTTACTAAGGGATAATATCATCATTTTACACTTCCATTATGATTAATTCAGCAATTTAGACATAATTTCGTTCGCTCGCTAAAATAAATGTGTTGTGTAGTAATCAGTGTATTTTTCTATGTATTTCAGAGGTAATTTGATCAATTCAGAATAATGGAGAAGTCAGATGGCAAAACAAACATCGCTTTCAAGTTTAGAATGTCAAAAACCTTAGGAAGGCCACGAATGGCATTTTTGTATTTTTGACTATTTACTATTCACATTTGACTTTCACTGTTCACAGTTGACTTTCACTGTTCACAGTTGACTTTCACTGTTCCTGATGACAGGGCACATTCCTATTGGCCTAAAATGTGAGTGCACCATACATGCGGCTGCAGAGAATCATTCTAGAAGCCGATGCACCGTTCACTATTCACTTTCACGGATGCGTTAATGTTCACTGTTCACTATTCAATTCACGGATGCGTACTGTTTACTGTCACTGTTCACTATTCACCGTTCACTTTCACAGATGCGTATTGTTCACTATCGTTGTTCACTGATGACGTGGAAAAATCTGGACGCTCCATTCTAAATTCATCTGATGGTCAATTTTCATCTGTATTTTGTATAAATAGAGGCCTCTCCCCCCTAATTTGGATATTCTGAATCCAAATCTGATATTACATTTGTGAAATTCTCTCTCTTTTGTTCTCAAATTCTCATTTTAAATAAAATAATTGTTTTCTAGTTAAATTATGCCTAGCTAATTTTATATAGTTGGGGCCAAAGGTGATACTGTTGGTATGGAAAATATGATCCAATTTCGGTAAGTTTATTACATTTATGCTTTCTCCCCTCTGATCTTTGTGGAGTTTTTGACTCACTGTACACAGACAGATACTGTCTAGCACAGTGGGTACTTTTACCCATATCTATCAAAGAGTGGTTTTTCCTCTCTGATCTTTGTGAAGTTTTTGACTCACTGTAGACAGACAGATATTGTTTAGCACAGTGGGTACATTTACCCATATCTATCAGAGAGTGGTTTATCCCCTCTGATCTTTGTGGAGTTTTGACTCACTGTAGACATACAGATGTTATCTAGCACAGTGAGTACTTTTACCCACATCTATCAGAGAGTAGTCAGTGGAGTGGAATACCCTTCCATTAATCTGGACTAAATATTAATTATTGTATCATATTTGAATTACCAACAGTGGATCCCTTAGCCCCAGTTTTAATTTTAATTGATATACATTTTATAACAAGCTTAGTAATTAATCTAGATAATTAATTCTATAAGGACAAGTGAACAACCTCCCTGTGGTTTGACCCGGTCTTACCGGTTAATTTATTACTTTGACACTCTTATACTTGGGAATATGAACACTTCTTTAGATGTGTCAAAAGGCGCCAGAAGCCTGGACCGAACCCTTGCCAACCACCTTGTCGTTAGAATCGTCACTCGATTCTCCGTTGGCCAGTTCCAGAGGATTCTCGGGTCAGTTTGAAAAACCAGCCCCTATAGAAATGTTTAAGCCTAAATGACGACGTAAAGAAGGAGGAAGATCATCCACGCTATCTTTACGGCCTCGTTTCCCGTGTGCTAGACTGAAGGCCTCGTCGCCTTCCACCATGAGTTTGACATGGTGACAAGAAAGTTTGAAATTGATAAGAGACAGAAAGATAGAGAAGTTGCTCTCAAAGGCGAAGAAGGGATAAGGATTTTTTATAGTTTGAAATTTGAAAGAATGATAAGCGTGAGAAGGAAGACGATGTGATCGGGTTTAAATAGGGATGAATGGAATAACAAAAGGTGACGTTCGTGACGGAAGCATGCTGGAAAGTAAGGTCCTCAGCGATGATTACCTCGATCTCGGGGACTGATATAACGTAGCCGTTTTTGAGAAAAGTACCAGTTCTTTGCTCGCCATGTGGAACACGCATTTAAAGAAATGATTACCTCCCAGATTCAAGCAACTAAAAAATAGGGATAATTTCTCAAATAAAATAGGAAATCTGACTCTAACCCAGACTCAATCACCGGTGTTCAAGGCAGAGGGGACTTCTATTAATAGCCAAATTTGGCCAGAGACCAAAGGTAAATTTTCCACCTTCCAAGTAGGGGTACAAATCCAGGATTACGTAGCAATGTACAAGGGTTTCCGAGGTTGAGCTACCATGCAACCCCGCAGAAAGTAAGACGAGGTCATCCACACCATTAGAACACCATGCAAACATTCAGAGTTACAAGGTAAAAGCCCGATGTGAATAAATCAAGCTCCATACAACGAAATGGGAGCCCGAAGCAAGGTTGACAGGGGAAGAACTAAGCTCATTGAGGTCGAGATATCTCACGACCTCCCTGGAAGCATGCTATTTTCTCCAATTGAAAAAATAGACCTTTAGGACATTGAGTTCGTCCTACAGTATCGCTCCGTTTCGCCAATGGGTGAACTTGATCTGTCCAGAGCAGGAAGAAGAAAACTCGCAAAGCTCTGTTACCACCGAAGAACGCCAACGCAGATATGTCAAACACCAAAAGGAACTCGAAAAGGTCAGATCAAACTCCTAGTTTCAAGACTGGTATAGAGATGTACCTTGCTATTCAAAGACAGTCAGCGCCATAGTTGATGACCTCTATTAGGCATCTCACCAAGGCAACATACAGGATCACACTTAGTCTCCAACGTGCATTAAACCACTACATACATGCATGTCAATTGATTGAATCCAAATAGGAAACAAACTTATCTCTTACCAAGATATCCATGAGTCAGTTAGGCCGAGGTAAATGACATTTAAACGTAACATCATGCCCGATATGGGGGAATTGATTCAGATATTCTGTTAGGGACCTAAAGACGTAATTTGTAAATGAATTTATAAAATAAATAAAAGGAAAATTTCAATTCATTATTGTTGTGTTGTTTATTTAATAACTTGTGCATATATTTAACATCCAAGATTACTGAATGTAATCTCGAACTGTGTATATGAGTGTCATATACAGATGGATACAGTAAGAGACGTGCAATCTAAAGAGTCCATAGATAGCAAATAAAGCTGGGTACTTTATTTGTGGTTAATCTATAGCTGCGATACATTCTGTAATATACAGTTATTCTATCATGAATAATTCATATGACATATGGGAATATAGGCACCTTGTATGATGTGATCATATAGGACTGGACCATGATCTATACGAATCTTTCACCAAGATCTGCTTACCGATGATATTCATATATATCAACTAATGATGGCTATATATGGGTGATCTTAATCCTGAGTGCCTTATCGACCCCTTCAGGTTAAATCGTGGTCTTTGATATACCATGGGTGAGGTCAGATGCATTTCCAAATCAATATACTTCGCATGTTGGGATTGCGATTTGACTTGTGGCTGGAAAGGTTTGTACACAATAGTGGAATCCACTCCTTCTTGTGAGAAGTAGATGGTAGTTCCCTTAAGGGTTGATTCGGGGCTTGGACAATTTGAGCGTTCTCCTAATTCCGTGAGGAAATAGGATTTATTATCCATTAGAGAATCAATGGTACTTAAAGGATATATGTAATTAGAGGGGTATAACGGACACATATTTATTCAGGAATTAATTAAATAATGAGATTATTTAATTAATTAATGATAATGATTATATTAATTAAATAATTAAATTATTTAATTATGTAATTAATCAATAATTGGAGGGCGTTGATTGTTATTTAATTTTTTTAAGATAAAATAATTTGATTATTTTAATTTTATTAAATTAGATATTTATTTGTGAGTTTAAAGAATTTGAATTCAAAACAAATTGAGTAATATCTTTAAAGATATGAGATATATTGAGTGTGTGAATTGATATGCAGTGGGCATGAGATGGTTTTTGCATGAGATGCAAATTGTATTCCTGCGTCAATATACAAATCCAACAACGTGCAACCTCATCAAAAAAAAAATTGTTATTTTTTTTCACTAGAATTGTTCTAGTTGTTTTGACTTTGAAGAAAAAGTTTCTTTAAGTCTTTTCTCTACATCCTTCATTCAAGTTCCTGAGATTGTGACGCGCCCACACGTAGTTACCAATCCTGGGAGATAGCGAGGAAGATCGAGTGGTTCAGACAGGAGCACGTCGTCAAGTGAAAGAGCCTTCAAACGTTGGTAAGATTGGTTCAGACATGAGCATATTGTAAAGTGAATGAGCCTCCATACGTTGGTAAGATTTTCTTTTTCTGATTATATCGATTTCAATTTCCTGTGTTTACATATTGTATGTATTAGTTCTGAAAAATAATTACGATCCCAAGTTCACTGGTCCAAGATACAGATTATGATCTGTATAAAAATTTTAAAACCTAGTTCTGATGCGTAACCGGTGAACGGGGTCCCAACATATTCATGGCAGGGGAATAACAAGTTAAACCTAGTTGGACCATGATAAATAGACTGATCATAGCACATAATTGGGACCCAATTTGGCCATCTGTGAACAAGGCACCCTAGTCACTTAAATTCTATTTGAGAGAACACGGCCACTGTTAGGGAATTTATCCACTTATCAACCGAAACAGATTTTCCATCTCCAGTACTTTCCTGGAGAGAGAGAGAGAGAGAGAAAGAGAGATCATGAGATACGTTAATAGCTGTAACATTTCAATGTCATTCAATAAAATAGCTCCATTTCCCTCTCATATCCCGCATCACCATTTTTAATATTACCATACCTCCATTTTTACACCTAACCTTGGTACCAAGGGTACCTACCCCGACAGCGGCCTCCGAGGCAGTGGTCATGAGGGTGTTAATTGATATTCATTACCTCAAGAGAATTATTGGTTAACACTTTTCTTTAACTCTTTTGATGTGTAACTAATCTACTAAGTTAGGGAATTGATGTGACTAATTGAACAATTTTTCTAATCCTTAGTATAATATTTTTATTCAATTCACTATTAGTCTCTTTTATTGAAATATTAACTCTAATTCCCTACCTCATATTCAATTGTGACCTCAATGAATTTGTGTGTTGAATTTAGTTTATATATGAAGTTGATGATAAAATACGGGTGACCATCCCATTTAAGCCTTAACCATAACCTTATTAATTGAAATAATTTTCATATGCATGACCTAGCTATGTTTAATTAGGCTTAGAGTTTTAATTAAAAGTTGTTTATAACCTTTCCTCATTACATGACCTTGTGTGAGTTTTGAGAAGAACTAAGTACTTCACGTTTTATAATAAAACAAGCTCTAATAGTTGGATTGAAGAGCTTTAATAAGACTTATGAATTACAATGAATTATTCAAATAGGTTACATTAATTCCCTAGCGTTTCTCTCATCATTCATATTTTGTGTGTGCTTTTGCGTTAATTTAGTTTACTATCTTTTTACAAAATTAGTAATCAATGGCCTTTTCAAAAACAAGCATTATGCCATTTAGTTTTCATGTACTTAGATTGTGATTTAATTAGATTAATTAGTGTTCAACTATTAGAATCACCGATCCCAGTGAACAAACTTTTATTTTAAATTGAACAGAGATAAAATGGTACAATAAATAGGAGATAAATTAAGGTTGCATTTGGTGCAAGAGATACGATTAGATTATTTTTAAGAGAAGATATTAAATTGGATGAGAGTGGCTTAATTATAATATTTTCCATCCATTTGGTGTAACATTGGATATAACTAAAAAATAGTCATGTACTTTGTTTGGTATGTAATGAGATTATACAAAAATAATATAGAATTAATTACACCAAACTCCTTTGAGGTTTGCTCTTTTATACGGGGGAACATCTTTACAGTTAATTAACATTCACCCCCTACTGTTAATTAAAATTGGTCAAATTTAATTGTTGACCTAGGGATGTCAATAGGGCAGATTCGGAGCGGGGTGACCCTCCCCGTACCCCACCCCATTTATTTTATGAAACCCTATCCCCATGTTAAACCCAACAATATACAAAGTGGTGCAGAGAGGGTTGGGGTATGCTTTCCCCATCCCCACTCATTTACCCTATTTAACCCATTTATAAAAATAATAAATTAAAATAATAAATATATAGCACAATGAATATGATATAATATAAAAAATAATTTTTAAAAATTATTGAAAATCATTTTATAAACATTAAAAATAATCACAGGGATGGCAATGGGGATTTAATATCTATCCCCATCCCCACCCAATCCCCACCAAATTGATACCCATCCCTACATCATAAGTGCGGGTACCTACAGGTTATTTTTCCATCCCTACGTTGACCAAGTTTGATTGTCAAAACCAAGGATATTTTCATCATTTCAAGCTTATTTAAAATTTTTAAAACATGTTTGTGGAGATATATATTTATTGGATTTGGATCTTCTGCTGATATGATTTTTTTTTCTGACCTTTTTAAAGCATGCGATTGGTTGTTGATAAAAATGTCTTGGAATCCAATCATATCTTAAATACATATTCATTGCAAGTCAGAAAAAAGATCAAATTAATAGAGGTTCCAAATTCATATTTATTAGCAAAAAAAATAAGAAAACGAAATTAACAAAATAATTGAAAAGAAATCAGGAAATTAAGATCTCTTCCCATATCAACTTCCTCTAGGTCTAGGATGGTGCTCCATAGTGATGGGTCTCCATTGGAGACCATCTCATAGAGAGAGAGAGAGAGAGAGAGAGAGCCAAACCGTAAAGTGTGAATTTTTGAGAGAGTGTGGGGAAAGAAGAGAAGGTTTTTTGATAAACCAATCTTGTAATTTAAAGAGCCCACGCTTGCCTATTCAATATACCAGCATCTTAAAAGTTGATATAGACAACGACACGTTCTAAAGAAGCGTTCATACTCTCAATTATAAGAGTGTCATAGTAATAAATTAATCGGTAAGACCGGGTCGAACCACAGGGAGGTTGTTCACTTGTCCTTATAGAATTAATTATTTAAATTAATTACTAAGCTTGTTATAAAATGTAAATCAATTAAAATTAAAACTGGGGTTAATGGATCAACTGTTGGTAATTCGAATATGATCCAATTATTAACATTTAGTTCATATTAATGGAATGGTATTCCACTCCACTGACCACTCTCTGATAGATGTGGGTAAAAGTACTCACTGTGCTAGACAACATCTGTCTATCTACAGTGAGTCAAAACTCCACAAAGATTAGAGGGGATAAACCACTCTCTGATAGATATGGGTAAAAGTACTCATTGTGCTAGACAATATCTGTCTATCTACAGTGAGTCAAAAACTTCACAAATATTAGAGGGGAGAAAGCATAAAAATAATAAACTTACCAAAATTGGATCATATTTTCCATACCAACAGTATCACATTTGGCCCCAGCTATATAAAATTAGCCAGACATAATTTAACTAGAAAATAACTATTTTATTTAAACTGAGAATTTGAGAACAAAAGAGAGAGAATTTCACAAATCTAATATCATATTTGGATTCAGAATATCAAAATTAGTAGGGAGAGGCCCCCTATTTAGACAAAATACGAATGAAAATTGACCATCATATGAATTTAGAATGGAGCGTCCAGATTTGCCACGTCATCAGTGATCAGTGACAGTGAACAATAACTCATCCATGAAGTGAACAGTGAACAGTAAACAATAACTCATCCATGAAGTGAATAGTGAACAGTGCACCGGCTTCTAGAATATGATTCTCTACAGCCGCGTGTATGGTACACTCGCAGTTTAGGCCAGTGGGAATGTGCCACGTCATTAGGAACAGTGAAAGTCAATTGAATACAGTGAATAGTCAAAATTACAAAAATACCCTTCATGGCTTTCCTAAGGTTTTTGACGTTCTAAACTTGAAAACGATGTTTGTTTTGCCATCTGACTTCTCCATAATTCTGAATTGATCAAATTACCTTTGAAATACAAAGAAAAATACACTGATTACTACACAACACATTTATTTAAGCGAGCGAATAAAATTATGTCTAAATTGGGGAATTAATCATATTGAAAGTGTAAAATGATGATATTATCCTTTAGTAAACATACATTTTTCAGTGTTAATCACACCCCCCAACCAGCTTATTGCTAGTCTCTAGCAATTAAAGCGAAAATAGTAAAAACTTAAATTCAAATCTCTAAACTACCAAATAGACAAACTCTCTCATACCTCTTTTCTCACCCTTTGACAGTTAGTCATCAATTGAGTTATCAATCAAACTTTCTTATGCTCAATAAAAATCAACACAATAACTATGAGATTCAATTGAAATCAAACAACGTTGTCTTTCCGAAATCTCATCAGGGTTTCTTCCTTAGGCAGTAGTTTTATTTCTTTTCTTTTTTTTGGTTTTTTTTTAATATAACAAAATTGGAAACAAACATTTCATCTTCGATCCATGTAGCGAGCTTTAGAGCATTAAGTGTTAAAACACTCCTACGGGCTTAATTACTCAGATTACAGATGTTTTTTTTAGTACAATTTCCTTAAGCTTTCTTTTTAACCCGTGTAACGAGCTTTGGGTCAATGACTCCCAAACCAGTTGCTCTTAGGGCATTAGGTGTTAAAGCACCCCTCGGACTTAATTACTCGAGTTAAAAGGGCTACGAAACTGCACTTTATTCTTATCCAGATTCCACCGTTTTACGTGAACACTCTATGCTTACTGAGGCATGAGACATGGCTACTAAGTAAGAGTTTTGGTCACAACACAAAAAATTATTATTATTATTATTATTATTACTAAATATATTTTTAAACAAGACCATTGCCTTCGGTTGTTACCCTTGAATGATGTTTTAGAACTAAATATCGCAAAATCTCAACGTACTGCACATAATCGCGTGTCAATGTGTGTGTGTGTCTAGAATAGTTCGAAAAATTTCTCAAGATGACTTAATGAACAAAAGGATTAGTCAATGATATCACAATGGAGAGTTTATAAATTTGAATAGTCAGAAGAGAGGAAAAAAATACATCAGAACTACAAAGATGCGTCTCAGAAGTATCTAAAATATCTCCTTACTCGGCCATCATTACAAAAAAAAAATGGTCAGAAGTTAGTTTTTTTTTTTTTTTTGAAAAACAAAAGTTATTGAATCAACTATCCCCTCCCCCCAACCAGAACGAGACATTGTCCCTAATGCCTTTAGAAAGAGTTAAGGTTTAGAAGATATTACCTGAACAACTTGAAAGACAACAAAATCCTGTAAACCAATAAAAGAAATACAAAATAAAGGAAAATAAAATGCATAAAAACCATGGGACAATCACAAACTGAGATTCAGATCAATTCTGTGTTTCTTGTTCTCTTCATCAATGGACCTATCAATTATAGAGGTTGAAGGATCTGGCTCATAATTGAAAGCTTGTAGCTGGTCAATCAGCTCATGAGGACTTGAAGCAGAGATAAAGGTTTTTCGGATTGAAGGTGGAATGTAATAATTTTTCTGAGCATGATCAAGAAATGAAATCAAATCATCATAAAATTTATTAACATTCAAAAAAACGATGGGTTTCTCATGGATGTGTAGTTGCGCCCAGGATGCCATTGTAAAGATTTCTTCTAAGGTTCCAAAACCACCTGGCAAAGCTATAAATGCATTAGCATGATGTAACATAGCAGTCAATCTTTTAGGCATACTTGAAACAACTATCTCTTCACCGTTTATCTTTCCGATGATGTCTGTTGCGGCCATAGGTTTTGGGACAATACCCAGAACTTGACTAGCTCCATCTCGTGCAGCTCGTGAAACACACCCCATTAATCCCAAGTTACCTCCTCCATACACTAGGTGTATTTTTCGCTCAGCCAAAACCTTATAAGATGAGTTGCAGCATCAACAAACTCTCTGTATTTCCCATAATTTGTGCCACTAAACACACAAATGTTTGTGAATCGTTTAGTTGAAGGTGACACCATTAATGCACTCTCTGAATTTTTATTTTGAATGTTTATGAGTGCTTGAAGCAGAAGGAAAACAAATGCTTGTATTTATAGATCCTGAAAAGGTAACACAATGATACACCTATATGTATAGGGCTGCGTATTTGTCAATGATATTAGATCCAAATGGTTCAAAAATCAAAAGTAAACAACAATAATTACAAAAGACATTAAATGAAGAAGGAAAAAAATAATAAAAACAAAAGGATATTTACTGGTAGTTGTGATTGTGGCTCACATCTTCCTCTGGTTTTACGTCTAGAAACGGCTTCAACGCCCTCTATGGGTCAAGGATATGTTTCTCATCCAATTTTCTTATAAATTGGCAAACAGGGTCTTTTAAAGTCAGATCCCAAGACTATGTTGTGCATGTTTTTTTTGAAATTATGGCCATAATCGGTCAATTATCATTTGCACATATCCACTAGGATGTGCATCAAGAGTTGTTAGGATATTATCCAATGACTCCCTACGCAAACCATGCCTAATGAATAGAATTTTATCTTCCTGATTATTAGACACCATTCCTAAAGAACGACAACGTGTGTTGCAAGTTGTACGTGCACATTTGTGACAAGTAACCCCTAACTTCTTAGCTCTTCGTTTTTTTACAAGGTTACTTCTTCCAAAACCAGGCATGTAAGATATAAATGAATCGGCATATTCACCTGCTAGACGTACCTTAGCTTCGATCAACCAACAAATTTCAACAGGAATGTTGTTTATCATCAGTAAGCGTAATCTTTCGGAACGTGCTTTGTAAATCTTTTTCAGAGTATTTTGGGGCAACAATGAAAAATATTTTCGTAGGTTTGTGAAAATTTCATCCATACCTTGTTTTGGGGATCAGTTATTTGAGAAACTTAATTAAACTAACTTGAATTGTCACGAAGTACCGTTATCCGCCACTTAACCGGGGTTATATAGCAAAACACACCAAGCAAAAACTGAACCAAGATATTAATCCTGTAAAAATTCAAAACGTAAAAGCAAACAATAACTAAAATAATAATTGCAAATACAAATAAATTCAAAAGTAAAAGACTTGTTCACTCATCTTTATAACAAGGGTAAAAAAGAACGGCAGAGTCTTTTTGAAAATCTGTATTTTCTAATAATGGTTTCACATGTTGTCCATTTACTTTAAACACATTACCATTCCTAGGATTCTCAATGTCAAGGGCACCATATGGATACACGTGTTTCACAACAAATGGACCACTCCATTTTTATTTCAATTTGCCAGGAAATAAATGAAGTCGAGAATTATAAAGTAAAACCTTTGGACCAACTTCAAATGATCTTCTTAAATATTCGTCTGTTATGAAAGGTTTTAGATTTTTCTTTAAGAATTTTTGCATTTTCATATGCATCATTTCTGTATTCTTCAAGTTCATTTATTTACAACTTGCGCAATTCACCGGTATCATTTAGGTTAGAATTGAAAGCTTTAATGCCCCAATATGTTTTTTTCGCAAGTTCAACAGGTAAGTGGCAATGTTTTTCATAAACTAAACGATAAGGAGATGGACCCAAAGTTGTTTTGAATGCAGTGCGGTAAGCCCAAAGTGCATCATTTAGTCTAAGAGACCAATCTTTTCGATCAGGGTTAACCGTTTTTTGCAAGATATGTTTTATCTCCCTATTTGCTAACTCAACTTGACCACATGTTTGAGGGTGGTATGGTGTGGCAATTTTGTTTGTGACTCCATATTTCTTCATTAAATACTCAAAAGGTTTGTTACAAAAGTGTTTGCCTCCATCACTGATAATGGCTCGAGGGATTCCAAATCGACTCAAAAGATTTTCCTTTAAAAACTTAATCACTTTTTGTGATCAGTATTTCTATAAGGAATTGCCTCAACCCATTTTGACACATAATCAACGGCAACTAAAATGTACAAAAATCCAAATGACGGTGGAAATAGACCCATAAAATCAATTCCCCAACAATCAAATATTTCAATGACAAGAATAGGGTTTAAAGGCATCATGTTTCGCTTAGAAATGGATCCTAACTTTTGACATTTCTCACAGGTTTTACAGAATGCATGTGCGTCTTTAAACAAGGTGAACCAATAAAATCCACACTGCAAGATTTTTGTAGCCGTTTTCTTTGATGAAAAGTGACCACCACATGCTTCAGAATGACAAAATTCAACGACACTATTTACCTCATTGCCTGGAATACACCGTCGAACAATTTGATCAAGAAAATACTTGAATAAGTACGGGTCATCCCAGTAAAAACGTTTTACCTTGGTCAAAAATTTCTTTATGTCCTGTGCATTCCAATCAAGTGGCATCATTCATGTTGCAAGATAATTAACAATGTCAGCTTATCAAGGCAAAGTTGTGATAGAGAATAAAAGATCATCAGGAAAAGAATCATTGATAGGTGCTTTTTCTTCTGGCTCGTCATCTTTCTGTTCCAATTCTTCAAAATCTGAAGTGTCTCCTTCTTCTTTGACAATCTGCAAACAATCATCAAGATGTGAATGCATGCTTGACTCAGGTGAATTGATCAAACAAATTTCAGATGAGTTAAGATAATCCTTTTGAACATGATCTTCAACAATGGTTTCAATAATGTCTACATCTTCATCTTCATTTTCATTTTCATCATCAAATGGTTCTTTAGACATGTTGAAAACATTAAGCTTAATTTACATATTTCCAAAAGACATGCTCATTATTCCATTCCTGCAATTAATTAAGGCATTAGCAGTAGCTAAAAATGGTCGGCCCAATATAAAAGGAATTTATTTGTACTCATTAACAACAGGTTGTGTTTCTAAGACAATAAAATCTACTAGGTAGATAAATTTGTCGACTTGTACTAACACATCTTCCACTATTCCTTTTGGTATTTTAATTGACCTATCAGCAAGACAAAGTGTTGTTGAAGTCGGCTCTAACTCACCTAGTTTAAGTTGCTGATAAAATGAGTATGGGAGCAAATTTACACTAGCACCTAGGTCAAGTAAAGCATGCTCAATTTTACAGTTACCAATTGTGCAGGAAATAGTGGGACAACCAGGATCTTTATAATTCAAAACATTTTTATTGGAAAGAATGGAACTTACCTGTTCAGTCATAAAGGCTTTCTTTATTACCTGATGCTTCTTTTTCACAGTGCACAGATCCTTCAAAAATTTGGCATAAGAAGGTACCTGTTTGATTGCATTCAATAAAAGGATATTGATCTTTACCTGTTTGAAAATTTCAAAAATCTCTGGGGGAATGCTTCGATTTCTTTGAATTTTTAAGAGCCAGAGGATATAGGAGTGTAGATGGGGATTCAATTATTTCTTCGTCAATAGTGGCTTCATCAACCCCTTCCTTACCCTTGGAAAGTGACTCATCATCATTTTTACCAGATTCAAGAATAGGTTTTTCGATGACCTTACCACTACGAAGAGTGATAATTGATTTGACTTGATCTGGGCATTGGTTATTATCATAGGAACTTGACTGACTCATGGGATTTGGTTGTGGTTGAGATGGAAACTTACCTTTTTCATGTGTGGTGAGGGTAGAAGCAATCTTTGCCAAAGTATCTTTAACATCTGTCAAGGTTTGTGCAGTTTGGCTGTTAATGGATTCTTGTTTCTCAATGAATGAGTGCAAAGTGTTTTCAAGGTTTTTCCTAGATGGTAGGACATAAGGTGCATAACCTTGTAGGTTTTGGAAATTTTGGTGTGTTTGTGGACCTGATGGACCTGATGGTTGTGAAGAATGGGCTTGATTGTTGTTTCTCTAACTAAAATTTGGGTGATTTCTCGAACCAGGATTGTAGGTTTGTGAATATGGGTTGGAATTTGACTTATTGAAAGTGTGTAAAACATTGGCTTGTTTATGAAGGCAATCTTTTATGGCTGGAAAAGTTGGGCAACTATGAGTGATATGATCATCAAAATCACATACATGGCATGCGATTTCTTGTATAGATTTTACATGTTCACTCTTTTTAGTTTCTAAAGCTTCAACTTTCCTAGATAAGGATGTGAATCTAGCTTGAAGGTCATGATCTTCCCTAAGATTGTAAATACCTCCACTAGATGGAGATGGTTATGGTTTGCTCATGGACTCATAGGAACCAATGATGTCCCAATTTTGAGCATTTTCAGCGATGTGGTCAAGATAGTCAAGTGCTTTTTCCGGATTTTTGTCACTAAACTCCCCATTACACATCATTTCAATGACTTGTCTACTTTGGGGTGTGAGTCCCTCATAGAAATGTGACACTATCCTCCATGTTTCAAAACCGTGATATAGACAAACATTTAACAACTCATTAAACCTATCCCAACATTGATAAAGTGTTTCCCTAGGTTTTTGGGAAAATGAAGTGATTTGCCTCTTAAGAGAGTTTGTTCTATAAGGTGGGAAAAAAATCTTTAAGAACTGTTGTTGCATATCATTCCAAGTTTGGATTGATCCTGACCTAAGGTTTTGTAACCAAGTTTTAGCTTTATCTTTTAAGGGAAAAGGGAAAAACTTAAGCCTGATTATATCCATGCTAACATTTTGGTTAGTGCAAGTGCTACAGACTTCCTCAAACTCCATAAGATGCAAATATGGGTTTTCAGATTCAAGACCGTGAAAATTGGGTAAAAGTTGAATGATTACCGGTTTAAAATTACAGTGTGTTGCATTTGGTGGGAAAGCTATGCATGAAGGTGTTCCAGTACGCGTGGGATTCATGTAGTCTCTAAGAGTTCTAGGTGGATTTGGGTTAATGTGTTGGTCATGGTCAACATAAGGTGGATGGTTGTTGTGTTGAGATATGTTGGCAAGGTTGTTTAAAAGGTTCTCGGCTTGGGTTTCTATTGGATGTCTATCTGGGTTTTCAGTCATGTTGTTGGTGAATGTGGGTGATTATGATCTCCAAATTAATCTAGCACTAGATGTTCGAGATCACCGTCTCATGAAAATTTAATGAGGGTTCATAGAGGTGAAATACACAAAAATGAAGAAAATAAAAGAAAAAGTGATGAAAATAACAAGATGCAAATTTCTAGGGGTGTAAATGCAAATATACATAAGTATTGGGGCAAAAGTGCAAATAATTATAAATATAGGTAATAAAGTGAAAATACGATAATTATAGGGACTGATATGCAAAAATGAAAATAATATGACCTATATGCAAATACAACTAGATCTAAGCTAAAATGCAAATAAAAAAAATTTGAAGGACTAAAATTTAAAAATATGATTAATGATTACAAGTGCTCTTTTTTTTTTAAGAGGATGAAGTTTATGATTGCAAAATGAATACAAAACAAGAACAAAGAAGATAGAAAAAAAAAATTACAAAACTAAAATAAAATTAAAAAGAAACTACTTCTACAAAGAAAATGCGGACTTACCTCTCCGGCAGCGGCGCCAAAAACTTGAAACATCCTAAAGAAGTGTTCATACTTCCAAGTATAAGAGTGTCATAGTAATAAATTAACCGGTAAGACCGGGTCGAACCACAAGGAGGTTGTTCACTTGTCCTTATAGAATTAATTATCTAAATTAATTACTAAGCTTGTTATAAAATGTAAATCGATTAAAAATTAAAACTGAGGCTAAGGGATCCACTGTTGGTAATTCAAATATGATCCAATTATTAATATTTAGTCCAGATTATTGGAATGGTATTCCACTCCACTGACCACTCTCTGATAGATGTGGGTAAAAGTACTCACTGTGCTAGACAACATCTTTCTATCTACAGTGAGTCAAAACTCCACAAAGATTAGAGGGAATAAACCACTCTCTGATAGATATGGGTAAAAGTACTCACTGTGCTAGAGAATATCTGTCTATCTACAGTGAGTCAAAAACTCCACAAATATTAGAGGGGAGAAAGCATAAAAATAATAAACTTACCAAAATTGGATCATATTTTCCATACCAACAGCATCACCTTTGGCCTCAGCTATATAAAATTAGCCAAACATAATTTAACTAGAAAATAGATATTTTATTTAAACTGAGAATTTGAGAACAAAAGAGAGAGAATTTCACAAATCTAATATCAGATTTGGATTCAGAATATCAAAATTAGTGGGGAGAGGACCCCTATTTATACAAAATATGGATGAAAATTGATCATCAGATGAATTTAGAATGAAGCGTTCAGATTTCACCACGTCATCAGTGAACAGTGACAGTGAACAGTGACTCATCCATTAAGTGAATAGTGAACATTGCACCGGCTTCTAGAATATGATTCTCTACAGTCGCGTGTATGGTGCACTCGCAGTTTGGGCCAATAGGAATGTGCCACGTCATCAGAAACAATGTAAGTCAACTGTGAACAGTGAATAGTCAAAATTACAAAAATACACTTCGTGGCCTTCCTAAGGTTTTTGACGTTCTAAACTTGAAAACGATGTTTGTTTTGCCATCTGACTTCTCCATAATTCTGAATTGATCAAATTACCTTTGAAATACAAAGAAAAATACACTGATTACTACACAACACATTTATTTAAGCGAGCGAACGAAATTATGTCTAAATTGGGGAATTAATCATATTGGAAATGTAAAATGATGATATTATCCCTTAGTAAACATACATTTTTCAGTATTAATCAGACAATATTACGGTAAATAGATCTACAAGATCATCTGTATACCATATTTGTTTATTATCAATTTATCGGTTCTGTTTAAGTTCATAAGTATAAAAGAATTTAGGAGAAATATACTTGTTTTTATCTCCTTTGATATACCTCCCTCTAATTTGAGCAATACAAGCCACATTATCTTCAAATATTGATGTTGGCATTTCTGTAGATAATAAAATCCATTAGTATTTTGAATATGATGAATAACTGACCTTAGTTAGTCAAACACGTTCTCGACTTGTTTCATGAAGTGCGATGATCTCAAAATGATTAGAGGATGTAGTAGCTAAAGTTTGATTTGTGGAAAGCCATGATATTGGTGTGCCATTATAGGTAAAAACATATGTCATTTGTGAATGAGCTTTATAGGGATCAGATAAATATTTAGCATCAACAAAACCAAGTAAACCTGAAAAATTGTTAGATTTTGTATAAAAACAAGTCTAAATTTTTCATTATACTAAGGTAACAAAAAAGATGTTCAATCCCGTTCCAGTGTCTTCGAGTTGGTGTTGACTTGAATCTAGTAAGTACATTCACTAAGAATATAATATCTGGTCTAGTACACTAAGTTAGATATAACAAATCACCAATTGCATTAAGATATAGTACTTCGAGACAAAGTATCTCTTCACAATTTTCTGTTGGACAGAATGGTATTTTTAAAGTCAAGTGTTCTAACAACCATATGATTACTTAATAGATGAGCATTATCCATACAGAACCTTTTTAAAATCTTTTTAATATAGGTTGATTGATGGACAAATATTCCATTTAATTTATGCTCGATCTCTAGGCCGAGATAATATTTTATCTTTCCCAAATCTTTCATTTCAAATTCACTTTTTAAATATTCATCAGTTTTCAGAAGCTTACCATACCATAAAAGATTCAGTCTACCATACCATAAATGAAACTAAGCGTACAAACTTGTAGAGTACATTTATTCGAGGACGTATAGTGTCGAACAATACTGTAATGGCGGAATTAGTTTAGGACCATGTGGAGCACGTGACATTTTTCAAAAGATTTTTAGATTTTATTTAATCTTATATTTATATAATAATATAAACAGAGTTATTCCCTCATAAGAGATCCCTTATTTAAATTTCGATAAGGAGTACCATGAAATCGCATCTATTTTTATGAATTTATTTTTTTTAGATAATATGCTCAATGAAATCTACTTATGAATAAAATTTGAGAATTTTCCAAACATTACAACTATTTATCCCGATTTTGTTAAATTTAAAGGTATCGAAAAATGAGTGAAATATAGATAAATTCAAGAGAAATAGTCGTAGTGTTTGAAAAATTCTTAAATTTTTATTCATGGATGGGTAGATTTCATTGATCATATCATCTATAAAAAAATTCATAAAAATGGATGAGATTTTATGGTGGTGGTGCTTACCGAAAGTAAAATAAGGGATCCCTTATATTTAGACATGGCTACGGTTCGGTTTGAACCGTGGAACCGAACTGTAACCATGTGAAATGAACCGTAACTATAACCGTAACCGTAACCGTAACCGGAATTGTGAAACCGGTTTTGAAACCGTAACCGTAACCGTAACCGTAACCGTGGGGATGCAGGTTCAATTTCGGTTCTCCTCTGAAAAAACTGTCTTGAAACCGACGGTTCGGATCCGGTTATGGAACAGCCGGTTCCAGAATATTTTTCTTTTTCTTTTTCTTATTTTTCTTAAGCTAAAAGGTAAAAAAGAACAGAACCAAACCAAAATCGCTGGTCCACGGTTCCGGTTACCAGCGGTTCAGGTTCAGGTTCAGGCTCAGGCTCAAGTTCTAGCTCAGTTCGGAACCGAAATCGGAACCGACGGTTCGAAACCAAAACTGGAACCGAACCGTACCGTGGCCATGACTACTTATGGGAGAACAACTCTATAAACAAATATATTATATAAATAATCTTTATTTTCCATATCTTTCTTCATTCTATCTCAGCTATTCTCATTTTTTTTTTCTAATTTACTTGTTATTTGAATGCATGTTAACTTTTTTCTTTTTAATAAACTATCATTATTTTTATGAAAATTTTATTACTGATGTTTTAATTAATGATTCCTAAAATTTCAAATTGTATATATTTTTTATCAAAATTATCGATCTACATTCTAATTTATTATATCAAAACTTAAGGAATCACAGATATGAATTAATATCATGTTGAGTTATTTTATATTATCAACGATACACAATTTCCAGAATGGATCATTAGTATTTAAATGTGTACGTGTGTATTTTCTTATGCGTTCGTGCTCATGCGTGTGTGTACTCATGCTGTGTTTCTAAAATCATATGATTGGTTTTATAATCAATTTTTTTTTTTTTTTGGATAAATAGAAATAACTTTGACAACATAATAAAATTGAAGACACCGGATTAATGATAAATAAGTTCATATTGTTAGCATTATATTAACGAAATATAATTCGATACATCTCGTATTGTATGTATAAATATGAATAAATGTGTACCTGGAAGCGCAACGGAAAACATCCAATTCGTAGAGTCTTAATCCCGAATCCATAATGATACGATAACCTGAAAATAAAACAAGGAAAACAATTAAAACAATAAAGAGTCATCTACTCTCTTCTCACCTTCCTCAGACTGTCTAATGGGGAGACAATTATGTTATACGTTCATTGTGAGTGAGAGTAGAGACCCCCTATATATAGTGTAACTTTATAGAATCCTAACCCATAAAGGATTCTCAAAACTCTAATAGGATGGCTAGTCCTAATAGGAATACTAGGCCACACATATACAATAGCCCATACCATATCCTACATATACTTAATGTAATTAAGGTGCACCGAGCCCAACAAATATTAATCACATTAATAACGGGCTTTATCCGGTCAACTCTCACTTACTGAAACATTCCAATCAATTCGGTTTTTTACAAACTCAAAATATAATGTAATATGTTGCTCACAATTTTATAAAAATCTTACATTCTCCCACTTGAGCTACATAGACATTATTATTTTAGTTTTTTTTTTTAAAATCATTTTTGAAAACGACTCTCCGAAATGACAAACAATTATATGTGGCCACAAAAAATGTTTAAGAGAGTAACATCTTCCTTCCCCTTAGTCCAATAGAATCTTAAGTATCTAACTACATAGATCATTACATCTTTAGTCAACATAAGACCATATGTAATCAAAATACCCTTATCTCTACCTATCCGGATAAAATGGTATGTATGTGTGGTATGGAAATTACATGCAGATGTGATCATCATGTCTATTTCCATATAGGTCCAACTTCGCATTATACGAAGCAGCTTAAGACGAGCAACTTAATGTCCTAAGCATTTTACACTTATTGACCAAACACTTTGACCATGAGTTCAACCTCCCTTAAGACGGGCAAAAACTTTATGTCTTAAGTAATGTTCACTCATCGGTGGAAACTTTATACCTTATGAGTGAATTGCCCCCTCAAACTAAAAGCTTGAGATTTCTTGTCATAATCAATCATCCGTGTGCACACAATAACAAATATGGCAAACATCTTAACATGCATATACAATTATTCTCGAGAATATGAAACAAACATGCATAGAATAAATGCAGTTAATCTAATTAAAGACGACTCTCGCTAACCAAACACATCAAAAATTTCAATCCAATGCAGGATACAACATGCTCCACAAAACTTTTGGAGTCAAATATCTTGGTTAGTGTATCAAGAGTTATTTTACATATGGCTATTAGAAACTCTTAAATCTCCTCTCACTACAATATCCATATGGTTAAACCTCTAAGATCTCTTAGCATATTCAGAGAACATGAATACAATGAAATTATCACAATCTACCTCAAAAAATGATTTCACAATCAAAATTCTTTAGAGTTACAATATATAAAGCCACATATTTATTTATCCATACATACACGTGAGCATGAAGTAATTAACCTCTACATATATGATGAAACCAAATTTTATTTTTTTTTAGCTGTTTATTGATAAATGTCAAATGGGTTTGAAATCCGTAAAGTCTACTAATGTAATAATATAATCAATACATATATATTAAGCTTATATCAAACTATCATTTACGGAAGCATACATAACCTTTTTCTTAAGAGAACGCTCCAATTTATTTGAGGAATTAAAAACTTATGTAAGTTTTTCACTTTTACCAATAGGTGCCTCAAACAAGTAAACTTGTAATCATACTAACCCTTTAAGTGCTCCATTAATATATTTTCTCAATAGCATTATCAAAATATGCTTGTTTGAGGTTCGAGATTTTTCACCTCGAAATATTAGAGAAATGATTCTTAATGTCACACACAAATGACAACATATAGCACATATAAAATAAAATTACTCCCACTAACCCTCAGTTATGTCTAATAGCAAAATAAAACTTTTAACCAAGTCATAAAATGCCAATACTTAGTAAACTAAACACCATTATCTGGAAACTTGATTAACATGTCAACGAAGTTTTAAAGTATGCAAACTTAATACTCGTTTTCCAAGTAAAACCTTCAAACCATAAATCTGACAATATGACTTTCAACCAATTAGTTTGTAACTATTTGACAACTAAGTCAAAACCTTAACTCCAATGACGTCCAAAATTGCAATTTAACAAATATGACATTTATTCAATATAAATATCACAAAGCACAAGATTTCTTCCTTAAACGCAAGTCTTTTAAATTATACATTCTTAACAACATCATTTTCTCCCCCTAAGAATGTATAATGCCTAGAAACAATTATTCTCATAAATAAAATAAGACAAGTTCTATGAACTATTCCCAATAGTTTATAATCTTTACAGTCCTATCCTTATATTTTATGAGATCACTTTTAATTCAATTAATCAAAAGACTTAAAACTAAGAATTTAAAATAATCAAAATGTCCTACGAATCAATTATCTCAATTCTACATTTAGTCATGCAATTGAAAAGAATTATATCTAAACAACAAGAACAATAATCAATCTATTCTAAAACAAAAAAGTAGAATTTAGAATTCGAGAAGAGTTTGAAGACCCATAAAGTTTATTATTTACAGAAATCACCATATAACTCACTAGGTGAAAATCATAAACAAGAATCTATTATCTTAAATAAGCTTCAAGATATTAATTTAAATTCTCAGTTTTATTATAAAAATTGTACTTTGCTATACATGACCAAAATCGGAAATATCATCCGATAAAACTTTTAGAGGTTAAAGATAATCTAAATATTATCATGAATTCATATGAATTCATATGAATTCAATAAAACCTCTTAACTAATTGGCCCCTATTGAATACTGACTTCATTGGAAGAATTTATAATATAAAATGTATCACAAGAAATAACCCACTAAGAGCTAAATTGAAAATTAATCAAATAATTCAAAACATAAATTAAGGGGTACCTTTTCTTACGATAGCAAATTATTTTATTTCCTCGGTATTTATTTTCTTTGACTTGCTATGTTAAATTGTTAAAATTTCCAGACTACTTCCTATGGTGTTTGTATCCTATCACCTTTATCAAAATAACAAACAAAAGACATAACTTCATATAATATATTATTCTCCATCTATTTATAAGGCACTAAACCTTAACAAACTTTCGACAGTGGGTAAAAACCAATTAGAGCGTCTCATCTAATCCATCAAAAAAAATGTTCATCAATCAATATCTTAATGACATGTATTTAAAACTAGTAGAGGTATTTAAAAATGACTTAAATCACAATATATTCATGCTCACACCGATTTACATAATCATTATAAATAATGATTTAACCTTCATGGAAATCCAACACAACATCATGATCTGTCTTTTGGACAAAGACCAACACACGTGTTAAAACTTTCCTACAAGTGATCAATCTCTTTGGGAGTTAAACATCACTCTTTATTCTTTAATGCTCACAAAACTTCCACAAGTGATGACTCTCTTAGACAGATGATCAACACAACACATGTATAGTTTTACCTCAATGCAGTTCAAAACCTTAATCATTGATAATCCAACAAATATTATGGAATCTTAACAACTAGTTCCCTACATGAATACATAGCCATCAAACCCCATAAATATTCCAAACACAATTGATTATATAATTTCTATCAAAAGATCATTATAAAATTCTAATGGTTAGTCTACTATGTAGAAACATAACCATCCAACTTTATAATAACTTAGAATATAATCAATTAATGTCCTCAATGAAATAAATAAATCATAGTGAAATATTAATAGTTAGTCTACTACGTAGAAATGTAACCATCTAATTCCATAATAATTTCATAGGTTATACATTTGTAAAACATGAACTACAAATCCAATATCATTACACCTAACATAAATTTATATATTCCTCTTAATCAATCCGATACGGTCACACATAATTTTTTATTTTAAATTATGCAAAATAATGAGAAATATATAACCTTCTTAAATTTATATTGAATAGATATTATTTGTGAGCATATAAAATATGTAGGCATCATTAAGTATTGGACAATTTCATTTAATTGAATGAAAATATATTAGAGGCAATTTCCAAAATTTCAAACATTTATATCATGTATATTATATAAATGAATACCTCAAGATGATGAACCTCTTACGGAGTAGAACATCACCCATCACATGTGTCTAACACTCACAACATATTGTATAAGTGAATATCTCGAGATAATGAACCTCTTACGGAAAAGAACATCACTCATCACATGCATATAATTCCATTATTGCAGTTCTATAGATGAATACATCAAGATGATGAACCTCTTATAGAGATGAACATCACCTATCACATGTGATAACTCTCCTACGGAAATGATTAAAACATGCATTTCCATCTTCGCATTTCAAATTTAATAATTGATAACCAACGAACATCTCAAAATCTTAATGATTAGTCACTACGTGAAACATAATCATCAAATTCATGAGAATATTCTATCAATTATTAAAACTTATCAAATTAATAATCGTTAACCAATTATATTCTCAAAATCGAAATGATTAGTCACTACGTGAAACATAATCACTCGATTCACGAGAATATTAAAAACATATTATTAATTTTAACCTTATCAATAATCGATAACTGACGAATTTCTCAAAATCTTAATGATTAGTCACTACGTGAAACATAATCATCCGATTCTTGATAAAATTCTATCAATTATTAATTTTAAACAAACTAATAATTATTATGAAAACTAAATGGTTAGTCATTACGTGAAACATAATCATCCGAAATCATAATAATTATTTATGAACTGCAATTATTTTTCATAAAAAATTTGGAAAATTTTAAAATTGCCTCATGATTTTGGTAAATTTCAAATTGGCCCCTAAATTTATCAAAATATTAAATTGGCCCCAAATATCTTTTGAAATTATAAATCTACCCCAACATATACCCAATTACACAGTAATGCCTTGATGTTTTAATTAATTCAAACACACCCAAGAAAAATTGCCTAACAACCCAATATTCTATATAATTCAAAAAAGACCTAGGAAAATATCAGAAAAGTCCAAAACTATATCTAATTCACAAAAGTTGGCCCACAACCAAAACGAACCAGAAAACCCTAACCTTCATGCCGCCGACCGTTCTTGATCCGACGACCACCAGAACGGCGGCAACCCAACCGAAAAGCGACGGCCGGCACTCACTCCATTTGACCCGAATCGTTTGATCCGTGAACAATCGTGGATCTACAAAACCCGAAAACAAATCAGCTTTGCAGGGATCTGTGGCTTGCCTGTGAAACACGATGTCATCTGAAAATCGAAGGCCCGAGCAACCCAAACAGAGCCGAGCCGGAGCATGAGCGTGGCAGGTCAAGTTGGGATCCATCGACCCGCTTCTAACAGCGAATCTAGTGTATGAACCATTGACCCGTGTCTGATACAAGTCTGATGCGAGATCCATTGATTTTCTGGTGTGATTGACCCATGGTTCTGAACCATCGACCCAAGTGACCCCGGTCTGATCTGATCCGGCCTCTTCATCAGATCAAAACGTGATCTAAAACCAACTCCAAACTCTTCCTCATGTCCATCAAACAAACTCATCCAACAAATTAATTCCAGAAAATATCCGATACACACGTCATAAACAAAAATAATTCTTGTTGTTATTAACCATCATTACCGATAAACATGTCAAACAACCCAAAATAAAATTTATATTTTATCTTTTGTTGTTAACGATTTAACGTGTAAAAGACGAATCTTTAGTATTACAATATGTCATGCAAACATAGATTTATTACGATAGTAATAATTATTCCAATTTAGTGTGTAAAAATAAAAATATATATGATATCATAAAAAACATTCAACCTATGTAATAATACGACTGACTCTGATACCACTATTAGCATTATATTAACGAAATATATTTCGATAGATCTCGTATTGTATGTATAATTATGAATAAACGTGTATATGGAAGCGAAACGGAAAACATCTAATTCGTAGAGTTTTAATCCCAAATCCATAATAATACGATAATCTGGAAATAAAACAAGGAAAACAATTAAAACAATAGAGAGTTTTCTACTCTCTTCTCACCTTCCTCAGATTGTCTAATGGGGATACAATTCTGTTATACGTTCATTGTGAGTGAGAGTAGGGACACCCTATATATAGTATAACTTCATAGAATCCTAACCCATAAAGGATTCTCAAAACCCTAATAGGATGGCTAGTCTTAATAGGAATACTAGGTCACACATATACAACAACTCATACCATCTCCTACATCTACTTAATGTAGTTAAGGTGCACCGAGCCCAACAAATATTGATCATATTAATAAGGGGCTTTATCCGGTCAACTCTTACTTACTTAAACATTCCAATCAATTCGGTTTTTTACAAACTCAAAATATAATATAATATGTTACTCACAATTTTATAAAAATATTACACATATACATAGAGAAAACAATTATCATCAAAATTAATAGAGGATATAATAAACTGATTATAAAAAAAAAAAAAATTTCAACTAAATTTAAAATGGTTTTGTTTTATATAAACTTCTTTGGAGATCATAATAAAAAAAATGAAAATAAAACTTATCAATCTTAATTGTAGTTATTATTATTATTTTTATTAAGTGCCTCATTTCATATAAATTTGACAATACTAATCCGTACCCACGAGAGAAATATCTGGATGTAATAAGAAGGAAAACAAATGGTATTGAACACCCCCGTGCTTTTATGTAACCAAAGAGAACATAATAATATGTAACCAAAGAGAACATAATAATATAAAAAATGACCCGTATCTAATATAAAAAATTCTTTTTCATGTATAAAAGTTTATTAATAATAACAATATCTTTTTTTTAAAAAAATCATATATCTATCGATTATAAAAGTACCTCCAACATTAATTTTTCTATTTTTTTTTTCTATTGTCTTCTTCCTTCTTCCTTATCGAATTCAAATTGTTGGTCACGCAAATCGACCGACTAAAAGAACCATATTGTTGTTCCATCAAATTGACCCACTAGAAGAAGGTTTGTTCTCATAATTGTGTTGAAGATCTGAATAAGTTATTGAAGAAAAACTTATACGATTTTATCTAAATCGGTTTAAGATGTGTAAATCACTTTCATTTGTTCATTAATTTGTTGCAATCAATTACTTTTACACGGTTTTAACGTTTTTACATTACTTTTATATGTGTTTTGTGAAAATCGAATTAAATTAAGTTTTAGGTTTTTCCAGAAGATTTCAAATTTTATTTGTACAAAAACTTAAAATCTTCTGTAAAAACTCAAAATGTTGACGGAAATGACGATGGTGACAAAACTCTCTTCTCTTCCGATTGCGACGGTAACAAAAGTTATTGCATCACTTTGTGTGCATTTTGTGAAGAATTCAATTAAATTAGGTTTCAAGTTTTTTTATAGAAGATTTCAAGTTTTCGTACCAAGTTTAACTAGTACGAAAACTTGAAATCTTCTGTAAAAAATTGAAATGTTGACAAAACTTTAAATCATTTGTAAAAACTCAAAACATGAAATTGTGACGGTGACATCACCCTCTTCTCTTCCGGTTTCGATAGCAACGGTGACGGTGACAACACCCTCTTCTCTTCTGGGGACGTCACCTCTATCTCTCTCTTCTCACTCTCTTCTCAGCTGTTCATGATTTCACGATTCAAAAGTTATTTTTATGTGGTATTTAAATGTAGTTGCTTAGATAATTTCTTAAAAAATGTGGTTATTAATTAACAATTAAACTTTTGTATGTGCTAGAAAAGAAATTCTAATGTTTTGGAAGACTACTTTTGATTTTCACCCGATTATGTAATGGACTAGAAATTTGGTTCTTCCCAATCACTAAGAAGTAGCTTCTTCGCGTACTCCCCTTTTCACATACGGCTTTTTATTATTCCACATATTTATATATGTACGGTACCATATTATGTTGAATTATATTAAATTTTGTCTATCGTACTAATTTGTATTGTCATTGTGTTCATCTATCGAATTTTAATTTGGTTTAGTATTTTTGTTGTTGAATATATATCATTGTCATTTTTGGATACTTATTTAATTTATTATTTATTCTATAAAATTTACAATGAAAAAAACTAGTGAATTTTTTTTTAATTAAAATAATTTACTGGTTATGGTACTTCTATGCATAGTAATGTGACATAGATAATATCATCGAAAAATACGATCTTATACAGTTCTACTATAATCCTCTTTTGTCCGATGTAGTACGGATGATAAATTGAAGGTAATAATGGTGGACGTAATGGGGCCACACAAAGACCAACCTCCTTGACTTGACTCGAAAAGTTAAAATTTTTACGCCATAAAAACTCTATATATATAGACCCCTGCTCAATTCTTTATTATTATTTTGAAATAGCAGAGGTTTATTGATCAAAGAAGCTAAGCTACAACAGGGGAACAAAGCAAAAGTCCAGACCAACAGAAAACACACAAAAACTACAGGCTAGCTAAAAGAAAGAAAACAGCTATGTAACAAAATAGCAAAAGAAAATCATATATCGCCCCACTCTAGTTTATCACCGGATCTGTTAGAACCTAACTTGGCTAAGCTATCGATAAATGAGTTCGAACCTCTTAGGTTAAATAAAACGGAAACACCATTATGACTACGAAGGAAATCTCGAATATCATGAATTTGACTCACAGTCTTTAAGTTGCCAAAATCTTTACCATTAACCTAAGAAACCACGGTTTTTGAGTCGCTAATCACTGTCACAACACGATTCAGCAGCTGTTGTTTTGAAGCAATTAATTGACAGGCTCTTTGAATGGCAAATACTTCGGTCGAGTTAGAATCCGAAATGCCCAAGAAAGCTGAAAATAAACACAATATTCTACCATCTGCGGTTCGTAAAACACCACCCATTCTAGCCATTTCAGAATTACCTAAAGAAGAACCATCGACATTGAAAAAAAAAAGATTATCTTCAACTAAAGGCCTCCAAAGGCAGATCTTCGAGGTCTTCTTTTTTAGCTTATTAGTGTATCTTTCACTGATGTCCAAGAGAAGCAATGACAAGTCTTCATCGGAACCACAACCATGGTATTTGAACCATAGTACCACTCTAAATTTTACCAAATACATAGAACAATCAAAGTTAGCTTCTATATCTTTGAACACCAAATCATTACGGACCTCCTAAATAGTCCCAATCACAACGAAAAGCAAGATGTTCCACACTGTTTTCTTACTCGGCAGAGGGCATAGCCCAGGCCATCCTTGCATCCATTCCAGAACAGAGTTTTTGAAACACGATTGTGCTAGAATTATGTTCTATAGCAAAAATATAATAATGTATTTAGCAATCTTTTTATATTAATAAAGTGATTTCTAGTTTAACAAATCATATAGTATTTATAGTTTAATTATTATGATTGTCAAAAGTAAATAATCATAAGGTCAAAAGACTATGAGAAAAGAAGAATTGTTCATGCATCTAGATATGTATGAGGTAGACACAATTATTTAGTTAGTCTTGAATAATATTCACAACTTAAGATAAAGGTTGGGCGCATTTATCTTGTTAAAGTAGTAGATTCTTTTGTTAGCATTTGAGTGGGATCAAATGTGTTATGATGAGTCTAAAATCATCAAAGTGTGGTAACTTTGGGTAAAAGAATCTAGTGCACTGGGTGCATTGAATTGGATCACAGTGAAATAATTTATCTAGAACCGTCAATGGATAGAAGTTTCACTTGAAGACAATTGGAGAGTCTATCTCAATCCTGAGATAAATGATGGACTTATGGTTGCAAGTGTTATCATTTGAACTATCAATGAGTACGATTATATAGCATGGTCTATCCTCGATAGTTTGGTGTATTCATTGTTAATCGATAGAGGACTTCATTTATAGATATGAACATCGTGTCTCCATTTATTAAATGAGAGTAGAATATCATCATATGGATGTTTTGAGGTATTGGATATTAAATCTTAACGTTAAATTTTTAATAGTGTCTATTTAAACATGGCTTCTGGACAAGTCAAAATATCTAAGTTCAAAATGTGGTCATATGAGTAAATATGGTAACTTTGAGAGCTATATGTGGTCTATGAGCTCTTGGCGATTAATGATATTCTTCACGATAATACACTTTCTCCAATAAGAATTGTCTAGGGTATAAATGAGAAATATTAACTTATTCTGTCATTATTTAAGAGTTCAATTTCAGTTCTTTAGTGGAATAAACTAAAATTAATAGATCGGACCTAAGTGAATCATTTGTTGATTGTGATTGGGTTGTGTCTATTGGAGCTTAAATTTAGATAGCCCGCCAAGATCCTTAATCCACACGAACTTGCATGGATCACTTGATATATTCTACCAGACCAATTTTGGGGTCCATCTAGAGTTGTATTAAGGCATGTGGACTTGTTTCTTTTTGTAAAAATGGGTCTAGTTCACATGTAGACTTTTTATAAAGGTCCAATGGATTTAATAAAATAAATATATATATATATACCTATATATTGTCATGGGCGGCAAGGCTAATATATAAAAGCCTAAATTCACTATTTTTTTAATTAATTATTTAATTAAATGAAAATTAATTAATTTTATAATTAATTAATTATTTAATTAAAAGTCAAAATCGTTTTTCTAATAGGAGAAGGTCTCCTAATATTATACTATTGTTGGTAGTATAAGTAATATTAAAGACTATATTTGATAAGTAGATAAATAAAATGAATTATTTATCTAGTCAAATTATGAAATCTTTAATATGGTCACAAATACACTAATGAGTTGGATTAGGAGTCTTGGTGTAGGAAAGAATTCTTTTTGGAAAAGGATTTTTGGTCACTAAGTAAATCCACCTAAGGAAAGGATTCTTACCCACTAAGTAAATCCGTTTTAGGAGAGGATTTGGTCTCCTATATATACTACATATTAATTTCGACCAAGACATAATTTTTTGTGTGAGAAGTTGTTTTTTATTTGTTTTTTATTGTTATAAAAAAAAAACTTCGTCCAACTCATTGTGTGAAGAATTCGACCAAGTATAGAGAAAAGAGAAAACGTTTTTTTTCCATAGTACACTAGTATCATTTACATCAAAAGGGTTTTGTATACAACATCGAATCAAGGTTCACACGAGTTTCAATCAAATTGATTGATAATTCACAAGTGAACGAACGTTCTTGATTTTTCTCTTGGAGGATTATTGTGACTAACAAAGAATAAGATTTTGTTTGTTTCCATCCTCAAGAATACAATTTAAAGAAAGGGAGTCCACAATCCTAGGTGATTCATGTTCGCGATTGGATTGAAAGATCTTGCAGATTCAATTCGACGCTAGTTCAATCGTCACGAAAAAAAGGGTACGATACTTTTTTAATATACATCATTTAATCTAGGGTTAAGGTTCTTGTTATTAAAAGAGAAAAATTTTAAACATGCTAAACCTTAATTTAAATATTTTCACGCTTCCGTTGCACAATTTTCCCTACAATTGGTATCAGAGTCTGGTTGTACTCTTGATTAATTTATATATGTGTACGCGAATCTTTTTCTTTTATTGTATATATGCATGTTTTATAAAGAGATGGCACTCTAGTTATTCATATATATATTTACATTAGATTGTATGGATATATATGTTTTTTGTATGGTTGGTTATTGCTCAATTTTGGTCATAGAATTTCAATGTATTTTTGTTTTGGGATTGTAACAAGAAGGGTGACCTATCATCTCCATAATTTCCTTCTTGGTAGATGCTAAGTTTTTTTTTATTTTGTTGTAATAAAAAAAACTGCACTATATTGTAATAAAAAAATAAATAAAAAAGTGCAGTATTTTTTTATTTAAAATTCTTCTGTAATACATTCAAGTATCGAATACTCGAAGGTTTGAAGAATTGGAACCAACCGGAACAAGTTTGGGACCGTGCGAGCCAAAGCAACAAACGTGCGTGCAAAGAGCACGCAGCCACGATTGTTGTGGCATGGGTTGTGCACGGTAGCCCTATGGAAGCCATGGGCTGCACATGGTAGCCCTTTATGGGGTTGTGGCATGTGCACACCCATGGGAGGCAGCCGAGGGAGTCCAAACGACGAAGGTCGAGTGACAACTTGTTCACCAAGAAAGGAATTTTTGTATTCCAAGACATATGTAATTTACTTGTTTTTCTAGGATTGGCCAAAATTGGAGCTATTTATATTTTTGTAAATATTGCAATATTTGTCATTGTTTGATAACATGTCATATAGAATAGGAGTGCCACTTATATATCTCTTTTGGTATGAACTTGCATTGAATGATTTAGGTATCTAATTGGCATCTAGATAACTTGGTAAATCATTCTATGGAATTCGATCACACGCCTTAAACAATTGAGTGGGAGAAGATGTTTTGGAACACATACGGCCTCCAAGTTTAGTTGAGCTTTATGTTTCGTGTAATAACCTCCCAAGAGGTATTCATGAATGAGGTATTCATAAATGGAATTTAGCAAGATACTTCATTACAAGGATAGACTAGACAATTAGCCTAAACGATATATACTCCCAAAGGAAGGATATTCGTGAGGGATAATATTGAAAGTCGATAACTTGGTAACACACTCAATGTAATTTTATTAATATCCTTCCAAGAGTTCTTGTTAATAAAATTGCAAGGCTAAAATTGAAAATGTTGGTTGTTATGTTAACAATTAGGTGGGACTTAGTCCAACTAGTAAATGGTGTGAATTCCTAAAGAAGAAGTGACATTTATGGGTGTTGGATCACCGTTGAGTTTTACGATTGAATTATTTTATTTATAATTCAAGAAAAATATTCAAAAGTGCTATATCATGATTATTTGCTAATATAATTTTTGTTATTATAAAGAAATCATGACCCCATCCCTAATCAACATCCTAAAAGATAATACTTTAACTTATGATAATTATGTCACATGGAAAAGGAATATTGGGTTGTTGCAAACTGAAAGGCATAAATTCATTATCTGTACTTCTAAACCACCTACTCCTACTAATGAATCTACTCAGGTGCAAAGAGATGAATATCAGTAGTGGAAGTCTCCAGATGAGATGGCTAAATTATGACCACCATCTCCGACGTGTTGCAACAGCAACATGAAGGAATGGAGAATGCTACCGATATAATGATGTCTCTAGAAAAGATGTTTGCTATGAAGTCCACGACGACTAAGAGGGAGGCAGTGACTGCTTTCTTGAATCTTAGGATGAAACCTGGATAGGTTGTGAAAGACCACATGATGAAAGTCATAGCACATCTCAACATTGTTGAACTGAATGGTGTTGAGATAGATGCACTACAAGAAAAATGGCCTTCTCCGAGAACCAAAAGCCGTAAAAAAAATAAAATATCCTCAGAAATGCTCAATTCCGATGAGAAAAGGTCGTCGGTCTCCATCGAAAATAGTATCATGGGAAATAACCTTTTTCTGACAATCCCTCGGAAATAAAATTATTTATGAGGGAAAATTTCATTGGAGATGGAGGAAAGAGGTTGCTATAAATGTTACAAAAATTGGATCAGGAGAACATTTTCAATAGCCTTTGCCCTCGAAAATAATGCATGTCATGGTAAAAAAAAAATCGACAAATATTATGGTCTTTATTATCGATGAATGTAATGGTCAAAAATAAAAAATAACGGAGGAATGATTTTGGATCGGAAATAATTTATTTTTTCCTGTTGAATACAACTATATCAAAATGTTTTTGTTTATTACCCTGAAAAATGCTGAAATTATAATTTATATATACTAATTACAATGTACATCAAAATGAACTAGAATATCAAAACGAAATAAATAAATAGACATCTATAAATATTTATAAATGAATATAATTGAAGTATAATATAAATTAAGAGTGAATTGAAATATATAGTCTCAAAACTGTCAACTTATAACATAAGAATACACGTTAATAATTTGTTAGCATCTCTCATTCTCTTGTCCTTGAATTTGTTGTTGTAGTAGGTTATTCTGAATCCAATTTTTACTGCAATGGAATAAAATAATAAATAAATAAATCTTTCTAATAAATAAATATATACGTATATAGCATTATCATTTAATTGAAAATATAAAAGTTATCAAAAAATATAATTGAAAATCTAAATATTTTAAACCAATAAACATAAGAAAACTTACATGATTTCCATGATGTTTTATACTAGGCCAACCTCTATCCTCCATTGTATGAAAAATTTGAAACTCATACAACAATAAATATAAAAACCCTACAACAGTAAAAAAAAAATTGTTAAAACAAAACAACAAGAATGTGAAAAAAAATTACATATATACCTATTTAATTCTACTTTACAATTAAACTATATTCGAATACAAGATTTATAATATTATAAAAAAAAATATCCCCTTTGAAAATATTAAATTTATAAACAAATCCAAAATCCAAGTTCTTCGTAGGCATTTTATTGAACATGTTATATGCAATCACTATATCATCATAGAAAACATATAGCAAAACAAAGAGTACTAATGGAAATTAATCAAGAAACATTAACACCCAAATAATAAACCAACATAATAAAAAATATTTTCTCCTAAATTTCTTGTAATTGTTATTGTATAAGACTTACCAAAGGAGTGATCTGTATCATAAGAGTCTTCAATAAAAAAAATGGTTTCTTCTAAGAGATTTAGTTGTAGGTTTTAGAGAAATTACAAAAGATTGGAAGAATGAGGAGTCAATAATTAGGGTTAGAGTAAAAAGAGAGTAAGAAGCCTTAAGATTAGCAAAATAAAACTAGACAAAAACATGGTAGGAGATAGGCGGCTTGGTGGAGATAAGTAGGGTTAGGAAAAAATTAAAATAGGAAAAGAAAAGTGGAGAAAGAAAAAAATGATAAACAAAAATAATTGACAGGAGAGAGACTCGGCTAGGTAAATAGAATTAAAAGAAAAAAAATGAAAATAAATAAAAAGTGGAGTAAAAGTGTTAAGTGGGAATTGTAAATTATAGGAAAGAAAATATATCAGTTAAAATAAAAGGAATAAGTATAGGAAATTGTGAATATAAATAATAGGAAAAAAAAGTTATATATTGAATAGAATATATATAATGCCATGTTTATCAAAATAATTAAAATTTAACATGATAATAGTATATTTCATTTTAACTTTTTATCTTATCATTTAAAAAATAATAATTCAAAATTTTATACGTTAACAATAATTGTCTTGCACAATACAATGAATCCTACTAATATAATATTGTATTTTCAAGCGCTAGGTACTCTTAGTCGGAAAAATCTATTGTATTTCCGAGGGGTAGGTACTTGTGGTCGAAAAAATCTATTGTATTTCCGAGGGTTAGGTATACTCGGTTGGAAATAGTATTGGCGCCTAAACCTGGTGACATTTTCACAATATTTTTGACGAATTTCGATATTATTAGTGAGGGAATTTTTGTTGTCGGAAATGATATGCAATATTTTTACCTTTTTTTTACGACATGATTTTAACGGTCAGAAAAAGAACCATTTTTAACTAAATTTTGGCTCCGTCGAAAATGTTTGGTCGGAAAAGACCATTTTTCTTGTAGTGATGGTGAGACGAAAATTGACATAATCGTCAACTCACTATCATATTCCTTTGATCAGGTCAAGTTGAACTACATCTTGAACAATAAGAAATACACATTGCAAGGCCTGATGCAAGATGATCAAAGCACTAAGAAAATCCTTGTGTAAGGTAAGGGTTAAGAGATTCATACGGTTAGTAAAGTTGCTTCTGTTAAGACCCGTAGAAAGGTCAAGAAACAACAGAAAAAAAAAGCAACTTGGGCCTAACCAGAAAAGATTCCGGGAAAGGAAAAGACTGAATGAGAATGAATTCATCTTGCATTTAGGCAATGAAGTGTTGGTGTCTACTAATGTAGTGAGAGATATTAGAATCAATTTAGATTCTTATAGGCATTTATATTTAATATACGTTTATTATGTACCTCAATTCAAGAGAAATTTAATTTCAGTTTCTTATTGAAATAAATTTGGTTATTCGGTTACTTTTAATAAAGCTTTTATTATTACTAAGAATGACAAAATTATTTGCAAAGGTACATTGGAAAATGGTTTATTCTATTTGCATAGAAATATCTCTCACTTGTTAGACACGGAATCAACAGAACCTAATCATAAAAGAGTAAAATTATCAAAAGATGAAACCTACCATGGCATTTGCGCCTAAGTCATATTAACCTTAATAGGATTAAAAGATTGGTTAGTGATAGACCTCTAAGTGACTTAAAGGACAAACTTGTGAATCTTGTTTGGAAGGTAAAATGACCAAAAGGTCGTTTACGACTAAAGGCACAAGAGCAATCGAATGTTTAGGATTGATACACACTGATGTGTGTGGACCTATGAGCATTCAAGCTAGAGGTGAATATGAGTACTTCATCAATTTCATGGATGATGACTCAAGATTTGGCTATGTGTATCTCATGAGACATAAGTCGGATGCTTTTGACATGTTCAAAGCATTTAAAGCTGAAGTAGAAAATTAGCTTAAGAAACACATAAAAATCTTGAGGTCTTATCATTGTGGAGAATATCTATCTAGTGAGTTTCAGCAATATCTTATTGATAATGGGATAATTTCTCAGTTTTCTACACCAGGTACACCTCAAAAAAATTGGTTGGCAGAAAGGATAAATAGAACTCTTTGGACATGGTTAGGTCAATGTTGAGTTATTCAACGCTTCATAATTCTTCTTGGAGATATGTTTTACAAACTGCTATGTACATTCTAAACGATATACCATTTATGTCTGTTCCTAAAACACCACATGAGTTATGAACCGGGCGAAAACCTAGTTTACAACACTTAAGGATATTTGGGTATCCTACGCATGTGTCAAAAGGAAAGACAAAAAAGATGGAGTCCCGTTTAGAAACATGTATATTTGTAGGGTATCCAAAAGGAACAAAAGGATATTATTTCTATAGTCCTTCAGATTTTAAAGTATTTGTTTCGACAAATGCTAAATTTCTGGAAGATGACTATATGAATAATTTAATGCCTAAAAGTAGAATTGTTCTTAATGAGCTTTCAGAAGATATAATTCCACAAGAGGTTTCACAACCAAGCCCAATTGTAAGTTACGTACCAACACAAGATCAACAATCTACCATACCTCATCGTAGTGGGAGAGTTAGCAGACAACCTGAGAGATACATCGGTCTAGGAGAATCTGTAGAGAATCTCTCAGACGATGATGATCCTTATACATACAAGGAATTAATGGAAGAACTTGATTGTCGCCATTGGCAAAAGGCAATGCAATCCAAAATTTAATCTATGCTCAAAAACAAAGTTTGGTCTCTTATAGGGATAAAACCCATCAGGTTCAAATGGGTATACAAGAGGAAAAGAGAAATGGATGGAAAGGTGGAAACCTTTAAAGCTAGATTGGTAGCTAAAGGTTATACACAGAAGGAAGGTATCGATTATGAAGAAACCTTTTCTCATGTGGCCATGCTTAAATCCATTATGATACTCTTATCCATTGCGGCATCTTTAGACTTATAGATTTGGCAAATGGATGTGAAGACAACTTTTCTTAATGGAAGTCTTGATGAAAGCATCTACATGATGCAACCAGAAGGATTCATTGAAAAAAGCCAAGAGGAAAGGGTATGCAAGTTGTAAAGATCTATATATGGATTGAAGCAAGCATCCATGTCATGGAACATAAGGTTCGATCAAGCCGTGAAAAGTTTTGGATTTATTCAAAACCTTGATGAACCTTGTGTATACAAAAGGATTAAAGGCGACAAGTTGGTTTTCCTAGTTCTTTACGTTGATGATATACTACTCATCAGAAACGATGTAGGTGTATTGACATCAATAAAAAAATGGTTAGCAAAACAATTTGATATGAAAGACTTAGGAGAAGCAAGTTATATTCTTGGTATCCAAGTCATAAGGGATAGAAAGAATAGAACGATTGCATTATCCCGAGCTTCATACATAGATAAAATCTTGTCTAAGTTTTCCATGCAAAATTCCAAGAAAGGTATGTTACCTTTCAGACATGGAATCAAACTTTCTAAGGAACAAGTTCCTAAGAATGAGCATGAAGAGCAATTCATGAGTAGGGTTCCATATGCTTCAGCAGTTGGAAGTCTCATGTATGCAATGCTCTGCACTAGACCGGATATTTGTTTTGTTGTGGGTATAGTTAACAGGTTTCAATCGAAACCTGGTCCTGATCACTGGATGACAGTCAAGCATATTTTCAAGTATCTCATAAGAATGAGAGATTATATGTTTGTATACTCCAGAGGGGATTTAATTCCCATTAGGTATACATATTCTGATTTTCAGACAAATTCTGACTCTAGGAGATCAACATCAAGATCTGTGTTTACTAGTGGATGAGGGGCATTCATATGGAGAAGTATCAAGCAATCTTGTATTGTTGATTCTACCATAGAAGTCGAGTATGTTGCCGCATACGAGGCTGCTAAAGAGACTGTCTGGCTCCGCCAGTTCTTGATTGACTTGGAAGTGAATCCTAATGCGAATAAACAGATCACTATCTATTGTGATAATAGTGGAGCAGTGGCTAATTCGAAAGAACCAAGAATTCATAAGAGAGGGAAACAAATTGAAAGAAAGTATCATCTTCTGAAGGAAATTGTGCATAGGGGTGACGTGACGATTACCAATATCGTCAGCGGATAATCTAACGGATCCCTTTACAAAGGCTTTTCGACAAAAGAGTTTTGATGGGCATCTAGAGAACATGGGGATGAGAGATATGACATATTTGCTATAGTGCAAGTGGGAGATTGTTAGGATTATGCTTGATAGTAAGAGTATAATAATGTATTTGACAATCTTTTCATATTAATAAAGTGATTTCTATTTTAACAAATCTTATAGAATTTATAGTTTAATTATTATGATTGTCAAAAGTAAATAATCATAAGGTCAAAAAACTATGAGAAAAAAAGAATTGTTCATGCATCTAGATATGTATGAGGTAGACACAATTCTTTAGTTAGTCTTGAATAATATTCACAACTTAAGATAAAGGTTGGGTGCCTTTATCTTGTTAAAGTTGTAGATTCTTTTGATAGCATTTGAGCGGGATCAAATGTGTTATGATGAGTCTAAAATCATCAAAATGTGGTGTCTTTGGATAAAAGAATCTAGTGCACTGGGTGCATTGAATTGGATCACAGTGAAATACTTTATCTAGAACCGTCAATGGATAAAAGTTTCACTTGAAGACAATCAGAGAGTCTATCTCAATCCTGAGATAAACGATGGACTTATGGTTGCAAGTTTTATCACTTGAGCTATCAATGAGTACGATTATATAGCATGGTCTATCCTTGATAGTTTGGTGGTATTCATTTGTTAATCGATAGAGGACTTCATTTACAGATATGGACATCGTGGCTTCATTTATTAAATAAGAGTAGAATATCATCATATGGATGTTTTGAGGTATTGGATATTATATCTTAACGTTAAGTTTTCAATAGTGTCTATTGCAACATGGCTTCTGGACAAATCAAAATATCCAAGTTCAAAATGTGGTTATATGAGTAAATATGGTAACTTGGAAAGCTATAAGCGGTTTATGAGCTCTTGGTGATTACTGATATTCTTCACGAGGATACATTTTCTTCAATAAGAATTGTCTAGGGTATAAATGAGAAATATTAACTTATTCTATCTTTATTTAAGAGTTCAATTTTAGTTCTTTAGTGGAATGAACTAAAATTAATATATTGGACTTAAGTGAATCATTTGTTGAATGTGATTGGGTTGTGTCTATTGGAGCTTAAATTTAGATAGCCCGCCAAGATCTCCAATCCACACGAACTTGCATGGATCACTTGATATATTCTAGCGGACCAATTTAGGGGTCCATCTAGAATTGTATTAAGGCATGTGGACTTGTTTCTTTTTGTAAGAATTGGTCTAGTTCACATGTAGACTTTTTATAAAGATCCAATGGATATAATAAAATAAGAAAAATAATATATATGCATATATATTGTCATGGGTAGCAAGGCTATTATATAAAAGCCTAAATATATTATTTTTTTATTTTTTTATTTAATTAAATGAAAATTAATTAAATTGATAATTAATTAATTGTTTAATTAAAAGCCAAAATCTTTTTTCTAATAGGAGAATGTTTCCTAATATTATACTATTGTTGGTAGTATAATTAATATTAAAGATTATATTTGATAAGTAGATAAATAAAAGAAATTATTTATCTAGTCAAATTAGGAAGACTTTAATATGGTCAGAAATACACTAATGAGTTGGATTAGGAGTCTTGGTGTAGGAAAGAATTCTTTTTGGAAAATGATTCTTGGTCACTTAGTAAATCCACCTAAGGAAAGGATTCTTACCCACCAAGTAAATCCGTTTTAGGAGAGGATTTGGTCTCCTATATATACTACATATTAATTTTGACCAAGACATAATTTTTGGTGTGAGAAGTTGTTTTTTATTTGTTTTTTATTGTTATATAAAAAAACTTCGCCCAACTCATTGTGTGAAGAATTCGGCCAAGCATAGAGAAAAGAGGGAACGTTTTTGTTTTCGATAGTACACTAATATCCTTTGCATCAAAAAGGTTTTGTGTAGAATTTCGAATCAAGGTTCACGCGAGTTTCAATCAAATTGATTGATAATTCACAAGTGATCGGAAGTTTTTGATTTTTCTCTTGGAGGATTATTGTGACTAACAAAGAAGAAGATTTTGTTTGTTTCATTCCCAGGTATACAATTTAAAGAAAGGGAGCTCACACTCCTTGGTGATTCACGTTCGTGACTGGATAGGAAGATCTTACGGATTTAATTCGACACTAGTTCAATCGTCACGAAAACAAATGTATGATACTTTTTTAATATGCATCAATTAATCTAGGGTTAAGGTTCTTGCCATTAAAAGGGAACATTTTTAAATATACTAAACCTTAATTTTAAATATTTTCACGCTTCCGTTGTGCAATTTTCCCTACAGATTGAACCCCCCACAGCCTAATGCAACCAAATCACAACCTCCAAGACCACTTGCAAAGAAGAAAAAGTTGATTTACAATCTCAATCTCGCTTTTTCATATCGGGTATTCGGTTGACACTAACTGAGCTAAGCCAAGCCTTTGAATTACTTCTCTGACGGATATTCTCCCAAACCTTACTTGCCAAGCGAAAACTTCAACTTTTGGAGGACAGAGACTTTGCCGAAGCAGACTATTGGAGGGACATGCAATCACAATGGCTTCTTCAAGACATCTTCTAAAAGAGTTGACAATGAACATTTCGTTGGGGCAAAAGGACCTCCCAAGAGAATCAGAGAGAAATTGTCTAACCAACACACAATCTAGTGCTGATAGAAAGCACTTCCATTGATCATTTTCCCAGCCAAATACCGTCCTTCTTAAGACCACATTCCAAACCCATTTGCTACCTTCCCAAAAACCAAAATCTCTCACCCTACCAGTTTTTTTATTTGCCAAAACAAAAATATGAGGAAAATAAATTTTGAGAGGCACCAAATCCTATACTAAATCTTCCCAAAGTCTAATCTTATCACCATTTCACAACACCAAACAGAACCCATCGTCTATGACCTTGCGACAATAAGATCCTTCTTTGAATAACCTACATACTGCTTTCATGAAAGGAGAACCAGATTTTGGACCTTGCCAATTCTAATAAAAGGTTATTGTCCACACCATATTTTGAGCAAATGACAGATTTCCAAAGAGACGCGTCATCCCTCCCAAACCTCTATATCTATTTAGCTAATAGACTAGACTCTTTGTCCTTAATTCCACCTACCCTAAGACCACTATTCCTTTTATTCTTGCACACTGTTAGCCAATTGGCAGAATGAACTTTCCTTTTAGCAATGCCATCATTCCAAAAGAAGTCCCTTTGAAGTTTTTCGATGCTCTTTCCAACACCATTAGGAATGCGGAAAACTGACATAAAGTATGATGGAATGTTGGAGAGCACAGATTTGATAAGCACCAATCTTCCTCATTTTGAAATAAAACCTCTTTTCCATTGGGCTAATCTTTGTTTAATCTTGTTGATAACCGGGATCCACATAGCTTCTCGATTCGGATTTCCACCAAGTGGAAAACTGAGATAGAAAATAGGCAACTTAGCCTTAGAGCAACGAAATGCACCAGCCCAATCAATCTCAGTTGGCCATTTCTTGCCTACTTTCACCAAACAACTTTTATGAAAGTTAATTTTTAGTTCAGAAGCTAACTCAAAAACTCTGAAAATTCTATAGACATTTAGTAAATACTCCATTTTTGGTTCGATAAATAAAACTGTATCATCTGCTAATTGGAGGTGAGAAATATGGATGGTATCATTACCAAATTCAACACCCCTTATCAGCTGAAGTTTTCTAGCCTTAACTAGGATAACATTCAAAACTTCCACCACCAAATTCAACAAAAAGGGCGATAAAGGAGCCCCTTGTCGTAATCCCATTTCTATATTAAATTGATCGGTTGGAATACCATTGACAAGCACCGAGGGAGTAGGCGACATGATACACCATCGAATCCAATTTTGCCATCTTGAGCCAAATCCCATTTTAGATACAACGTTCATCAAGAAAGTGTTATCCACGCTATCGAAAGAAAGTGTTATCCACGCTATCGAAAGCTTTTTTGAAATCAAGTTTAATAAGCAGGCCACCTTTCTTATTGTTTTTCCAAGAGTGGATAACCTCTTCTGCTATCACAAAGCTGTCAACAATTTGACGGTTCTCTACAAAAGCCATTTGAGTAGGGCCAATCACTTTGTTCATGACCCTCTTTAATCTTAAAGACAATACTTTTGCAAGCACTTTGTACATGGCCCCAATCAAACTAATAGGTCTGAAGTCCTTAATAGAATAGGTCTGAAGTCCTTAATAGAATCTGGTGAAAGGATTTTAGGAATAAGAGCGATAAAGGTCTTATTCAAATCCTTCACAACTGAACCATCATTGTAAAAATCTTGCATAAAGTTCATAAAATCATATTTGATGATGCTCCAATTTGTCTTAACAAAATTTAGATTGATACCGTCGGGTCCAGGGGCTTTGTTCCCATCACAACCATAAAGCGCGGACCACACCTCATCCTTAAAAAAAGGTATTTCCGGTTCATCCCTTTGGATGGCCAAAATCTGTGGAAGAGTGATATCACTCATCCTTGGTATGTTCCATCCAGCATTCTTGAAATGATCTTTGAAGAAAGAGAACACTCCATTGCGAACCTGAAGCGAACCATAACATAATATGCCATTGATAGAAATATCATCGATAAGATTTGAATTTCTTCGAACCTTAGACATGAGATGGAAAAATCTAGTGTTCCTGACCCCCTCATTGAGCCATTTTACCCTGGAAATTTGTCTCCACTTTTGTTCTTCCAATCTGATATTCTTTCATAACTTATCCAAACAAGATAAACGATCTTGTCTCAGTTTCGGCAACCAACCTTTACTTTCCGCTTCTTTTTCCAGTATTGCCAGTTGAGCTTCAATTTCCTTTATCTGACAATTTGCCTGTTTCCTATTGTCAAAAAATTTATATTACTGAATATAGTTGTTAACGACTTAACCTACAAATTTTGCTCGATTACATATAAGGACGCAAGTGACCACATGTGAAACTAGTCATATTTATTAAGTTTAGGGAGCCAACCGATAAAATTTTCATATATTCAAATATATAAAAAAAATTATACAAAATATGAGGACTATATTTTGTGGTAATTAATATAATTTATAGAAAATTAATATTTTGTGGTAGTTCATACAAAAAGTTTGGGGGATCACCGGTGATAATGACTTAACAATTGAATTTTGTGTAATTCTTATGTGTTTAAGGACAAGAAATCCCTAAAGATTTTTCTTTAAAGAGCATTCAAGGATGGATCGGTCTTAATTTTTTTTTTTTAACGGTAAAATATTATAAAGGCCATGAATGCTGAGGAGGAAACCCTCGAAACAAACGATCACACAAGGGCAACAAAACCCTGAAACCAAAACCCCAAAGAGCAACAAAAGAACCCACGAAAACAAACTCAAACAAAAACAACAGCAGAAATTAAAAGAGAAAACATGGCACCTCTCCCCACACCAGTTCAGAACAGAGCACAACAACAGCCCCACAATGCGAAGCAAGCCAACCAACCAAAACAACCCTGAAAAGCCCATTGCTTACAAAACAATAGCCTAAGCACAAAGCACAACCAAACTATAAACGATCCCCCACTCAACCCTGTCTCCAACTTGACAAGAACCCATTTTCGTCAAGCTATAAGCAAAGCCATTCTGGTTTCTTGACTTGTACTTAATGCTTAAGCCTTTAGTTGATATAGGAAATTCCGAACGTCATACACCATATCAACATGCTTGAATAAACCAAAGCCTTCTCCATTGGATCAGTCCTGACTCCAAGTTCAGTAAGTTCATCTTTCAGCTCACGTGCTATTACTTCTCTTGTTGATGGCCAAGCTACTAATAATGCTTCTAGTTTATCTCATAAGAATTCTAGTTCTTCTCTTAATTCCTTTTGATCGTCAAACAAACAATGTATAAATAGCAATAATATGAATGTAAACTTAGGCATCCATCTCCTTTAATTCTTCAAAAGATTTTGAAAACATTGCAATTTAATATTGTTGACGTCGATTTCTGGATTATGCCAGAAAAGCCAACAAGGACTGGATTTTGGCTATTGATTCAAAGAAAAAGAGATGCAGAGAGAGTAAAAAAGACAAGGTTTACGTGGTAAAACTCCAATGGTCAGAGAAACATCCACGGGTGGTTGAATGATCAACCAAGCCAAAATCCACTAAGAGAATAAGATGTTTTTACAAGCTCTCGATCTCTCTTTTTCTCTCTGTATTATTTGTGATTACTGTATGCTATATAGTCTATCTCTTTTTGAGCCAGATTATGGGTCTATTTATATGCTTATAGAACCCTAATCTGCTTTGTACAAGTAATACAAGATATTTGTATTTAATTATGATTTGGTTACTTGCTTGAGGTTGATTTGTCTTCTTTCCTGTTTCGGAGTCTCTTATGGAAATTGAGTGGGATTCTAGTAGCGTAGTTCAATTTGACTTGTTTCCTTATAAGAATGTAGTCTTCGAAAAGGAATCAAATTGTTTCCTGTTTAAGGGACTCTTCTAACTCAAAGGTCCATTATTTGGGATTCCTTCATAAAGAATATCTTCGCGTATTTAATGACTTAACCCATACGATAAATTCTTATTCGGGTTGTATTTGCTCCCGGGTAAGACTGATACCTGATGGTCCCAAGTAGTGCCGTTTGAGCCCCAGTGAATGCGTTATTTTAGCCAGTCCCGAGTAGGTCTTTCGTTATATGTTTATTCGGGCTTGCTCCTCTTTAATGATGCCTTGTAGGATATTTACCGGATGTCCATCTAAGCATACACTTGGCTATTTTTTCCTTCCTGTCAATGACGTGTATGCTTGGTAAAATTTACATACAACAATACCCCCTTAAAATATTTTTGCCGAGAAGACTTTATTTCGGGCAAGAATATTTTAATAGTTTTGAATTCCTTTTGTCAGAAAAACCATCTTGCCATAATGATGTATTTTAATGGTGACTCTGTAATTTCGATTTGCTTTGTCACGCAAGATCTTAAATGATAGCGACGTTTCAAAGTTTTGACGGTTGAGGGCTACTTCTTGTCTTGACACGTGTCCCTTGTCTCTTCGTTTTTCAATATCGTTTATGAGAAGTGACTTTTGCGTTTATCCAAACACTGTCAACGTCATCTGGTTTCGTCATAACTTTTTCTCGCTTTGAAACCCTAGGGTTTCGTGCCATCTCACCTTTAAATCCTTCGTTGAGTGACTGTTGGTTTATTCTATAAAATCCAGCAGAAATTTCTTTAAACTCAAATTTCTTCATTCAGAAGTTCGCGACTCTCCGCTTTGAAGATCTTGCGTCAGTCTCAATTCAAGGTTAGTTTCAATGGGGCCATCTTCCCGTCATCGTCTCTTTAAAATTGCTTTTGATGCATTAGAGCGTGGGGATTTTCAGTTAGTATCTTGCATTAGATGATTACTGGGGGATATCCTAATAGATGAACCTCCATTTTTAGAGGTCGATGTTTCTGGGCTTTACCCTGACGTCACTTTCAGCCCCGTATCGAGTTCTTCTTCTAGTTCTGATTCTGATATTTCTGATCACAGGGTATCTTCTTGAAGAATGGGTAAACATCAAAGCACAAGCAAGGTATACAAGCACGGCTCGAGCAGTGTTCAGACTGGGGAACAAACTATTAATGAGGGGGACGCTGATGTACACAGGGCGTCTCGCCTTTCATTTTCTGACACTCGCCCGAGTGGTTTTGATATTGAACCGAATGTGGTTGGGCCAGCTGAGATAGAGAAATACCGATCCCAATTTGATTTGCCCGACTCAGTCACTTTGGTTCCTACGGGGAGTAGAGCCGTATGGAATCCTCATGAGGGGATGATCGTATGGATCGATGCTTTGCTGAGGCGTCACACTTCCCCTTCAGCCTTTTATTGCCCCTTTTTTGTTTAGTGTTCGATACGGACGTTGTTTGTGATTTTCAGGCTCGTCAGGTGAAGGCAATTCTTCAAGCGAGCAGGAAGGAGACTTCCCGTCAGGGCGATGAGGGTATGTCTCCACCCGAGCCTGATGAGGAAATTGATACTGCTGAGCAAATTCCAGACTGCTTTGATCGGGGTGCTCAGTCTTCTGCTCAGGATCTCGCTGGTTCAAGTGGCCAAGGCTAGCCGACCGTGACACAACTGCCTGAAAATAGGGAGAGGCAGTGTGAGAGTCCAAGTGGAGAGCCTGTTGGACTGTCTGAAGCTGGCGATGGTGGTAGCGTCTTGTCGGATCAAATGCCTGTCATTGCCTAGCTTTTTGAGTCTTTTCAGGATGATTTGCTGGAAGATCCTGCTAGTGATCTCTTCCATCGTTCTCGGGGTGAGAATCGAAAGGCAGTTAGTTCGCCTCCTCGTCTTCTCAAAGTTCCTCGGGTAGTCACTTTCATTGACTCCAGTGACGAAGATGTTGCGGATGAGATTGCCCCGAGTGTAGGTGCCGGAGTATCGGCAGATGTCACTTCAGGTCCAAGTAGGACTTCCTTTACCCCCAAAGTTGGAGATATGGGAGCTGAACCTTCGGGGGTTTCCTCTCCATCCCTTGAGCCAAATAGAGCGTCTTCTGTCCCCGAGTCTAGAAATCTGGGAACTCAACCCTGGGGGGTTCCCTTATCCCTTTCTCTGAAAGATATGCTCCAGGAGATGTCCTCTGGTCGGGTATATATCGGGGAAGACCGTCGGAGCGGTTTTAGAGATGGTTCACTGCCCGAACGTCTCCAAAACGTTTTCAACGACGCATCTTATGTAAGTAGCTAATTCTGACTCCTTTACTGTTTTGCCTTCGTTGGATTTCTAAGTATATATATATATATTGCTGATGGTGGCCGAATTTGCTGAGCTTGTTCAGGCGCAACAATGTCAGACTGATCAGATAAAGCGTCTGGAGGCTCAGCTAAAGGCGAGTGAGGAGGGTCGTGCTCGAACTGAGCAGGCTTACCAGCAAGAGGTTGGTTCGGTGCAGATATTTGCCGACAATTGCCTGGCAAAGCAGGTTGAAGCTGAAGACAAGGCATCTTTGGCAGAGGAGAAGGTTGCTTCGCTTCAAAACCTTCTTTCTTCTACTGAAGAGTCTATGCTCAAGGCCGAGTAGGAGGCGGAGCAGGCGAAGTCGGTGTATGTCCAAAAAATTGAAGATTTGGAGCGCCAAGTGGTGACAGTTGAATCCCTTTCCCAAGAGGCCATGTTGGAGCTGAAAGTTCAAGGGGTAGATCGTTTTAAAAGATCCCATGCTTACGATGCCCTACTTCTTCGGGAATTTCAACGTGGGCTAGTTTCGGCCAACGAATTCTTCAAAGTGAAGAGTAGGGTAACCGAGAAAGCCTGTGCTAACTGAGAGCTGTCAATCAAACACCATGTGGACCGGTCCTTGGAATCTCTTCGGATTCAGATGAAGGAATGAAGAGCCTACTACCGTAGTCAAGGCAAGGATCCCCATCCTATGCATTTAGAGATTCCTTCCGAGCACTCTCTCTCGACCTTTTACGCAAGTCGAGAGTCTGTCGAGGGTGTAACCCCGGATGTCGAGCCAATCCCGGGTAATGATTACAGCCAGTGGAGGGACGACATTGTTGATGACTTCACTTGGCCGTCTAATGAGAGCCTGCTTCGTGAATACGAGATGGTGCCAGACCCGAGTATTGGTAAAGGCTCGAAATCCTCGCAACCTTGATTTTGTAAATTTGTAGGAGATTCTGATAGATTCTTTACTTTTTGCTTGTATAAAGAATTTCTTTGAGCTGTAACCATCCTTTTTAAGAGCAATAGAATACGATTTTCTGAGTTTGAATGGTTTGTCTTTATTTTTGTTGCCGGAGGTTGTATTAAACCGGCTGGTGGTCGGAATCGTAACTGAGTATCTTATTTAACCGGTCATCCAAATAACTTCAATTGCCAAGTGTCTTATTAAATTGGCTGGTGGTCGGGTAACTTAACCAAGTATCTTATTAAACCGGTTGTTACCCGAATAACTTCAATTGCCAAGTATCTTATTAAACTGGCTGGTGGTCGGGTCACTTAACCGAGTATCTTATTAAACCGGTTGTTACCCGAATAACTTCAATTGCCAAGTATCTTATTAAACTGGCTGGTGGTCCGGTAACTTAACCGAGTATCTTATTAAACCGGTTGTTACCCAAATGACTTCAATTGCCAAGTATCTTATTAAACTGGCTTCTTTATTATTAACCGAGTCATCTTGAAACAGGAAAGTTTGCACTTATGTTTCATACCCGGTTGCTACCTGAACGTTATATCAAGGCTCACCATGATTATGCGTTCGAGTCCTTACGCAATACCAAGGACGTCTCCCTAGTTTTTATGCGCAAGGGTTTGCCGAATCGTTGAGCTCTTTTTTTAAAATTTTCTTCAACACAGCTACTCATTTCACCCGAATTTCTCCCGATAACGTCCCCAGCATTTTTCCAGTTTGGTGCACCGGGTTTGCCTTTTTGCGAAGATCATTTTGACCCTGCTCGGCTTGCATGCTCTTACGAGCTTCTCCTCCCTTTCGGGATTTGATGGTCCCGAGAATTCTATTTACATGTTCTTATTATCATGCTCTTCTTCTATTTCATATTGTCCTATGCTTTTTGGAGATCTCGAGCTAGGTGCTTTCCTTTTGGAAATTCTTAGTTTTATTTATTATTTAATATTACAGTTTTAGTATTTATTCTGACTAATATTGTCCTGACTAGAAAAAGAATAAAATATTTATATAAATATATGTTTTAAGGATAGAAAATCTTCAGATATTGGGCATTGCACGGTTAGGGTAACATCCCTCCATTGGGTCGAGCAATCCAATAAGCTCCATGGCCAGCTATCCCCTCGATCCTGTATGGACATTCCCATTTGTCAGCCAGGGATCCCGCGGCTCTATTCTTTGTGTTCAGTGACACCTTCTTGAGTACCAAGTCTCCTAACTGAAATTTCCTGATCCGAACACGAGAATTGTAGTGGCGTGCCACTCTTTGTTGATAAGCTGCATTTCTTATTCAGGAATTTTCCCTTTTTTCTTCTAGCTCATCCAAACTTCGTAGCAGCGTATCGACGTTTTTTCCTTCATCGTATAGCTTGACCCGGGGGGACGCATACGATGTTTCTATGGGGATGACAGCTTCTGTTCCGAAAGCTAGGCTGAACGGAGTTTCTCCTGTTGAAGTCCTTGCTATCGTCTGATATGCCCACAATACTTCAGGAATCATTTCAACCCAGCTTCCTTTTTTGTCATCTAATTTTGCTTTGATTGTGTGCTTGATAATTTTATTTACTGCCTCTACTTGCCCGTTTGTTTGTGGATGAGCTGGTGTTGCATAGTAGTTGGCAATATGATACTTCTCGCACAATTGTCTGAACCTTTGGTTATCAAACTGAGTGCCATTGTCGGTGATCATAGTGTCTGGAATTCCAAACCTGTAAAGTATGTTTTTCTTTACAAAATTCGTGGTGTGGCTTCCGTGATATGCACCAACGCTTCAGCTTCGACCCATTTTATGAAATAATCGACATCTACTATGGCGTGCTTCGCTCCACCCCCTGTTCCAGCTGGCATTGGCCCGATCAGGTCTAGGCCCCACATGGCGAATGGGCACGGGGCAGTGAGATTTCTGAGCTTTTCTAGGGGTTGTCGGATATCGTTGGCAATTCTTTGACAGGTAATGCAACTTTCCGACCATTGCTGTGCATCTGAGAAAAGTGTAGGCCAATAATAGCCTTGCCTGAGTACCTTATGCGCCAGACTCCTACCCCAAGTGTGGTTCCCGCAAACTCCTCTGTGGATCTCTTGAAGTACTTGATGTGCATCTTCTTCTGGTATACATCTCTGGAGAGCTCGAGAAAACCCTCTTCTGTATAATTCTCCTCCGATCATGGTGTACCTAGCCGATCGATACCTGATGTGCTTTGCTAATATCGGATCTTTCGAGAGTATGCCTTCTTCCAAGAACCTTCTCAGTTGGACCATCCAACCGTCTTGTGGTGTTCGGATTTCTGAAATTTCCAAATGCTTAAGTTCAGCCGTACTCGGTTTAAGGAGGTGTGCAACTGGAATGGTTTTTGGTCTGATCGAGGTTGTTGCGAACGCTAATTTAGATAAAGTGTCTGCCTTTTCATTTTCTTCTCTGGGGATCTGAGCGATCTTGTATTCTTTAAATTTTTGGAGGAGCTGTTTTGCGATGTCACGGTAGGCAATCATTCCTTCATCTTCAGCCTGGTATTCATCCATAACCTGGTTGAAAACTACCTGTGAATCGCTAAATATCTCCACTTCGTCTGCCCCAAGAGCTATACAGACTCTGAGTCCAGCTAACAATGCCTCGTATTTAGCCTGATTATTGGTTGCTTTGAAATCGAATCTCATGGCACATTCAACATCATCTCCTTCTGGGGTACGAACTACGATCCCTGCCCCGCTGCCATGAGTATTCATCAACATATAATTTCCATTGGAAACTTCTATCCAACAATTTTTTTGCTTCCAGGTTCGGTTCTGTGAACTCGGCTATGAAGTCTGCCACTGCTTGTCCTTTAAAGGAAGTTCTAGGGACATAATAAATATCGAATTCACTCAACTCGATTGCCCATTTAGTAAGTCTTCCTGATATCTCTGGTTTTTGTAAGATTTGTCTTAATGGACAATTGGTGAGAACCTGGATCGTATGAGCCTGATCGTATGAGCCTGAAAGTATGGTCTCAGCTTTTTTGCAGCTGAAACCAATGCTAAGGCCATCTTCTCTGCTTGTGAGTATCTGGTCTCGGTCGGTAGGAGTGCCTTGCTTGTATAATACACTGGTTTTTGTACTCAATCTTCTGTCCTGACTAGGATTGAACTTGTTGCAAGCTCGGTTATTGATAGATACAGCTGAAGTATTTCCCTTTTTTATGGTTTTGAGAGGATGGGAGCTTGCCCCAAGTATCCTTTTATCTTTAAGAATGCCTGCTCGCACTCTTTATTCCACTCCAGGCCTTTTCCTTTTTTGATCACTTTGAAGAAAGGCGCGCACCTGTCTGTAGCCTTTGAGATGAACCTTCCCAAGGAGGCTAAACACCCTGTTAAGCGATCTACCTCTTCCAATGTTTTAGGTGAAGTCATTTGCTGTAAAGCCTAGATCTTCTCTGGATTAACTTCGATTCCTCTTTGATGGACTTGAAAACCCAAGAATCTTCCCGAGTGGACTCCGAATAAACATTTGTTTGGGTTTAATTTCATCTGATATCTTCTTAATACATCAAATGTCTCTCGGAGGTCGTGGGCATGGTCATCTGCTGAGACGCTTTTAGTCAACATGTCGTCAATGTAGACCTCCATGTTCCTTCCTATTTGCCGAGTGAAGATCTTGTTGACCAACCTTTGGTACGTGGCTCCTGCATTTTTTAAACCGAAGGGCATCACTGTGTAGCAATATAAACCCTGATCCGTTGTGAAAGCTATTTTTTCTTCGTCAGCTTTGTTCATCCGGATCTGATTGTATCCCGAGTAAGCATCCATGAAGCTGAGCAGTTCATGACCAGCTGTGGCATCCACCAGCTGATCTATTCTTAGGAGTGGGAAGCTGTCCTTCAGACATGCCTTGTTTAGATCCTTGAAATCTACGCACATCCTCCACTGTCCATTTTTCTTCTTGACGAGGACTACGTTAGCGACCCACTAGAGGTATCTGACTTCTCTGATTGATCCCGTCGCTAGTAGCTTTTCCACCTCTTGTTTGATTGCTTGACTTCTTTCAGGATTGAACGATCTTCTCTTTTGTACTATCGGTTTTGCATTCAGGCTTACTGCGAGGTGATGGGATATTATTCGGGCATCTATTCTGATCATATCTTCATGACTCCAGGCGAATACATCTTTTTATTCTCTGAGCAAATTGGTCAATTCTCGCTTGATTTTTTCTTCCTAGTAGGCCCCGATCTTGACTTTCCTGTCCGGTTTGTCTTCTTCGAGTAGTATTTCGGCCACTTCTGTCTTGTATTCATTCGAGCCCTCCCTTGGATCTAGTTCGAATGACAAGGATTCTTCATTCTCATTTGGCTGTATTATGGTGCACACTTGTTCGGCATCATGCTTATCTTTGTATACCGACAGGTTTGCTCTTCGGGCCATCTCTTGGGATCCCTTGACTATCCCAACCCTTTGTTCTGTTGGAAATTTGATCATTAATGCGTAAGTGGCCGTCACGGCTCTTGTTTTATTTAGGAATGGCCGACCCAATAACGCATTATACGGCCAATTATCCAAATCAACTACCACGAAGTCGAGCAGGACAGTCCTCTAGCATGGTGCCGTTCTGATCTTCACAGGTAATTTGACTGTCCCGAGTGACCTGACCTCTATTCCCCCAAATCCTCTTAATGGAGTATGGAAATGCTGTAAATCTTTTCGGTCCAATCTTAGCTGGTCGTATACGGTCACGCTTAAGATGTATGCTGAACTCCCATTGTCTATTAAAATTCTCCGGACTTCCTTATGGCCAATCCGGGCACTTATAACCAAAGCGTCATTAGGTCGAACATCGACGCCGTAGGAATCTGCCTCTGTGAAGACTATCGGGTCCCATCCTTCCTTTATCCTCTTCGGGTCTGGTTCAACCGAATTCACGTCGAAGTTATTCATGGCTTCTACTGCTTCTCGGACTTCCTGAGTCCGTTCTCGGTTGCTCCTCCCAGTAGAAGGTCCTCCGAATATTGTATGTATTACTTCATTGGCTTCGGGGCTGGCTCTTCGATTTTGACCAGGGTTGTGATCAGCCTTGGCTTTCTTGACTTCTGATCTTTCGTCTTTTTTTAAGATTACATCCCGTAGGTGCCCTTCCCGAATAAGGGTTTCTATGTAATCTCTAAGCTGAAAACACTTCGAAGTTTCATGCCCGGTCTCTTTATGAAACCTGTAATACTTGGTTGTATCTCTCCGTGCGAACTGTGACTGTCACTGAGGTTCTTGTACCATTTTCTTCTCTTCTAGAATGGCTAGAATTTCTTCTTGTTTCTTCCGAAGAAGGGTGTAATTGGTATATCCGCCGCGGTATTTCTCTGTGGACCATTCGGCGTTACGCCTATTACCCCCATCCTTATTTTTCTCATTGTTCTTCCCTTTCTGTTTTTCTTTTTGATTCTGCCCCTTGGATTCGGTATTTCTCTGTTCGGGCTTTCCTCCATGCATATAGCTTCCTCCTGTAGCTAACTCCTCTTCCACAGCCAGAGCGTATCCTCCCGCCATATCCATCATGTCGGCATACCTTATCAGTCGTGCTCTTCTCAAATCGAAGGATAATCGTCCATTCTGCAAGTTATTGGTGAAGGCAGCAATAATGGCTTCATCATTAGCGCTGCCAATCTCTGATACTGCTTGGCCAAACCGGCCCAAGAATTTTTTTAACGACTTGTCCTTCCCCTGTTTTATTTGAGAGAGGTAGGCCACCGACTTCTTTCTGTGAACGTTGCTCAGGAATTGCCTTGAGAAGCTCCTGCTAAACTCGCTGAAATTTCCGATGCTTGCCGGAGGTAGTCTTCCGAACCATCTTGAGCCTGTGTCCCCAAGTGTTTGTGGAAAGTTGAGACACAATAGGGGGTCACTGCGGGCATATTGAGCCATGGCACTTTTGTAGCGTCTAACGTGCTCCTTTGGATCTGTATCTTTTTTGAATTGTTCCACATGCGGCATCCTGAATCTTTCTGGGAAAGGGGTCCGTAAAATTTCCCTGGTAAATGGACTGTCGGAGTCGTTGTCGGATAGATCGTTGTAACCGTAACGTCTGACGAATGCCTCCATCTGTCGCCTATTATTCTCTACTTCTTGAGTCAGGCTCTGGATTGTAATATCTTTGTCCCCTACCGGGCTTCCCTAACGGTTGAACAGTTGGGTGACTGTCATTCTTTCCTTAGATTCTTCACTCTGATGCCGGAACACTCGTGTGACTCCATGATGAGGCTTACGATGATGTTGATCACTGTCTTCTGATAATGATCATCCTCCGCGCCGATCGTATTTACGATGTCTGGCACGTACTGTTTGATTGCGATCCAGCTTTTGGTGATTCTCCTCCCCTAGTGTTTTCTGTCCAACCGGATTGATCGGGGAAAAGTTCCTTCTGGTTTCTAGGATAGTTATTCCTGGTCCTACCACCATTGAACGGAGCCTTGCGGGTGGAGGATTGGGAGTATGCGCTTCTGCGGCCAGTAGGTCAATCCCTTCCTTTGCTGCGTCCGTCACTAATTGCTGCAGGACCTCTTGGAAACGCAACGTAAGATCTCTGCTGGTTGGAGGATTTTGTTGGATCCCTGCCAGGTGCACAGGTTGGTTTTCTGTGTTTGCTGCAGGATTTTGTGACGTATTGCCAGTATGGAAATCGCCTGGTGATTTTTGGCCGTTCCACTAACTACTTCTGCTTCCAGCCATTGCTTTCTAACAAGTTCGAAGGTCAATCCCCTCCCTCTAGCGCCAATTGTTGACGTCGATTTCTGGATTATACCAGAAAAGCCAACAAGGACTGGATTTTGGCTATTGATTCAAAGAGAAAGAGATGCAGAGAGAGTAAAAAAGACAAGGTTTAGTGGTAAAACTCCGATGGTCGGAGAAACATCCACAGGTGGTTGAATGATCAACCAAGCCAAAATCCACTAAGAGAATAAGATGTTTTTACAAGCTCTCGATCTCCCTTTTTCTCTCTGTATTATTTGTGATTACTGTATGCTATATTGTCTATCTCTTTTTGAGCCAGATTATGGGTCTATTTATATGTTTATAGAACCCTAATCTGCTTTGTACAAGTAATACAAGATATTTGTATTTAATTATGATTTGGTTACTTGCTTGAGGTTGATTTGTCTTCTTTCCTGTTTCGGAGTCTCTTATGGAAATTGAGTGGGATTCTAGTAACGTAGTTCAATTTGACTTGTTTCCTTATAAGAATGTAGTCTTCGAAAAGGAATCAAATTGTTTCCTGTTTGGGGGACTCTTCTAACTCAAAGGTCCATTATTTGGGATTCCTTCATGAAGAATATCTTCGCGTATTTAATGACTTAACCCGTACGATAAATTCTTATTCGAGTTGTATTTGCTCCCGAGTAAGACTGATACCTGATGGTCCCGAGTAGTGCCGTTTGAGCCCGAGTGAATGTGTTGTTTTAGCCAGTCCCGAGTAGGTCTTTCGGTATATGCTTATTCGGGCTTGCTCTTCTTTAATGATGCCTTGTAGGATATTTCCCGGATGTCCATCTAAGCATACACCTGGCTATTTTTTCCTTCCTGTCAATGACGTGTATGCTTGGTAAAATTTACATACAACAAATATAAATGTAATTACCACAACTTCCTTTTGTGATTCTTGCCAGTCAGGCAACTTCATAAATTATCATTTACTACTATTCGATGCATTCTATTTTTGTCAAGTCTACTCTTGAGCTCATTGAGATCATTAACTCAGCTATTTTGTGACCTTCTCCGTATATTTCAACTAATGATTTTAGATACTACATTGTGTTTAATGATGCATTCATTTGGTTTATATGGTTTTATACCTTGTAAAGCAAAATTCTGAAGTTTTGCAAACCTTTATTCACCGTCAAAAACTTATTGAATTGCAATTTGATAAAAGAGATTAAAGTTTTTCACAATGATATGGAAAGAGAGTATATCAACCTTTCATTCTATGTACACTACTAGAAAAATAAGTTTTATGACACTAAGACATTTTTTTCAACCATTTTTTTTCAACCATTAACACACAATGATGGTTTTTAAAAACCATCATTCAAATTAAAACCATCATAAAATTTTGATGTATTTTGAAAAGCATCAAGACTCGATGACATTTGTAAAAACGTCAATCAATATGGATGATTTTAAAAACCGTCAACGAATATTGACGGTTAAAATCTATCAAGATTAAAAAGTTATATATTTAAAAACACCAAAACCCTAACCCTTCAAGAAGCCTGGCCGCCTCCCTTTACCATTGTACTTTTATTCTAAAATCACACCCTAAATCCAAGTTTTACACCATCAGCCGATTTAGACCACACTTTCCTCTTCTCTCTCATGGTGAGAGTTTCATAGCCACCGCTACTCAACTCCTGCCATCGCCATCGCTCCTCTCATAGTCTCATTGCATAATGAAGGATAGGTAATTTGCCATATATATATATATATTCAAGACTATATGCATAATCTGGTTAATATTTTCTTCTTATAATAAGTAAGCAATTCAATAATTCGATATATTATTGCAAAACTATATACAATTAAAATGGAAAGTAGAAAGGAAGAAGCAAACACAGCTTAAAAAAAACGAAATAAATTAATAACATGAAATTTAATTGTGACTGTAGACAAAGCCTCATGGTAACCATATACCTCTTAGTGAATGTTAAGATCAAATTTCAAATCCCTCCTCCTCGTGGTAACCATGAAAGTCCCTCGCACCATGGTATTTGCATTCACTTATCTTCTCTTCCATATCAAAATTTTGAAACCAATGGCTCGATCTCCAGTGAAGAAGTATCATTATGTTAGGATACCAACATTAATTAAGAATATTAGTATGTTAGGAGTTGTATATTAATTAGTTATATTTTCCTGCTATAAATTGCTTTATATTAAATTGTTTTTTCTTATTATTATTTTAGGTTTAGGTTTTCCTGATTAGTTTATTTTCTTTAAACAAATAGGTTTGTTATTTTCATATATAAGGGACTATAATTCAATATAATAAAATAAGTAAAAGTTCCATGATTTATTCTCTTTGAATTCTTTCTTCTCTCTATTTTTTTTTCTTTTTGCTATTCTTTTCTTCTTTTATTGATTTCTTATGCTTTTATTTATTTAAATATAAAATTACCCTATCATTTGGTATCAAAGTATCTTTCTTGGGAATCATGACTAATAAAGAGTTGGAAGAAAAATTTGAAACCTTGTTCAAACAACTTGATGAAAAGGTTGAAGTCTTGTCTCAACAGTCATTAGGGATGCAAGAACTACTGCGTATAATCAATGAACGATTGGAGATTGGCAATACAAGGCAACCACCAATTATCCATAATCAACTTCAAGTAGGCTCAGAGCCGCCACATGTAGAAGGTGCAATTGTGCAACCCCGTAACATACGAATTGCTTTTCCAATATTTACTGGTGACAACCCATTATGTTGGATTTTCCATGTGAGCAGTATCAATAGTTAAGTTACTGCATAGACTGATACAGAATTGTTGTCTTTAGCTAGGAGATGTTGTACCTTGGTTTCAATGGTTAAAGCATTATATGGGTTAGATGACTTGGGCACAATTTAAATGGGCTTTAAATACTTGGTTTGGGACGTTGGAAGAGATTGATGCTGGTGGAACTCTTTTCAAATTACGAAAAATTGGGACTGTCAAGGAATATCAATTGCAATTTGAAAGGTTAGCAAATAGAACTAGAGATTTACCGGAATCATTTTTAATTAGTTGTTTCCTCTCTGGGCTATGCGATGATATAAAGGCTGAAGTGCAATTGTTAAAACCTGATAGCCTCTTGCAAGACTTTGAACATGTCAGATTCCAAGAGGAATCCATCATTGTGACAACTCGAAAAGGCGAGTCTCTTTCAACTTTTAACAAGTCCACTCTTGCTCTACTTGGTCATTCTCAGAGCAACTACGACAACAACATCATCATCTTTATTAGGCCAACTCCTCCTAGATTGCCACCTTCTAAACACCTCACATCCACTAAACAACCAAAAAAAATGTGCAAATGGTCTTTGTTTCAATTGCGACGAATAATTCAAACCTGGACACCACTGTAAAAAACCTCAATTATTACTACTAGAAGTTGGTGGTACAGATGATATAGACCTTGAAGATGAAGTTAATGACACATCACCAATAGTAAAAATATCCTTGAAGGCTCTCACTGGATTATCTTTGCAAAATACCATGCGTCTTAAAAGGGATCTATAAGAGAACGTGGTGTCATTATCCTTGTGCATTCAGGTTCAACTCACAATTTTTAAAATCCAATTTTGGCTAAACAATGTGGTTGCAAAATAACTTCTACTAATCAATTCAAAGATACATAGGGGATGGAGGAGTAATTAGCAATTCTGGTAAATGCTATAATGTTCCTACGAATATTAAAGTTTTCCACTATCAATTGGATTTTTACCTATTAACTGTTAGTGGTTGTGATATTGTGTTGGGAGCAGAATGGTTGCAATCCATAGGTTCTATCTTATGGGATTTTTCAAAACTCATAATGCAGTTTTCTTGGAATGGTTCGACTGTCAAATTAACTGGATATAGATCATTACCCGATGTCCCTGCTGATCGAGGCGAGTTCAAAAGGCTACTGTTATAAGAAAAACATGATTTTCAGCTTAAGGACAAGCTGTCTTTAAAGGAGGGGTGAATGTTAGGATACCAATATTAATTAGGAATATTAGTATGCTAGGAGTTATATATTAATTAGTTATATTTTCCTTTTATAAATTGTTTTATATTAATTAGGTATATTGTCCTATTATAAATTGTTTTCTTTTTTTATTTTAGGTTTAGGTTTTCTTGATTAGTTTATTTTTTCTTAAATAATTAGGTTTGTTATCTCAATGGACTATAATTCATTATAATAAAATAAGTAAAAGTTCCATAATTTCTTCTCTCTTAATTCTTTTCTTTCTGCTATTCTTTTCTTCTTTTATCGATTTCTTGTCTCTAATTTCTTGTGCTTTTATTTATTTAAATATAAAAGAATCCTATCACATTACAATCTGAAAACAACCTCGTAAAGGAATAATTGGTTTCGAAAATATTCAATCTCTTGGTAGCCTACGTACAGGATGCAAAATGGAACTTCCAATTTCATTTGATGTTTTAATACTCACCAACTCCATTGCTACTTCTCTCATTTTAGGTTTTTTCTTCCCATTCAATTGCAAGCATCTTTTTGCAATACTTGCCAATGTTGTTATCTCTTCTTTTCAACCTTCCTTAACAACTCAAGCATCAAGGACTTCAAACAGTCGATTCTCCTTCAATGCATTTACAAAATATGATGCTAAACTTCTGTCTTCCTTCGAGTTGGTTGAGCAGATAGATTTCTGGCTAGTTAACAGTTCAACAAGAACAACTTCAAAGCTATAAACATCACTTTTGTCTATAAATTGGTCTGACCGAAGTATTCTGGATCCAGGTATCCAAAGGTACCCTGTACTTGAGTGGTCAAGTGGGTTTGATCAATTGCTATAGATCTAGAAGTACCGAAGTCAGAAACTTTAGCTCGATAAATTATTTTTTTAGAATCAGAAATATATTTCAAAGCCGAGAGGAGGACAAATAGCAACAAAGAGCCAAAAAAAAAACAAAGAGCAACAGAGACCAGCCGTCACAACCAAAACAAGGGACAAAGATCAGCTCTCAAGCCAACAAAACATCCCCTTCCCCTCCCCCAGCAGAAGAGCAAACAAAAGAGAAAAGATTAAGAAAGATTCCAAACTAAAACATCCCCTTCCCCAGCAGAACCTTGTTTCGCTAACGTGTCCGCCAAAGAGTTCGAAGCACGAGAGCTAAATTCGACTGTAGTCTTCCCTAGGCGCAGCAAAATGTTACGAATATCGTAGATCAAATGAGAGAAATTGATGTTGCCCAAATCCTCGTTGTTGATCCAAGAGACAGCAGCCCTAGAATCACTATTAATAACAATACTTCTACCTGTCAACTCCATTTGAGAAATACAAAGCTCACAAGCTTTTGCAATCACCAAGATCTCTGCAGTGATTACATCCTGCACACCAATGCCAATTGAAAAAGAGCATAGAATATTGCTTCGACTGTCCCGCAACACACCTCTTATACCAGCTTGACCCGGGGATCCCCTTACAAAACCATCCACATTAAACTTCAGCACATCTGAAGGCGGAGGGATCTATATCCAAAAATTTTACTTTACACGGATTAGTACATCGATCTGTTATGTCTAAAAGAATAAGAGTTATAGGATCACTACTTCCTTTGCCATAATTCTTGAACCACAAGGCTACTCTGAATTTCACCATATCCACTGCCTTCAAAAAGGAAGCTTCTTCGTTCTTGAACAACTTACCATTCCTAGTTTCCCAAATCGACCAAAAAATCGCAAAAAATAGCAAAACCCACACTCTTTCTGCTATCTTCCTCAAGCACAGTCCAATCCAATCTCTCCACCAATCTATCATAGAGAAATTGAAACAAAAACTGATACCCCACCAGTTCATACAATGAATCCAAACGCACCAAGACTAGTTACATTGGAGAAAAAGATGGTCCATAGATTCTACAAAGGCATTACACAGGGGGCATTCCATATTTGACCCAAACGACACCTTTAACTTCACCAAAACCTCCTTCACCATCACCCTATTTTGGAGAAGGTGCCAGACAAAAATTTCGATTTTTGGAGGGACGAAACCTTGCCAAGCACCACTGCAGACTGAGGATGTATCAGAATTTTCAGCACCAAGGAATCAAAATCTCTGCAATAATGGTTGTTTCTCTGTAAAGTCTTTTTGGTTAGCTCGATATTTATCATCCAAAAGTATGTTACTGGACTTGATGTCTCAATGATAAAAGGGTATAGAAGCAGCTGAATGCATACAGGAAAGAGCATTCACGACTTCTATGGAAATACTTACGTGCATTTTCCATGTGATCGGAAACTCCTCGTATTGATCATGTATTTACTGAGAGAGTTCCATTAATGACGAACTCAAAGACTAAAAGTGGAACATCCGTCTCCAAACAACATCCGAGTAGCTGGACCACATTTCTATGATTAATTTGTGATAAAATTACGACCTCGTTAATGAATTGCTCAACTTTGTTTTCATCCATGATCTTATACTTGTTGACAGCTACTATTCTTCATCCGTCAACATTCCTTTAAACACAATGCCTTGGCCTCTTTGGCCAAGGATTCGATTAGGGTTATAGTTGTCGGTGGCTTTTCCCAGTTCCTTTGAAGTAAACAATTTTGTTCTCTCAATGTTACCTTCAATATTGCAGAACTTTTGCTGTTGTAGTAGTAAACCACCATTCCTTTTAAAGGATCTCTTTATTTCTTTTTAACAACTTGTAGAGCCACCATGTTTGATTCTCCGATTAGTAGAAGCAACAATCCAACAACTGCACTGCAAACTGTACATGCAACTCAAGGACATGAATAGAATATCTATATATTGAAATCTGTGTTAAATTTTGAATATTGAAACTTATTATAAAAGGATTATTTAGAATTGAAATAGCTAGAAATGATATACGTATATTTAGGTATGGGTTGGAGATCCATTATACACCCAAGTGGATCAAACCCAAACCCATGGCATATATGCAAAGCCCAAGCAACCTAGTCCAATACATGCAAAGCCCATGTATCAACTTGTATAATTGCATGAGCAGTTTTATATATATATATATATATATATCGGTGTTAGAAACTGATTGCATATAGAAAGCAATACAAATATATATATACATTATATGTAATGAATATTTGTGTATTGTAAAAAAAGACAAGACAACAGGGTTGACTGATGTTGTTATGTATGTGCATGGGAAATACAAAGCATGTGTGTGTGCTATGTAAAAACAATACATGTATACAAGTTCATCAGAGAACAAAATACAGAGAATATACAAATTAGAGATGTGGAGAAAATCTGTAGAATTTTCCCCCATCTATAATCAAAGTGTGGGTAACATGTATTATGATCAGAGGGGACTTTTCGATGATGTGATCGTCCTCCGACCGGTATTTCAGTTCCAGGTGTTCGATCCCGCTTCCGCTGGAATTCAAAGTTCCGTATGGTGAACGGTAATAATCCGAATTCATTTTTTTTTTATCGAATATAATTTACACGTACTTATTGCTATAATAGTTTTGATCCGTTTTTTGTCGACCATCAAATAATTCTTATCATTGCTGCATGATAGACCAGACGATGTATTATTATAACCTGATCGAGGTATTATAATAACCTAACGTATTATTTTAACCTATAGGACATGAGTTGCAATCGTCTCCGTTCCGGATATTCAAACAAATCAATCTACCTGTACAAAGGAAAAAAATAATAAGAATAATAATTTTGAAATTCTTATTTAAATGAACAATTATAGATAGACCCTAATAAAATAAGGCTAGTTCTATACATAATAACTATTCAAAATAAATTAATAAATTAATTAATTAATGATATATAAACACACTTATCTGTCTTGTTTCAATTAATCAGCTCGTGACCCACCAGTTCACCACCCACAGGTAAGGCGGTAACTCAATATGAATCCCCCCAATTTCACTTTAATCCCATAAATTGTTTTGTTCTACTATATTGGTCCCCAAAAATGGAATTTCTGGTTCCACGTTCCCCTACTTATCTTGACCAAAAATATATGTTTCGGACTGTTGGTATGTTATTACTGAAGCATTTGTTTTTACTAATAAAAGTTTTTTTTTTTTTGTTTGTTAAAGATGTTTATTATATATATATTGGAAATGGTGAAGGAAGTCACATTTTTTTAGTTGAGTTGCAATGATATCACTTGTTTAATAACTTATGTTTAAATGACACCTATTATGGGGAATTGCCCTAAATGCTCTAAAAAGTTATCTTTGCGCTTCAATCAACTCTTTAAAAACAAAAAGTTGTGTAATCTCTCCAAAATTGTTGTCTGAAGATCAATCTACAACTCCAATCTGTTTTTAAAAAAAATTCTTGAAGTCTTTCGAATCTGTAGGTAACATTCCTTTATGATCTTATTTTTTTCATGTATTTCTGAGTGGGTTTACCATGTATCCGTCCATGTATGAACTTGTAAAATCCAAAATGTGGGCTAGAATATTTTTCCTTTTGCAGAGCTTTTTCTCAGCTATTTTGCCACTGTTCCGAGCTTTTTTGACTATGGTTCGTGCATTTTTTCAATGATTCCGAGATTGTTGTTGCAGTTCAAAAAAGGCTCGGATCTTGGTATAAAAAGCTTAGACCGAGGAAAAAACTTCTTGGAAACTTGAAAAAAAAACTCGACGACGGCCTAAAAAAACTTGATCATGCAGTTGGCAAGAAAGCTCGATCAGTTGCCAAGAAAATCTCGAGTACTTCTGAAAAAAAACTCGATCAGTTGCAGCAAATTCTCGAGTACTTCTTAAAAAAGCTTTATTTTTAATGAGATGTTCTAAATTCTCAGAAATTTGAGAAAAAAACTCGACGAAGGCCTAAAAAAGTTCGATCATGCAATTGGTAAAAAAACTCGATAACTTGCCAAGACAATCTCGAGTACTTCTGAAAGAAGATCGATCACTTGCAACAAAATCTCAAGTACTTCTTAAATAGCTTGAGGTTTTTTTAATTGTTATTTTAATTTTAATTGGATGTTCTTAACATGAGAATGAATCGGGTGAAAATAATCATATCTTACAACGGTTGATTGGAGCAGTTACCCGACGAAAGTCAAAGGTATTTAGGTTCTGATAACCAAAGATTATATATGTCAAAGAATAAGAATTATGATGAAGTGGTTTCGATCATGCAAACCGTTGTTAAGTATGATGAGAACAAATACAGTCTTGATCTACACTGTATATCCATTGTTCTTAGAACTACATGTCGTACATTAATAAGAAATGAAGATAATGTTCAGTTTATGCTAGGGGAAAATAGGGTGATCCCTCAAGTATGTGTTAGTATAATTGAAAGGTCAGCAGAATGTGACATTGGTGAAGATATCCCTCCTCTTCGTAACACCCAACAATTTTGATCGTCAGGCGGAAGCAACCGGTTGTTCACAGAAAGAAATGGGATTGACGGTCGGGAAAACATGTATGATGTCCCACCGAAAGTAGCCGGCTACAATGAATTAGTCGGACCTCAATTCGACATTGTGTTTGGATGTCAAATTGAGATGAATGATGGGCAGTTCAACCACCATTACAATGAGTTCTACAATGACATGAACAATGAGGAGAACACTGAACCGAATCTTAGGCCAATTAATGAGTTAGGTAATAAGGCAAATTTTCATCCGGTAGATAATGTAGTGAACAATGTGGAAGAAGCAAAACCTGTCAAAACGAAAATACGTGCAAGACGTGTACAGAGATTAAGTTTCAGTGCACCAGATATAGCTGGGACCTCTGAGGTCCGGCCTCATGTAACTCCATATGAATCTGATAATGCCAGAATGTGGGTTATTCCATGAGCGAAATCTTACTCGTGGTATGGCTGGAAACAGGAACTTGGTAGAGGCTGAACCTACAAGCATGATATATAAAGGGTAATTTGTTTCCTACTAAAAAAGATTTGAATTGACTAGTTGGTCATTTTGCAATGCGACAGAACTTTGAGTGGAAGGTAAAAAGGTTCAATAAGAGAACGTTACATCTGGTTTGTTTGATGAACAACTGTACATGAAAGTTAAGAGCTGTGAGGAAAGATGAAGGGACATACTTCCAAGTATGAAGTTTTGTCAACGAACACACTTTTCTATTGGAGGAGATTCACCGTCGCCAGCGACAAACTAGTGCAGTCATAATTGGAGAAGCGGTAGCACCTAGACTTTAACAACATGATGGTTGTCTCATGCGTCCGAAGGACATCATCGTGGATATGAAAAAATTGTATGTCATCCAAATCCTGTACAGTAAGGCATATCATGCCCTACAATATGCGTTGTTACTCACCTATGGAACCCATGAAAAAAGCTTCCAACTACTTTCATCTTTTAGTTATGTGTTGGAACAACAAAATCCTGGCACAATCACTGACTTACGGTGTGACGAAGATGGTAAATTTCTCTATTTTTTCATGTCGTTAGGTGTCTCACTTAGAAGATTTCGGAGGTGTATGCATCCAGTTAGTGCAATAGATGGTACTCATTTGAAGGGAAGATTCAGAGGTACAATGTTTGTTGCCACTACACAAGATGAGAACGAACAGGTGTATCCGATTGCTTTTGGGTACGGCGACTCAGAAAATAACTTTTCATGGGAGTAATTTTTGGATTGCTTGAAGGGTGCCCTAGGTCATATTGATGATCTCGTTTTTATTTCCGATCGGCATGCAAGCAGTGAAGTTAGGATTTCCAAAGTGTTTCCCGATGTAAACCATACGATGTGTTGATGACGTCTCTCGAACTACTCTCGTCGTCCGTCAAGCGCATGCTTGAATGAGAATATCGAATGATTGTACATGTGGGCACCCCACGGGAATGCGTAGAAAGCATCAAGATCCTCCACCAGCCAGAACTGCCAAACTGGAATCTTCACTCTCTCGTCCAATCCCATTAGTATCCAATTCAACATATACATGAGGCAGAGGTTCACACTATCGTATGCCTGCCGAAATTGGCCCAGGCTCAAAACATCTTTCAACTCCCCGAACGAAATATCATCCCTACCAGTAAAATAATTCTCATGTATGCCATTGTCCACGATAGCATACCAGCTCGTATCTGGTACATCTCCGAACCGTAACCCGGTGATCTGGTAGAATTCTACCTTCGAGAACCTCACCTCCTGATTCCCCAACATAAAATGCATCTCATCTGACGACCTAGTATGATGTACCTCCCGTAAAAGCAGCGGCTGGATGATACCATCCAAAAACTTCATACACCTATGCAACGTCATGAAATACCCAAAGCATGACACCATGAATCGACAACGGTCTTCAACAGCAATTTCTGTAGAGATCTGGTTAAGTGTGTCGTTTATAACCCCAATGGCATCAAAATGGTCGTGACGAGTGAGTTTGCCCTCGTACCACTCTTCCTCCGGAGTTTTAAGTAATTCCTTTAACCGATTCGTAATCTGAAAAAAATAATAATAATAATACACGAGTTTACTGTAAATGCCACATAAATAACTGCAAATAAGGTCCAGTATTTATAAAAAAATTCGGATCAAATAAAAAAGAAGCACGATTGGATGAAAAAAACTAGAATATATACAAAAAAAAAAAAACTCGAACCTTCAATAAAAAGTCTCGTATATACTGGAAAATGTCACAATATACAAAAAAACTGGAAATTCAATACAAAAATATCTAACGTGCACATAAAAAGCTCGGTTACAGAAAAAAAAAGCTCGATACGAGTTAAACCTACAATTAAAAAGCTCGGGCCTTCAATAAAAAGTCTCGTAAAAACTGGAAAAAGACATAATATACAAAAAAGCTCGAAATTCATTCTAAAAATCTCCAACGTGTACAAAAAAAGCTCGGTTATAGGGAAAAAAACTCGATATGAGCTAAACCTACAATTAAAAAGCTCGGGCCTTCAATACAAAATCTCGTAAAAACTGAAAAAAAATCAAAATATACAAAAAGAACTCGAAATTCAATATAAAATTCTCAAACGTGTAAGGAAAAAGCTCCCATATTTTTAAAAATGCTTGGGCTTCTTTAAGAAAAGATCAGGCTCCTTTAAAAAAGGCTCGGAACTCTATTAAAAAGTCTCAGAAATCCAGAATACACATTTTCCTCAAACTATACCTATTTTTTTTAAATGCTCGAGCTCCTTTTAAAAAAAACTCGGGCTTCATTTTCAAAAAGCTCGGGTTTCCACTAAAAAGTCTCGAAAACCCAGATTACTCATTGTCCTCAAACTAAACCTAAATTTAAAAATAATTCTAAAAAGCTCGGGCTCTTTTTAAAAAGTTTGGATCTGAAACAAAACGTCTCGGAAAACCAGTAAAAATTCATCTTCCTAAACACCTATTCCACCTCATTTCAAACCCTAACCGTTTCACATTCATTCTCAGATCGACAAATCAAACATAATCTACCATTTCATTCAACATTCAAACATGCACAACAACTTATCTAAAACAAAAACGATATCACATGTAGCTTAACTTACCTCAAACAATTGCAAATAATCTATTGAAGTCTCCAAATGTCACCGCTCGTTGTCGAAATCCAAGCCGTCGACACACTTTGGGTTGGTTTCAAGTAACTTCAATTTTCTCCCTCTACTTTTCTCTTAAACAGTCACATGCTCAAACGGGATATTTTGATCTCCACACATTAATTGGTGCCTTTTAAACATATATTATTAATGTGGTGTTATTTGCACAACAGCCCCAAAAAAGTGTCATTATTTTTTTGAAACATATATATATATATTAGCTAAATCCAAAATTATTTTATATGTAATTCCAAATACGGCAAAAAACCTTTTGAGTTAAAATAATTTTAGTGCGAAATAAGGGGTTTGCATGTTTGATTTATGATTTGAAAATACTATTTCAAAAAACTATGAGAAATTGGTTTATCACTTTTATGGTTTATGGTTTGTGTGACTTTGAGAAATTGTTTGAGTACACTTTAAGTGTAAGAAAAGAGTTATATTTAAAATGAAGGTGACAATGATAATGGATGGCTTCAATTTTGTGTTGTTGGTGTACTTAAAACATTTAGGGATATAACTCCGGTTCTAAAAGATCTGTTCGATAGAAAGGTTTGGTAGTCGTCTGTTTATGATGTAGAAACAGAAGGAAATAGAACCAGAAAAGGGGATTGGAAAACACATTCAATTTTTTATTCAATTCATCAAGTCTAAATATACTAAGCTCTAAAGGAGTCTATTTTTAGCTAACAAAATTATAAAGATAACAACCAACTCCTGATAAAGATAAACAAAACCTAAACTATTCTTACAATGAGATAATTATTCTAAACACAATATGGTAATTACTAATATAATAATCCTTATCTAATTCCCCATCATTCTCCTCCACTAAGAAGAACTCGACTCCTGACGAGTTAATAGGGTTGCAACCAACGAACAAGAGAATACCACATCTTGTTCCTGTTTGGAGCAGCCAAGTCATCAACCCAAAGCCCACTCTTCGTAGTCATAGCAAAACGAATCGGTTGGGACCGGCAGTGAGGTTCCACGCTCCGACGATCGGCGACGATGGCAAGGTGGTTGCAGCATGTCGGTTTTGTGCAGATCGCTGTTGTAGGTGGAATTGAAGGTCGGCGAAGAAGGAAAAAGTGTCGTTCGGCGACTTCCGATTCTGATGATGTTGTTGGTGACTATTGTGGTGGGGACCAGCAGTGGAGCGTGAGTGGTGGGGCATGGGCCGACTGGTGAACTTTAGGTGTATGAAGATTTTTTTTTGTTGGCGTGTATGTTGTCTGGTGGTACAGATTTGTGTGAAAAAAAATAAAAAAATTATGGAAACGTATAGGAACGAAAATATACTCTGATACCAATTGATGTAGAACCAGAATGAAATATAACCAGAAAAGGGGATTGAAAAACACATCAATTCAATTATTTATTAAATTCATCAAGTTTAAATATAGTAAGCTCTGAAAGAGTCTATTTTTAGCTAACAAAATTATAAAGATAACAACCAACTTTTGATAAAGATAAATAAAACATAAACTAATCTCATAATGAGATAATTATTCTAAATACAATATGATAATTACTAATATTTGGTGAACCGATCTTTATTGCAGACGAAAAAAGGCATAGAGAGAAGTTGCTTGTCGGAAAGGTTTTGTTGTTGATTCCAGTTAGTCATGTCCTGAAAAGATTAAAGTATTCACTTAAAAAGTTACTTTTTCTGTATCCGTATGGGAGGCTCCAGCTCCGGTCAGTGTAGATTGGATCTCCGGTAAATTGGGAATTGGAAAGAGTCTTTGCATCTTTCGTAGCCTTTGGGTCTTGTGATGCTCTTGAAAAACGGGATTTTCCTAGGAAAGTCATCATTAAAAGCTCGAATACCAAGAATGGAAACGAGGTAGTCTTAAGCTCTTCCTCTGCTGAGGTGAACGGTTTCAGAATTGACAATCAGGTGAACAACTCTAATCCTATTTGTAGAGATCTTGTTGGTAAGCTCAAAGCGGTTGTTGGGCCTGGTAAGAATGTCCAATTAAAAGGTAAGGGAATTCTTCGTAGGAAGCCCATTCGGAAACCAGCCTTATATTTTAACTTCAATGACAATCGTTTAATGGATCTAGAGAGGAGTATATAGGACAATAGATCCAATATGCCTTTGGTCAACGAGGATAATATTTTGGGTCAGGATATTAATACACCTTTGCAAGTTGGTGAATCTTCTAAGATTAGCGAGGCCCGTAATAGTGGTGGGAATTTATACATTGATTTGGGAGGAGGGTTGGGCAAAATTCCAGTATTTCTGTCAGGGAAGAGCTGATTAATAAGAGCAAGAAATCGAATTCGCATTTTATGCACATGAAGGACCGAGAAGATACTGAAGAATCTTCGATGAGTTCTGGTTCAGTTGAAGTCAGTCTTTCATCTTCTAATAATCCGACATCTCATATTTCAGAAACTCAGTCTCATCAACTTGTAGGTGATGTTACTACACCTAAAAAGAAGTCTGATCATTCCAAGGAGAAGTCTAAGATCAGATGCTCGAATAAAAGTCACTGTATGAAAACTCATAAGGATAGGACCATACATTTGTATAGGGAGGAAGATTCTCAAAAGGGTAACAGGTCTAAAGGAAGATGGAATTTGGAAGTGGAGATGACAAAGGTGATTGAGAAAGGAATTGAGTCAGGGTATTTCAAGTAGAGAGGCTTTCTGGAATCCGGTGGTACACAAGATAGAACAAAGACTTGCGCAGTGGAAGAGTTCCTTAATTTCCAAAGGCAGGATACTGGTTCTAGTCTTCCATCGTATTTCATGTCAGTGTTCTCTATTCCGAAGGGAGTGGCTTATAAAAACTTCAACGTAAGTTCTTTTGGAATGATGGTGTTCAGAAAAGGAAAATTCATTCAGTTGATTGGAAGACTGTTTGCAAACATATGAGATATGGTGGTCTTGGCGTTGGGAATATTAGTGATAAAAGTCTGATTTTTTTTGGCTAAATGGTTGTGGAGGTTTGGGAGAGAGGAGTATTCTTTGTGGTGTTATGTGCTAAGTATGGTCTTGGTGTTAATCCTCTGTTATGGGACTATTTGAAATTTAAAAATGGGTCGTTTTTTGTCATAAATATCAGTAGGTTGTTCGATGAAGATCACAGGGCTTCAAATATAGTTAGTCAAGGTTTTCAGGTGGTGGTTGGGAATGGCGAGAGGATTCGGTTTTGGCAGGATATGAGGTGGGATTCGAAGCCGTTGAAGTGTGCTTTTCTTACAATTTATGTTTTGGTTTAGAATAAATTTGGTTTTATAAAGCAGCTTGGCAGTGTTGTTTATTCAAAATGGGAGTGGAATGTTGAGTTACGAAGACCTGTGTTCAATTGGGAAATTGCACAGTGGAAATGTTTTCAGCTAGCCTTGGAATGTATTCACATTAGATATAGTTTACATGCCTCTTTGACTTTGGTCATTTTCGACAAACGGCTGTCTCTCAGTTAGCTCCTTTAGAAGGTGTTTGGAGGACAAGGGTTTAAATGACGACCAATTTTTTGATTTCCTTTGGCAAGGTGTATGCTCTCCAAAAGTTGAAATATTCGTTTGGCAAATGTGGAAAGGAAGAGTTTTGGTAAGAGAAGTGCTCCTTCATTTCGGAGTTGGTCAGTCAGGGTGCACAGTTTGTCCTCTCTATGATGGTGGGAGTGAATCGATTGATCATGCTTTTTTACTATGTGAATGGTCTAGTGAATTGTGGTGGACTTGCTTGGGATGGTGGGGAGTTTCAGCATGTTCTCCTGGGTCGATCATTGAATGGGTCAAGGGCTGGTCTTTTCTTTACTATTCTAGTGCTAGCAAGAGAGTTTGAAATATTTTGTTCTTCACCATTGTTTAGACAATATGGGAGAGTCGAAATGACATGATTTTTCGTGGTATCAGGGCTAATATGGAAAAGCGTTGGACACAGTTAAGTTTTGAGTGGCTTTTTGGTTTAAAAATTTTAGAGGAGGGTCTGAAGTGGATCTAACTTTGGTTATGTTGGATCTAAAGGAGAGGTGTGTGGATCTTGGAATGGCCAAGAAAAACAGGATTAAGGTTGAGGCTCCTTTTTCTGGATTGAAGTGGTGCTTTCATGTGGATGGATCATCTAGAGTGAATCCGGGAGATGCAGGTATTGGTGGTGTTCTCCGCGATTATGGTGGCAAGATTATTCGTCTATTTTCTCTTTGTGGGATGGCTGGATGCTGCTACGGCTGAAGTTCTTGCAATCCATAGAGCTTGCCAACTGATTGTTGACAATCAACTTCTGTACGGTCGACGTATTGATATTTTGAGTGATTCTAGGTCAGCGGTCTCTTGGTGCAACGTGGAAGATATTGTGAGCTCAAGTCTGGCTAATTATGTTTTCGATATTAAACAACTTCTTATTTCAAGGAAGGGGATAGCGGTCAAATTTGTGCCAAGAGATGCAAACTCCTTTGCGGATTGACTCGCCAAAAATGGTTCATGTGGTGTTGGGGATAGATTAGTGTGGAGTGACTTTGGCTGATCTTGTTTTTTTCAGCAGCTGGTCTCGTTTGTTAGTTTTTAGTTTTCCTGCCTGCTTTTTGTGTCTGTGTTCTTCTTTTGCTGGGACTTTGGTTTTGTCCTTTTTGGCTTCCTTTGTGGTTGGTTTTTCACTTTTAAGAAAGTTGCTTGCTGTTAAAAAAAATGGAAAACAGAACCGTTTTTTATAGTATTGGACTTTTTTTTATGTATTTGTATCTCTTGTTAAAATTGGTAAATGTATTTGGATTAAAAATGAAATTCCCTCAAATGTGATGTTGCTCAATTTTGACACAAATTTCAGTTAGAAACTAATAACAATAATTGATTATATAATCGCCAACACAAAATAAGTTGAATCTATTACTTAATTTGAAGATTAAATTTGATGAAATAATAATCTTTGATAATTTACAACATGGGAGAGGGACAAAAAAAAAAGATAACAAAAAAAGGGAGAAATTAAAGTTTTTAATGGAAGACAGACATACCTCAAACATAATTGTTAGACTGAATTGGAACTCTTACCATTGACCACATTGGGCAACACAATATAAAAAAGTTTTTAATGAAAGACAGACATACCACGACATAATATGGCGGTGTCGGAGAGTTTATTATTATAGCAATCGCATAACGGCCTAGAAGAACCATTGAAGGTAGTTGTAGGACCAATTTGTTCGTAGCAAAAGCCAGTTCTTCCCCACTTCAGCACAACTGGAAATCTTTCTATATGACGGAAAGCATTCGGATCTTGTTAGTTAACAGAGACTCCATATATACCCAGGATTTAAAAAATAAATAGCACGTTTTAGAAGTGGCATCTCAATACTTGTTTTAATAAATTATGTTTAAATTACATCTATTAAGGTGAACGGATAACAATATCCCAATAGTTGTTCCACCACAGATTTGTTTTATTCATTTTACAGATCTATTATGGTGAACGGATAAGACAACAGATTTGTTTTATTCATTTTACAGTAATAGCTGTGAAGTTGAGAGAGAAAGTCTCGTTGAAACTCAGACAATCAATCGAACGGCGACGGAATGGCGCTATGCAGATGCATTCGGGGTTCGAGCTCTCCGCCGAGGTCGAGGTGGTCGAGCTGCCCAATCAGCTCGTGGGGGGCAAGAGGCAATGCCCCCAGAGTTTTTTTTTTCTTTTTCCGGTCAGTACTTAAAATGCTTGAAATGTAATTACAAAAGGCTTGAAGCTTTTAGTAAAATACTTTGAGGTTTTTTATTAAGTTGATGTCTGAGATTTGTCACCGAGTTTTTTTTATACGTCTCTGAGCTTTTTTGATATGGTCCAAAAAAAATTCTAACCCTCGGTAAAAAAAATCGAACCCAGTAAAAAAAAAACTTAGACACTTGGCAAAATAGCTCTGGCTTTTTTGGTAAGGGTTCGAACTTTTTTACTAAGTGCCCGAGCTTTTTTTTAATGGGTTCGAGTTTTTCGCCAAGTGCCTAAGCTTTTTTTTACTTTGTTCGAGTCTTTTTGCCATGTTAAAAAAAAGTTTGGGCAATTGGTAAAAAAACTCTAACACGGTAAAAAAAAACCCGGACGTTTGGTGTTGACGTCGTTTTCTGGATTATACCAGAAAAACCAACAAGGACTGGATTTTGGCTATTGATTCAAAGAGAAAGAGATGCAGAGAGAGTAACAAAGACAAGTTTTACGTGGTAAAACTCCGATGGTCGGAGAAACATCCACGGGTGGTTGAAAGATCAACCAAGCCAAAATCCACTAAGAGAATAAGATGTTTTTATAAGCTCTCGATCTCCCTTTTTCTCTCTGTATTATTTGTGATTACTGTATGCTACATTGCCTATATCTTTTCAAACCAGATTATGGGTCTATTTATATGCTTATAGAACCCTAATCTGCTTTGTACAAGTAATACAAGATATTTGTATTTAATTGTGATTTGGTTACTTGCTTGAGGTTGATTTGTCTTCTTTCCTGTTTCGGAGTCTCTTATGGAAATTGAGTGGGATTCTAGTAGTGTAGTTCAATTTGACTTGTTTCCTTATAAGAATGTAGTCTTCGAAAAGAAATCAAGTTGTTTCCTGATTGGGAGACTCTTCTAACTTAAAGATCCATTATTTGGGATTCCTTCATGACGGATATCTTTGCGTATTTAGCGACTTAACCCGTATGATAAATTCTTATTCGAGTTGTATTTACTCCCGAGTAAGAATAATACCAGATGGCCCGAGTAGTTCTGTATGAGCCCGAGTGGAAGCGTTGTTTTAATCAGTCCCGAGTGTTGTTAATTGATCCCGAGTAGGTCTTTATTCAGTATATGCTTATTCGGGCTTGCTCCTCTTTAATGATGCTTTGTAGGATATTTCCCGGATGCCCATCTAAGCATACACCTGGCTATTTTTTCCTTCATGTCAATGACGTGTATGCTTGGTAAAATTTACATACAACATTTGGTAAAAAAACTCGAACCCATTAAAAAAAATTCAAGCTTTTTTGATAAGTGTTAGAGCTTTTTTGCCAAGTTTCCAAGCTTTTTTTTACTAGGTTCGAGCCTTTTTGCCAAGTTTAAAAAAAAATGTTCGGGCACTTGACAAAAAAACTCGAACTCATTAAAAAAAAGTTCGGACACTTGGTAAAAAAGATCGGATACTTACAAAAAAAAGCTCGAGCTTTTTTTTGTATGGGTTCGAGCTTTTTTACCAAGTGCCCGAACTTTTTTTTTCAACTTGGCAAAAAGACTCGAACCCAGTTAAAAAAAGATTGGACACTTGGTAAAAAAGCTCGAACCCTTACCAAAAAAGCTCGGGCACTTAGCAAAAAAGCTCGAACCCTTACCGAAAAAATCTTGAGCTTTTTTTTTAATGGGTTCGAGCTTTTTGGTCAAATGTCCGAACTTTTTTTTTACCGGGCAAAAAAGCTCGGGCACTTAGCAAAAAAGCTCGAACCCTTACCGAAAAAATCTTGAGTTTTTTTTTAATGGGTTCGAGCTTTTTTTTACCAAGTGCCCGAACTTTTTTTTACTTGTTTTTTTTTAACTTGGCAAAAAGGCTCGAACCAAGTAAAAAAAAAGCTCGGGCGTTTGGTAAAATTTTTGGTATAGGTTCGAATTTTATTGCCAAGTGACCGAACTTTTTTTTATTAAGTTCGAGCCTTTTTGCCAAGTTAAAAAAAAAAAAACCAGGGCACTTGGCAAAAAAGCTCGAACCCAGTAAAAAGAATCTCGGACACTTGGTAAAAAAGATCGGACACTTACAAAAAAAACTCGAGTTTTTTTTTAATAGGTTCGAGCTTTTTTACTAAGTGCTCGAGCTTTTTTTTACTAGGTTCAAGCTTTTTTACCAAGTGTCCGATTTTTTTTTTTTTTTTTAACTGACAAAAGGGCTCGAACCCAGTAAAAAAAGCTCTGTTACTTAGCAAAAAGCTCGAACCCTTACTAAAAAAGCTCAGACACTTGGTAAAAATGCTTGAAGCCTTACCAAAAAAAGCTGAAGTTTTTTTTAATGGGTTCGAGTTTTTTGGCCAAATGCCCAAGCTTTTTTTTACTAGGTTCGAGCTTTTTTGTCAAGTGCACAAACTTTTTTTTAACTTGGCAAAAGGCTCGAACCAAGTAAAAAAATGCTCGGAAGCTTGGCAAAAAAGCTTGAACCCATTAAAAAAATGTTCGGGCATTTGGTAAAAAAGCTTGAACTCTTACCAAAAAAGCTTGAGCTTTTTTGCCAAGCGTCCGGACTTTTTTTTACTAGGTTCGAGCATTTTTACAAAGGGTTAGAAATTTTTTTAGACCATATAAAAAATGCGCGGAGACATATAAAAAAAGCTCGGAGACAAATCTCAGACATTAACTTAACAAAAAAGCTCGAAGACAAAGCAAAAAAGCTCGGAGGAGTATAAAAAAAGCTCAGAATCATATCAAAAAAGCTCGGACACTAATCTAAAAAGCTCGGAGTATTTCAAAAAATTTCGGATAAAATCTGGAGACTAAATGTTCATACATGTTTATACAAAGACTGGGACAACAAATCATAACAAATAGATACATTGTTAAACTACACCGAAATATATGAAAATATTTAAAAAAAAGATCACAAATCTGTTATCTTTTTGTACAGAATCTGGAGAAAAACAAGTTTTTTGGAGAGAGAGAGGAGTTATCGTTTTCAAAACGTAGATAGAAGCACAATGAGAATAAAAAAATAGATTATTTAAGGGTAATTTGGATAGTTCATCATAATAGATGCATTTTAAACTTAAGTTATTAAAACGGTAACATCTTTACAGCGAATAAAAATAAGGTAACACATTTCACCATTTCCACTGTAATGAGTCTCCATAAAATCTTGTACCCATTAACGCATACGTACAATCCAGAGTTTCATTACTAGCGTAGTTGCAGAAACGAGGGTTGTAATGTAATATGGATGCAATAAAAATCTTAAGACTTCCGGGAATGGTGGCTTCGCAGCAATATAGACCATTGCAAGTAACAGACGACGTAGTATCATGATTATGAGGTTCATCAAGTAGATAGGCTGCCGCTGATAGTTGAATCATTTTGCTTCATCACGGCGTAATTGTTACACACTTACACCCCATGGCAGCAAACATGTTGTGTTGATTTGAAAGTGTAAAAGGGTTGCTTAACAGATCAACGACAACGTTGCCTCCGGCTGGGCTCCTGTTGATGCCACAGGAAGAAATCACAGGAAATTAGACCAAAACTGTCAGGAAATCGGAATCGATGGAGATTTATTCCAAGTTACTGGCGCTACTCAAGAAAGCTTTCTCAATGCCTGACGATGATTTGTTGCAAGTTACTTCAAACCCCTTGTTGGAGTAGCAGCCCTTACTCATCCCAAACGGCTTCTCCATCGTGACATTTCCGCAGCGCTCCTCCTTACATGAACGAGACTGCACAGAAATTGGTTTGACTAGTAACCATGATAATAAAATTATTTGAAACCAAGTATTAATCATCAGCTTAACAATAACAGCCATTCTCGTTCTTAATTAGTAAAGCACAGAATTAACGACAGCAAATTTATAGTAAAGCATGCAACCTTTGACTAATCTACCGGGTATATATATAGATATATCAGCTCCAACCCGAAAGCACTAAGCAATTTCTTTCCTTGTTGCAAATGTCGAACCTTGAAAAATATTGTTAGATGTGGACATCCTTTAATTTGTCATGGAATGGCACTATTTAATTGTTTAATTTACTTGTTATAATAAGAGTACGTACAAAATTAACCGCATTGTATCATGTAGTGACTAGATACAGATGCTTGTCGATATAATCTTTTACTCACTCCTTTAGGTTTATGATAGAAGTACAATTAACATCTTTGAACTTGTTTTGTTGGACTTTTGAAAAACTTTTATTGGTAAAAGATCTACTTACAGTAGATTTATTAGAAATAGAGTTTTTTTTTTTTTAAAATTATAGTTGTTTGGTTGGTAGACTTTAAAAAAAACCTATATTGAGGAACACATTTCCATGGGCTTTTGACTAGTAGGGGTTTAAACTCTACTAACCTCTACTTAATTTAAAATAAACAATCTCGATAGTCCAACCAAAGAACTCTAAAAAAAACTCAATTAGGCATTTGTAAACCTTTTTAACCGATAAAAAGTTTGGTCAAACGAGCAATAAGTCTTCTGTCTAGTTTAATGGCCAGACTCGATCTCATATATACTTAAAATGACACAGAACGGAAGTTAAAAGGGATTACTAACGTAAGCCCTGAGAACACAAAAACTGGAATCCACAAGAAAAGATGTCGAAATTCAACTAAACTTTTATTATATATCCCTCAAAACAAAGAACAAGATGTTTAAATAGTCTTTGCAAACCCTAACTAGAAACAAAAAGACCAAATTAGACATCCACTAAACAAATAAAAGCTAAAACAAAAAAAACAAAAAAATTAAAATAAAACTTCAAATGCCCGACAGCCTGCATTAATCAGCTATGTTGAGGGTGAAATCGACCTCAATCAGGAAACCTGGGTTGCCATGGCATAGATCGCCAAAATCTCATTCCAAAAACATATTATAATAGGCAATCGGACAACCGAACTAAAAGTTACGTTTGAACCAGTTCTTTTAATCATACCTATTTCTCTCTTTATCAATTTTCTATCAAATTCTTCTTCAAATTCTAAAGCTAATTGCCATACATCATAAAATTAGGAAATCAAGAAATTTCGAGCCAATATCAATTAATGTTGATCGGGGACAATCATTTGCCTAGAGCTAGTCTTCTTTTTTTTTTCAGGAAGAAAACATGAATTTTCTATGCTACAAAAAATATTTAAAAAATACATAGTGGAAGACGGCTAATAAAAGCAACCGGTTGCTCTAATAAAATTAATTTTTTATTATATATATATATATATTATGTATAATATAATTATATTATATTACATATCAATGAATACAAATTATTTTCTAAAAAAAAAGTTATTGAAAAAAAATATGAAAATTATATATTTTACTATATTACATGAAGAAAATGAAATAAAGGTTTTAAACTTTTGAATTTAGAGAACAAATTCAATGTAGATTGAATAAGTTTAACGTTTAGAAGAACGTTAAACTTGTTCGGAAAACAAGTCAACCCATTTTTTTATGAACAAGTTCAACATATATAGAATAGGTTTTACATTCAGATGAAGGTTAAATTCGTTCTGTGAATAAGTTAACGCAAATCTTTAAAAACAAGTTCAACGTAGGTTGAACAAGTTTAACATTCATCTGAAAATGTTAAACTCGTTCATTCAACAAATCAACGTAAATCTGTATGAACATGTTCAACGTAGGTTGAACGAGTTTTACGTTCACATAAACGTTAAACTTGTTCAATGAACAAGTCAACGGAAACCTTCATGAACAAGTTCAACGTGTTGATTAAACAAGTTCAACGTGTTGATTAAACAAGTTTAACGTTAATCTGAACATTAAAGTTGTTCGACTACAAGTTAACATCAACCTTTATATACAAGTTCATCATAGTTGAAACGAGTTTAATGTTGGTAATAACGTTAAACTTGTTTAGTGAACAAGTGAACGTAGATCTTAATGAACAGGTTTAACATAGTTTGAACGAGTCAAACGTTAAACCCAACGTTAAACCCAACGTTAAACTTGTTTACTGAACAAGTTGGTGTAAAACACGTTATGAACAAGTTCAACATAGTATGAACAAGTTTAACGTTACCTAAAACGTTAAATTTGTTCATTGAACAAATTTACGTAAAAACGGTTATTAACAAGTACAACGTAGGGTGAACAAGTTTAACATTGTCCTAGCCGTCGAACTTGTTCACTGAACAAATTAACATAACAATCGTCGTGAACAAATTCAACGTAGGGTGAACAACTTAAACGTATGTCAAAACGTTAAAGTTGGTCAGAGAACAAATGTACGTCAAAACCGTTATCAACAAGTTCAACGTAGGGAGAACAAGTTGAACGTTGCTTTGAATGTTTCACTTGTTCGATGTACAAGTCAACGTTGAAATTCACAAACAAGTTCAACGTTGGTTGTACAAGTTTAACGTTTAACTGAACCTTAAACATGTTCGGTGAACAAGTTTACGTAAATCGTAGTGAACATGTTCAACGTAGATTGAAGGAGTTTAACGTTCACATAAACGTTTAATTTGTTCAATGAACAAATGAACATAAATATCCCTGAACAAGTTGAACATAAGGTAACCAACTTTTCAATCTATACCCAACACATATGGTTGTTCGAACCACTTATTTTGGAGTGATTTCCTTCAATTGTTGGTATGTTAAAAACAAGTTTGACATTCCTCTTAACATATAGTGAACAAGTCAAGTGAGATAGGAAGATATAACAAAACCGAGGTAGTCACGACCTTGGGGTGACCAACTCGATGTCGCCCTTTGGTTGCTATCTTCTAAGATTAGTTGTTCCAAACTAGAGAGGATAGCGACATTGGGGCGACCTAACACGAAGTCGCCTTTTGATCACTTTTGCCTCAGATATGTATTCCCAAGACAGAGATGAAAGCGACCTTAAAGCGACTAGTTGGCAGTAAAACTAAGTGATCTTCAGGTCGCGTTTTCGTTAAGTGAAACGACACCGTTTTGGTGTAAAGCGGCCTACTATTTTGGTTTATTTTGACTGTGCTATCACTAGATGTTGTTGAAGCAAAGAGAAGCCGAATTAGTCATTAATATGATTTTAAAATGAAATCCTTTGTCTCTTGAGTGTGTGGTAGAGTATTTTGTAGTTTGGTTTTCCTTAATGAATCGTTTTATCAAAATAAATAAATAAAATAATCAATTAATGAATAAATATTTACACAATTAATAATAAAATTCAAGAAAATTAATTTTAAAAAAATTATAACATTGTCGATAGTTAATATACAATTATTTTCCCCCATTGTCAATATTTCATCTCAATTTTCAAAAAATATCTACAGTAATAATATTAATATTTCCTCTCAATTTAGTAAAAAGTGTAAATAATGTTGATAATATGTGTACTAAATCATTAACTGATAATATAAAAAAAATCTGATCTTCTAATGTAGGTAGTATCGAACTGAGTATACACCATACACAGTCACTAAGTTATATACCGTCAAATGCTAAAATCAGGCAGCTCATCTATGTGGCATTCTCCGAATCCAATAGTTTATAAAATTGGTGCTTCAACATACGTTCAACAAGTTTAACGTTCATCTGAACTCATTTTTGTTGCTCGTGATTGGACTGGGAATGAACTATTTTCTGTCCAATCTCATGTTTGGTGAGTCCAAGCAACTGGGACCATGTAATTACAAACTTAGTTTTATCCGGTTAGAATATGATAAAACAAACCCCTCCAAATCAATTGGATTTTTTTTTATCCCTTCACTAATTTATCACTCCTTCTCACTTTCACTCATCCTCTCTCAACTCAAATTCTCTCACAGCTGAAGCCAATCTTCTCGTCTCACAAGTAATTTCACTTTTGTCATTCTAAATTGATTTCATTGTTTTAAATTTATATTATTACTTAGTAACACTTCTTTGTTGATTTCACTCGACTACTTCAATTAATTGTTGCATATTTAGCTATTTACTTGCTGCTTTGGGTGACAGCAATAGAAGCCCTTCAGTTGATGACTTAAAAAATTTCTTAGATCGATTGCTCCATAAATTTTCTCTATGATTCAGACCTTTAATTAGTTCTGATAGGAGTGCACAACTTCAATTTAAAAGTGATAATAGAATTTAGACAAACAATCCAATGTTGCACTAAACACATGACACATCATAATTAATCCAATTCAATCCCTTAACTTTCATCTTATCCTATCATGTGCACCAAATTGCATAAATTAATTATTGTCAAATAAAATATGACCTATGCAACTCAAATGTATGTTGAACAAGTTTGGCATTCCTCTTAATGTTGAGTTAACAAGTGAGGCCAGAATGGGAGATACTATAAAACCGAGACAAAAGCGAGCTTGGGGCAACCTTATCCCAAGGTCGCTATTGCCCATAGAATTTCCCAACCAGAAACAAAAGCGACCTCAAGGTGACCATGTGTGCATAAAGGTAAGCGATCACTAGGTTGCTCTTTCTCTAACCATTTAGTGAAACAACACCGTTTTTTGTCAAAAGCAACGTCCAGATCGCCTTGAAGTCGCAGTTACACCAAAATTGGGATACAAACCCTAGGTCATGGAAAACAGTTTCAAACACAAACTTTATCACCAAAAACGCTCTCAAGCATTCTACAACGGTTCTTCTTCATCTCCAAAGGTAATTCTAGCCAAATCTTCAACATTTATATTCAAGTGATCGTATAGGGCATAGATTTCTCTACTTTCTTAGATTTTATACTCTTAAGAAGATACATTGATAGTGAATTGTGGATTATTTGTTGAAAACACATTGTTGTGGTCTATTTTGTTGATTAGAGTTGGTTAGTAGGTAGTTCAAATGGTGGTGCACTTCGTATATTTATTATTACAACTTTTGTAACATTTTTTTTTTACCATTGTTATGACTTTGGTAACAATTTTTTGATTTTTGAAATTTTCACTTGTAACAATTCATAAAAATACTTGACTTATAAACTTATTGTAAATTGTATGTTTAATGAATTAATAAGAAATTTAGTAAATATTTAATAATATATATATCAATAATTAATTTGTAAAACATAAATACATAATAGTAATTAATTGATTATCATATTAAAAAGTTTTGATTTCCCCCCAAATTGTTAACTAAATATTTAGTATCAACAAATTCCACCTACTATTTTGGTTTATCACCGGATGTTTCTCTAGCTCTAACCGATTGACGGTATTTTATAGTATGATTTTCCTATGAATCTTTTTATCTCAAAAAAGAAGAAATAATCAATTAATGAATAAATATTTATACAATAATATAATTCAGGAATTACTTTTTTAAAATAAAATTATAACATTGCTATACATAAATTATTGATACTTGTATTGATTTGGTAAATAGCAACAGTTTAAATAAATTCTCTATGGCAATTGAAACAAATAACCATTACACATCGAAACCAGACAACATCAATAATTGAGTCAATGTTTCTCACTTTGACTAATCCATCTTTAACTTTAATTATGAGTGCCACTTCAGAGAATTGCCAGGCAACCATGAGAAAAATCATCACTGAGGTATGCCATGGTACAACAGGGAGTGGCAACTTGAACATCCAATTTCCAATTTCCAATAGAGAATTAATTAGCAATTTAGATATGAATCGAAATTAAGGAAATCAAATGTACATAATTTACAAAAAAAAAAAATTATACATAAAAATTCTGAAACCAACCTATAGAGTTTCAAAACATGCACATTCAAGCATAAAATCACATAAAAAAAACTAAGAAAAAGAGACAATTTTTCGGATTCAATGCTACTACAAAAATTATTTATAATTAAATAAAAATAAAAAATACACCTTGACATAGTAATCTTTCCACACTCTTCAAGCAATCAGATAACCTCCCAAATCAAACACTTTGAACTTGATTTTTCCAATGCTTAAATCCTCTGATGTTGGATACTGCGTTGGCTGGTGTTGAACTAATCTCCGATTCATAAAAACAAAACCCAAAAAAAATTGTCAAAAAATATTTAATCAAAGAACAAAAAGAATCACAAAAATGAAACAAACAATATTAAAATAAAATACCTTGTTCTTCAACATCATCCTTCAACATGTGAAGCAGAGTCGCTTTGCCGGCGCAGTCGAGGTCGAGAAACAAGATCTTGACCTTTTTTTGCCACAATCCAAGAGAGGCTAGGATTCCATAAAAACAATCAAACAAAAACATTGATTATTATTTTACATTGGCAAGGTTGAATACATATTACTACACGTACCATCAAATAGTCCATTGTGCCATGTGCCCAATTTTCATAAGTACTATATTGACAGTAACCTTCTTCCAACAAAGAATAGAATTAGCATGTAAACACCGAGTGAAACGACTTTTGTGAAGCATGTGATATAGATAAAAATTCCATATAGCGCTTACTTAAATTTTAACAACAGGATGAATCCCAAGAGTTATAACATAATGATGTATGGTTAATATCAATACTATATTTAAATCTCAAAATAACATATTCTGTATACCAAAAGCATATAAGAAAACAAAAAAATAGTTAATACTATATCTGAAACAAGCATTGCAAAATCATAATAACATATTATCAATTATAAAAAATTTGATTGCTTTTGTAGCTCATAAAAAGTAAAAGAAATAATAACAATTTGGGATAAAAAAAAGTGAATGTGATCACATAGTTTATTTCAACGGAGGTTCAGACCTTGCATCTGATGGGATGGAATAATATGTTGTGCCATTTTGAAGTTTTTATAGTAGGTTAAGTAATCTACTTTTAAAATTTGATGTATTTTATAGCAGGTTAAGAAAACTGCAAAATGGTCATCAAATTATAGTTGCACTACAAATGTTTAACATTAGGCTTCTGTCAAGACAGTATCTGTCAAATCGAACTAGCCTAGCACCCCAACATCTCAGCCAAGTATTGCAACTTCAAAGTTATATCGTTTGCTATTTAGAAGAGATGCATTGAAAAACAATTGAGAAAGAATAGAGAAGTTCCATGAAACTATCAATTGGATATGAGTACATTTAAGAAATAAAGAACCATTAATTTCAATTTAGAAAGCAAATAAGTTCCATAAAACCAATTTCAATATCAAAGAATACATTATATAGCGGGAAAAAATATAACTTTTAAAGGAATCACAACTTGATTATCACATCTGCTAAATGTCAGACAAGAAAATAAGATAAAAACAAGAAATCTGCATCTTCAAGCAATCTATATCAATCGAAATTGTTACAAATTAGAGAAAACAAAATGCTAAACACATTCGCAAGTTGGATCTTTTATAAGCTTCAGAAATGCAAAAAGAAAAAGAATTAGAAAGCATTACAAATATTTTAAAACAAATGATAATTTTTTTTTATATTATCAACTTCAAAAGACACAAAATCTTTTTTCTTTTTTTTTTAAAGTTCCTCTATAAATAATCTATTTCAAACTGCTTTTCAATCACACATGATAATAAACAATTACCCATTATCTAGACCAATAAAAAGTCTGCCAAGTTCTAGTAAAGAGACATTTCAACACCCCACAAATGAGAATAGATAATTACCCATATTAGATTTCCATTGACACCAAAACATGAAGAAAAAGGAAGAATTCATCAAAATTGAATGCCACACCCACCTCAATGAAAATGAAATTAGTGAGGCAAATCCAATTCATTGACAAAATTTCCCTCTAAACAAAAAAAAGGGACATTGTTCATCAAAAAGAAAACAAAAAGCATATGAATGAGAACACCAAACAGATTATTGATCATCTCCACATTCCATCCTTTGGAAGGAGAGATCGGTTCAGCTACTATAGCATTCTCACCAACACATAAACTTAATTAATGACATAAACTCGCACATTAGATTAATTAACGAAATCCCAAGTCATGAAAATGTTTAGTTCATTGATTTGATCATCCACTGAAGTTGATAATTAACATATAATTAAACAAAAACAACAATTGTCAGAACCCATCTCTTCAACAAACCCACTCTGACAAAATGGTCATTTGATATCTACTTCCATGATTGGATTCACAGTTTGCGAACACATATGGAACTAGTACCTAGTTACAATTTCTTCATCCATTAATTTCAAAATTATCAGAAACCCAGAATCAAAAACAGTTATAGCAGGACCAATCAGTCAAGGACAATTCACAGAAACAGTCTTGAAAAGCAGAGAAGGAAAAAATCTCTCACATTTAAATATGGGATGAGTAGGCAAGAGTGTAAAATCAAGTCAAGATAGGTATTTTACCATTGAGGATGCGGAAGGATATGGAAGCAACTTCGAAAATACAAATTAAACGCTTAATAAAAATAATAAAAGCACAAAAGAGAGAGAGAGACCAGAGAAGGATTCTAACCAGAAAGATAAAGACTTTGTTGCGTTTTTAAACATAGAAACACAACATAAACAACTACAACAATAACAACAATGTGCAAAGATTCTATCAACCTAACCGTGTCTCATGTCATTGAGCATGCTTGTGGATGTGTTAAAAAAACTGACAAGTATGCTTGTGGATGTGTTAAAAAAAACATAAACACACAATTTAGCAACAAATATCATGTACTACTTATAAATACGGTTCTAAAACTTAAAACTAACTCAACAAAACAAACAACAGAGGATGTGGGCAAAAATTTGAAGCAGACTATATAAGAGAAAGCTTGCCATGTTCTGAAGTGGGTCCATTACCGAATCCGGCCCGTTATCCCACGCACCGCCACCACCATTGAAATTATCAGGAACTGGCTCCACATCTACAAGTTGAAGAACGAAGAAGGATCGATGACGCCTAGCTCAGAGCATGTCTCCACAAATCATAATACCATTGTGTAATCAAAGTACATTGAAGATTCAACCACATACTAAATGAGAAAATAATTCAGCATAAGAGATAAGAACATAATTATGACCAACTAATGAGAGAAAATCAAATTAAGCTAAAGATAACCTAGTAAGTATGTTCTTACCTTGATGGTGTCATAGTGGTTCCACCCGACTTCTGAAGAAAGTCTTCCCAACAAGCAGTACTTGTGTCCCTTTTGAAGCCTTAGGACACTGATATTCAAAATAGATAATTTAAATGCATACAAGAATGGAAGAAAGTTCCAAAAGGGATGAAAATGCAAAATCATAAGCAAACAGTGATACTTAAAATCATAGAAACTTACTTAAGAGCATTATGAATGGCCATCCTCTTTATCTTGTCATACGGAGTAGGAATTCTTTCATAAGTCTACAAACGAGCAAAGGTGGCGCTCTGCGCTTGGTCTTGTGGGGAATCATCCTATAGCCAAGCCAAACAATTTTAATCACCATAAACATATCAAATACACAATTATCATCCGTAATTCAATAAAATATACACCAAGATTGCCAGAGTTTCAACTACAACTATTATAGAGCTGTGTTTAACTGAAACAACCAGTAAAGAGATGGCTAGTCCTTTGTTTGAGTAAGATGACCAGTGTAACCAGTCGCGGGTTACATTTTCTTTTAATTTCACCTGGTGGTATGGTACAACCTTATTTCTAAGGCGTATAGTAGCATGACCCTACTAAATGACTCAAATAACCATTTGAGTGAAGTTAAAGGTTTGAAAACAATAAGATTAGTCCATCAAGCAACAGAGCAGGTCAAATAAATGCTTATCAACTTTTATTTTTCTTTTCTTTTTTATAGGATAATTTATAATCCTAAAGAAAATCACCCATAGTAGTTAATTGCAAGATTGTTGACACAACTTGAACCTACACTTGTAAAGATAAATCATGTTTACAGTTAACAAACACACACTTAAAATCAGATTTTCACACTGGCTTAAAGACTGCAGTCTTTCAAATAAAAAAAAACTATTATAATTTGGAGTAGAGAAACACAAAAAAAGGGATATATTATCAAAACCCATGATTTAAATAATTACATGAGTTGTGACTTGTTAGAAACTTGCAGACAACCCCATCTCATCCCCACGGTAATATAAAGAAAAAAAACTTTTGCTTCTATAATCTTAAAACTCAACTTCATATTTTACCTTATCCTTATATGAAGTTTGCATTTTGCTAGAGTAATGGGAATTTTTTGGCAAAAAAGGAGTTTTAAGGAGGATATTTTTGTCTTTGAGAATCAGTATGAGAAAGTTGATTTGTTCTGGTAAACTTGGCAGTGGGTTCAGACTAGACAAGTAGATATACAGTTAAAAGGTAAAAGTAGGGTGTCCTATTATTCCACTTCTTTTGAGAGTATTAACCAGTTAGGAGTTGAGAGGGAAAGAAGCATTTTAGCTGGCAGTATTGTTCCACTCTACCAATTCCAATTGCAATCATGTAAATCAACCACAGACTCATCTCAAAGATTCTTGCAAGCTTTAATATAATAAAGTCAACTACTTCTAAACACAACTCAAACTTTGTTGTTCTAAATCTCATAACTACAAAGACTAAGCAAGTAAGCAAAATTGTCAGATTATCACATGTAGCATGTCATATTAGAGAACTAGTGTAGCATTCATATGGTTCTTGATGACATTTGCTCTCTAAAGATCATTTAGTGATTTTGTTAACAGTGATCTTGTACATGATGTGTGAAATGCTTATTTGATAGATGAGTGACATACTTTAAATATATATATATATATATATATATATATATATATATATATATATATATATATGAACTTCATATTCAATGAAAGCTGCTCTATTGAGAAGTAAAGATCTTAAGTAAGTCTCTTTGTATTACTTTTAGATGATGTACTTTTAAGCCTTAAAAACTTATTTTTTCAAAAGTGCACATTTTGCTTCTCTCATATGTTTAGTTTGAGTAAGTTGAGTTTGAAGATATGTAAGTTGTGTATACACCTTGAAGTCTTTTGACTAGTACATTTAAGATGACTTATGGTTAGTATCCATTTTGTTTCGGCAACTACATAGAACTCAACGAGCACCTCCATGAACAGGGCTATACACTTTGGTTGTGAAGCCGCCCAATGTAGGAAAAGGGCTACACCATTGTGATGAGTGAAAGCCGTCATAAAGAGTATATGTTTATGTTTAAAAAAAATTCATGTTGCAAAGAATCAATAAAAGAAAAAAAATCTTTGAATCAAAAGCCTAAAAAGAAATGGAGGAAGGCTTAAATGAGTTTAGTTATAAATCAAAAAGTGCTCTAGTTGAAAAATAGAAATGGGATGACGAGCCACATGCACACACACACTCATATGTTGAATTTTATTCTCTTTAAAAGCTAAAAATCCGGATGATAATCGGTTTGACCTTTTTTTGAAAAGCTTAGGATGAATAGATGTTGATATGGTTTGCATGTTGATGATCCAATTAATCCTTTATATATGTTTGAAGCAAATCCACACACACTTATTTTGCTTTCAAATGAATTTGATATGCTAGCAATTTTAGAAGAATTATGAGAGAAATTGAAAATCTTGGTGTATCTCTCATAGTTTGTGGAGCTTATTTTTGTTGGATTTCTTTAAAATTGCTTGATTGTATGATTGTGTGGATATCATTATGAACAATATCCTATCTTAATCTTAGATAGAGCACTTATCAAAGGGGGGCATAATATGCTAGACTTTGTTCTCTTTTATGATAAATTCACATGGTTTTATTTTGATAAAAACATGACATACTTGAATATTGAAAATGCATGTTACTTATCTCATATATTTGCTTCGTTCCCTTGATTATCCCTTATTTGTTTCTTTGACTATTCCTTGACAAAAAGAGAGAGAAATGTATACCTCGCCATGTGTGGGAGAAATGTACATCTTTGTGGATTTTGACATTCTTGTATTAAAGGGGAGAATTCTTTTCTTAAGGGGAAGTAAAGAATTCTTGTATGTTGAGGTTAATGAACTAAAGAGAGTGCTTTAATGTGAACTTTTATATAAGATAATGATTTCTTATTTGATTTTGCATATATCTCTCACCAATCTTCTTTGTAGAAGATCTCTTGTTTCTTTGGTTATGCTTGTCTCATAGGTGCCTTGATGATTAAAGAGGAGAATCTTGAAGACTCATGAAGACTTGAAGATATGTTAGTTTAGGGTTCTCTTTGTAATGTGAGGATGTGAGAAAGCAATCAACTGTGAGTGATCATTGTATGGTGAGGTTGGGATTTGTCTTGGAATAGCCAAAGAGAGAGATTGTTAGGTTTTAGATTCGTGTTGACTTGATTCCATAACAAAACACTCTTCGTTTGTATTGCTTAGTTGCTTAGGTGGTTCGTGATTAGATCGGGCTTCAAAGAAGGAAAGCGACTTTGCATGCAAAGTTCATCTTCAAGAGGATATGTGCTTACTTGGATGCTAAGGTATTGAGATTATTCCTCCTCTTGTAAAGCATAGGCACACACACACAATTCATTCATATGTGTTCTTGCATCATTGTGCCCCATTTATAACACATTCACACACATGAAGATGAATGCTCATACATTGGTATGAAAATAATATGTTTTGGAAAATGCATGATTGGGGACTATTTCTGTGTAGTTTGCATTTTGTGTGAAATGTGTTTGTATGTGTATATATTTGTAAAACATGGATATTCAACTTAATTTTAGTTTTAAATCATTCTTGATTGAGTTCCAGTCATTTCGGTTACTCATACTATTGATTTCAAGTTCTAAGTTAAATGATATGAAACTTTCCAGTTATATTGCATACATTGTCTTCATCTTTATGTATAGAGTCAAATTATTATTTTCTGGATTTATTTTCTTATATTTCCATGTTCATGAGGGAGTCCTGATTTTTAATCTTCAAACGGATTCGAATTCAGAGTTTAGAGGCCAAAAAACAATCGAAGAATGCGAGAGGAGCACAAGGGAGGAGCACCATGGCCGAAGGCCATCACTTGGTGCATCCCCGAGATGGCGTGTGGCCATCTCGGTCTAGAAGCCTTGCTGCCCCGAGATACCTATATGCCATCTCGGGGAGGCTCTAAGGCATGGGGGTGTTTTGGTCATTTGGTTGATTTCCTTTAAATACACATTCCTTCCCTCTCATTCATTATAAGTTGAAGATTTGAAGAACAAGAGCAGAAATTTTTCTTTCAACTTTTGATTTTTGTTTTTGTGATAACTATTTCAATTCTATTTCGAATCACTTGATTCAAAAACCGATTTCGAGTGTCTTGAGAAGATCTACAAACCCCAAGAATTTCCAGAACCAAATGATATCTTGAATGTTCACAGTGATCAGATATTTAGTTTGTGATTTCATCCTTAGTTAGTAAAATCATCTTCTTCTTAGTTCTTCTTCTTTGATCTTCTTATTGATTGATGTTATTTGGTTAAGAAGCATGACTAGGATGATTATGATTTCACTTTGTGGTTTTTTTAATTGATTTTCAAGTTTAGCTAGGTTTGTGTTAAATTGAATGATTTGTGCTAAACTTGATAAAAATTAAATTGTTTCTAGAAATCTTTTGTTCTTATCCTTGATTGTCTATTTCTAGACTTGATTTCATTTTCTAAGAACTAGGTCAATTTCAATTGATATCTCTATTTCTTTGATTTGGTTCTTATTAGATTACATGCTTAGATTTCTTAATACATTTTTTATTGTTCTTTGAAAGCATAATCTAGCTATCTGTTGCATGTTCATAGATTGTGTTTGATCAACATAGTCTATTTGTATGTGATTGCATCATTTTCATAGCACTTAGATCACTGCCTTGTGAAGAGGTAGGAAGTCTCATATCTTAGAGTGATTCTTTGATTTAAGCAATTGGAAGTCTTAGCTAGAGTCAGGAGGACACGGATAGCTAAGCAAGTGGAAGTCTCGACAAGAGGTAGGGGACCTCGGATTGTTGAGCTAGGAAGTCTTAGTTACAGTCGGGAGGACCCGGATAACTAAGCAAGGAAGTCTTGCCTAGGGTCGGGAGGATCCGAAAAGGTGAGCAAGGTGGCAACAAGTTCATTGAGTAGGATAGAAAGGTAGTTTCTAGGTGAAGGGGTCACTTGAGAGATTGTACTTGTTTTATCTACTAGTGGATTTGCTTTTGCCGGTGGTTGCTAACCCATGGATGTTTTCTCTTCGGAGGTTTACCACGTAAATATCTTGTGTCTTTGTTTACAATTTTTCATTAAGCATTATTATAATTGCATTGTTTTAAACGAAGACTGAAATTTGAGCATATACATATTCACCCCCCTCTAGGTATATTTACACTATAAAGATTAAGGGAATTTTTCAATTGCTTGTTGAAGGTGTATCAATTTGTTTGTTTAAAATTTCTTCTTCTTCATTTTCTGCAAATCATAGGTCGCTCATTTCAATCTTGAGTATGTCATCATGCGTCTCCCATTTTTGCACCTTCCTCCTTTGATTTGTTCAATCGACTGTCTCCCATGTCCGAAAAATAGTAAACACAAATCTCTCTTCAATCTGTACCATTAATGAAACTGTTGCAAAGCCATTTATTTTGTCTCTATAATTCATAAAAAAACCCATATATACACACATTCAAACTTTGGTTCAAATTCTAGGGATTGAGTTTTATATTTCACGGATTTTGGGTTAGGTTGTTATGATGAATCGAGATTCTCCAGGTTCTTCATCTAGAGGGGTGAGGTAAACCCTAATTTAATTTGTTTCATATGTAGATTACAATGAATTAAGGTTGAAAGAGATGGTTAACTTTGGTGTGTTTAATTGATAAAACGTGGTGTGTTTAATTTATTATCCCTGGTGTGTTTATAGTGGTGTGCCTTGTGTGTTTAAAGTGGTGTGCATTGGTGTGTTTAAATTTATTACCGTAGTGTGTTTAATTTGATTTCCTTCGTGTGTTTAATTTGTTTTTCATAGCATGTTGAATGTGGTGTGCCCTTGTGTTTTTAATGTTGTTTCTGTAGTGTGTTTAATTGGTCTGCCTTAATGTGTTTAATTGGTTTGTCATGGTGTGTTTAATGTGGTGTGGCTTGGTGTGTTTAATTGGTTTGTCATAGTGTATTTAATGTTGTATGCCCTGGTGTGTTTAATTTGGTACGCCCCGGTGTGTTTAATTTGGTTTATCATTGTGTGTTTAATTTGGTGTGCCATGGTGTGTTTAATTGGTTTGTCATTGTGTGTTTAATTTGGTTTGCCCTGACGTGTTTAAATTGGTACGCCCCGGTGTGTTTAATTTGGTTACCCTTATTTGTTTAATTGAGTTGTCATGGTGTGTTTGATGTTGTATGCCCTAATGTGTTTGAATTGGTATGTCCTGCTGTGTTTAATGTGGTTTGCCCTGATGTGTTTGATTGGGTTACCCTTGTATGTTTAATTGAGTTATCATGGTGTGTGTAATTGATCTGCCCTGATGTGTTTAATTGGTCGCACCTTGTATAACGTGTGGCTGGTTTAATAAGTTGTAATCTAAATGTGAGATTTTGATTAGTTGAAATGCAGGAATGGACCCAACAAAATTGGTAATCACTTATGGTGGCAAATGGGAGGGGAACTTTTACTAGGGTGGTGAAACAGAGTTTGTGAAAGTTCGTTGGAATTTAACGTATGGGGAGTTGTATAGGGTTGTACATGGCGTTGCAAATGTTGACATAACAAGGTTTGCCGTTGAGTTAAGAACTTTGGTTGATACCATTGTTAGGCTTAGACCTGCCTGACCGAAAATTAAAGATGATAGCGATGTGGAAATGTTGTTATGTGATGGTGGACATGTTCCGGAGGTGTATGTTAGTGTTGTTCAGAAAGTTAGTGTAGAACCCGGTCATGTAGGTGTTCCTACAGTTCTACCTATTTATCAAAGTTTTTTACAACAATTGACGAACGTAGTTTCAATCCGTCGGTGGAAGCAACAAGGTCTTGGGTTCTGTACCAATAAATGACCATGTTTTTGAAACCCCGAGTGGAAATCCTGAAATGTTTGAGGACCCAACCGTTAACGAAGTTTTGGCTGAACCTTATAACGAGGATGAGAATTCGATCCCCAAGTACAATTCCCATAGTGAGTATGGAATAGATGATTTCGATGAAGATTACATTGGTGACGGTGGAAGCTGTGAGGGTGTGAATGATGAAGCTGCATATCATCATGGAATGAGTTCGGATTCAACAGATGGTGGTCACAAGGGGCCTGTTCCACTAGTTTATACAGGTCCAAGTCAAGATACATTTGAAGAAGATTTTATTAATGTTAGCGATAGGTACATAACTCCAGTATCCCAACCTTGGATTATTCCTGGATCTTCAAACTACTCTTTCGAACTAGTTAGAACAAAAGAATCTAGTTCATGTAACCGAATATCTAAATGTGGGATAAACGAAAGTAAAAAAGATTTGAAGTGAGCTTTGCTTAGTTACGCGTTAAGGACAATTTTGAAATCCATTTTACAAGGCCATGCACGAGTAGAAATGAAGTTGGTTGTAAGGATCCCAAGTGCAAATTTCAATTCCGTACGGTTAAGATGGAAGATGGGAATTATTGGACTGTTCAAAAATTTGAGGAAAACCATAGTTGTACAATTGATGGCTTGCATAATCGTTATTTTCAAGCAAGTGCATAGCTTATTGGTGAACTACTGTCACCGAAACTAGCAGTTAGTGGTCAGTCTATGAAACCAATAGAAATCATGACTAATATGAGAGTGGAACATGGACTTGGTTTGCTCTATACAAAGGCATTGAGGGCAAAAGAACTTGCTGAACAAAATGTTTTGGTCCTCCTAATCTTTCATGTCAGTTGTTGCCTACATACTGCCACCAATTAAAGCGCATGAATCTTGGTATTGTAACAACAATAAAGTCAGACGTTGATAAAAAAATTGAATATTTGTTTATTGCTTTCAGTGCTTCACTAGTTGGGTTTCAGACGACCATATGTCATGCAATTTGCATTGATGCAACTCATTTGAAGGGTAGGTTTGGCGATGTAATGTTTATTACAGCGTGCCAAGATAAAAACAATAAAATGTTCCCTCTTGCTTATGGTTGGGGTGATGTTGAATGCGAGCATTCATGGACTTGGTTTTTAAAGGAGTTGAAAAAGGCAATAGGATGTCCTGCGAATCGTATCATCATTTCTGGTCGTAGTCTTGCAATCAAGAGCTATGGCTAAAGAGTACCCTGAAATACCACATGGCCTTTGTGGTTTTCATATGAACATGAACCTGAAGAACATATTCAAAAGCTAGGTTGTATGCAATTTGTTCCATGAAGCTTCAAGGGCAAATCGACAATCAGAGTTCTTAGAAAGGATACGGGAGTTGAGACGCATAAACATGCGAACTTATGAATATCTAATTAGAATTGGGCCTCATAGATGGTCTCGTGCCTACTGTCCGGTTAATCGTTATGGGGGGATGACTTCCATTATTGTAGAGTGCATGAACAATTGTTTGTGGTATGCCCATCAATTGCTAATAACAACATTGGTAGAGTATATTAGAGATTCGATGCAGAAATGGTTTCATGAACATCGTGATGCCGCATCTATAAATACAACACAACTGTCCCGGTGGGCTACTGAGAAATTAACCAAAAAAAAAAAAAAAAAAATCACATAAGTACACGGTGCACCCAATAGATCATGTAAATTTCAATGTGAAGGATAGTGAGAAAGATGTGTTAGTAAAACTTTCTGAGAAAACTTGTACTTGTAGGGAATTTCAGAATGACCTATTGTCTTGTTGTCATGCATTAGCTGTAGGCAATATATAACGAAATATAATTCGATAGATCTCGTATTGTATGCATAAGTATGAATAAACGAGTACCTAGAAACGCTGCGGAAAACATCCAATTCCTAGAGTCTTAATTTTGAATCCATAATAATACGATAACCTGAAAATAAAACAAGGAAAACAATTAAAACAATAGAGAGTCTTCTACTCTTGTCTCACCTTCCTCAGATTGCCTAATAGGGAGACAATTATGTAATATGTTCATTGTTAGTGAGAGAAGGGACCCTATATATAGTATAACTTCCTAGAATCCTAACCCATAAAGGATTCTCAAAACCCTAATAGGATGGCTAGTCTTAATAGGAATACTAGACCACACATATACAATAGCCCATATCATATCCTACATATATTTAATGTAGCTAAGGTGCATCGAGCCCATTAAATATTGATCACATTAATAACGGACTTTATCTGGTCAACTCTCACTTACTTAAACATTCCAATCAATTCGGTTTTCATAAACTCAAAATATAATGTCATATGTTGCTCATATTTTTTTATAAAAAATCTTACATTCTCCCACTTGAGCTACATAGACATTATTATTTTAGATTTACAATTCATTTTAGAAAACGACTCTCCGAATTGACAAACAATTATATGTGGCCACAAAGAATGTTTAAGAGGGTAACACCTTCCTTCCCCTTAGTCCAATAGAACATCAAGTATCCAACTACATAGATCATTACATCTTTAATCAACATAAGACCATATGTAATCAAAATACCCTTAGCTTTACCTACCCGGGTAAAATGGTATGTATGTGTGGTATGGAAATTACATGCAGATGTGATCATCATGCCTATTCCCATATAGGTCCAACTTCGCATTATACGAAGCAGCTTAAGACGAGAGAACTTAATGTCCTAAGCATTTTACACTCATTGACCAAACACTTTGACCATGAATTCAACATCCCTTAAGACGGGCAAAAACTTGATATCTTAAGTAGTGTTCACTCATTGGTGGAAACTTTATACCTTATGAGTGAATTGCCCCCTCAAGCTAAAAGCTTGAGATTTCTTGCCATAACCAACCATTCGTGTGCACACAATAACAAATATGGCAAACATCTTAACATGCATATAAAATACATTCTTGAGAATATGAAACAAACATGCACAGAATACATGCAGTTATCTAATAAAAGACAACTCCCACTAACCAAACACATCAAAAATTTCAATCCAATGCAGGATACAACTTGCTCCACAAAACTTCCAGAGTCAAATATCTTGGTTAGTGTATCAAGATTTATTTTACTTATGACTATTAGAAACTCGCAACTCTTAAATCTTCTCTCACCACAGTATTCATATGGTTAAACCTCCGAGATCTCTTAGCATATTCAGAGAAGATAAATATAGTGAAATTATCACAATCTACCTCATAATATGATTTCACAATCAAAATTCTTTAGAGTTGCAATATATAAAGCCACATTTTTCTTTATCCATACATACATGTGAGTATAAAACAATTAACCTCTACAAATACTATGAAACCTCCCATTTTTTTATCACTATCTATTGATACATGTCAAATTGGTTTGAAATCCGTAATGTCTACTAATGTAATAATATAATCAATACATATATATTAAGTTTACATCAAACTATCATTTACGGATACATACATGACCTTTTTCTTATGAGAACGCTCCAATTTACTTGAGGAATTAAAATTTTATGTAAGTTTATCACTTTTACCAAGAGGTACCTCAAACAAGTAAACTTGTAATTATACTAACCCTTCAAGTGCTCTATTAATATATTTTTTCAAAAGCATTATCAAAATATGCTTGTTCTAGATTTTTCACCTCGAAATACTAGAGAAAAGATTCTTTATGTCACACACAAATGACAACATAGAGCACATATAAAATAAACTTACTCCCACTGACCCTCTGTTATGTCTAATGGTAAAATAAAACTTTTAACCAAGTCATAAAATGTCAATACTTATTGAACTAAATACCATTGTCTGGAAACTTGATTAATCTATGTCAATGAAGTTTTCAAGTATGCAAACTTAATACTAATTTTCAAGTAAAACCTTTTGGCCATAAATCTGACCACATAACTTTCAACATTTAAGCTGAAAATAGTATTACTTCGAAAAATCATTTTCAACTATTAAGTTTGTAACTATTTAACAATTAAGTCAAAACCTTAACTCTAATGATATCCAAAATTACAATTCAAAAACATGACATTTATTCAACATAAATATCACAAGTATACGATTTCTTCCTTAAACGCAAATCTTTGAAATTATACATTCTTAATAACATCACTCTCCCCCTTTAAGAATGTATAATGCCTAGATACATCTATTCTCATAAATAAAACATAACAAGTTCTATGAACTATTCTCAATAGTTTCTAATCTTTACAGTTCTATCCTTATATTTTATGAGATTACTTTTAATTCATTTAATCAAAAGACTTTAAACCGACAATTTAGAAATAATCAAAATGCCCTACGAATCAATTATCTTAATTCTACTTTTGGTCATGTAGTTAAAAAGATTATATTTAAACTACAAGAACAATCTTCGATCTAATTTTAAAATCTAAAAGTAGAATTTAGAATCTGAGAAGAGTTCGAAGACCCATAAAGATTATTATTTACAGAAATCACCATATAACTCGCTATGTGAAATCATAAACAAGAATATATTATCTTGAATAAGCTTCAAGATATTAATTTAAATTCTCAGTCTTATTATGAAAATTGTACTTTGCTATACAAGACCAAAATCGGAAATATCATCCAATAAAACTTTTAGAGGTTAAAGATAATCTAAATATTATCATGAATTCATATGAATTCAAATAAAACCTCTTAACCAATTGGCCCTTATTAAATACTGAGTTCATTGGAAGAATTTATAATATAAAATATATTATAAGAAATAATGCACTAAGATCTTAATTGAAAATCAATCAAATATTTCAAAACATAAATTAAAGGGTATATTTTCTTGCGATAGCAAATTATTTTATGTCCTCTGTATTTTACTTGACTTGCTATATTGAATTGTCAAAATTTCCAGACAATGTGATGTTTGTACCCTATCAACTTTATCAAAATGACAATCAAAAGACGTAACTCCATAATAGATTAATCTCCATCTATTTATAAAGCACTAGACTTTAACAAACTTTCGACAGTAGGTTCACTAAACTTTATTTATCATTTAATCCTCATTAAGGTAAAAAACAATTGGAGCGTCTCATCTAATCCACCAAAAAGGTTCATCAACCAATATCTTAATGACATGAATTTAAAAAATAGTATAGGTGTTTAAAAAAAGGATTAAATCATTCATGCTCACACCGATTTCCATAATCATTATAAATAATAATTTAACCTTCATAGAAATCCAACACAACATCATGATCTGTCTTTTGGACAAAGACCACAACACACGTGTTAAAACTTTCCTACAAGTGATCAATATCTTTAGGAGATGAGTATCACTCTTTATTCTTCATTGCTTACAAAACTTACACAAGTGATGACTCCTTTAGGCAGATGATCAACATATGTATAGTTTTACCTCAATACAGTTCAAAACCTTAATCATTGATAATCCAACGAATATTATGGAATCTTAAAAACTAGTTCAATACGTGAATACATAGCCATCTGACTCCACAAATATTCCAAACACAATTGATTATATAATTATAAAATCCTAATGGTCGACTCACTACGTAGAAACATAACCATCCAACTTTATAATAATTTTGAATATAATCAATTAATATCCTCAATGGAATAACCAAATCATAATGAAATATTAATAGTTAGTCTACTACTTAGAAACGTAACCATACAATTCTATAATAATTTCATAGGTTATACATTTGTAAAACATGAACTACAAATCCAATATCATTACACCCAACATAAATTTATATATTTCTCTTAATCAATCCGACACGGTCACACATAATTTTTATTTTAAATTATGCAAAAGAATGAGAAATATATAACCTTCTTAAATTTATGTTGAATAGATATTATTTGTGAGCATATAAAATATGTAGGCATCATTAAGTGTTGGACAATTTCATTCAATTAAATGAAAATATATTAGAGGCAACTTCCAAAATTTCTAATATTTATATCACATTATATAAATAAATACCTCAAGATGATGAACCTCCTACGGAGAAGAATATCACCCATCACATGTGTCTAACATTCACAACATATTGTATAAGTGAATACTTCGAGATAATGAACCTCCTAAGAAGAAGAAAATCACTCATCACATGCATATAATTCCATCATTGCAGTTCTATAGATGAATACCTCAAGATGATGAACCTCCTACGGAGATGAACATCACTTATCACATGCGATAACCCTCATACGGAGATGATTAAAACATGCATTTCAAATTTAATAATTGATAACCAACGAATATCTCAAAATCTTAATGATTAGTCACTACATGAAACATAATCATCAAATTCACGAGAATATTCTATCAATTATTAAAACTTATCAAATTAATAATTATTAACCAACTATATTCTCAAAAACGAAATGACTAGTCACTATGTGAAACTCGATTCATAAGAATATTAAAAACAGATTATTAATTTTAACCTCATCAATAATCGATAACCGACGAATTTCTCAAAATCTTAATGATTAGTCACTATGTGAAACATAATCATCCGATTCATGAGAAAATTCTATCAATTATTGAATCAAAATCATTAATAATAGATAACCAACGAATTTTTCCAAATCTTAATGATTTGTCACTACGTGAAACATAATCATCCGGTTCATAAGAAAATTCTATCAATTATTAATTTTAAACAAACTAATAATTATTATTAAAACTAAATGATTAGTCACTACGTGAAACACAATCATCCGAAATCATAATAATTATTTATGAACTGCAATTATTTTTCATAATTTTTTTTCTTGAAAATTTTAAAATTGCCTCATGATTTTGATAAATTTCAAATTGGCCTCCATATTTATCAAAATATTAAATTGGCCCTAAATATCTTTTGAAATTATAAATGTGCCCTAATACATACCCAATTACATATGGATACCTCAATGTTATAATTAATTCAAACATGCCACTTAAAATTACAAAACAGCCCATAATTATATCTAATTCCAAAAGAGCCTAGGAAAATATCAAAAAAGTCCAAAACTTAGTCTAATTCACAAAAGTTAGCCCACAACCAAAACAAACCAGTATACCCTAGTCTTCATGCCGCCGATCGTTCTTGCTCCGACGGCCACCAAAACGGCGGCAAAGACAGCGGCAAGCCGCCCCGAATGGTTCCATATCACGAGATCCGCAAATATTTGCGGATCGAATCAATCCAAGCGAGATCCGAACGGTGACCCACGCCGTCGTTCAAACTTCAGCGGTTCCCATGATCCACGGCGACCCTTGCCTTCACCAGAAAATCCAAGATGACCCGTAACACAACGGACCCACGACATTCGACTTGAATCGTTCGATCTACACTACTCGAACGAACGGCGGCTGATCTGGGCTTGAGTTGCTCGATCTGGACCAGCAGCGTGATCGACGCTCGTCCATCTGGATCTTCACAGTAATTACACGGTTTTAATCCCAAAACTCATCGGAAAAACTTGCATTGACCGAGAAGGAAAACTGATGGGTTTGGGTGATCCAAGCATGTGATCGGTTTGGGTGTGAAAAGCATCAGATCAATGAACTGATGATTTGATCCAACCTTCATCAGATCTTCGACATGATCAAATCATCAATTTAGCTAGGCAGTCTACCAAACAAATCCATACCAATGGATTCATACCAACATGCACGACCACACAACAATAATCCACATATGTCCTAACACACAATCTCTTACCACACCAGATCAAAGCAATCACAAAATAAAAACATAAATTTTAATTATTATTTTGTTGTCAACATGTCTGATCTTTGATATAATAACATGACTTACACATCCTAAACGGCTAGAATGCAAACTTAATTAATTAGGACAACCATAATTAATCCAATCCATCTAGTGTGTATAAAAGGAACACAGATATAATATCAAAATCATTCCATTTATGTAACAATACGAGTAGCTCTGATACCACCGTAGGTATTATATAACGAAATATAATTCGATAGATCTCGTATTGTATTGATAAGTATAAATAAACGCGTACCTGGAAACGTAGCAGAAAACATCCAATTCATAGAATCTTAATTCTGAATCCATAATAATACGATAACCTGAAAATAAAACAAGGAAAACAATTAAAACAATATAGAGTATTCTACTCTCTTCTCACCTTCCTCAGATTGCCTAATGAGGAGACAATTATGTAATATGTTCATTGTGAGTGAGAGTAGGGACCCCCTATATATAGTATAACTTCCTAGAATCCTAACCCATAAATGATTCTCAAAACCCTAATAGGATGGTTAGTCCTAATAGAAATACTAGGTCACACATATACAATAGTCTATACCATATCCTACATATATTTAATGTAGCTAAAGGGTACCGAGCCCAACAAATATTGATCACATTAATAACGGGCTTTATCCGGTCAACTCTCACTCACTTAAACATTCCAATCAATTAGGTTTTCATAAACTCAAAATATAATGTTATATGTTGCTCGTAATTTTTATAAAAAATCTTACATTAACTACTACACGGTATATATTCTACTAATATATATATATGTGCATTTTTGTTAATGATTACACATAATTTAATTTTCATGATTGTCGTTGTAGGCATTGTAATAAAAAAAATTGTCGACTTTTGTTTTGATTTCAACAAAACAAGTACCTAGTTGGAAAGCTTTTATGGTGTCATCTTTCCGGTTAGACACCTAAGCAAATGGAATACTCTAGTAGAAGTACGTGTAGAAGTTGTTCTTCCACCAGACTGGTGACCTCGAGCCAGTAGGCAGAGAAATAACAGGGTTCCGTCTACAGGCGAGCATGGTAGTAGAAGTAGGTACTGTACGTTATGCAAGAAATCTAGCCATAACCGACAAAATTGTCTGAACCCTCATACCGATCAGCAATGCAATGTTCCCAACCCACAAACAAATCCACCACCGCACCGATGTCGTAAGTGCAAGTCGTGTGGACAAGAGGGACACAACATAAGTACGTGTCCAACCCGACCATATGATAACCCTACGGATCCAGACAAAGATGTTTAATGAGGTATGTTCCCATAAAAAAAATCATATCACTAAAAAATGTTGAATTAAATAATTTTATATCAAGAAAGTTAGACAACTTTTGGGTTTTTTTTAGTAAACTTTATATATTAGTGTGCATATTTGAAATGTCCATTGGAATAAACTATTTCTTTGTTTACAGCAATGTTGAAGCGTGCAAATAAATCAAACGGATGGTTGCTTCTATGAAATGGATGCTTGTGTACTTGTTGTGTACTTGTAATTTGCTTAGAAACTACAATTACGATTTTTTAATGCAAGTACTTGTAATTTGGTGGTTGTATACTGCTATCAACTGGTTTGTAACGTCTATTTTTTTTTATATATATAAACTGACTTGTAACTTGGTGGTTGTATACTGCTATCAACTCCTATCAATTGAAAAATGGTTGTGTTGCTATCAACTGATTTTGTGTTTATGTACTTTTATTTTGCAAAAGAATGCAAAAAATGAGTGCAAAAGCTGGCAAAGCATTGGTTGTGGCAACAAGTATTAAACAATTAAACACACCAGTGCCCTAAAAATGAAACACAACGAGCTCACGAATTAAACACACTGGTGCTATTAAACAATTAAACACACCAATGCCCTAAAAATTAAACACACCAGTGCCTTAAAAATGAAACACGTCAGTGCTTACAAATTAAACACACTGGTGCTATTGGACAATTAAACACACCCGTAGTATTAGACAATTAAACACACCAGTGGTAAAAATTAAAACACATCAGTGCCCAGGTAAAAGTTAGATGTATTCTAATAAAAAAATATCCAAAATAAACAACAATAAACAACACAACCCAGGCTTCAACAACCATTTGTATGCAACCATTTGATCTTCATCCCATTTGTAAACAAAAATTCCATTCAAAACAAAACATCCATAAACAACATAACCATTTTCCCGGGCTTCAGCGACAACGGATTGTATGGGTCGATGATATGGGTATCCACCTCTGTACACAGAAAAAAAAACACAATGAAACAATCAGTTATCGAAAAAAGAAAGAACTTATAATAGAAATAGGTATAGGGTTATTTGAACCTGGAAATTCGTCTACAAATCTATAGGAGACTTATATGGCACACTATTGTTATATATCTGGATTGCCATTTCTTTTTTAAAGTAGCTCATTTCCTTCTGTCCCCAGTTCTAGTGACCCTTCTTCAAAATTGAAGCCTCTGTATACTTGCAAATAAAACTCCACAACTGCACTTATCAACTTGTTGAGGGAGCATTTGATTGTTGGATACTAAAACAGTGAACACACTTCCTCGTGGTCTTTCGCTCTTATTTGAAAAGAAACCACACTTGTTCATAATACTTGACAGCCTATGGGGCATTAGTTGCCTGAAACGTTCGACTTGAATGATTTTTTCTTTGTTCCGGTTGGGACAAATAGGGTAATGTGATGGTCAAGAAAATCATTCTTGCATAATAACCAGTGACCAACTGGTTCCCTAACACAACAGGGAATACACAACTGCATTCTAAAACAGACAATAGAAATAGTCATTACAAAATAGAAGAGAACCACAAATACATGTTTGTTGTATATTTTTTTACAACCAAAAAAGACAACATTTGAATACCGCGAAAAATAGAACATGTACACAACCAATACTTCATCTTCTTTGACAAGATTATAGAAAAGAAAAACTAATATCACTCACTTGTGGATACAACCACCAAGGTTGTCCTCATCTCGGTCTGTTACCATAACCGTAATCAATCCAATCCGGTGGACATTCGAAAGCAAGTGCAACGAAGGAATATCCGGCTTCGTTGTTTGTCTCAATTATCTTTTTCCATTCCAAAATCAATTTTCTCTACAACAAACAGAAATTATAAGTTCATGTGAATTGCACTCGCACATTCCTTAACTAGACATGTAGGTACTATACTTATATAAAATTCAGAGGACTGAAAAATCCCTAAAAATGTGTGTCTAATAACCTAGAGGGGGTGAATAGGTTTTGATCAAGTTAATTTCCAATTTTTCAATTTTTCTTGATTAGTCAATATTCAAAATCCACCCCAATAAAACAAACAAATAAAATCAAGTGTAAAGTACTGAAATATAAATAACACTTGATGTATTCGTGGAAACCCTCCAATAGGAAAAACCACGGGCTATTCTGCTAGCCACACATGATCACAGAAATCCACTATATGAATAAAAGGTTACACCCTCAAGTCATACTCAAACTCTCACTCTTGACAACCTCAGGCTATGGGCACTACCACTCACCACTCTTGGTTAAATCCCTAGTAATATCCCCTGATCCACTACTCTTGGCGTGAGCACCTCCTACTCTACCCCTCAGGTATTTTACAGTGGCACTTGACCAATTGCTTGCCAGTCTACCTTCGTTTGCAAGACTTTACTTATTTGTGCAACTTCGCACTGAAGTTACAAGACTTTGACTCAATGAAGAGTTCAACAACCTATGAGAATATGTGAAATATTCTAAATGCAAATAATGCTAGGCATAACACTAAATGCTTATCTAGAAATTTAAGAATGTCACTAAGTATAAATCCTAGATATATGTGTCTAAATGAATGCTCATGAAGACTTAACTAGATATAGATATGCAAGTTTAACTTCTAGTTATCAAACAAGTGCCAATCAACAAGAGTTTTCATTAAACATGGCAAGGTCATTAATTGCAATCATTAAATGCAATCAATATGACCTAATTAGCTAGAGGGCAAATATGTCCTAAATGCTAACTATCAAAATACAAACTCAATCATGTTATAAAGACTCATAAATATGCAATGAAGTAGAGTCTAGGTATTTAATCAAGCATTAAATACCTAATCTAGAGTAAGAACAACAATAAATGACTTTAATGTAGTTGTAACATACCTAGTCATGAAACCATGAAGACCCATGCTCATATGACGAAGAATGATGCAAGATGAAGATGGATTTTAGGTTTGGAGAGTTAAATAAGCAATCTTGGTGCTTTCTCTCACTAGGGGAACTCTTTCTCTCACCAAGATCTGGAAATTCAGATTTCTAGGTCTAAATGGGGAAGAAGATAACATATATATATATATCAAAACAAAACGGCATTGTTTTGATAAAAAACTGCCCATAACCACATAGTGCGCGGGTCCATACCCGTGCAGTGACATAACCGCCCTATGCTGCGCAAATGTCCGCGCAATGACCTAAAACAGAGAGATGGAAAGTCCCTTATCAAGTCAATGTGTGGGTAGCCTACCCGCGCAGTAGAGACTATAAAGGTCTCTCATTGCGCTAAAAAGAGCACACTATCATACACACGCGGACGTATCTGATCAAGCAATAGAATACAAATTACACACACAACAAACACACTTAAGACTAAGAATGAAGTGCAAGTGTGATTATGAGTAAGGATGCACATATAAGCAATAGAACACAAATGCATGTTCATACAAATAATGCATAAAGTGTGTGTGTGCACCTAAACTCTTCAAAAGGCAAAAGCAAGTGAATATACCTTTTGCTCTTAAAGTCATAGAGATTCTTGGAAGCTTGCCAATGAGGACCTAAGTTACCCATTACACAATCATCCCCAATGTGTTATGGTTGAGAGTAGAGAAGATGATGTGTTAGTTCAACCCTTGAAAAAGTATTGTGATAAATGTGTGTCATACATGTCATATAAGAATAAGGGTAAGACTTGTGATAATTTTGGACTATTTAGTAGTTCTCAAGTTGATATTCATGTGATTAGCACAAGCATTCTTCCGGATTGGGCTATACAATTGAAGGAGAAGGTTGATGAACTTAGTGCTATAGTTGTTCAACAAGATGCTAGGATAAATGATTTGGAGGAGTGTATTGCTTCAAGTTCAAGACCACCTCTCAAGCATTATGTTAGATCAACTACTCACACGACTTTCTTTGGTGGAACAAGTAGCTAGTATTTGAGTCTTGTGGTATATTTCTTAACTTTTGGCATCATTTCATGTCAAAAAGGGGGAGAAAGAGATGACAGTTACTTAGTTTCTTTTTATGTTGTTTTTATGAACTTTTGAACTTTCAATGGCATGTAATAATTAGTCTTAAGATTTGGTTAAGAATTCTTGTGTTTTGGCATGTATTGAGGGGGAGATATATGTATTTGTGGACTTAATTGTATATTCTTATCCATATTATATGTTGCTATTTTTTGTTTTTCTCTTGTATATGCATTGTGCTTTGAGATGATTTGTAGGTTGCTTCAATAGAATATCAAGATGAATTTGATGAAGATTAGTTATAGGAATCTTACTTATTGTAATGTGAGGGAGTGATTTTGTGACCTATCTTCATTTTTATATTTGTAGTAAATGTATAGGTGTTTTGACATGGAATTTGCCAAATGGGAAAATTGTTAGGTTTTAGATTATGTTGGCATTAATTCCATATCAAAAGAATGTTTACTTGTAATGATTTAGTTGTTTAGATTCATGATGATCCAAGCTTCAAAGAAGAAGGAACAACAAGTCAATGCAAGTTCAAAGTTTTCAAAGAGAAATGATGCAATATGGTTATACAAAGGTATACTAAGACCTTATCTTTCTCTTACAAGGTTTAGGCACACACACACAATTCATACATTTGTGTCCATGTATCGTTGTGCACCATTATAGGCACACACATACAATTCATTCATATGTGTCCCTACATCGTTGTGCTCCTTGTATAACACATTCACACACTTGAAGATGAATGCTCATGCATTGGCATGGAAATAACATGTTTTGGAAAATGCATGATTGAAGACTATATCTATGTAGTTTGCATTCTAGTGTGAATTGTGTTTGTATATGTATATGTTTGTATAACATGGATATTGAACTTGATTTTAGTCTTAAATCATTCTTGATTGAGTTCCAGTCATTGAATTTAAGAAGGTCCACTAATTTCCAAGTATGATTTTGGAGAATTGAATCAATTTCGCTCTTGATGGCCTCTTTCCATAAGAGTCCTTCTGACGAGCTTACCGCTTCTTTAAAGGTTCGAAGTTCACCTTCTAGCAAAAAGGTCAGAAAATCTGGACCAAAGGATTTTTCTGTCCCAGCTCTTTTGCTACGTCTAGGTTTATCCTCAACTTCTTGTTCTTGGTCCTCACAATTTTCAACATGTGTTCGTTTTGACGAACTTGCTTCATCATTGGATTTACATGGAAATACATCTTCAAAGAACGATGCATTTCAAGATTCCATTATTGTGTTTTTGTGTATATCTGATATGTCAGATTTATAGACCAAGAAACGATGAGGACTACTGTTTTGTGCATATCCAATGAAAATGCAGTCAACAATTTTCGTACCTATTTTCACCTTCTTAGGTGTAGGTACGACCACTTTAGCAAGACACCCCCACATTCGTAAGAATTTGTAGGAAGACTTTCTTCCTTTCCACTGCTCATATGAGGTCTTGTCTACTTTCTTACAGGGTACCTTATTTAAAAGGTAATTGCTAGACAATACAGCATCATCTCATATGTTCCGAGGCAATCCAGAACTTATCAACATTGCATTCATCATTTCTTTCATTGAATGATCTTTTCGTTCAGAAACTCCGTTTTGCTGATACAGTACAGTGGTTTAATGTATGATTCCATGTTGTGCACATAATTCACCAAATGGTGATTCATACTCACCACCTCGATTGCTTCTTTGTGAGAACAGCCACCGAAAGGTTTCACTTTGGGTTATCCTTTCAGAATGAATCTTATGTAGACTCACTTGAAACCGTTGGACTTGACTCATAACTGTTATAGAGTCTCTTATCTTATAACCAAGAAACCGGCCTACAACAAACCTTTTGGATCCAGTATCCTCAGTCTTGTATTTCCGGTCTAACGACTCTCGCAGTTCTTTGGCTGGTTTTCCTTGAAGAAATACGTTATACAGCAAATCTGACAGCCCGTTCAGTATGTAGTTTCGGCATAGAAAATCCAAATGGTTTCATGCATCAATAGCATTTCATACCTGAACATTTCGCCTTTCACCACTATTGGGTTTAAGACCTTCTTCAGTCAAGAACCCAGCTATGTTCAATATGGTCAAACAAGACAACATCTTTTACTGCCACCACTAAAAGTTCGTGTGACTCACACACTAGCTCATCACCGGTTCTACCATGTTTCTCACGAATGAGTTGATGGCCGGAGTCAATGTTGCCACACTTGGCAACACAATACGTACTTCGCTCACAAGCAAAGAATTAACACCTGAAGTACCTAATCCTACACTTGGATTATCATTTGAAGTTTTTAGTGGAATGCTCGAGTTCATGTTTGATTTATCCACCATAGTATCATGAGGAGATCAACTGAGTTAATATGAAAATTAATTCTCATTAAAATTGGCAACATTAAAGTCAAATCAGTTTGTTTTGAATTCAAAATTTAATATTTTAATTAATCCGGAATTAATAATTGAAATAAATCATCATGAAATTGATAATTACAATTTTGAAGTTCAAAATAATTGATTTTGACAATAATCACCATTTTAAACTTACATATCCAACTCATTACCACCGTTGGCCTTAGGAGCCTCATCAATTAAGAATCTCATAAGATTCAATGTGTTCAGTCAGAGCAACATTTTTTTTTGTCATCTTTTGAAATTCATACCACTGAATTTCTCTTGTTTTTCCATATGATTCATCGGAACTGAAATTAGAGACACAAACGAATTCACCGCTTACGTATTCATTTGACCCACAAAATGGTTAACCATCGGGTCGGTCAACTGGCCCACAATTGGGTTGACCACCGGATTCTCTTGAGCCACGCTCAGGTTCATAGTTGATTTGGCAGTCATCTTACATAGAAAAACAATTATTATTTTTTTGAACCACATATATGCAATGATATAAATCATTGATCTATCACATCCGGTATATATATAACAATCTCAGATACTGATATAACGCAATCAGTTTGTTAATATATATCAACACCCGTTTATAACCATATATCAATAATTGATATATCAAATATAGTGTATCAAACACTATTCTAGCACTTAATATATAATATGTATATTTATAAAACAGTGCTGCTACTTGGTATGATTATATAATAATATAATCAATTTATTCCATTTGATATCTAACACTGATATCAAACAATAATACTGTCTTTTCATTGACCAAAATTTTGTATTATTTAGTTCCACACATATCAGTATAACATACTAATATATCAATCGATCTTATTGTATGTTAATATATATCAACAATATGTATAGCATATACATATGAATCAATAAAATGATTTGAAAACCAGTGTCAATACTTAAGATTAAGTGAACTTAATATATATATATATATATATATATATATATATATATTAATTGGTTTGTACCTGATTATATAAAGATATAATCCTTTCAACGGTTGTTTCAGATATAGACTACAATTCTATATCTCTAAATTATCAAGTATTTACACAACTCGTGTGTACAACCGATATACTATTAGAATCACACAAATATCATATATATTATATGACAGTACCGATATCAATCAGTTAATATCAAACCAGTGAATCAATAATTGATTCTAGATTTCACAATTAAAATCACAATCAGTATCTGGTATTACAGACCAGATTACCCAGTTGAAATCGCAGTTGATTTCCAAATCAGTGTCTATTAATAGACCCGATTTTCTAAAAATTAAATCAAATTATTATGTGAAATCAGTGTCTAGAATTAGACCTGATTTCCACCGTTTTTTTTTTCCGAAATCAGTGTCTGGAAGCAGACCCAATTTCCACAAATCCTTTTATTTCCAAGTTTGTCGCGATCTAAACCAGAAACCAAAACCAGAAAGTTCTTTTTGTAGAAAACGGTTTTAGAAAAAGATGGATTAAAGAAAAAATTGTTTTAAGATTGTTGTTTTTAATACGTAAAAACAATTTGGTTCGAATCTACAAAACATAACAAACAGAAACAAAACGTTAGGGAATCGAGGCCCGTGTTTCACACGATGTCCTTAAGAAAATTTTACCGTATATAACACCGTATGTGTATAGCGATTGTCTCCCAGGATACAACGATTCAACAGTGGAAGTGCGAAGCACAACCACTTTCAACAAACTCAAATCAGGTTCGAACTTACCAAGAACAGAGAAAAAAAAAAGAGAGAATAACAATTGCTCTGTAATTTCGTGATTCTAAGAATTGTGTTTTGTCTAGGTTTTTTTTTCTATATATATAGTCTAGATTGATTTGGAAATTACTTGATAACTATGTTTTAAATGATAAAGGAAATTTAATTAAAGAATAATCTTTTAAAAAAATTTATTCATGATTGATCATTGATTCTGATCACTTAGTGATCAAGTAAGTATTAGAATCCAAAACGAAAATAAAATATTTCCTTAATTCAATTAATTTCCTTAATCAAAAATGAAAATTACCATTCTTCCTTATCATTCATTTAAAACATTTGACTTAGGGAAAATAATTAATTATTTCCTTATCAATAAATTGATTTAGGAAAAAATAAATTTAAAATAGTAGCAAAATTCGGTTGTACTCTTACGGTCCAGCCGGAGCGACATTTGTATACGCATGACGTTTCCACAAAAATGTTGATAAACTACTATTATACAACTATTTATATACTACATATAAGGGTTTTACCCAACCGATGTGGGATGCATATTTTCCCTATACAAAGGGCTCACTTTGAGACTCAATGTCTCATTCACCCATTAATCGATTTGTGAGTTTGATTATACCACTTCGAAGCTCTCATAAAAGAGAATTTGAATATACATTGATCTTTCATTTTCATAAAACCGATTATACTCAAATATCCCTCTCAAACCTCAAGTTTATCATAAATTTTCCAACAGAGGGGATGTCAGCTGACACGGTGGTCTGTCCCTTTCTTTGGCCTGGCATTGTGCCTCCGAAAGTGGAGATCTTTTTGTGGCAATTGTTCATAGGAAGGATTTTGGTTAGTAATGTTTTGTTTAACTTTGGTATGTCACATATGGCTTCTAATGTTTGTCCTTTATGCGAGAGAGAGTCTGAGACCATTAATCATCTTTTTTTGCATTGTATGTGGTCATGGAAACTTTGGTCGATGGCTATGAGTTGGTGGGGAATTAGTTTTTACTACAGTGGTGATATTTCTAGTTGGATGGAAGGTTGGTTGGGTCTTTTTTATTCAAAGTCAAAGATTAGAGCTTGGAAAGTTTTGTTTTGTGTTGTGTGTTGGACAATCTGGGAATTTCGAAACAGTGTGGTCTTTGGAGGGAAGAATGTCGTCCTGTCTCTGGCTTTAGATTCAGTTTGCTTTTCGTGTGGCCCGGTGGTTTAAAAACTTCGGGGCTGGCTCTAGTATTGACTTAACCTTCCTTCTTTTAGATATTGAAGATAGGTGTGTTCACAGCCAATCTTTTAGGGTTATTAATCCTTGCTTCTGATGGCCTCCTATGGTCCATGATCTCACCTTTTATGTGGACGGTTCTGCTATGGGTAATACAGGTTTAGGTGGTATTGGCGCCTTGGCGGTGTCTTGCGTGATTTTAATGGCAAAGTCCTCTGCATGTTCTCGGCTCCGACAGGTTTTGTAGACTCTTTGAAGGTTGAAGTTCTAGCCATTCATAGGGCCTGTGCTCTAATTTCTTCCAGTATGTTATTATTGAATCGAAATATTTTCATCTTGAGTGACTCTAGATCAGTTGTTTCTTGGATTAATGGTGATGGTTTGGGCACTTATGGTTACTGAACTTTTTGTATGATATTAGACAGTTTCTTCTGTCAAGAAATTCTGTTTCCGTCAGATTCGCTTCAAGAAACTTTAATTCCTTGGCTGATAGTTTGGCTAAGGCTGGGACTGTTTTGATGGAAGAAAGACTAGAATGAGGGATCTAATGTTGTAGCTGCTTTGAAGAATTTTTAATGGGTTGCCTGTGCGTTTCTGGGGGGTACAATTGAGTTTCTTTGTTCTTTGAGGTTTTGTGGAGTTGATGCTGTCTCTGGACTCTTCTGGTGTGATTTCTCTTCATGTTTTGTCCAGTTGTTGTGTTTCTCTGGTTCTTGGTGGGGATTCTGCTTCGTGGTGTTGTTCTCTCTGTTTCTTGTTCTTGTCTAGGTTTTGGTTCTTCTTGGTGTTCCGGGCTTATGTCTGTAGGTTGTTTTTCTCTGTTTTTTGTAATGCCTCTATTGGCTTTCTTTTCTATTAATAATATAGCAGTTTCAAAAAAAAAAAAAATAGACTCAGGTTTTGTTACAAAACCAACGAAAGAAATAAAATATTTTTGCAGAATATTGTAAGTAGGTTTAAAGTGTTTTAACAGTCTGCAATTAGGTACCTAATAAATCAATGTGCTTTGTGACAATAAAGTCCATCTTCTATGTGAAAAAAGTCGAGGGAAAATTAACTTTTAGGCAAACACATTGATCTATCAATGTGCTTTGAGATAATAAAGTCCATCATCTTCTGTGATAAAAGTTATAGAAAAATTAACTTTGGGGCAAACACATTGATATTTAATACTAAATTTGACATACTGTACACAAATGAAGGAATTAAAGGTTAACAATATATCCTGTGGTAAGATGGTGGCTGATCTTATGACCAAAAGGATTATCTCTTGGAAATTTTCAGAGAGCATGTTACCACTATAGGTTTGAAAAACATCTAGACGGGTAGCTGGAACAGACGGTGTAAAAATATATTTAAAAAGATCTCAGGGGATGTCTAAGATGATCAAGAGATACTACTCTACCTGATAAAGTTATTGGTCGGAGAAAAGATAGAGGACATTAACGAGATAACAAGGATTATAACGTACCTTCTTGACTGTAAAATCTGATTATAGACATCAAGTTGAATCTATATAATATCGGGACGTATAGTGTAAGAATCATCAATAATTTGTATCAAGCAAGGGTGGACCCATATTAAGGTCAGGTGGGGTCAGTGCCTAACCTCAATTTTTTAAAAAAAAATCTATTGTGTTTATAATATATATATATTAACTAATGATACATAAAGGTATTGATTGTGCAGTGGGTAGTGTGACTAATTGATTGGATGACAACTGTTCAAATCTTAACTCTTACATTCTATTTGATTTTAATATTTTTTTATATCTTTTCTAATTCTTCCATCAAATTTTTATTTTCTTCTAAAATAAAATAATTGATTTTCTCTTTTCCGTTATTATCGATTTTTAAACTACATACAATTTATGGTTGCTTTATTCAATTTTATCATATATTAAATAATATATTATTATTTTTAAACTTTTATTATTTTTAATAGTTTTAATTTGACATATCTAACACATCACATTAATAAACCCTAAAATCTCAAATTATAATTTTATTATATTAAAATAATCCACATGTTATTATGATTTATTTTATTTTATCATTAGTGTTTTTTCTTTATTTTATAACTTTAATTTATTTAGAATCAACTAATCAAAAATTTTACCAATAATTAGAAGAATAACAAATTCAAAAACATGTCTAGTAATATTTATTAATCAATTATTTTGTATAAATTTAAACTAAATTCATTATAAATACAAATAAAATTTCTTATTATATAATTAAATTGTAATTTATGTTGTTTTCCTTGTTATTATTTATTTATTAATATTATGTTTTTTACTGCACATCACTTCTTAATCTAGTTGGTAATGCACATCTCTACCACATACGTGGTTAGGGTTCAAATCCCACCATTTACATAATACTTATATATATATATAAGAAATATTAGGAAGATTACCAAATATTAATATTCAGACTATTGACAAAACTATTTTAGCTTCTGAATCTTCTGATAACGACAGTGAAACTCCCGATTTTCAAGATTATATTCAGAGAATTACAACCAATGAAAAGACTGACAGTTATAACAAAACAAAATATTTTCATAATACTAAACCTTATTATCCAAAACCTACTCCTCCAGATTTGCAATATGAGGAAGTTGTCCCTTATAGAGCTTATACTGGAAATGCATGTTACCAATTTAATATTGATGGTTTATCTGAATATCAAATAATTACTGTTTTAAGACAAATGCACACTATTGGAGATATTTATATTAAAAAGCAAAACATGACCCATTCCGATGCAGTAACATCATTAACTACGGGTTTTGAGGGACAGCTTTTTGGTTGGTGGACTCATACCCTAAGTAGCCTTGCTAAGAGATCTATTATAGGACATACCAAAACTATAACAACTTCCACTCTTGTCCAGACAACTGACCCAACTGCTTTTGAATCATCTTCCACCCAGACATAACCACTACTACTACCTCTGAACCAAATGGCATAGATGTATTATATTATACCATTTTAATGCACTTTGTTGGAAATCCCAATATTAATCAAGGAAAAGAGTTTTCAAAAATTCAAAATTTAAAATGCAAAAAATTAAGCGATTTCAAGTGGTATAAAGACATTTTCCTAACTAGAGTTTTTCAAAGACCTGACAATGCCAATTCTTATTGGAAGGAAAATTTTATTTCTGGCCTTCCAAAACTATTTTCTAATAAGGTTAGAGACGAGATGGTTAGACAAATGGGGTGGTCTGATTGGTCTCAAATTGACTTAAATACTTGGACTTATGGAGAAATTATTGCTTCCATTAATACTGTTGCTCTTCAGTTATGTAATGACCTCAAACTTAAAATCCAATTCAAACAACAAAAATTAACCACTAGAAAAGAACTAGGATCCTGGTGTGAACAATTTGGTTTTGACAAATTACCTTCTCGTAAATCAAAAACTAAAAAACGACCTAACTGGGTTAAAAAATACCCTTACAGGATTGATAAGGATCACAAAGCTAATAAAAAAGGAAAAACTATATGGTCCCCTAAAAAATCCAAAAAATTCTCATCTAAAAAGAAAACTTATTATAAAAAGACAAACAAATGTTTTAAATGTGGGAAAGAATGACACTATACCAATAAATGTCCTGAACATAAAAAAAAGTTTAATAGTCTAGACTTAGATGACCAAACCAAAGAAAAAATCTTACAAGTTTTATATGTAGATTCTGATCAATCTGACAATTCTACTTCTTCTTCATCCTCTAATAATGAAATTTTAATTATCAATGAATCATCATCATCGGAATCAGAAACATCTTCCTCTGATTCTGAACCAGGAGCACAACCTTGCTTCTGTAAAGAAATAAATGTTCTTGACAAACAAGATTATTCATTAATCATTAGCATGATTGACAGTATTGAAGATCCAATTCAAAAAGCCCAGTACATCAGGCAATTACAACAAAAAATTACTTATGAACCAACCACCTCTAGTAATATTAACTCCTCTAATGGAACCACAAAACCTTTTAAAAACACCCCTTTCGAAACTCCTGATTTTAAACAAAATGTTTTAGGAAAATTCCAAACCAAATCTAGAAAAGTTACAATTCCAGATTTACAAAAGGATATTATTGATATTAAAGGAGAGATAAAGATATTAAAAACCCAAATACAAGAATTACAAATAAAAACCAGTTTAGAAAAAAAGGTTTTTGAAAAACCCCTTAAAAAACAAGCGAGTTTCAATAGTTCAGATGAATCGGACAAAGAGCCTGAAGATGACCAGAACCTTTTAAGTATAGGACAAATTAATACCATCCAAGAAGTAAGGATACAAAAATTGTTTGTTGAAATTGACATTAGGGTTGCCTCTAATTATAACATTAGGGCTACTGCCCTAATTGACACAGGAGCCGACTTAAATTGCATTGTAGAATCTCTTGTCCCTACTAAATACCTACAGTCTACCACAGAGGTTTTATACGGGGCTAATAAAATAAAATTAGATATCAATTACAAACTTACTAATGCCAAAGTTTGCAACAGTGGAGTTTGCTATAATAATGATTTTATTGTTGTTAAAACCCTTTCTCAAAATGTAATTTTAGGATTACCTTTTCTATACCTGATTTCTCCATTTAAGGTTATTGCTGAAGGAATCGTTACAAAATATTTAGGAAAGGAAATTTTGTTCCCTTTTGTCTTCCCTGTTCTAGTAAGAGACTTAAACGTTTTAAGAAGTAATAATATTTTCTCAGAAAACTTTAAAACTGCTGACAATTATATTGCCACACTGACTAGAAAACAAAATCAATTAAATTTTTTAAAGGAAGATTTGGTTTTTCAAAGACAAGAAAGACAAATTGAAAGATTCATCTCTCCAAGAGAAAATAAAGCTTTTAAAGAAAAATTAGAAAAAGAAGTATGTTCTTTTTTACCAAATGCTTTTTGGGATAGGGAAAAACATGTTGTTACCCTTTCTTATACCAAAGACTTTAATGAAAAGGGAATCCCTACTAAAGCTAGACCTATACAAATGTTCTCTAATTTAATAGATTATTGCAAAAAGGAAATACAAGATTTACTTGATAAAAAATTAATCAAGCCCTCTAAATCACATTGGAGTTGTCCTGCTTTCTATGTTCAAAAAAATACAGAAATAGAAAGAGGTGTCCCAAGATTAGTCATCAATTATAAGTCTTTAAATGATGCCTTGCAATGGATTAGATACCCCATTCCAAACAAATCAGACTTATTAAAAAAACTTTATGATTCTATTATCTTTTCAAAGTTTGATATGAAATTAGGTTTCTGGCAAATCCAGATTGCTGAAAAAGACCGTTATAAAACAGCTTTCGCTGTCCCTTTTGGATAATATGAATGGAATGTTATGCCTTTTGGCCTTAAAAATGCCCCTAGTGAATTTCAATGTATTATGAATAATATATTCAATCCTTATTCTAAATTTTCAATTGTTTATATAGATGATGTTCTGATATTTTCAAAAAATATTTTCAATTGTTTATATAGATGATGCACTGGAAGCATTTAAAAACATTTTTTAAAACTGTTAAACATCATGGGTTTATAGTTTCAGCCCCAAAAATTACTCTTTTTCAAACTGATATCAGATTTTTAGGACATAATATCAAAAGAGGAACTATTATCCCTATTCAAAGGAGTTTAGATTTTGCTGATAAATTTTCTGATGAAATAAAAGATAAAAAACAATTGCAAAGGTTTTTAGGATGTCTAAATTACATTTCCAATTTCTTCAAAGAACTCAGTATTATTTGTAAACCTCTTTTCCAGAGACTAAAAACAAATCCTCTTCCTTGGATCAGTGAACACACTAAAGCCATTCAAAAAGTAAAAAATTATGTTAAAAAACTACCATGTATGACAATTTGCCACCCTACTGCCCCAAAAAATGTTGAAACTGATGCTTCAGATATTGGATATGGTGGTATTTTAACACAAAATATTAATGACAAAGAATGCATTGTTAGGTATGTTTCAGGATCCTAGAATGATACCCAAAAGAAATATTCGACTGTCAAAAAAGAAATATTAGCAATTGTTTTGACAATTCAAAATTTTCAAGATGATTTGATTAATCAAAAATTTGTTTTAAGAGTAGATTGCCAATCGGAAAAATTCATTTTGAAAAAAGATGTAAAAAACCTTGTCTCTAAACAAATATTTGCTAGATGGCAAGCCCTTTTATCTGCTTTTGATTTTGATATTGAATATATTAAAGGGTCAGACAACAGTCTCCCAGATTTTCTGACCAGAGAATTTTTACAGGGTGACAAATGACAAGTTTAAACAGAGGGCGTGGTGGCCGAAGCCGTGGTGGCAGAGGCTCCATTAGACCTGAATCATCTGACAAAAGCATCGACTTATCAATATCGACTTATCATTCCTCCCCAAGAGGGAGCCATAAAGACAAATATGCAATCTCCCTAATATCTCAGCCCAGATCACCCCATCAACTACCTATCCAATTCCCTTTTTTGCCTCCTGCTGGGCCTTCCTCTAGTATAAGCCCAAGTCAAAGCCCTATTCATACAACAAATACTTTTTCTCCTTTGACAAGTGATAGCAGCTCTTTTAGAACCATTACTTCATACAAAATCAGCCCTCATTCTATTAAACAAGAAAAATTATTAGCCCATACACAGAGCTCCCAATCAGCCTTACCAATCATAAATTACCCGACTTATTCTTACATCAACAAACCTTTCTTTGATTGGTTTTGTGCTATAGAAGAATGTTTTCTTCTTGACCAATATTTTAAGGAGCCTAAAAAATTTGCGGATGTTATTATTAACCCGCTGTTTGGCAGGATTCCTGAAGACTTATCTAAGAGACATATATTTTATGAATTCATTTTGGTTGACACTGATTCAATTTTTATATCAGACGTTTTTGACAAAATAGACAAAGAAAGACTCAGTTTTTTCAAAATTTAAATTTCATATCAAATGCTCTGCGAAGCATAACTTTCCTCTCTTATTCCCACTTTGTAAATTTCTGAATCATAAATAAAGTTTGTACTTATTTCTGGAAATCATCTATTGTTGTCAGACTATTACTGATATCACTGTAAGCAACTATTCATTCATCTCTTTCATGATTCATTATTGTTTTCTGGTCTGAGTATATAGGCTAGAAACCCTGACCTATCCGTAAGCGGTTGTATTATACCGAATAGGATAAACTTGTGGTATAACAACGACACGTACTCGTTTGGACCATTGATTAATTGTTGATTTAAATTATCTTTTACATTTCTGTTATGTTCTTAGAATTGTTATATTTTATCCTGTGTATTCTATTTTATATTATCTTGCTCCGTTTTGGTATCAAAGCCTTGAGGCTTGTTGAAGAAGACCTATAGTTTAGTATTTCTAGGTGCAAAAGTCAGTAGATCTAAGGGTGTTTGTCGTTTGCTAGAGTGTTGTAGGCTGTTGGCTTATTGATCAGGCTGTGAGTCAAAACCTAGGGTTATAGACTATTCATCTTCTTTATCATGTCTGCAAGTAGTTCCAGACCCGGGATTGAGCCCGATGATATTAATATTGCACTGGACAATCTGTAGCTAATTTTGAGACAAACTGGGATGACAAAGATTTGATAAATTGGCAATTACCCAATATCCAACAAAATAGTATTTATAAAAAGACACTTTTGGATTTCAGAACACTATTGGGTCAAAAGACTAAAGAAATTAATGTTAAATTTCAAAATAATACTTTTTCGACAAATCTTTTAAATAAAAACAGTTTGACTCATTATAACAAAATTGGTTTTAATGATCTACATATTGACAGTGTCCAAGTAGGTGTAAAACCCCTTTCAAAGATTGGTTTAAACAATTCTTTATTAATTGTTTTAAGAGACAAAAGAATTACAGACTATAAAGAATCCATTCTTGGAATGGCAGAAACATCTTTGACTTATGGACCTATTTATTTTCAAGTATATCCGAATTTTACAATTGCTTTAAACACTGATGAACATAAAGAAAAAAGTTTGGTTATTGACATTCAAACCCACAATTATAAATTTATTGAAAAATCTGGCCCTTATAAGCTAGTTTATAGAGTCAATTATCGTGTTTTAACCTCTGGTCTTATACCCAGTTACATACCACCGTCGGTTCCTGCCGGCCAGACTATATGTTTTAATGCTTCACCATCCGTTAATGTTCTTGTTCATGTTCCTGTCAAGTGGAAAAATATTAAATTCCCTGATGACTGGGTAAAGGAAAAGGTTGACCAATCTTCTTATAAACCACCTATGAGAAATCTCCATGACGTAGTCACTGAGCAAGATGGAACACTTAAAATATCTTTTAGAAGAAGCCTATCCATTAGAGACAATGACAGTGACCACTCCAGATCTTTAAATGACTTCCAGACTGCTAGACATTCCCTTTCTAGTTTATCCAGACAAAATATTGCCAGACAAATACCTAGCCTAGCTCCCAAACAAACTACCAACTTATTTCCTACCCCAAATTATGACGCAGAAGAAGAATACAGTGAACCTGTTAACCTAACACAAAGAAGAAGGAGGCTCAGGCCCAAACCTGAAAGTATTACACATGTGACCCATGTTCAAAAAACCCCAGAACAGATAGCCCAACCTATTCACTCCTATGACCAAGGCCAAACTTCACCAACTCCTTCTCAGGTTTAAACTGAGATATTGGAACCAGAACCACCTATTAGAACCATAAATGTCACAAGTAAAAATAATTTTGATTTCCTTATTGCAGATTACTATTCCTCCCAAAATCAATCCTTAAGGGAAAAATATGAGAAAAACTATTCTCAAAATAAAAGAAACCAATTTCATAAAAGATGGATTGACAGCCTTAACCACCTCGACCAAAATATTTCTTTCTTTGATTGGTATATAAATAGAAAAAAAATTAAAAATAATTGTTCTGTTATTAATCGACAAAATCTTAGAACCTATAAAACTAAAAAAGGAGATGAAAAACAATTACACCTTCCTCCTAGGGATTTCGAAATTAATATGCCTAATGATGACACTCCATCAGGAGTAAATACAACAAAATGCACTCATTTTATTCTATTTGATGAACCTATGTCCCATACCACACCTTCATCATCACACCAAATTGGATTAGTAATGAGGCAAGGTAACTATACTAATTTTTTCCTTAATTCCATTGGAGAACAATTAGAGAAAATTGATCTAAACTTATCCCATACCAGTATCTCACCTACTAGATAGGCCATACCACCACAAGTCTTTGTTCCCTATGAAACTCCTGTCTTTTCCGGTAAAGGGAAAGAGAAAATCATAAAATCTGAACCTATATTATTCCCTGACCATACTGGTATTGAAAAATGTTTTGATACTCTTATCGATGAAACAGAACTCCTTAAAGCCCTTGAAGAAAGATTAGGAAGATTACCAAATTTATCCCACCATTCAAGAAACCAAATTGGTAGGGCGCTTTTAAAGTTTTTGTCAAAATAGATAAACCAGGAAAGGGAATTTCCTGGGTTTTGTCCGTAAAGAAATTTAGTCCATGCATCAATATATATATATATCTTGTTTTTAATTCTTTTTAAATATAAGAATAAAAAAATCAATTTTGTTTAAAAAAAAAATTATTTTACTATGATCTCAATTTTTCAGTATTTTTTTTAGTATAGTTGTTATTTTGTTTAAGTGTCCCACCTGGTTAAATTCCTGGATCCGCCACTGGCATCAAGGAAGGCCTTTGGTTGGCCTAGAAGGAAGTACTTGACCGAAATTTCAGACGCATGTCAAGTTTTAGGATTGGCAGAAGTCGCCTTTAGTTACTAGGTTCAGATAGATTTTTCCTAGCACAAGAGTTTCGATACCATTTTAATATTTTATAATGAAGTCACCGGATTTATGTGCAGTCAGATTTCTAGCTTCGGCTTGGGTTTTGTTTGGCTGTTCTTTGCTTTCTTGCCTATGTGTTGCTTTGTTTCAAGTGAGTCTGTCTTGGTTGGCTCCTTTAATAAATTCTGCCGTTTTCAAAAATAGAAAATAAAAAAAATAAAGTCATATACACATAGGTTCATAACCGTATTCTAAAGGTAGTTTGTAGTCATATGCAAAACTTATTATGCATTTGATCATGTGGGAGATGAAAGAATACATTATCAAAATGCAAGTGGCCTGGCATCCTTTAAACTCAGATAATCTATCCATGGAATCAACTGTCATTGTCTCTCCCATAATTAATTTCCAAACCAATATTGTTCAAATTAAAAATCAAACAACATATATAATTGGAATTTCACATAATATGTAACGAAAACGATTGAATTTTACTGCTTGAGATTTCGCTGTTACTCATATCAAGGAATCTAAACTTAATTTACACTAATTAAAATCAGAATGTATAAGAAGAAAGATGGAGAAACTACGAAATAGAACATACTTGAACCACCAAAACAAATATATGAGAATGAGTTTGATGATAACCAATGAAAAAGAGAAAACCAGACATTACTTACCTGTTAACGTTGGATGGTTTATGGTTATGATGAAAGAACATACAACAGGACATGACTGAAGTGTCTTCGATGAATCGACACATAAGTATTTATACAGTTGGAATCCATGGATGTTTTGGAAATCTTTTTATTTATTTTTGAGTGTTTAAGTAGACCATGCTACTCAAATCAAAACCTACGAATATTTACTAAAAATACAACATATGAATTTACATCATTTAACATAGGTTGCATGGGGCTCTACTTACGTCCAAAAGAGTTCTTCCCACACCCAACTTTTGAATAAAAATTTTATTATTGAAGTTGTCCATTAAATAAATTACTTAAAATATATCATTATTTGATATAAAACAAAGTTACTCTCAAGACTCCACACCCATATATATACCCACCTCATCATAAACCCTAATATATATTCTATTCAAAATTGAAACTAATTTATTCTATCATACGCAGGTACGTAACTAGGATTAAATATTAGGGTGGACTGATTTTTTTTTTTAACCGATCATTAACAATGAGAAAATTGTATTAATTAAAAATAAAGATACATCTAGTCAAGAGAACATAACGAGACTTACCCCGTAAATGTATAATATAAATAATTACATTAATAAAATTTGTAAAAAAAAATGAAAACAAATTATAAAATAAACATAAAATGCAAATAAAATATGATTTTTCAAAGATCAAACTTATAAATTATGAAATTAGGATCAATAGCACTAGTAATCTCATATACAATGTTTTTATATTATAACATTAGTTTGATTCATTCGAAATATACAAATACAATACTAATAGAAATCTAATTTGTTACTTTCTACAAAATAAAATTTATTTAATTATTATATTAGTTTAGCTATGATGGAACATTCACATCATTTAGGGAAATAATCATACATTTATATTACGATTTACTAATAAATCTAGAAACAAAAGAATAATTAAAATCCAAAAAAAAAAAAAAACCTTCAACCAAAACAACATGATATTCAATAAAAAAATATACTTAGTTAATTAGTAAATTTTAAATTAGAATAATTAATAATTAGATTACCTCTAAATTTTCATAAACTAAAAAGTGTTGTAATTCTAAAATTTCAATACAAAACAAAATATTTAAATTCACAATATTTATAAAAGTATACTTAATTAAAAGATCAACTCTTGATGTTGATGTAAAGATTCGACTAAATTTAAGTAAATTTATAATTTTGGGGAACAGTGAGAGAGGGAATAATTAAAAAGAAAGTATTATATATATATATATATATATATATATATATATATATATATATATATATATGGAATTGCAAGAAATGATAAAAAAAATTATTGAGTTATTGTTTTTAGTCTAAAAGTTATTTTTAACTATAGTTAGCATCTTTAACTTTGAAGTGACAAGTATGCCTTCATTTTTGTTTTATTAGATCCAATATTTCCCATCCAAATTTTCACTTATCAGTGTCTTCACCTCCAATACTTTTTTACGCTCCGTAGACTTTATTAAGTTCATATTTAATTTGACAGTTGAAAGACATTGATTCCAAATTACAATTCCAGTAGTGTTACATGTTACATGTTACATGCCAGTTGAAAATGAAATTACACGTCAGTTGAAAATGAAGTTACATGCATGTTCAAAGATAATTTCATTCCAAATTAAAACTTCGGCATTTTTACATGTTACAAGTTACATGCCAGTTGAAAATGAAGTTACATACCTATTCAAAAATAAATTCATTCCAATTTAAAACTCCAGTATTGTTACATGTTACAAGTTACATACCAGTTCAAAATGAAGTTACAGGTCTGTTCAAAAATAATTTCATTCCAATTTAGAACTCCAGTATTGTTACATGTTACAAGTTACAAGTTACAAGTTACAAGTTACATGCCAGTTGAAAATGAAGTTACATGCCAATTGAAAATGAAGTTACCAATAACATTTATGACAACTTGATACCCGACGTTGACAGAAGTAGTCACGACGATGAAGATTGCAATCATGTATTAGAGATGACGTTTTAATTGTTTATTATATTAGCAATGTCGTTTTGAAATGATATGAGAATTGAATTCCAGTAATATTACATGCTAGAAGTTACATGTCAGTTGATACTGAAGTTACATGCTGGTTAAAAGTAAAGTAACATGTCAGCGTATTTAATCACCACATTTGGAATATTGATTTCATTCACAATTTCAGTAATGTTACATTCTAGAAGTACATGCCAGTTGATACTAAGGTTACATGCTAGTTCAAATGAAGTTACAAACCAGTTTATTTAATCACCACATTTGGAAGATTGATTTCATTCACAATTCCAGTAATGTTACATGCTATAAGTTACATGCTATAAGTTACATGCCGGTTGATACTGAAGTTACATACTAGTTAAAAAGGAAGTTACATACCTGCTTATTTAATCATCATAATTGGCAACTTCCACAGTGAAAGATGTAAATGGCAATCAATCATCAAACCAACTTCCACAGTGAAAGATGTAAATGGCAAATATTTGAGCTTGTAAACAATATAAAAAGATGGAAATTATTTCATTAAAAACATGAAAATCCAATAAGTAACTATATATACAATTGGATTGAAACCAAACACCACAAACTTTACTATCATTGATCATAGTATCAAAAAATTAGACATGAAATACTTGGTGGACATTTTGTTTTACTATTCCTCTATCATCAGGTGCTTTATATATCTCATTGATCATAATTTGTTTATTACTGCTCTATCATTCAGTGCTTTATATATCGCATTGCTCATAGCCTGCATATTCACCGAGTACTCTATTAATCAAGTACCATAAAAAAAACCCGATATCCTAACTACTACAAAAAAAAAACCATAATATTTAACAAAGAAAACATGTAAAAGTAAAAGATTTTACAAAAAAAATACAATGAACCCAAAATATCAATTCAAATTGCCCATCTTATACTAGTTAGATTAGATGGATAACACCTAAACAAGAAAGCAATAATTGTGACTCCAATTTATAACCCAGTATATGTTTATTCAAAATTCAAATTCATTACCAAAAAAAAAAAAACCCAACAAGACATCAACAAGAACACCAATATCAATAAGAACAATGCTTATTAAACTTAGAAATGAGAGATTAATTGGTTGTAATAACATAGAAAAACAAATTAATAAATAATAGGAGACTTGTAAATCACCCAACAAACAAAAACACTAGAGACCAACTCAAACAAACAAAAATCACAAAAAAGTACACACCATATGAACTACACTCTATGTTAATTTTGTTTTCATTCAATTACGGATATCAAATCATGTAATAAGAATTTTAAATACACATTCATTGTGTGAACAGATTTCTATAGTCAACAACCCAACACAAAAAAAAAATTGTTCTAGTTTTCTCTTCTCAAATACGATTTTTCTTTTATCAATTTACAAAAATATGAGGATTTTTCTCATGCCCCATTACACTTATTCATTAACTAATCATCTTTCCCTTAACTATACTAACATCAAACTGTAATTTTCAAATCAACAATACGCATAAACCAAATTCAATACCCAAATTTTTTTAAAAAATATATACCTTAATTAAAAAGACCCATAAATTAAAATATATGGAACTATGAAATACTAAAAAATTTAAAAACAATATGTAAAAGTGATTAATTGTTGTATTAGGTAATAACTCACTTGAAGATCGAAAAGTGGTTTTCCATTTGAACACAGAATCGGTCGCGGCGTTGACGGGTTCTAAGTGAAGTCGAGGTTGAGAGAAAAACGGACAAGACAAATTTTGGTGTTGACGGGCTTGAGAGGAAGGTCGTTGCCGGTGGCAGCCTCGACGGGACGTCGTGCAAGGGAGCGACCGATGGTCTCTTTTTCCTTTTCTTTTTCTTCTCCTATTTCTTTTCTCTCTCTCTCTCCCTTGTTCTGTCATAAACCCTAACAACAACATAAACTTTTTTCTTTTCTCATCTCAATTAATTTAGGGGTAATTTTATCCAAAATAGGTCAAATGTGATGAAAACAATAAAAAATATTTTCATGGCTAAAAAATAGTAAAACCATAAAAATTTTAGCTCTTTATGAATTCACCCATATATATGGAATTGCAGGAAATGATCAAAAAGTTTATTGATTTATTATTTTTAGCCAAAAATTTATTTTTGATTATAGTTAGCTTCTTTAGCCTTGAAGTGACTAGTATGTCCTTACTTTGTCTTTTCTCCACCCAAAATTTTTCCCCAAAAATTTTGAGCTCTTATTTTTTGAAATCCTCCATTTTTTTGTTTCAAATTAGATATTCCTCTCTCTCTCTCTCTTTCTTCACGAAATTTCTGCTCACGGAATTTTTGGTCACAATATTTATGCTCGTTCACTTCATCCACTTTGTTCTGCTCGGGTTCATCCACTTCGGTCTGCTCGTCCACTACCAGGGCAAATTTCTGATCGTTCTTCATTCTTTGTGTGTGGGTCTCTCTCTCTCTCTCTCTCTCTCTCTCTCTCTCTCTCTCTCTCTTCGTTCAACGTAGAAAATCTGCTCTCATGAGAGATCAGGTATTCCACTTCGTTTTGCTAGTTAAACTTTTCTGCTCATGTAAATTCTTGGTCACCACTGCTAATTTCTGGTTGTTCAATGGATCTCCTTCATTCTTTGATCCAAAACCCAGCAAAAAATTGTCTCAGAATACATCTCTCTTGTGAAGTAGATCCGGAGCCAAACGACGTTCTTCAAAGGGTGTAAAATTAGTAATGATGTTTTCATTCTTATATGTATGGGTGAAATACTATATTTCGTATTGTAGACTTTATTAAGTTAGATTCCATTATTGAATGAATTTATTTTGAAGACCAAATCCAGTATTGAATAAATTTACATGTAGATCGATCAGTATTGTTACATGCTCGAAGTTACATGCCAATAAAATTTGAAGTTACATGCTAGTTGAAAATAAAGTTACATGCTAGTTGAAAATAAAGTTACATGCCAGTTGAACATGACTTACAGAGTTGATGCTGAAGTTACAAGCTACAAATTACATGTCAGTTGCTACTAAAGTTACATACTAGTTAATAATGAAGTTACATGTCAGTTCATATAATCACCATATTCTGAAAAGTGTTTTCATACACAATTCCAGTAGTGTTACATGCTATAAGTTATATGGCAGTTGATACTGAAGTTACATGTCAGTTGATAATGAAGTTACATGTCAGTTCATTTAATCAGCATATTTGGAATATTGATTTAATTCACTATTCCATTAATATTACATGTTAGAAGTTACATGCCAGTTGATACTGAAGTTACATGCTAGTTAAAAATGAAATTACATGCCAGCCTATTTAATCAACTAATTATGAAGAGTGTTTTCATACACAATTCCAGTAATGTTACATGCTAGAAGTTACATGTCGGCTGATACTAATATTACATGATAGTTAAAAACAAAGTTATATGCCAGCTCATTTAATCACTGTAATTGGAAGATTGATTTCGTTCACTATTCTAGTAATGTTACATGCTAGAAGTTACATGCCAGTTGATACTAATGTTACATGATAGTTAAAAACGAAGTTGCATGCCAGCTTATTTAATCACTATAATTGGAAGACTGATTTCATTCATTATTCCAGTAATGTTACATGCTAGAAGTTACATATCAGTTGATACTAATGTTACATGATAGTTAAAAACGAAGTTACATGCCAGCTCATTTAATCACTATAATTGGAAGACTGATTTCGTTCACTATTCCAGTAATGTTACATGCTAGAAGTTACATGCCAGTTGATATTGAAGTTACATGCTAGTTAAAAATGAAGTTATATGCTAGCTTATTTAATCAACTTATTATGAAGAGTGTTTTCATACACAATTCCAGTAATGTTACATGTTAGAAGTTACATGCCAGTTGTTACTGAAGTTATATGATAGTTAAAAACGAAGTTGCATGCCAGATCATTTAATCACCATAATTGGAAAACTGATTTCATTCACTATTCCGGTAATATTACATGCTAGAAGTTACATGCCAGTTGATATTGAAGTTACATGCTAGTTAAAAATAAAGTTACATGTCAGCATATTTAATTAACTCATTATGAATAGTGTTTTCATACACAATTTCAGTAATGTTACATACTAATGTTACATGCTATTTAAAAATGAAGTTACATGCCTGCTCATTTACTCACCATAATTGGAAGACTGATTTGATACACTTCAAAGAATAAAATTTGAGTATCGTTCATTTCATACACTTCAAAAACAACGATGATGCATTTTTTGGACTTGTTTTTTGCTTTGAAACTATATTGTTTAACAAGTGTAGCTTTTAGGCATGTTTTTGCCATAACAAGTTTCTTATCAGTTGAAGATCATTGCAAGTTTTTTATCACTTGACTAACACTAATGACAAACCATATTCATTCAATTATAACACACCCAACATTCATTCTAAGAGAAAGAAAAATAACAAATAGGTAAATAGAGTTCTTGATTGATTTGGGATGCAATAACAAGTCAACTATTACATTGTACTACATTATAATTATCAATTTGTTGGCATACAATTTTAAAAGAAATATCAAGTTCCATATCTTTTCTAGAAAGGGGTATGATTTTTTACCTCATCCCCAATTACAGTTTTCAAACAACGAACATGCCGTATGAAACATCACAACTTGAATTGTCTTTTTGAGGAGGACACTTCTTTTTTGAGCCCAATCATGCCACATGAAACATCTTTTAGGAGAATCTGAGAGGTATTCGAAATATCCAGACTTATGCATATATGGTTGGAACGAATCAGTGAAGTACACTGTAAGAAAACAATTAAAATCTGAAAATTGGAAACAAAGTAGAATTGTGAGAATAATGCTCTTTACGGTCTCAAGAACAATCAGAATTGTTGTTACCAAATAATTACCAACTATAAAAATTGGAAACAAAGTAGAATTAGCACTAGCATTGTAGTTACCAAATAACCAAGATGAACTTCTAATCATCAAAACTCCACTAATATTTGAATCACGAGAAGACAATCAATTAATACAAGTTACAACCAATTAATACAACCAAATTTATTAACTGAAAATGACAAACTATTTTAAAAAATGGCAGACTAAACTGTTTTATTTAAAACATAACCATTGTCTATAAACATTCATAAATCTCAGGTTTTTATAAAGAGAAAATTCATGTCAATAATAGGTAATCAAAATTACTTTAATTGAGATATTAAATTAACGTATACATAATCTACTTTAATTTTGGTACTTCATACTTGATATAAGGTTGCATTTCGTATAAACATTTTATCAAACAACTTAAATGCATTACCTCTCTAGATAAGTTTTCATATGCATCTATAAGAACATTCTGGTCATCAAAGGGCTCTCACGAGGTGTTCAAATTCTAATACTTAGATGCATTCTAGAAATATAAAACAGATCCAACTTAAATTTTAAGACGATAAATGAAAACAAATATATCATAAACTCTATAGTATTAATTTGATTGTTAACAATCAAGCACAACTAAAACATGTCCAATAACAAATACAAAATTTGTGTTCAAGAGAGCAAAACACAAATTTCAGCTGGGTTTAATCCTATTATTTGAGCAAAACACATATTTGAGCAAAACACATTTTAAACTCCTCATTTTTCTATCTACATTTCTTCACAAACCAAGGGTTAACAAGAAAAAACACAAACCTAAGGCAAAGCACAAACCCAAAGCAGGGGATTAAATTCCATGATACAAACCAGATTTGAAGATCGACGAACGAAGGCGACGGTGACGGCGTTGACGAACAAGAGAAACTGATTTGGTGAGAGGTCTGGCAGATTCGACGATCTAGAGCAATGGATTCGATGACCAACAGTAGCAAATTCGGCATGAGGTCCGACGGATTCGATGATAGCGGCGACATCGACGGTAATGGCGGCACCAACGAGAGGTTCGACGAACTGATCTTTTGTTTTCTCTTTTTCTCTTTCTTTCTCTCTTTCTTTTGTTTTGCAATTTAACTTAACCCTGACAAATAAAAAAAACAGAACGATTGAACCTCATTTTTTGTTCAAATTTCAAATTTAGGGGTATTTTTGTCTAAAAATGATAAAAAATGATAAAAACAATAAAAAATATATTGATGGCTACAAATAATAACCTGGTAAATTTTTTAGTTACTTATGTATATATATATATCATGCTTCGTGATTTGTGAAGACTAAAGAAAGTTTGGAACAAATACAAATACCTCTTACATAGTTACATCATAAAAGTATATAACTACACAACTACAACTTTATTTAGATATATTAATTTATTTATTTATTACTTTTCATTTTTTTTTTTTTGGAAAGGCTCAAGCTCACCCTAGCCAAAGCCTAGGTCCATCTCTGAACATACGTAAATACAATTTTGATCTATGAATTAACAATAGAGATAATTTATGAGTGGGAGGATAATGAAAATAATTATTTTTTCTCTTACATTTCAAAAATAATTAGGGTATTATCACTAAAGTCTTTACTTTTTCACGAATTGTCACTTTTTAAAACGTCTTTATCATATTAGTTACTTTAGTCTCTTGTTTTTTTTCAAAATACATCACTGTAGTCCATTTGACCAAACAACTAATGCTCAACTATAACAGAATATATAAATATTATAATAACATGAATAAAAGAAGTCAGTTTTTCATTCTATAAATATTGATTTATTAACATCGGTACGCTTATAGCATGTGAGCAAAACATCCAAGATTGTAGGATGTATTCTCAAGTTGAGTATATGAGTGGCATATACAGAAGAATTCAGTTTGAGACGTGCAATCTAAAGAGTCCGTAGAGAGCATTTAAAGTTGTGTACTTTGTTTGTGGTTAATCTAAAGTTGCGGTCCATTCTGTAATGTATGGTGATCTTATCCTAGACTACTTATGTAGTGACGTGGGAATGAAGGCACTTTATGTGATGAATTCATATAGGACATGGTCACGATATATATGAATCTCTCACCAAGATCCGTTAAATGAAAAGATTCATGTATATCGACAAATGATGATTGTATATGGGTGACCTTAATCCTGGGTGTCTTACAGACTCTTTCATGTTGGATTGTGACTTTTGACATACCATGGGTGAAATCAGAGTAAGATTTCCGATCAATAACTCTGCATCTTAGAGTCACAGTTTAGCTTGTGGCTGGAAATGTTCATACACAATAGAGGAATCCACTCATTCTTGCGAGAAGTATAGGAGTAGTTCTCTTAAAGGTTGATTCGGGGCTTGAACGATTAAAAGCGCTCTCCTTCTTCCTTAATGGAAGACAAGATATAATTTTTCATTAGAGAACCAATGGTACATAAAGGAAAAGATATAATTAGAGAGGTATAACGGACTGTATGACCTTACTCTAATTATGAAATACTCGTGGATGATCGTACCATATATAATAGTTATATCGATAAAAACTGATATTTTAGTTTGTGTAATACATCTGCAGTTTCGAGAGTACAGTCTCGGGTTTTTAGTGGAGTAACTCCGAGGTTAACAATCATGGAATATTAATTAAAGAGTTTAATTAATATTTCTAAGTATTATTGGAGCTCAAAACTGTGGGTCCATTAGGTCTCCTAACTAGCCCTTTATGATTATTAATCACAGGGGTCATGGTTAAATTAATTGGATAGTCAAATTAATTGTGTTACAAAAATGATACAAATAAATTCAGGGAACTAATTAAATAATAAGATTATTTGATTAGTATGTTAATAAGTGAATTATACTAATAATTAAAAATTGTTTATTATTTACTTATTAATAGGAGGTTACAAGTTCGAATCATGACTAAAAAAAAGGATTAGAAAATTAAAGGATTATTTTAATCCTAAAGGTCATAGGTTCAGGTCACGGGTTCAAATCCTAGTGGTGACCAAATTCAAATAGGATTTAGAATCCTGTTTTGACTTGGACTACTAAACCCTAGGATCCCGATATATATAAATATATACATATCAGAAAACAAAAGGAATAAAACCTAAAACCTAATACAAAGAGAGAGAGAGAGAGAGTAAGAGAAAAATAGGTTTTATCTTGTTCTTCTCTTGGGAGCCTGCCATACACATAAGTAGAGGGTAAGGTGTTGTCTTCTTGTTCTTCTGTAACCTCCATCCAGTCATGTCTGTATCCATGACGTGCTCACACACAAGTTATCAGATCGCGGATCATATCTTACAAGGCTTGGTGGTAAAATCAGAATCAAAGTTTCAAGAGAACAATCAGGTATACTTTAAGTTTTTTTTTTTTTGCTTGTATATACAAAGTTCTGTTCCAAAAATAATTTTCTAAAGATTTTTTTTTGAAATCTATACATATTCTACTGCTCATTTTTCATTAAAACCATAAACTTTTCCTACAGTTAAAAGCCACAAGTTCAAACTAGCTTAGCTACTCTAACTCATTATTGAAGGTTTGTTGATTTAAATGTAATATAATTTGTTTAAACTAATTTAAAACTGTTTATATAATTTATAATAAACTGACATATATATATATATATATATAAAAAATTAAAATAAACTCATACGTACCTAATTTAAAATTTATTTATATTTAATAATAATATATAAAAATATATTTAAAAAAATGAAAAATAAAATAACAAAAGAAAAGAAAACCCAAAAAATCCAACCAATCAAATCCCCGTAAATTTTTTTATTTCTTTCTTTTTTTGGGTTTTTTCCTTTTCAAAAAATAATTATTTCAATTTGATTAAAAAAACCCAGAAAATCAAATCTCATAAATTGAATAGGGAAAAAAATCAACAACAAAATAAAGAAAAATAAAAAAAAAATCAATCTCTGATAGAGGCGTTTTAATTTTTTTCCGACTATTATTGAAACTAGAGAGACGAAAATAAAAATTTTAAAATAAGGAATTAAAGTGAATAATATAGTAAATACGTTTAAAAATGTAACAGTTTGTGAAAATGTAAATACTTTAGTGTTAATACCCCTTTAATATTTGGACAATCAATGTGTTGTCTTGGCTCTTATATTTGTATTCTCCATCACTACTTCTGCTCTTCAATGGCCAGAGCAAAAGCTCCCTAAGAAGTTTAGAGTCTATATCTTGATGATACTGTAGTCATGATTTTGAAAAGAAAGAAATGAACTTAGTTGATGAAATGCAGCATAAAGCTGTTGGAAAATTTGTGACAAACTACCGATTTGAGAGGGTTATTTGAGTATGGTCGGTTTCATAAAAATTAAAGATCAATGTATATTCGAATTTTCCTTCGTGAGAGCTTCGAAGTGGTATACTCAAACTCACAAATCGATTAATGGGTGAACGAGAAATTGAGTCTCAATGTGAAACCCATTGTGTAGGGAAAATATGCATCCCACATTGGTTGGGTAAAATATTTATATTTGGTATATAAGTAGTTGTGTGATAGTAGCTTATCAACATGTGTAAGGGCACGTCCTGCGTCCACGAATGCTGCTCTGGTTGGACTATGAGAGTACAATCGAATTTTTGCTACTATGTTGAATTTAATTTTTCCTAAATCAGTTTGTTGATAAGGAAAGAATTAATTATTTTTCCTAAGTCAAACGTTTTAAATAAATGATAAGGAAAAATGGAAATTTCCATTTTTGATTACAAAAATTAATTGAATTAAGGAAATAATTGATTTCCGTTTTGGATTCTGATACTTACTTGATCACTAAGTAATCTTAATCAATGATCAATTTTGGATTCTGATACTTACTTGATCACTAAGTGCTCAGAATCAATGATCAATCAGGAATAAATCTTTTAGAATATTATCCTTTAATTAAATTTCCTTTATCATTTAAAACGTAGTAATTAAACAATTTCCAAATTGATCTCTTTGACTTTGGTTACATAAAAAAAAACCCTAGTCTACACTTCTAGAATTGAAATCATTATTGCACTCACGAAATTAGAAGTCTTTTTTTTTTCTTCTCTCATTCTCGGTTTTCTTCTTCGGTGCATGGTAAGTTTGAGCTTAATTTGAGTTCGTTGATAGTGGTTGTGCTTCGCATTTCCACTGTTGAATCGTTGTATTCTGGGAGACAATCGCTATACACATACGGTGTTATATACGGCGAAATTGACTTAAAGACACCGTGTGAAACACGGGGCCTCGATTCCCTAAGATTTTGTTTCTGTTTGTTATGTTCTGCAGATTCGAACCAGAATGTTTTTGGCGTATTACAAACAACAATCTTAAGACAATTTTCGTTCTTTAATCCATCTTTTTCTAAAAACGTTTTCTACAAAAAGAACTTTCTGGTTTTGGTTTATGGTTTAGATCGTGACAAACTTGGAACTAAAAGGATTTGTGGAAATTGGGTCTGCTTCCAGACAGTGATTTCAAAAGAAAAAAAACGGTGGAAATCGGATCTAATTCTAGACACTGATTTCACATAATAATCTAATTTAATTTTAGAAAATCGGGTCTATTAACAGACACTGATTTGAAAATTAATTGCGATTTCAACTGGGTAATCGGGTCTGTAATATCAGACACTGATTGTGAAATCTAGAATCAATTATCGATTCATCGGTTTGATATCAACTGATCGATATCGATGCTGTCATTTAATATATATGATATTTGTGTGATTCTAATAGTATATTGGTTGTACACATGAGTTGTGTAAATACATGATATTTTAGAGATATATAATTGTAGTCTATATCTGAAACAACCGTTAAAAGGATTATATCTTTATATAATCAGGTACAAAGCAGTTTATATATACGAGTATATATATATATATATATATATATATATATATTAAGTTCACTTAATCTCAAGTATTGACACTGGTTTTCAAATCATTTTATTGATTAATATGTATGTGTTATATATATTGTTGATATATATTAACATACAATTAGATCGATTGATATATTAGTATGTGTACTAATATGTGTGGAACTAAATAATACAAAATTTTGGTCAATCAAAAGACAGTATTATTGTTTGATATCAGTGTTAGATATCAATTGGAATAAATTGGCTATATTATTATATAATCTTACCAAGTACCAGCACTGTTTTATAAATATACATATTATATTTAAAGTGCTAGAATAGTGTTTGATACACTGTATTTGATATATCAGTTATTGATATATTGTTGTGCACTGGAGTTGATATATATTAACAAACTGATTGTGTTATATCAGTATCTGAGATTGTTATATATATATACTGGATGTGATAGATCAATGGTTTATATCATTGTATATATGTGGTTCAAAAAAAAAGGTTTGGTTTTCTATGTAAGATGACTGCCAAATCAACTATGAACCTGAGCGTGGCTCAAGAGAATCCGGTGGTCAACCCAATTGTGGGTCAGTTGACCGACTCGATTGTTAACCCTTTTATGGGTCAAATGAATACCCAAACGATGAATTCGTCTGTGTCTCCGGTTTCAGTTATGATGAATCATATGGAGAAACAAGAGAAATTCAGTGGTATGAATTTCAAAAGATGTTGCTCTGACTGACCACATTGAATCTTGCGAGATTCTTAATTGATGAGGCTCCTAAGACCAACGGTGGTAACGAGTTGGATATGTAAGTTTAAAATGGTGGCTATTGTCAAAATCAATTATTTGAATTTCAAAATTGTAATTATCAATTTCATGATGATTTATTTCAATTATTAATTTCGGATTAATTGAAATATTAAATTTTGAATTCAAAACAAACTGATTTGACTTTAATGTTGCCAATTTTAATGAGAATTAATTTTCATATTAATTCATTTGATCTCCTCATGATACTATGGTGGATAAATCAAACATGAACTCGAGCGTTCCACTAGAGACTTCAAATGATAATCCAATTGTAGGATTAGACACTTCGGGTGTTAATTCTTTGCTTGTGAACGAAGTGCCTATTGTGTTGTCAAGTGTGGCAATATTGACTTCGGCCATCAACTTATTCGTGAGAAACATGGTAGAACCGGTGATGAGCCAGTGTGTGAGTCACACGAACTTTTAGTGGTGGTAGCAAAAGATATTGTTTTGTTTGACCACATTGAACCCAGCTGGGTTCCTGACTGAAAAAGCTCTTAAACCCAATTGTGGTGAAGGGCGGGGTGTTCAGGTATGAAATGTTATTGATGCATGGAACCATTCGGATTTTTATGCTGAAACTACATACTGAACGGGCTGTCAGATTCGTTGTATAGCGTATATTCTTTAAAAGAAAACCAGCCAAAGAACTGTTGGAGTCGTTAGACCGGAAATACAAGACTGAAGATATAAGATCCAAAAGGTTTGTTGTAGGCCGGTTTCTTGATTACAAGATGAAGGACTTCATGACAACTATGAGTCAAGTCCAAGAGCTTCAAGTGAGTCTGCTTAAGATTCATGCCGAAGGGATGACCCAACCTTCTAGTGGTTGTTGTCACTAAGAAGCAACCGAGGTGGTGAGTATGAAGCACCATGTGGTTAATTATGTGCACAACATGGAATCATACATTAAACTATTGTACCATATCAGCAAAATGAAGTTTCTGAACAGAAAGATCATTCCTGAAAGTAATGATAAATGCAATGCTGATAAGTTCTGGATTGTCTCAGAACATATGGGGTGAAGCTATATTACCTTTTAAATAAGGTACCCCGTAAGAAAATAGACAAGACCTCATATGAGTTGTGGAAAGGAAGAAAGTCTTCCAAAAAATTCTTAAGAATGTGGGGGATGTCTTGCCAAAGCGGTCGTACCTACACCTAAGAGGGTGAAAATAGGTCTGAAAACCGTTGATTGTATTTTCATTGGATATGCACATAATAGTAGTGCTTATCAATTTTTGGTGTATAAGTCTGACATCCCAGATATACACAAAAACACGATAATGGAATCTAGAAATGCATCGCTCTTTGAAGATGTATTTCAATGTAAATCCAATGATGAAGCAAGTTGGTCAAAACGAACACATGTTGAAAGTTGTGAGGACCAAGAACAAGAAGTTGAGGATGAACCTAGACGTAGCAAAAAAGCTGGGACAGAAAAATCTTTTGGTCTAGATTTTCTGACATTTTTGCTAGAAGGTGAACCTCGAACCTTTAAAGAAGCGGTAAGCTCGTCAGAAGGAATCTTGTGGAAACAGGTCATTAAGAGAGAAATTGATTCAATTCTCCAAAATCATACTTGGAAATTAGTGGACCTTCCTCCGGGATGTAAACCACTAGGGTTCAAATGGATTTTCAAGAGGAAAATGAAAGCGGATGGATCAATTGATAAGTATTAAGCCAGACTTGTAATTAAAGGCTACAATCAACGAGAAGGCCTAGATTACTTTGATACGTATTCTCCTGTAACGGGAATAACCTCCATTATGATGATACTTACAATCGCAGCTTTACGAAATCTTGAAGTACATCAAATGGATGTAGAAACAACTTTCTTATATGGAGAACTAGATGAAGAGATCTATATGGAACAACCTGAGGGTTTTCCTCTCCAGGGTAAGGAAAGAAAGTCTGTAAGTTGGTGAATTCTTTATATGATCTAAAGCAAACACCAAAGCAATGGCATGAGAAATTTGAAAATGTTATGATGTCAAATGATTTTAAGATCAACGAATGTGACAAATGTTTTTAGGTCAAAGACACTGAAAATGAATATGTCATTTTGTGTCTATACGTTGATGACATGCTAATTGTTGGTAGTGATGATAAAATGATCAAATCTACCAAGGTGATGTTGAAATCAAGATTTGATAAGAAAGATATGGGACCATCTGATGTAATATTGGGAATGAAAATCTCAAGGACATCGAACAGATTCATTCTAAGTCAATCACACTATGTTGACATGATTCTTGAAAAATTCAACAAAAATGATTCTGGAATATCCAGAACACTAGTGATACAAATCTACACATATCCAATAATAAAGGTGAGAGCATCTCTCAACTAGAATATTCTAGAGTGATAGAAAGTCTGATGTACTTAACAAGTTGTACTAGACCAGACATAGCTAATGCAATCAGCAAATTAACTAGACATACAAGTAATCCATGAACTAATCACTGGAAATGAATAGTAAGAGTACTGAAGTACTTGTGATTCACTCGCAATTATGGGCTGCATTATGCCTGATATCCTGCAGTCCTAGAAGGATACATTGATGCGAACTTGATATCTGATATAAAAGATTCAAAATTCACTAGTGGGTATGTATTCACACTAGGAGGTGTGGCTGTATCTTGGAAATCCTCCAAACATAAATGTATAGCTAGATCCACAATGGAATCTGAGTTTATCGCTCTAGATAAATATGGTGAGGAGTCTGAATGACTACGCCAATTCTTAGAGGATATTCCTAGATGGCCAAAGCTTGTGCCAGCGATTTGCATCCACTGTGATAGTCAATCGGCAATAGAAAGAGCTTAGAGCAACATGTATAATGGGAAATCCAGACATATACGTTGAAGGCATAATACCATTAGACATTTAATCTCAACTGGGGTTATCACTATTGACTATGTAAGGCCAAAAGATAACATTGTGGATCCGCTAACTAAAGTGTTAAACAGAGAACTAGTTGAGACATCATCGAGAGGAATGAGAATAAAGCCCATTAGATAAAAAGTCGATACAATGGACACCCAACCTAGTTGATTGGAGATCCCAAGATCTAGGTTCAATGGGACAACCAAGTTGTAAGACTCAGTTGGATCACTGTGGGGGTTACCCTCAAGTCCATTCCTATGATGAAACAGTGTTGCCCGTAGGAAAAGGTTAAACTATTTTTTAAATGATTCTTATGCGTCGAAATTCCTAACTATAGAAATCCAAGCAGAGTAATACGGGTTACTCTTAATTAAGAAATCACCTATGTGAGAGAGAAGTGGGGCCGCTTCTAAAAGAGAATAGTGAAGGGCTATATTCTCTAGAGACTCTCACAGAACCAGGTGCATGTTCATGGCCAAAACGAACATAAAAATGAGAACCAAATCGGGTCAGGAAGATACATGTGTAAGATGTGTGATCGTTCACACAAAACGGCATAACAGTTCAAGGATATCACATCTACTGATAAGCCAGTAAAGTAAGCACACCTCTACGAGGGAAGGTTCAAAGGGTAACACCTACCTATCCTGTACATGTATCGACCGTTTGAACTTACCAAAAGGTCATCTCTCGTGTCTCCTAGGTCAATTTCATTCATGTGGGGGATTGTTGGAAAATTTGTGACAAACTACCGGTTTGAGAGGGTTATTTGAGTATGGTCGGTTTCATGAAAATTAAAGATCAATGTATATTCGAATTCTCCTTCGTGAGAGCTTCAAAGTGGTATACTCAAACGCACAAATCGATTAATGAGTGAATGAGAAATTGAGTCTCAATGTGAACCCATTGTGTAGGGAAAATATGCATCCCATATTGGTTGGGTAAAATACTTATATTTGGTATATAAGTAGTTGTGTGATAGTAGCTTATCAACATGTGTAAGGGCACGTCATGCATACACAAATGCTGCTCCGGTTGGACTGTGAGAGTACAACCGAATTTTTGCTACTATGTTGAATTTAATTTTTCCTAAATCAGTTTGTTGATAAGGAAATAACTAATTATTTTCCCTAAGTCAAACGTTTTAAATAAATGATAAGGAAAAATGGAAATTTCCATTTTTGATTAAGGAAATTAATTGAATTAAGAAAATAGTTGATTTCCGTTTTGGATTCTGATACTTACTTAATCACTAAGTGATCAAAATCAATGATCAATCAGGAATAAATCTTTTAGAAGATTATTCTTTAATTAAATTTCCTTTATCATTTAAAACGTTGTAATTAAACAATTTCCAAATTGATCTCTTTGACTTTGGTTACATAAAAAAAAACCTAGTCTACACTTCTAGAATTGAAATCATTATTGCACTCACGAAATTAGAAGTTTTTTTTTCTTCTCTCATTCTCGGTTTTCTTCTTCGGTGCATGGTAAGTTCGAACCTAATTTGAGTTCGCTGATAGTGGTTGTGCTTCACATTTCCACTGTTGAATCGTTGTATCCTGGGAGACAATCGCTATACACATACGGTGTATAGCGATTGTCTAAGGTTTTGTTTCTGTTTGTTATGTTCTGCAGATTCGAATCAGATTGTTTTTGGCGTATTACAAACAACAATCTTAAGACAATTTTCGTTCTTTAATCCATCTTTTTCTAAAAACGTTTTCTACAAAAAGAACTTTCTGGTTTTGGTTTCTGGTTTAGATCGTGACAAACTTGGAACTAAAATGATTTGTGGAAATTGGGTCTGCTTCCAGACACCGATTTCAAAAGAAAAAAAAACGGTAGAAATCAGATCTAATTCTAGACACTGATTTCACATAATAATCTGATTTAATTTTGGAAAATCGGGTCAAAAAATAATTATTTCAATTTGATTTTAAAAAACCCAGAAAATCAAAGCTCATAAATTGAATAGGGAAAAAAATCAACAAAAAAATAAAGAAAAATAATAAAAAATCAATCTCTGATAGAGGCGTTTTATTTTTTTCCGACTATTATTGAAACTAGAGAGATTAAAATAAAAATTTTAAAATAAGGAATTAAAGTGAATAATATAGTAAATACGTTTAAAAATGTGACAGTTCGTAAAAATATAAAAACTTTAGTGTTAATACCCCTTTAATATTTGGACAATCAATGTGTTGTCTTGGCTCTTATATTTGTATTCTCCGTCACTACTTCTGCTCTTCAATGGCCAGAGCAAAAGCTCCATAAGAAGTTTAGAGTCTATATCTTGAAGATACTGTAGTCATGATTTTGAAAAGAAAGAAATGCAGCATAAAGCTTCATCACTATTTACTCTTTTGAAACGTTTGGTTAAGTGATCATGGTCATAAATAGTAAATGTTAATGCTATCTTATCAATAATAATCCTAAAAAACATGCACATGATACATTATTTCAAACTTTTCATTGTCTGGTCAAATTATAATTATGTGTAAGTTGTCCCATCATTACCGATTTGTATGTTTATAATATCACGAATTAGTGCTCATATCAATTATAATTTCTAAGGGGATTTAAATCTTTGCATGGGAATACACAACTTAATTATGCTTTTTCACTAGTGTAATAATTTGGGTGGTTCTATTACCACGAACAGCAGAGAGTTCTCTCCCTCATTCATCTTTGACTGTAATTTTTAATTAATATAATTTATATATATATAGAGGAAAGCATCTAGAGACATAATTTTTTACTTAAGAGTTGATAGAGTTTATAATTTTTGAAACAATATTTGATATAAATTTTTAACCATTGAATGACCGACATATGAATGGCTATGATTTAATAAAGTGAGTTCTTTTTATTATTTAATTCTCCATTATCTATCATTAATTTCTATATTGGATTTACTATGTGAGTATTTGATAACGGTGGAAATAAAATAATAGATTTAGAAATGAGTAACACAGTCATGCGGAGAAGAGAAAAAACATAACAGATGAAGAAAAAATTGTGGGAGAGAGAGAAAATGATTTTAGATTGATTTTAGATAGAAAATCTAAGAGAGAAAATAAAAGAAATAAAATAAATTAATGATGGAATATTGGATTTACTGTGTGAGTATATGATAATGGTGGAAATAAAATAATAGATTTAGAAATGAGTAACACAGTCATGCGGAGAAGAGAAAAAACATAACAGATGAAGAAAAAATTGTGGGAGAGAAAGAGAAATTGATTTTAGATTGATTTAAGATAGAATATCTAAGAGAGAAAAGAAAAGAAATAAAATAAATTAACGATGGAAGGAGGAGGGAGAAAGAGAAGAATTGATCAATTTATTAAATCATAGCCATCTAAATATTGGAGATCCAATGGTTGAAAAATTATATCAAAAATTGTATCCCCGATCATTCTATATATATATATATATATATATATGAAAATCTAATGTCGGTTCGAACTGATATAAGATATATCAATTCATTATATATGGATCATTGGATTTAAATGCGTTAACTTGGCTACATACACTTGTCAAAGCATCTTTTAAATCTAATGGTCCATATGTAAGGAACTGGTATATCTTATATCAGTTCGAACTGACAATATGAATGAAAATATATATATGTTGCATTATGATTAGGGGTGAAAAAAGTCAAACCACTAACCCGATCAACCCACCCAAACCAAACCAATTTAAGCCGATTGATTTGGTTTGGTTAAATAAAATAAACCGATTTAGTTGTTTTTAAGCAACCCAATTGGTTTGGGTTGGTTTGTGCGTTGTGTTTTATCAAACCATATAACCTAACCTAGGGATAGCAAAATAACCAGCGGGGACGGGGTCCCACGGGGACCGGCACTTATTGGGTGGGGATGGGTTTTAATTTGGTGAGAATGGGACGGGGATGGGGATGGATAGTACAATCCGCAATGGGTATGGGATAGGGATGGGTTTTATGATCCCCGTCCCACCCCGCCCCGTTTAAAATATAATATCTATTTTATTATTATTTAGTTCAATATTTATGTTTTAAAATGATTGAATTTATTTTTTTAGTTTTGAGATTTGTGTGTATACGATGATATTCAATTTGTTTTTTAGAATTACTTTATATATTATATCATATTCATTAGTTTATATATTTATTATTTTAATAAATATTATTTTTTGACAATATTTTAATAAATAATTTTGTTAAATGGGTTAAATTGGATGGGGATGGGGAAAGTGTACTCCGTCCCACTCCATCTATCGTGGGTTTTATAAGGAAATGGATTTTTTAAAAATAAATGGGACGGGGTGCGAGAAGAGTTACTCAGCCACCCCGTCCCAAACCCGTCCCATTGCCATCCCTAATGTCCTAACCCAAATCATTACATATACTTATATACACACATACATGCATACATATATATATATATATATATATATATAACTAATTAAATTATCAGACAAAAAAAAAATGAAGTTAACCCAATACAACAAGCAACGAACTTCAAAACTTCAAAATCGTTCTCTAGAATGGTGGTGGATATTATTAATTTAGAAGTTTTAGACATCCTACACTTGAGGGGGGTTTTTTTTTTTTGTGCTTAACGATTATTGTTCTACACTTGAGTTAAATTTAGTATTATAAATTAGTATTATAATTTATTTTATTGATAATTGGTTTATAACTACTTATATTGATAATTTGATATTATTAAATTTATTCAAATAATAAATAATTTAATTATTTTCTTAAACCGTTTAACGAAACTAAAACAAACCGATTTTATTGGCTTGGTTTGGTTTGGTTTTACCTTATAAATGGTTTGGTCTGGATTGTAAGAAGTTAAACCGATTTTAAAATGGTTTGGTTTGGGTATAGTCAAACCCAACACAAACCAACCTATACCCACCCCTTTTATGATTAAAGGATCAAAATTACTTTCTACTCCCAAATAATCGATAACCATTTTATCACAAACACTACATATGAGGTTTAAAATCAAAACCGATATCATCATTGAGGCATGTTTGGTATATCGTACTGTATTGTATTGTACCGTATAAGATTAAATTGGATTGGATTGGATTATCTTTATAAGGTATTGTGTTTGGTGATGTATTGTATTAGATTGTATAAAGTTGATATGGTGATTGATGATGTATAACATATTGTATTTTTATTTAATTAAATTATTTTCAAAATCAAATTTTAATTATTTTTATTTTTCATATTTTATTTTATTTGTTAGTATTTCACATCATTTTTAATATTAAATATAATTATTTTTAAATATTTAATCTAATTAATACTCTATATAATTATATTGATATTATTATAACTTGATTTGGAAAACAAAAAATCTCAATTGCTAATACAACATAAACCCACCCATTTTCTATGTATTAGATAGTGTTGTGTAGGGGTGGACATTAAGTTGCTATTCGAACCGATTCGAACCAAATCGAACCGAAAAAATGGTATTCGATTCGATTGGTAAGGGTAATTCGGTTTAAACCAGTTTAAAAATTGAAAATCGAATTTTTATTCAGTTCAAACCGGTTTGATTTTCTTCAAACCGGTTTGATTTTCTTAAAACCGGATTGAACCGAATAAACCGAGTATATAAGTAAAAAAAAACCTAATATATTTAAGGGTAATATGTTTTTAACTGATTAAATTTTTTTATATATATTTTTAAGTTAAGTTTGATTTGGGTTTTTTTGGCAATTCTAATGTCCAAAATTAGTATCCAACAACCCATTAATGTTATAAAAAAATCAGAAAACTCATTAAACTAGCCGGTCTATTAGGCCCAAAACCAAATTGAATCGAACCGAATCGAATTGATTAAAATAGGTTCAATTCAATTCGGTTTCCACTTCTTATTAGGTTTAAACCGGTTCAATTTTGGATGAATCGAAATATTTTAGGTTCAATTGGGTTTGACCTAAAATCGAATCGAATCGAATCGAACCATGTCCACCCCTAGTGTTGTGTTTGTTGTATTATAATCACTGTTCATACTAATTAGTACGATACAATAAAACTGTCCAAACTCTTATGTTGCATTACCTAATACAGTTTAATTCTTTAATATTATATAATACAGTGAAACAAACATGCCCTTAATTAGGTATATTATCATTTTTCACCTGAGGTTTGGTATAGATGTTGCCTCGTATAGTTTCAATAATAGTCGGTCTACCCTCTGAATTGCATAATATAAAGCATTATCCCTCTTACCGTCACGTTTTCCATTAAAAATGCGAATCCTAACATTAAAAAGGTACTCTCACTGAAATAAATATATTTATTTTAATACATATTATTTATAAACACTCTTAAATTATTATACACATAATTTATAAAAACAAAATCAGATTATTTTTGAATCAAATCCTCTTTTAATTTTCTTTTGGGAATATCTGAAATGTAGGAGGATAAGAGCCTTATAAAATGGAATATGTGGAACCGTATATGGAGTCAAGATATTTTCAATCGGGAAATCTCTTATTTATATCGCTATCTTAAAAAAAACTTATAAATATCTACGGTTATCATTAAAAAAAAAATATGTCGATATCTACGGCTATGGTTAAAAAATATATTTTTTGTTTATTGATAGAGTTCATAACTAAATATAAAAGAAAGATAAAACCAATATGATAATCATATAATGATGAGAAATTTTGATACTTGAAATAAAATTAGAGATTAATTAGGGTTTATCATAAGTTTTTTTTAATAAAGAATTAAAGTTGAAGATAGTGGTGTAATTAATGAGTGTATATAGTATCTGGTTTATTTTTTATTAAAGTTATTTGTCATTATTGGTAAATTTCTATTGAGATATTTTTATAATTAAATTTTTTAATAAAATATAGTTGTACTAATAAGTTTTATAGGTTTCAATATCGACACCTTTATTTTTCCCCTCCAACACACAATTTAATAAAAATAAAAAGAGATTGATCTCTCTTGTCCATATCCATACATCTCTAAGATGAATGACGAAGATCCATCTTTATTTAAAAAAAAAAAAAGAGAATATATTTTTAAAAAATAGTGGAAATCCAACAACAAAAATTAAAAATTTTAAAATGGATTTGGTGGAGATCTATCTGAGATACATGATGGATGGTGAAGATCCAAGACTAATATATATATATATATATTAACCATGGATTTGGTAGAGATCCAAATTGTCCATCATCTCAAATGGACGGTTGGATCTCTATTGGATCCATCTCAAATAATCGGATCTAAGATGGATATCCAAGAACACCACCCCTGCCTCCAATCTTAGCAACCCTGTCGCAAAAAAGAAAAAAAAAACTCAAGAACTTACTTGAATCCTTTGTCCACAGAGACCGCATATGTTAATGTAATTTTTAACATTAATATTGTTTGTTTTAATATCATGTTTTTTTTTTATTTTATGACTAACTTATAATTATTAATATGTAAAAAAAGTTATTACATAATAATTTTTTTTTAGAGAAAATTCCATCAAAAAAATAGAATGGAAAAGAATGATAAATCAAAATAAAGCAGCCACACCCGAGTTCAATAAAATAATAATATAAAAATGAGAAAAGAATAAAAATTTATTAATTAATATTTAATATTATACTCATTTTAAAGATTTAGATTAGATATTTTAATAGTATAACTTTTATGTTAATAATTTTTATGAATTAAATAGAATATAAAATAATGAACAGTAAATCTAGAGTATAAGATTTGATACTCTAAAATTTGAATATCATAATTATAAACTCTAAAAAAATTATTAAAGATATAATTTTAGAATACAATGAAGCAATACATACACTAAAATTTCTATAGATAATTTTAGATTATGATGGAGATGTTATCGGCTAAAATTCTAACGCAGTGAAAACGTAAGAGAAAATAGACAGATGTATAATTTCTATAAAAACTGGAATCCACTAGAATATAAGGATAAAACTTCTGAAATTTTATTGAATAATAAGTTGTCTGAACCTTTCGGTTTACAAGACTATTTAAAATGAAAGAATTTCGAATCCTTATTGGACGAGAAACGGGATTACATATCAAAAGTTACCTAAAATAGTGAAAACTGTAAAAAATAACGAAATTACAAAAGTTGCAGAAATAAAATATACTAACGACCACAAACAAGCCGAAATTAACGGAAGGTGATTCTGACTTGTCAAAGCCAACTTATGATTAAAAAGGAAATTTCTCACAAAGGAAAAAATTACGATTTCGGAACCTAATTGATGGAATTTGGTAGAAAGAGATCGTGCCACAATATCAAAGGTGTTTATTTCTGAAGATCTCATCGACTAACTTCAATTAAAGTTATTTATTCTTAAATTTAGAATGGTCTCATAAAACAATTTAGGATTCAACCATTTATTCAATATCAAATTCTTTTAAATACATAACGACTAAAGCACGTCAATTAAAGAATGAAAAAAAAAACTCCCTCCGGACTGTTCTTTTTTCTCTATCGAAGTGACTTTCAATTGAATGGATTTGGAAATTTTATTAAAGTTGATGGATTTGACAGAACTTAAGGTCACTATTTCCCAATAAATTTAGTGAAACTTTCTTCCATTACCAGGAGAGGAATAAAGTATCCATAGCTGTAATGTCATCTCTTGACATGTGTTGCCAGGAAACCCTTCTACTCACATATATTAATTCATTTTTTTTTATTCTTCTAGAAAAACTCAATCCTCTATTGAGATGATGTGGATTAATATAGCTATGTAAAATTTGATTACTTTCACTAATGTAATAATGGTCAAGGAACTTAAGGCCGACAGTGAGTTATCTATTGTTGGGATTTGGAAATTTGTCTAAAAAAAATAAAATAAAAAATTGCCGATGATAAATACAATTCCAATTGTGAACAATGAATCCTATATATTTGGTTTTAGAAAAATAATCAGTTATCTCCTTATTTATTTAGAATTTGTATCGGAAGTGAGAAGTCTTTTTGTATTAGGGATAATCTAGTCCTACAAGGAAAGGGAAAACTTTCTCTACAAATAGGTTGTTTATTGTAATGTTTTTGAATATGATCAAAAAGGGTTACGTCATCAAGTGTTATAATATGAAATCTTTAAAATACTTGTGAGAGACTAATAATGACTGTGATCGTTACAAATCAACCGAGATTTGTGAATCTCTTAGGTAGACATGACCACGGTTCGGTTCGAACCGTGGAACCGAACCGTAACCGTGTGAAATGAACGGTAACTGTAACCGAAACCTGGGGGTCGACGGTTCGATTCCTGTTCCGATTCCTGTTCCAGTTCCTTCTCTTGAAAAACTGGCCAGGAACCGGCGGTTCGGTCCCGGTTCAGGAACCGCTGGTTCCTGGCCTTTATTTAAAAAAAAAAATTGAATTTAAAAAAAAAAAAACAGCCGTTGGGCTCCAAGGGTCTGCTGACCGTTGGGCCCAACGGCTCAATTTTTTTTTAAATTTTTTCTTTTCTTTTCCCCTTTAATTCTTTATTTCCTATAAATACCCCCGTAATTCATTTCTTATCATATAATTGCTCTCTCAAGTCTCAACTCTCTCTCAAATCTCAATTCTCCTAATTCTCTTCAATTATCTTCCAATTAGTCAATTTATATTTAGTGTATTACAATTATTCTTTTTTAAAATCATTTTAAAATCCTTGTCAACAATTTTTATCTTAATTTTTTTGAAGAGTTTATTTACAAATTATTTTTTTCAATGGCAAGTGGAAGTGGAGTAAGAGATATTCCACCAAGGCATTCCGTTTCCAGGACCGGTAAGGGTCGTATGTCGGAGCCGGATACGGTCCAACAGGATAATATCGGTTTTGATGACACCGCTTACCATAAGTTCCTACAACGGCAAGTCTATCTTGAATCTCTAAACTATCCAATCAATCCAAATCCCCCTTTAATAATTTCTGAACCCAATTCTAGCCAGCCTAGTGCCCCTAGCCCTAGCCCTGGTAATATGACAAGCCAATCAGAAAATATACCCGATTTTGCTGCAGATCCAAATTTTGAAGAGCCGGCAGAGAAGGATAAGAAGCATCTCAAATCTAATCTATTCGTTCTCCACATGAAGAAAGTTACGAAACCGAATGGAACATGTTGGGCGGTGTGCAATTACTGCCCTAAAGAATACAAGTGGACTAAATCTGGAGGATACGGCACATATAGGAAGCATATTACCACCAGTCATCCAGCAGAACTTGCCAAGGGGAATGCACAATCTCAAATTTTCAGGTTTTCTACCCCTGACACTCAATTATTTAAATATAGTGATCAAGCTAATAGAGAAGAATTAGCTAGGATGGTAGCTGTAGAACATTTACCTTTTAGTTTTGGTGAAAAGGTTGGTTTTATTAAATATTGACATAAAACATTAAATCCTGCTGCATGTCGTGTCCCTAGGACCACTCTCACGCGTACAATGTACGATATTTATAAAAAGGAAAAAAGGATTTTAAAAAAATATTTTACGAACTATATAGGTCATGTTTCCGTATGTGCTGATATATGGACTGACCATTGGCGAATGCATTCATACTTAGATGTAACTTGTCATTATATGGACAAAGCATGGACAATACAAAAAAGAATTCTTGCATTTGGAGTTTTTTATGATGCACATACTGCTGATAATATTTATAAAAATATGAAAATCATTTTTGAAGAGTATAAAATTGAAAGCAAATTTTTTTCAATTGGTTTTGATAATGCTTCTAATAATACATCAGCTATTCCTGCTTTAATTGAATTATGGAAGCCTTATTTTAATAGTAAATTTTTTCATCAAAGATGTGCTTGCCATATTTTAAATTTATGCGTTCAAAAAGGTTTGAAAATTCTTCAAGCTTTTATTAAACCCATTAAAGAGGCCCTCTCATATTTGTGGAAACATCTTAATGTTATGAAAGCATGGGTAAGATTTTGTAAACAGGCAGGTAGACATCCCATTAGATTTTCTCGTGATGTTCTAACACGTTGGAACTCTACTTATAAATTGCTTTGTGAAAGTTATGAATATAAGGATTTATTAGTTTCTTTTATGCAATATAATGTTAGTCAAATCAATTTTTATGCACACCATTGGGATGTTTGTACAAAAAATTGTAATTTGTTAAAAGTTTTAATAGTGCTACTAAAATTTATCAGGTATTTATTATCCTACTACTCAATTATTTCTTATTGAGGGTTGTAATATTGCTGACTGTTCATCTGATATACAATTACAGGCATGCATTGAAGCTATGAAAAAAAATGGTTAGACTATTATAGAGAGTTTCCAACTATTTACCTGCTTGCGTTGTGTTTTGACCCACATTGTAAACTAGATGCATTGACAGATTATTTAACTCTTTATTATAAATGTTTAGGTATACAATTAGAAATTAATACTTATTGTGCTGCAATTAAGATATTATTTTATCAGTTATATGATGAATATCGTATAATTTATGGTCTATCACTAAACATTAGTGTTTCACAAAATGAAAATGTCTTCCAAACTAGATCTTCTGGAGTGTTGGGGGCAGGGTCTGCACTTTTATCCCAAAAGATCAAAAGATTGCAAGGTTCTTCTTCTTCTTCATCAAGTCCGATCTCGTATGATGAGATATAAACTTATCATAGTACCAATTTTGAGTTTATAGAAGACGATGATGTGGATAAATTTGATATTCTACATTGTGAGGTTCTTCTTCTTCTTCATCATCAAGTCTGATCTCGTATGATGAGATATAAACTTATCATAGTACCAATTTTGAGTTTATAGGAGACGATGATGTGGATAAATTTGATATTCTACATTGGTGGAGAGAACATGAAAATCACTTCCCAATCTTATCTATAATAGCCAAACAGATTCTTGCAACACCGGTTTCTACAGTGGCTGTGGAACAAGAGTTTAGCGCGGGTGGAAATATTTTGGACGCAAGAAGGTCACTTTTGAGTCCAGAATCAATTCAAGTCCAAGTGTGTGTTGATGATTGGACAAAGGCTGGATATAGACAACAAGAAATGGAGCCAGAAGTTATTTATGATTTCTTCGATGATGATCACACCACCGGCACCGGAACGGATGGCAGCGATTGGTTACAGACTTACAAAATTACATATGTAAAAGACAATAAAATGTAAAAGAACTACGTGGTCTTTGATTCCTCTAAACCCCGAGTCCAAGAGGATACGTAGGCAACTTATTTTTGGTACAAATTAAGTGCAAGACCAATTTTTTTAATTTTTAGTTTTATACATTTATTTCAATTTATGTATTTAGTATTATTTTAAAAAAATTTAATTTCGGCTTACGGCCTTACACAGTAAAATTCATTTACAAGTTCATATTATTACATGTCTTATGTTTTCGTAATTTTTTTTAGAATAAGTATAAATGTATAATAAGAAGAAAAAAAAAAGGAACCGAACCGGTGAAACCAGAACCGTGGTTCCACGGTTCCGGTTCCGATTCTGGCTCCTTCCAGAACCGGAACCGGAACCGATGGAAACTGGGGTCATGTCTACTCTTAAGAGAGATGCCCTATAGGTTTAGGGTAGGTGAGGTTGATAATATTAAGATTAAGGATAGAAAGGTCAGGGACTAGGTCAGTGTTTTAGGTACTTATTCTATTTATTTAAATTTATCGCATTTACGAATGTAGCCAATTTGAAACCATGCTCAAAATTTATTTGTCTATTTTATTGTGGTTGTGTTTGCTCTATTTTCATCTTATTGGCTTTTATTATTTTTATTTTTCTTCAACATTACAAATAAGGTACCGAAATGTGTTTTGATAGATTTAATATAGAAAACACTCATAATTTTACAATACCTATTGTAAATATCATCTTATGAGCTGACTTCGATACAAATTGTAACACTATACAATGAATTATATTTGTTCACTATGGGCATCTAATTGTATTTTATTTTTATATACCTTTAGATATATGTTGTCATGGATTTTATATTTTGGGATTTTTTGCTTTCTATCCCAAAATATATTTATGCCTTAAACATCTAATATGTTAATATCGGTATATTGATATAAAGAAAAGCTACAATAGGATAAGCGGCATATATAATTTATGTATATTTCCAATAAACTCATGTATTTTTAATATCAAACTCATGTCATTTAATATGAATTATATATATAATCAGTTTTTCTATGTCAATTTGAACTGATATAAGATATATCAGTTTTTTAAATGTGGACCATTAGATTTAAAAGACGTTTTGACTATATTCTCTCATAAATGATATCTTATTTTAATTTCAATAAGGACTAGTGGATTACTATAAAATTATATCGATTTAAATGAATTTTGATATGAATTTTTTTATTGATGATAAGTTCATCGAAATCTATTTATAAATAAAATTTATGAATTTTTTAAAACACTGGAACATTTTTTCTTAATTTTTTTTATATTTCACTTATTTTTCAAAAATCATGATAAATAGTTATGATGTTTAAAACAAAAAAAAAACAGATAAAAAATTATTTAAATCGATATGATTTTATAGATTCACTCATATATATATATATATATATATATATAGAGAGAGAGAGAGAGAGAGAGAGAGAGAGAGAGAGAGAGAGAGAGAGAGAGAGAGAGAGATTTGAATTTGAGTCAAGTTGAGAGGTAATTTGATTAGCACTAACTTATGATTTAAATTTAAATACATAATTGTAAATTAAAAAATGGTGAAATGCAATCTGCTTATTTGATTAGCACTAACTTATGATTTCGAGATTAAATATATAATTTTAAATTAAAAAAGGGTGAAATGCAATTTGACCACATTTTAATCTCGATTATGCTAGTGCTCCATATGATCGATACGTGCTAATTAGTAATAATAAACTTTAACGCCAAGGTATAATTAAGAAGAGAAAACTTTTCCATCTATAATGGGAACAAAATTAGTTATAACTCGGAAGAAAATGAAAGAAATAAAGAACACCTTTCATCCTTCGAAACCCAAATAGCACTTGTTTTTTCCTTTTTGGGCGGGGCCAGTGGCAGAAATTTTTGTTATTTACGTGCTCATTAGTTCAATCAATTCAATCAATCCAATCAAGTTCAGCTTTTGTTAGTGATGCATTACATTATGGGTGTAATAAGCTGGCAATAAAGAAATTAGAAATCAACTACTAATGATAAGGACTCAAGGACTTGATTATACATGGATGACGTTAGTCAGGTTGTAAATTTCGTATCTACACACAAGATTGTAAATTCAAGTTTTTCTATAAAATAAAAAGCTACTTCGATTTTATATAATATTGTAAAGTTTATAAAAAAAAAAAAAAACTAAAGCAGCAATATAGTATCCTCTTGTGATGACATTATTGTTGTTTAAGTGACAAGTCTCTTACTTTCACAGAAATGAAATTGTGAGATCAAGTCATCATATCTGTTTCCTCTATTTTCTAATTTTGCAATTGCTTGGAAAAAAAAAATCTGCACCTTACTAAAAATTGTACCGAAAATAATTAATTAATTCATTCAAGTATCAAATAGAAAGTTCAATGGTAATTTCTTTTTCTTTTTCTTTTTTATTTCCTAAATATTCAGTAAAAAAATAAAATTTAGATTCTCTGCTGATCTGAATATTTTTTTGATCCCATCTAAACATAATATCAGAAAAAATCCTAGAAAACGAGACATATTAGGAAGTAGCATTTAAGTTTCTTTTTTTCTATATTAGCATGTCCAAATTAAGAGAATAAGAACAGTGCCTCCATGTTGCTTGATTCTAAGTTGGATAATTAATTTATTTTAAAAAAACACAGTTGGGATTAATTAAGAGTTGCATTCTTAGTTAATAAATATGCAATTGAAGCAATAAAAATGGCATGAAACAAGCTCATCAACCCAATTCATGCATCGACAGAAATAAAATAATATTTCTTCAAGTGATTAAATGATAAACTTGTTCCGCTAATAAAGAGAGTCGAAACCATATATGCCATAAGACTGAATGATAATTAATTTTTTCTTTTAACTCCAATATTTCATTAACACCTAAACAAAAATAAGTTAAGTAAATCTCAAATATAATAAAATAAACACAAGTTTCGTAGATAAATAAGAAACAGAAAGCTGAGAAACCCAAAGCATATTAGCATTGCACATGTGCACTTCCCTAGAGAAGACTAATGGGAATAGTCAAGCAAGCTTTTCTAGTGCATACATATATATATATATATATATATATATATATATATATATATATATTTCCTCTAGTAATCTTCTCCCATCAAAGCAATCAAAGCTTGACTTTTATATATATATATATATATATATATATATATATGTGGGGGAAGGCAGATGAGGAAAGGAAAAGGGTTGGGTGGTGGAGGGTTGGTTAAAATAATTTGTTCCACTGGAAGGGCAAGTCCCATCCAAAAATCAATCTGCTGCACTGAGCTTTCGAGTCATGTCTGATGGATGTACTTGTTTTTTAACTGTTGAAACCTTCTGTTTCTCAGCTTTCTGTCCCATCCACCAATTATTCCAAAAGGAATGTGGCCACTCCTTGCTTCTGCTTCTAATCAACCAGCACTCTCTCTCTCTCTTTTACTCTTCTTTTTCCCTACTTCTGACTGTTCTGGTAAATAACAAGAAAAAAAAAGAACCCTAGAAAGTTGAAAGTAACAAATCAACAACCCCCACATGAAAAATTTAATTCAAACCTAGAAATGACAAAAGGATTATAGCATGACCTTGAATAAAATTTTTGCACCACAAAAATAATCTTACATTAAAAGTCTTCTTCTATTTTTTTTTTTAATGTGGTGTAGTAGTATTACTTGTAAATGCATGATGCTTCAAGGTCTTGTTATAAACCCCTTTTGGCTTCTTCATCTCCAAATGAATTCTTGTTTTTGTGAGTAGTATCATCCCCTGCTGTTGCTGACCAATCAAACAGATTAAATGGATCCAATGCCTTGCTTTCTTTCTGCCCATCAACTCCTGTACTGAATTCTTGACTGAATAAAAGGTTAAGAGGATCAGTCTCTATCTCTCCCAAATCTGCAAAGAAATCCTCAGATTGGTTGGAGTGAATAATGTCATCATCATGTTGTCGTGCAGGCTTGTATATCTGTGAAAACCCTTCAATGGTACTAAATTGATGATGATGAAGATCAGCATCTTGATCAATCTCAAATTGCTTATGATCATTAATGTTTTCCTCAAACTCCTCCTTAACAGAAGCATTAGTACTTGAGCTACCTCCTCCTCCTCCAACAATTGGAGACATAGTATCATTGCTGTTCTCCTTCACTTCTTCCTTTGTTGTTGTGTTATTTTGAGGTTGAGAACTTGATGAGTTCTTTGAAGCAGCAGCACTAGTAGCATTATTGTTTTTTGATGGCTGTGATCTTGTTGAGCCAGCTAGAGCATTTCTCTGAGTTGGCCATGGATGATTGTGCTCTGAAGTATATGTAATAACAAGCATATTCGGATCGGCTCGGCTTCTCTCCACTTGTTTCCTTGCAGAGCATCCCTTTGAACTGCTACATCGATAATACCCCCTGGATATATAGTTTTAAAACAAAAACAATTGCACTGAAACATTTAGAATTTAAACAAATTGGAGTTGGAGCCTCCCCATATTAATATACACTGAATGATTAATACTGCCAGCTTTAGTTGTACTTAATTTCATGCAATAACTAATTAAATATTCTTCCCTTTAGAGAGATCAAAGGCTTTTCAGAACTTAGCGAATTTCAAAAGATTTTCCTAGCTAATTCAGTTACTCATCATCATTAAAACACTAAGAAGGACATACAATCATTTACTCCAATATATGGTAATTAAATTAAGACTAAGAAGGAAATACAAGAAATATTAATTAAGCTAAAAATGCAATGGTTAATTACCTTGGATAAGGCGAACCTTTGATGGGTTTCTGGCCATATTTTCTCCATGCCCATAAATCAGAAGGAACCACTTCTCCACTAGACCTGCTGTTTGCAGCTGCCGGCGCCGGTATACAAACTGTCTTCTTTGCCTGGCTCTTCCTGCACGCACACATATATAAATAAATAAATAAATATATATATATATATATATATAATTATGCGTTGATAATTGAAGAATTAAATTGAAAATTTCGATAATTACTGATGCAGAAATTTGATGTTCTAAGTATAATCTAAAGTTTGGTACATTTGGAAGGCCAAAATCAAGACATAGAAAAGTAGTTTCTGATAGTAACATGAAAGGTAAGTCTGTGAATCTTTATGCTTACTCTTAATACACATCTCAAGACCTAAAATCATATACAATCAATCAATCTACGCATATATGTATACTGTTCAGACATGTGCAGAATACCAAACCCTAATTTTAGATCTTACTATATGTCATGAAATCCTAAGTTTCAAAAAGAAAAAGAAATTTAATTTAATTTAAGTCTTCTCCATACATCAATTAATCATCAAATGAAGCTATACACAATCAAATTCAATAAATTCTAAGACAATATTAAACTCAATTAAATATTTAAGTTAATTAATGCAAGCAAATTAAATTAAAGAAACCAGTGAGAGAAATTCCAGTAATAACAATAATAATAGTAGTAGTAATACTAAAATTGAACCTTCTTTTGATACCCAGATTCCTCGGAGACGAGATCTGAAGAGGTGCAGTGTTATCAATCAAACAACTAGTATTTTTAGAAGGATTAGCATTAATCATGTCGCTTGTAAGCATCGCAGGCGCCTTAATTATTCCTCTTGGAGAAGAAGTAGAAGCAGAAGGCGACGACATGATTATTACCGGTGATGATGATTCGCATGGCATCAGCTTAGGACTTTGCGACAAGGACGGCGAGATCTGAATTCTTGAAAATATATTGCAAGGACTCTTGATAATATCATCTTCATGAAAAATACCTTTTTGTTGACAAAACCCTGCTGCTGCTGCAGCACTAGTTTCTGAAACAGACATGTTGATGTTGTTGTTGTTGAACTGCTGGTGGTGATGATGAAGAAGAAGTGGATCTCCAATATGAGAGAAAGGATCACCAAAAATACCGTCTCTATGATGATGATGATCCATGGTATAATTTAATGGATCAACACAAGAGAATTGTACTAAATCCCAGTTGGGAGGAGAATTACTGATATGATGATGATGATCTGATGATGAAGATGAGCCAGTAGTAGTAGTTCCTCCTCCTGCTCTAATTATGTCTGTTAAATCTCCTTGGTAGTTCTCCATCTGTACTCCTCCAGCAGAACTGCACATAATATAATTACCACTTACTAGTACTGCAACTCAGAGACAAATGATAATGGATTCATTGTTAAACACATGCAATACTGTTAATTTAATTCTTGGAGAAAGATGAGAAAATTCTTTTTGGGAGGTGGATTTGTTTAGCAAGCAAAGAACACAAACAGGACAGGGTTTTGAAGAATGAAAACAAAAGTGATGGATTATGGTCTTGTTTTTTTTTTTAAGAGAAGAGAACAGTCGCTGACTTTTCATCAAAAACAGCTCTTCTTCTCAATACGCAACCAGTTTGAGAGAGAAAGATGGATTTTTAAAACTAGATTAAAAAAAGGATTTAGGCTGTCCGATTCATAATATAACATCAAAGGGTCAAATATCTGCAACTGTTTGATGTGTTATTATTATTATTTTTAATTTGTATTGTTTTTTTTTCTTTCAATGATCTCAAAAAGAGTTCAAAAGGACTTTGCTTAAAAATCATTTTGTGAAAACAAGTGATGCCAAAATAAAGAGGGCGGCAAGTAGCCGCATTTTTCGGAAAACGTTTCGATTGTTTCCATCCCGTTTCTTTTTCACTTTGATGCCACACCCCACAATGTGCAGCACCACTTCGTTAAATTGTATTTGTACACCCTTCTAATAATATTCAACCCAAAACCCGCACACCACATTAATTCCCAATCCCACCGAATCCACTAATCACTAGTATGTAATTGGAAATTGCACCTTTCATGGCTTCTTTTTCTTAAATATCTTTCCTTTGGATTTGTTTTTTATGAAAGAGAAAGATAATTAATATTCCTTTTATAAATTTGATTTCCAATTATACATGGCTTTTTGCTCTAAAATAACCAAGAAAATATGTATTTTAGTGACCGTATCAACGGTGAACATCTAATCAAATCGAAGTCCGTATCAAGTTACATGATAAGAGTAGTATGTATAAGAGATATTAAAACTTCTTTACCTATTAAATGGATTTGGATCATACCTCACCTTTATGACATGTTTGTCATGTGGTATAGTTAACAAATTATAGGCAATAATTGTTACAAATTTTAGCATTAAACAAATTTGAGTTATATTATATATATCATTCAACGACTCGAATCCAACTAAATGAACTTATTTACTACCAACCCAGATTAGGAGGTAGTTTTGAGTTGTATTTCTATTAGGTGTAAATTCTATCCATCTACCTTGGTACCTAATTGGATACCAAAAAATATACAGACGACTTCAAACTTAATTATTTTATTTTTTTTACCACTTTCATGTAAATTACAAGGGGTTCATGACAAATTCAAGAAACAGATTTTTAATTCACTAATTGAATGAAAGAAAGAAGAATGAATTAGTTTCATATATGGAGGAGACATGAACAATTACATAGGTAAGGCAAGAACAGATAGTGTCACAAAAACAACACCACATAAAACATAAAGTACGTAATGATGTAGACATGAATAAAACAGAAATACGTACCTTTGGCTCTTGAGGGCTTGAATAATGTTCGAAAAGAAGAGAGCCGACGAGGCCATTTTTTTTTAATCAAACTCTATATGATAAAGTTACAAGTTATAGATCAAATCCCATTTTTATATAGTGCATCAGAATTTTAAGGCATGTAAATAGAATATTAAACATATATTTAGGGTTTCAGAATATATGAGTTCCTATAAGGAAATTATTATATTGGGTGACTGTTCGATCAATCGATTCTTTGAAATTGTTTTTATCAATTAATCTTCAAAATTATTGAGTTTTCCTTTTTGTTTGACACAGATCCCAAAGAAGAAGATTTATTCAAATATTTTTTTCTCATATATTATGAAAATTTAGAAGATCAGCATAGGCAAGTAATACAATTCAACTCAAAAATAGGTTAATAGTTTCCTTTTGTATATAATTTATTTTTCATTTATCATTTAATGGGTTTGAATTAGATTTTTTATTTTATTTTTTTAAAACACGGATTGAATTATATTCATTAAGTTGATTTTATTTATATTTTAATAGTGACAAAACAACTAAAAAATATCTAAAAATATAAAGTTAAATCTTTTTTATTCATCAATTAAGACCAAATCATAAAATTATATTTAAAATGTTTCCTTCCCAAAATATTTCTAAAATTAATATATTTCCACTTCTATATTATTCATATATTCAACAAATTTTCAATTTCCTATGTTGCAACTAAATTTTTTTAGAGTAATTTTAATCATGTATTTTTTATAAAAATTTAAAAGAAAGATATACAATTTTTAATTGCACATGAAGTTAATATTAGTTTTATTACAAAATATTATTATTAAATATTAAATATTTTATTATCTAAAGAATTCTCATGTTACTTATTATATCAGTAAAAAAAAAAAAACTTTTTACTAGGGTTTGTGTCATATAGATACAAAAAATACATAACATTTAACGAGAGCGCAAATATTAAATTATGGGTTTTAAAGTTTCTATCTCAAAAACAAACTATCAACACATATATTGAGATGTTAGAAGGGAAAAAGGAAGAAGAGGAAAAATATATCCTTTTGGTTTAAATTCTAGTTTACTCTTTGGTAAAATTTGGGTTAATATCCTCCTTAAATAAAAACAAAACAAATGACTCCCTATCGGTTAATTCTAATTTAGTCTATTCTATTTAAAAAAATTTATTATTAAATTAACTAATTAAGTTTAAAATAAGAATATTACCTTCAGAAGTGTTAAAAATAATAGTCAAACTTGGTCAAATCCTAACAGTAAAGGAGGTGAGTGTAATTTTTTGACAAAGTTAATTCTGTATGTAAAAAGGTAAATCTCAGGGAGTTTAATGTTATTTGCTCTTAAATTAAGGATTCTTCACTAATATATTTCATTCAACTCTATCATCCAACAAAAAATACATCAAAATTAGATAAATTCGATTGGTTTTTTTTTTATTGATATCGTCTCCCATAAAACTAATCAGTACACTCATATTTTATTAAAAAAATTAATTACAAAAAAAAAATCTCAATAGAAATTAACAAATGAGGAAAAATTACTTTAATTGAAAATAAACCAAATATTATCTATACTCATTAATTACAGTCGTATTTTCAACTATATCTCTTTATTAAAAAAAAAACTTATGATAAACCCTTTTTTATAAATCTAATTAAACTCTAATTTTATTTATATATCAAAATTTATCACCATCACATAACATGATTATTATATAACAAAGTAATGACAAAATAATTTTCAGATGACTCAGATCATACAAGGTAGGTATATTTTATTTTTATTTTATATTTTTTGTATGTCTAATTATGAACTCTATCAATAAACAAAATACTATATTTAAAAAAAAAAAGATAGCTAAAGATCCATGAATTTTTTTTTTAAGATAGATGTATATATAAGAGAATTGCATATTGAAAATCTCTAGACCCCATGTATAATCTAGTTCTACATCTTCCATTTCATAACACATCTACATTCAAGACATTTTCAAAATGAGGTTTATAAAATGTGTAAATAATTTAAAAGGGTTTATAAATAAAACATATTAAAATGAATATATTTATTTTGATCAATAAAGACATTACAGGTATTAGGATGCGTACTTATTATAATATTTATTTTTAAAACTTTAGACATGAGTATACTAATTAATTTTATGGATGACAATATCAGCATCCTACTGTATATATATATATATATATATATATATATATAATGTGTATTTATGACATTTTCAATGGAATATTGAAAATGAGAAAATTGCACTTCACCTGGGGTTTGGCTATTCATAGATGAAAACAACTTTTTGAAGATTGGACATTGACATGCCCTGCTATTAGTATGTAGTCAAATTTAACATGATGGAGGGTATTTTTATCATTTTCAAGTTTTTATATTTCTTACCAAACATAAATTGAAAAAAAAAAGAAAAAAAAAAGAAAAAGAAAAAAGAGATGACGGTAGAGATAAAAAAATAGAAATGAAAGAAAAGTTCAAGAAAAAAAGATTTAAAAAAATGAATTTAAAAATAAAAATATAAAAATTGAGGGGTTGGTGATCCGGTATGTTTCACTAAAACTCATATAAAGAGAAAATTAAACTGGATGAAAAGTCCTTCAAGAATTGAATACTACTATACTAGTAACTAGTTCACACAGTAAATAGAATTTTAATAATTTTTCCACAAATGTGATAATATTTGATTTAACAATTAAGTTTGATTTGTAAGATTCTTTGGAGAGTCAACATGGGTTGACTTTGTCATGCTATAGCATTAGGTTATTGTCGTGGTAACGAGTTTGTCCTTATATGTCTTTCATTCATTCTGGAATCCACTTTATTTCCCACTACACTCTGTCTGCAGTCTGCGGGCTGCACCCCCTTTCAATCATGAATGTGAGCTTTCTAACATTTTTGGTTTAACGGTTATTTGTTAATATAATATAATATTAGACTTAGTTGCACCAAATTGTTTATGTTACAACTTCACATATTGGCATTTGTTCTTGCATCTATAATTGATCATGTTCTATATTAGTGTTTCTATTCGATCCATATATGTGATTAATCCATTAATTAAATCCATTTTATAACTTAATTAATTAAAATACCCCTAATCAATTGAATTGAGGTTGATCAAAGGAAAGAGAACTTAGTTTTTTTTTTAAGGTATATATATTCACCTATCTAGATTAGTTTTTTTTTAAAGTCTTTAGCCATTAGTAGGATTTAAAAGTCATTTACCGAATCTTCAAGCTCGTACATATACCAGCTGAACTACACCCATAGTGGCAAAGAGAACTTAGATTGACTTTTAATGAATTTCAATTTTTATTAAAAATTGTATAAAGTTATGTGAATCTAAACACAAATTAAGAATTAAATTATAGGATAATTACTCCGGCGGCCATCAACTCTTACCACCACTATCAAAATGACCACCGAATGGGGGATTGGTTTCAAAATGACCACTTTTGGTAAACAATATGACCATTCCATCCATTTCCATCCAATTCCATATATTTTCATTCAATTTCATCCAATAAGTGGTATTTTGGTAAATAAGGGGATGCCATTAATTTATTTTAAATATTTTTTAGAAATCAATTTTTCTATATTTAGTGTATGTATATATGTATATATATATATATATTGATTAGATTAAGGCTATAAATTCTAAAAAATATATTTGAGATAAGTTGAATATATATATATATATATATATATATATATATATATATATATATATATATATATTTGGGATATGCTATACGTATATACACACATTAAATATAATTATTTGTTTTAAAAATCAAAAGAAAAAATTGATTTCCAAAAAATATCTAAAATAAATTAATGGTATCCCCTTATTTACCATAATATCACTCATTGGATGGAATTGGATGAAATGGTCATTAGAGTAACTTTGTTTGCCTAAAATTGCCATTTTGAAATCAACTCTTCATCCGGTGGTCATTTTGATAGTGATGACAAGAGTTGATGATCACCGGAATAATTATCTCTTAAATTATTGATGAAAAGATAAGTTAATTTCACCCTCTCACCTTGTAAGGTGCAATTAAGTTTTTCCCTTTTCAATAGAATTTAGTTATTTTTATATTCATTAGTAATTAAACACACCCACAAGGCTTATTTTAGAGTTTGTGATAAACTTAAAGACTTTTAGGTATGAAAAATGTTGATGTCATATGATGAGCAAACTATGTGGGTAAGCAGGTGATGTGATGGAAAAATAAAATCATTAATTAAGAAGTTTAATAAAAAAGGGTTATACATAGTTAATTAAGGTAGCTATAAATTAAAAAGGTGATTAGGGAAAAGATGGTGGGATATAAAACTTGTTATATATGATGTCGGAATGATTAAGGACAAAGATTAGTTTGAAATTAATTAGAAGTTGTATTTACAGGTTTAATTAGCGTTTGTTTGTTTTGTAAAGGTGAAAGGTCAAATTCACATGGCCTTTGTTTATCTCTAAAAGTTAGTCGAGTGAGTTAACCTTTTCTTTTCTGTAGTTTCTGGTGTGACCTGTTCACAATTGTGCTTGATCAAAAGTGCAACATTACATATAAAGTCATATGTTTGATTGGACATTTTTTGGCTTTCTTCATATGGTTTCTTTTTTTTTTTGTTAAGTCTGAAACGTTTCTTTCTCTTTCTCTCTCTTATCCGAATATATAATTACTAATTAGGTGTGAAATGAAATAATAAGATTGTTATTGGGATTGTTGATGTGAGTTGGGATAAATATTGGTTTAGTATCATGAAGGATTGAAGTTTTCAAGGATCCAATGATCATTGAGAGAATCACCCACCTCTCATGTTTGATGAGACATTTTCAGAATCTACTATTGCTGCCAACAACCATTCTCTCTCTCTATCTCTATAATACAGAGCAGAAGTGGTAAACTACTGTTGTGTCTTTGGACTTGTTCAAAAGATCAATGCTGCCAAGTGCCCACTATATCTTCTCACTCACGTTAACACCCTTCTATTAGTGTATCCGGAATAAATCTCTTATAATTCAACATTTTTTATAAACAAATAACTAATCATTTAAAACTATACCGAGAACCACTGGTCAAGCCAAGAGAAAAACTTATGAATGTTGGACCGTCCCATCGCCCATTGCCTATTGTCAAGATATATAACATCATTTATATTTCCAATATAAACACGGTATATTTATCTTATTTTTATTAGGGTCTGATTACTATATATATATACGATAAGACTGTTCCATATAAGTTTTTCTTCAAACCATGATATGGTTCGGTGAAATCCTAAATTCACTGTTACCGTAGATAATATTATATATATAAATGAACAATACCAAAATATAGTATGTCCAAAAATCACCCAAGATACATTTAAATTGTATTTAACTTGTTTTTTTATATATGGTAAAACTCGATCTATTGAAATTATAGGGTTTGTAATTGTTGACACAACACAAAATTAGTGGGTTTGGATGGGATCGTATGGTTTGGATCATTATTGAGTCAATATGTTAAACCGGCCGATGGATAAACGGATCGTGCTTTGGATTGAGATTCGGCTAACCCGTTTGATATGATTAGTTTAATGTAGTATATTTTATTGGAGAAAATTTTGTTACCTTTTCACAATAGTACTTTTGTTTTAAATTTATTTTGAATATAAAGAGATTATATTATAATTGATTAATTTCATTTGTCGAAGGGGTTTCGTGAATTCAAATCGTGTAATTACGTTAAAAGTGTTATTTTTTTTTAACAAATTAAATAGGTAAATTAACAAATCTATGTAGTAAAGGGTTAACTCATTAATTTAATTTAGCACCATCGTTCAATGTATGTAGACGGTGAGAGAACACATTCAGCCCGGTAATAAATTCGAATTGATGTGATAAATTTAACAGGTCGCATTTGAATTTTGGTAAACAATGACGGGTGGTGTTGGATTTACACAAACACAATACATTAACTCAAATTACCACCCTTAATTGATAAATCTTTTATTACACTAAAATCCTTGGAAAAGAAAAAGGAAAGAAAATCATCCATGTGAACATGACTTATCCATCCATTTTAAAGCAAACAAAAAATAAAAAATTGGCTAATATATTCCATTTGTACGTAATTGACTCCTCTTTCTCTGGGTATGTCACAAATTCATGTCCTACATCTCGTTTGTCTCTCTTACACATAAAACAAGTATTTCTTAATAAGTTTGAAGTCCGGCCTAATAAATTCCCCACATGATGTTCATTTGATTGAATTATTAGTAGTAAAAAATAGGTGATTAATTAAAACAAGTTGGTCTTAATTAGTTAAGTCTCCTTATAATATGGATCATTTTTATATTGATTTAATAATAAGCCTTAATTAATTGTTAAAACAATAGATCAGAACTGGGATTTATGTGGTCCACAGCATCCTATAAACAAGCTAGTTTTATTTTGGTTTTTTGATTGGGGTTGATTGGAGACAACCCTTGCCCCACGTTCCTGCATGATCACCACTCCTCACGACCCACAACACAACAAATTAAAACTGGGATTCTCTGACCATTACAATTTACAAACACACACACACCTTTTGTCCTACAGTTAATCAAGTTTCATCAAATACCCCAGTCGCCATGTGAGCCACCCCTAACCCAGTTATTTAAGGTTTAAAATCAAAAACTTCCCTTCACCTTTCACCTATTATTAAATACTTAGAGAAAGATAGGTTTATTCAGAAACATCTTCGGTGCTGATGATTCGGTTAAGATAATAAGGACAAAATGGTACTTTTCTATATTCACAATAATTTTTATTTAAAAAAAAAAAGCAAAATAAGTCAAATAATCAAAATAATAATAAATTAAAAAACAAATCCTACGGTATTGTTTATTTTTAACATATTTTTATTTTTTTAGAGCTTATTCAAAATATATTACTTTATTTTTAGGGATATAGAGTTTTTATTTATAATCTAACAAGTGTATAATAGTTTTTTCATATGGTCAAAACAAGTTATTAAGCATGGGGAGGTTTTTGAATAAATGGAATGTTCTCTGTTCATCTAATAATAATCGAAAGATTAGGGGGACTTTAAATTTAACCCATTATTTAATTACTTTCTAATATAACATACAATTTATATATTTAATATTCTTGAGAGAAGTGATTATTTTTCGAGTATTATATATAATAAAAATCAATCAATAATTTATTAATTTTATAATTCTTTAAATGCCAGCCGATGACGATGACGATTGCCTTTGCCAACCTCCGATTAAAAAAAAAGGATAAATCCATCGAGTCCTGGCTGTGACAAGGCTGTTGATCCGCACGCTGGACGTCTCTCAACGTCATCCACTTACCTACATCATCTTCACCGTCTATTTCCCATCTACTTGGACGGCTCTGATTTACTTGCCACCTGTATTTTGCCTCTAATTCTAATGCCAAATTGCCAAAGCCATTTCAATTCTATACCCCCATCTTATGTCTTATGTTTATCTTCTCCACCGTACCACTTTCATTATCAACTACTGACCTCTTGTATACAATTAATTATGTACTCATTATGAGACTATATGGTATAATAACAATGCATTTTATAAGAATAAATGTCGTGTAAAATGGAACAAATCCATAATCCAACCTATGGTCCCAACTCACAACTTGAGTTGTAATTTAACAACATATCAAACTCAATGCATAACTTAAAATTTTGACTTAAATTTATAATTTTAATATCTATACATATCTTGACAAGATGAAATTGATCCGTTAGTAAAAATCACATATGCACTATAAGATTGCAGGGTTCGAGTATTCTCCCTCCCTAAAAAAACACCGAATTTATATAATTATGTGATATTTCAAAAACTATATATTTATATCTTTTTTACAATTCAATAATAGGCATGTTTATTTAGGGGTGTGCACAATTCGATTCGGTTCAATTTTGGGTAAAATCGAATTAAACCTAAAATATTTCGATTCATCCAAAATTGAACTAGTTTAAACCGAATAAGAAACATGAACCGAACCGAACCGAATTGATTTTAATTGGTTTGATTCGGTTCGGTTCAATTTGGGTTTGGGTTTAATGGGCCGACTAGCTTAATGGGTCTTTTGAAATACTAATTGAGTGACGATATTTATACCTCTAAAAAACTGTATATACACCCCGATTTAGTATATTATTTAAAATCCAATATTACCCTTGAGTAAAATTACTTAAATGACTAAATAATTTGTAAGTATTTACCAATAAGTGGAAATGGTGAGATATGTCACCTTTTTATGTGTGTGTTGTAATGATGTCACCGTTTTAATAACTTAAGTTTAAAAGACACCTATTATGGTGAACTACCCAAATTACCCTTAAATAATCTATTTTTATTCTCATTGTACTTCTATCTACACTTTGAAAACAATAACTCCTCTCTCTCCAAAATAGTTGTCTGAAAATCGATCTACAACTCATCTCTCTCCAAAAAACTTGTCTCTCTCCAGATTCTGTTAAAAAAATAACATATGTTTGTGATCTTCTTTTATACATTATCATATATTTCTGTGTGGTTTAACAATGTATCCATTCGTTATAATTTATTGTCTCAATCTTTGTATGAACATGTATGAACATTTAGTCTCCAGATTCTGTTCGAGACTTTTTTAAAATACTTCGAGCCTTTTTTATTAGTGTCCGAGCTATTTTGATATGATTCTGAGTTTTTTTATACTCTTCCAAGTTTTTTTGATTTGTCTTCGAGTTTTTTTGTCAGAAAAGCTCGAATCAAGTAAACAAAAGCTCGGGCACTTGACAAAAAGCTTGGGCACTTGGTAAAAAAACTCGATTCGAGTTTTTTTACCAAGTGCCCAAGCTTTTTTTAATGGCTTCGAGCTTTTTTACCAAGTGCCCGAGCTTTTTTGCACTTGATTCGAGACTTTTGCCAAGTGCCCGAGCTTTTTTTTAACTTGGCAAAAAGTCTCGAATCAAGTGCAAAAAAGCTCGGGCACTTGGCAAAACAGCTCGATTCGAGACTTTTTGCCAAGTGCCTGAGCTTTTTTTTAACTTGGTAAAAAGTCTCGAATCAAGTGCAAAAAAGCTCGGGCACTTGGCAAAAAAGCTCGATTCTTACCAAGTGCCCGAGCTTTTTTGCATTTGATTCGAGACTTTTTACCAAGTGCCCGAGCTTTTCTTTAACTTGATAAAAAGTCTCGAATCAAGTAAAAAAAAGCTCGGACACTTGGCAAAAAAGCTCGGACCCTTACCAAAAAAGCTCGAGACTTTTACTGGGTTCGAGACTTTTACTAAAGGCTCTGAGCCTTTTGTAATTATATTTCGAACATATTAAGTACTGAATAGAAAAAAAAAGCTCCGAGGGCGCTGTCCCCTGCCCCCCGCGAATTGACCGGGCAGCTCGACCTCCTCGAGCTCGGCGGGGAGCTCGACCCCCGAATACTTCTGCGTAGCGCCTGAGTTTAAATGAAACTTTCCCTCTCTATTTCATAACTTTCACTGTAAAAAAATGAATCAAATATTCTGATGAAACAACTATTGGGGGCATTTTTATCCGTTTACCATAATAGGTGTATTTTAAACATAAGTCATAAAAGCAGTGATAATGTTGAAACGTCACCTCCAAAAAAGTGATATTTATTTTTTGAGCCCTTACCAATAACTATTAATTGGTTTTATATCAATCATTTGGAAAAAAAAAGTTTCCTATTATTTGTTTGATATGATAATAAAAAATGTTCAAAAAATAAATAACACTTTTTGGAGATGACGTTTCAGCACTGTCACTGCTTTAATAACTTATGTTTAAAAGACACCAATTATGGTGAACAGACAAAAATACCTCTATTAGTTGTTCCATCAGAATCTTTCATTCATTTTTTTATGGTAAGAGTTATGAAATAGAGAGAAAAAGTTTCGTTGAAACTCAGGCGCTACGCAGACGCATTCGGGGGTCAAGCTCCTCGGAGCTTTTTTTTTTCTAGTCAGTACTTAAAAAAAAAAATTCTCGATCATTTGAAAAATATATTTGATTCATTGAAAAAAAATTCTCGATTCTTTCTAATATATGTTCGAATTCGCTACAAATATACTTTATTTAACTAAACCTAATTTTTTAAAAAAATTTCTCGAGCCTTTGAAAAAAATTCTCGATCCTTTGAAAATTTCTTGATCCTTTGACAAATGCTCGATCTTTCAATTCGTTCAAAAATATACTCGATTCTTTTAAAAATAAGCTCGATCATATTAAAAAAAGGATCGATTTGGCTACAAATATGCTCGATTTAACTAAACATTATTTTCAAAAATAAAATGTTCGATCCTTTGAAAAATAAAATGTTCATACATGTTCATACAAAGACTGGACAACTAAATCATAACGAATGGATACATTTATAAACAACAAAGAAATATATAAAAATATATAAACGAAGATCACAAATATATGTTATCTTCTTCTGCAGAATCTGGAGAGAGAAAAGTTTTTTGGAGAGAGAGAGGAGTTATCGTTTTCAAGTGTAAATGGAAACACAATGGATTAAAAAATAGATTATTTAAATGCAATTTGGGTAGTTCACCATATTAAGTGCCTTTTAAACTTAAGTTATTAAAGCGGTGACATCACTGCAACACACATAACAAAATGTGACATATCTCACCATTTTCACTAATAAAAATCTTTCTATTTTATCAAATCCTAACTTCTATTTTAAATACTAATTTCAATTTCGTTTAAAGAATACAAATTGATTGAGTTGACTAACAATTATTTACTGCTATAATTGAATTAAGCAAAAATCAATACAATCAATAAAAATTCTATTGTAAAAAAAATAATAAACTTTCTCAAGAACAAAGGAATTTAGATACACATAGTTTTTCAGTTTTGTGGAATTGGAGAATTTTGAGTTTAAAAAAATTAAAGAATTTAAAAAAAGTATTAATGCAATGATAAGAAAAAAATTTAAACAATTTTTTAGTGACATCAAATGTTTTTACAGGAGTTAGAATATTTTTTAAAACATAAATTATTTATTTGAATAAAGAGATCTAAAATAATTAAATTTTAAATAAATCTGATTAGATATCAAAATAGTGGGATGTACTAATGAAAATATATTATAATAAAATAAAGAAAGGGTATTCTTGGCATCAAGTGGGGTTTATTTATAAAACATTTATTTTTAAAATATTTTAGGGTTGTACATTCAATTTTTAAGGAATATCGCCACTCATACTAATTTCGGTCATTTGAAAAGCCCAAAGTAAAAAAAAAAACCCAAATCAAACCTAACTTAAAAATATAAAAAAAAAATTTAAATCAATTATAAACATATTATATAATAATAAGTTAATAACAAATTCATTCCAAAATATAAAAAACATATTAATATATTCCAAACTCCAAAATGAAAGTTCAAAATAACAGTATATTACAGAATAATACCTCCCAAAAATAAATAATCCAACTTCAAATCAAAATTACAAGTAGTCAAGTAGTCAAGTAGTCAAGTAGTCAAGTAAAATAACATTAGAAAAGTTTTAGGGTTTTTTCAAATTTTGAAATTTGAAAATCGCTTTTTTTATTTTCGATTTTTTTAAGTTTTCTCTAGATCAAACCCGTTTGAACCGAAAAAAAAAAAGATTTTCAAATTTTGAACTGGTTTAAATCTAATTGATGCTACGAACCGAATCAAACTCCCTTTTTTTAGTTCGATTCAGTTCGATTCCGAACTTAATGTCTACCCCTGTGTTTACTAATTAGAAATCTCAATAAGGGAAATGGAACTTATTAATTTGTAAATGTAATAAAATCATTTGATAATCATATTATATGGGTTCCACACCAAATCAGGAGACAGGAATTAAGTTCCAGTTGGAAAGGAAACTTGATTCCCCCTCCCACTTAAGGAATCAAATTCCCTTTATCGATTCCCTTTCACTTGAAAATCGATTTCCTTTAATTGTATTCCTGATTAGTAAATGCACCCCGTATTGGTTTGAATCCATATAGAAATTTAAATAAATTTCAAAATTTTGACCTTTCCATATGATTGTATTTACGTATTTATTGTTTGCACTGTGTGTATTCTTAATAAATATATAATTAGCATCTTATAGGTTAAACATGATTTTGCATATGAACAGAGCATTAGGGTTTAAATTTTACCATTCGACCACAAATATAAATTAATTTGAATAAGAATTTATATCTCTAACAGGGATGAATATTAAGATATACATCCCAATCATGACCACTGTCATCCCTAACGATAATATCTATATTGTGTAAGCTTAACCTAGAGAAAACGAATTGCTCTACTTGATATATATAATATCTCCCAATTATGTCCACTGTCATCACTAACGACAATGTCTATATTGTGTAAGCTTAGCCTAGGGAAAACGAATTGCTCTACTTGATTTTATTATGTATGAATTGAAGTAGCGAAGCTCCTTTCCTAACCAGTTAATAAATAGTAACAATTTGTCAATTTGTAGGAAAAATTGATGATAAAGTTGAGAAAGAATAATAATGTATTGGGAACATAAAAATGAACAAATTTAGATTTGATTAAATATAAGATATTAGGGTAATTAAGCTCTTGGATTGTGTGGCACGTGGTGGCTCCCCATGTGATATAAATGAACTTTACTTAAACAAGTTAGAAAATCTTTAAGCCTTTATTTGGGAATCATGTGGAGATCCCGTTCCCCTACTTTTAGTGCATTGCAAGTTCATCAAAAAGAAAAACCATAGTCATCCTTCCTTGTACATTTTTGTATTCTTATTATAATTTGTATCTTTTTAATCATTAATTCAGGTCTTTGAAATTATAAGCCCGTTGATTCAGGCCATATTAAATGTTACAATTTTAGGGCATTTATTATGGGTTCTATCAGTTGATAGGAAAATTTGAAAATTTCTGAAGAGGTTTGATCAAATTGGAAAAACAATTCCATTCATATTCGAGAATATATATATATAGTAACGTTAAACTGTCCAAAATATTTATCGAAAATCAAATGATACGTGAGTTGTTAAGATCCTATAAATTATGAGATTATAGATTTAAGAGATAAACCGAAACATAATAATTTTATATTTGAGAGATAAATGTATAGAAAAATTAATTGCAGTAATGTTTTTCAAACTTGTGGTTGTGTTTGTATCGTGACTTTGTGAGATTGAATACTACTATATAATGGAATTTGAAATAATTGAAAATTAAATAAAATTAAATTAGATTAAATTAGACTAAATTAATACTATCATATATTTAGTATATAATATAACATTGTACTAAACTAATTATGCATTGAATTATTATTCTTTTCGATATTATAAAGTTTTATTATATTTTTAATAAAATAAAACATTTAAAATTGTTTTAGAATATTTGAAATTATGTTTAATCAAAAGAAATACTATAAATCAATTTTAGATTTTAAAATAATATAAAATAATTAATATAAAAAATATTTTAATTTATAAACAAAATAAAAACGAGAACTAACGGTGATTAATTATAGGATAAGAGATTCAATGTCATGAACCAGTGGTCCAGTAGCCAGTAGGCCTCAAATAGGCGGCATAAAGTTTTATAGGCTATAGGCTATAGTCTATAGGGAACAAACCTTGGACTTCTGGATGTACTCATGCATGCACGGGCCCAATCCAATTGGTAGAGTCCAAAACTTTATTTTTCTTTTTCATTTTTTTTATATATATAATAAGCATCTTTACCACTATACACATTACTACATTAGACAGAGGTTAAAAAGTCCAATAATTTAAAATTAGATTATTGTTTAATGATATCCATAATGAGTTTTATGGTTTAAATTCAAATTTCCAAAAGTTTCATGGGTGATTTTATAATGAACTTTTTGCTATGTTTTTATTTTTATTTTTAACAAAAAAAAAAAAAAAAAACACTAGTCTGGAACATTATGCATAGCCAGCCAGCTTCTCCACAGAAGAAGGGACTTTGCTCCGTTAGCCTGTCGCAAAACATTTAAGAGACGGGCTCCATAGCACTAACATGCAACTGGTATTGAATATCACTGGCAATAAGACCAACATCCGTATCTAACGAAACACCTGCAGCATCAAACTCAACCACAACCGGCACCAGACCGGTCTCAACTTTATAACATGTTCAAAGTCGAGTGATTAAGTTTGTTGGCTGAATTTTTGGCTTTATTGAATAAGGAGCAGTTGATTAGAGTACGGTTTTATGAGATAAAATGTGTTAGGATAATAGAGAGGAAATCTATGTCAATTCAGACAATTAGATGGGTTTCTCCTATGTTAATTCAGATTTCAGACAATGAGATAAACTCTATTTATTACAAGAAGAAATCAATATATGAAAATCGAAAGCAAAGCAAAGCCAATTTTCAGGGTACAAGCTACTATTAACGTCAAGTATCAAATGAATAAGGAATGACATTCCAAACACTTCCGATAATATTGATTTTGAAGAATTGATATTTGTTCATTTCGTGTGACTCTTTTCTATTAGCTAGTAAATTTAACTAGTTTTACTAGCGGTTGTTTTTGTATTATCTTGTGTTTCTTCTATTATTAATAAATTATTATTCCTAAGCTTGTGTCTCTTTGCTTGGGTTTATTTAAGTGAATTTTTTTATATACATAAAAAAAAAATGGTTTAGTGTCAATTTATAGCTCTTATAAATTGTATGTGCACCCGTGTTGTAACACTACTGCCATATTGACTATTTTTTAAAAAACCCAAAATATAATTCGTAAATCTGATTATTACATTATTTATATTATATGTCCCAAAATGTTTGCCCAAAACACATTACACAAGATATCATGAGTGACAAGTGATCTGCATTTGTTATGTAGATCATAGGATAATGTTAGTATATTTGGATATGGGTTAGAGACCTATTGTATATCAAAGTGGGCCAAGCCCAAGCCCAAGCCCAAGCCCATGCCTATGAAATACATGCAAAGCCCAAACATAAGCCCAATGAGCAGTTTTATGCTATATATGTCAGTGTTAGAAACTGATTAAGATATAATAAGAATACACAACAGAGAACAACGTGTATTGTGTATGTGCATGAGTTGTCTGATATTGCAAGTATTATATATGCAATGTAAAGACAATGAATTTTGGTGTGTCTGGGAATCTATTGCTTGTGTGCAATATCATGTACAAGAGGGTGCAAAACAATGCATGTGTACAAGTTCACCAAAGAACAAACTACAGAGAAATTACAAGTTAGAGATGTGGAGAAAATCTGTAGAATTTTCTCCCATCTATAATCAAAGTGTGGGTAACATGCATTGTGATCAGAGGGGACTTTCCGATGATGTGATTGTCCTCCGACTGGTGATTCAGTTCCAAGTGTTCGATCCCACTTCCGCTGGAATTCGGATTTTTGATGGTGAACGGTAATCCGAATTAGTTTTGTTTATATCGAATATTATTTACATTGGTATCAGAGCCTGATTGGGACTGTATTCTGGTAGAAATGCCATGTTTAGGAATTGTTATTCACGTTTTGAATGCTTCACAATTCGATAATGGCATAACACCACACACTTGTTATTTGTCGTGGCATGATTGTATACATATATATGTGATTATATGTTCTGGAGATTATTGCCATGTCATAACTTCAAAATTGAGATAATTTTGAAAAATTAAAAACAGAACCCATGATTGATATGGGGTTCGAATTTTATTGTCATTTTTTTTTGTTTCTCTGCGATCATGGTACCATTAGAAAGAGCCTTTCGCTAGCTTTCCAACGATAGGTCATTTGCATAATTTGGTTAAGAAACGAGAGAGAAAAACGATTTCGAAATTTCATGCAGTGGATTAAATTCGGGAAAATTGTTTATTCTTGAATGTGGGTGAAGAACGTGAAGAACATGAAGAACATGTTCCACTCTCCTATGATCGGAGAGTGTGTTTCACCCCTAACCCAAACGTCATAATTAAGGGAATAAATGGAATTAATATTATATTTAGAGTCGGATGGTGGTTGTACCATGATCGGAAAAGTATGGGAAGAAGGCGGGTGCATCTCACTCTCTTCCAGCGCAACTGGGCATTGGAATACCATGCATAAGTGGTTCTGGTGTTGACACGTGGACTCACCAGAAGATGACATGTGGCGGTTCTTTTGTCTTTTGTGACAAGTGGCCCATTCTCACTTTGACACATGGTGTCGATGTGTTTGAAAGAAACCGTTTACGGTTTCCGGCCACTAGGGAAGTTTCCGGCGACGGTTTCAGACATCCGAAACAGTTACTGGTGCCATGTCATCACCCATCAGACCGGTTCCGGTACTCCGACCGGCACGTTTTCCGGTGACTTTTCCGGTGGAAGGTGAACAGTTCGGTGCTTTTTTCCGGTGACCAATAAATGGTTTTCCGGTGACCAAAGGCGGTTTTCTAGCGATCATAAGTGGTTTTCCGGTGACCGATGGCCGTTTTCCAGCGATAAAAAAAATAAAAAATATATATAATTTTACATTTAATTATTTATTTATTTATTAATTATATCGATGTGTTTCACTCCAATGGGAGCTGAATTAATGCCCTATAAATTCCGAATGAGATTTTTAATAAGACGGATTCAGGCACGAATTCAAGTGACAATTTTTGTTGTGGACTCCACCGACAGTTTCTAGCATGATTTTCGGTGACGGTTTCTGGTTAAGGTTTCTGGCACGGTTTTTGATGACAGTCTACGGTGCGGTTTTCGGTAACAGTTTTCGTTGCGGATGTCAAAAATGGTTTCCGGTGGTATTTTCGGCCACCGTGGATTTTTTCAGTAGGACTTTTAGCATTGTTTTCTAACGGTCATGGAATTTTCTTGCGAAAAAATTGGCCACCGAAATTTAGCTTTAGTGGGAGCTATGTATATTGAAAGGCTTTCGTTTAAAATTCTCCGTCTATTTAATTATGCAATCGGGAAAAAGAAGTTTGATTAGAATTTACATTGGAAATGTATAAGGTTATTAAAAGACAAATTTTTCCAAATGAGTTAAATTTTTTTTTAGAATAAATCTGCATTATCTCATATGTCTTAATGGAGAAGATTTTATGAATCTTTTATTGACATATAGTCGCAGTCAATGACTCGTGTTTTTATTTGAAGAGATGCAGCGGATAGTCTTTTAATGAAATTTCCCGAAGAGTTAATAGATCTATAAAGTTGGAAAAGCTAGAGTAAGGTACCACGATGTATTTTGGTCATATAGCGTGTGAACTAGAAATCGTAGAGGAGCGTTACATTCTTGGGAATGTGAGACGATCTACTACATCCACAGTGAATATTCATAGTGCTAGGCACATGAGTTATTGCACACGCGAAAGATGACCAAAATTCTTGAGAAAATGACAATTAAATGAGTTGTGAAGACTTAGATAGTCTTTCTCCGTGATGATCGATATAAATATGAAACGTATAGAATGAATAGCATGCAAAGTCATGTATTTTGAGAAAATACTGTGGTTTTAATAAACCATTCTATAGTAAATAATTTTGGTTTATTTACTTTGTAGAAAAAACTGTTTGACCAATAAAATATTTTGTTGAGACTTGTGCATTGTATTCTTCTGTTATTTATATGATCAATTGTTTTTGGAAATTCTAAATTGTTGAGTACAATATTAGAATTAGAATTTTACGCAAAGTACTAAATTAATGATGATTTAATTTTTGGAAACGGATGGTAATTAGACGCTTTGACGACTTTTTCGATTCTGTTCCTTAAATTGTTTCATCATTTGTTCGGTCAGTGTTTGCAACAAAATTAAATGTGTGTATTTTTGAAAATTAATATGCTTGCATAGTAGATTGTATGTCTCTACATAGATTAGCATAAAATATAGATTATATATCTATAATGTTGTGGCCAATTTGATTGCGATAAACTAAGTCTTGTAATCTAGGGAATAGATATGAAAAGATTTAGTGTATTTTAAGAGTATGAAACTCTTGAGACTATAACATGAATCATGATTGAACTTCGGCATAGTTCTTATTGCTCGACATACAAGATATGAAGGCTTATCAAGCCATAAGTTAAATTACTCGCATCATGTTGCGGAGTAAGTTAAATAGTAATTTCACATGTATGTTTTACAAGTACAATATGATTTAAGTAAAGTGGTTTACCTTTCAGAGTTTTGTCTTGAAGGGAAATTTTTAGTAGTATTTTGAGTACTAAAATTTAGTATGTACGGTATCAAGTTTTAGAGTACTTATAAGAAGTGCCAAAATTAGTGGCAGCCTCTAATAAGAATATAAAACATGATACACCGACTAAATGGTATGATCTCTTTTGATAGTTGGAATATATAAAATTAATATGACACGTTTCGATCGCGTCATTTTGATAGTAGAAGATGAGCGCCTAAAGGTGACTTAGGATTCTAGCCAATTTTATATGAAAGATTCCAACTTGTACAAAACTTTTGGTTTTGAGCATATTAGTGGGAATAGTTATTTCCAAAAGGAGAAGAGAATCTAGTCATAACCACTTAATCTTAGATCGGAATATGCAAGAAGTTGAGGGATAACGAATTGAGGAAGAGCTAAACTCAAATAACTTGTTGCGATTGTGACAAGATGGGTCATTTTCACTCATAAATGCGTCGAGTCGAAAAGAGTAAAACCCAAACTTAAGAATTTGTTAAGTTATGCTTAAGTTTCTAGCGAGGTATTTTCTTTTGAATCTCGTCAATTGTGGACGGTGGATAAATAAAGACATACCATCCAACAAGAAACTGTAAAGCACACTTTGAGTATAGTTAGATTATTAGAGACAAGATGTATATGTGTTAGAACATTTTTTTTAGAGTTTAGTACCAACAAACTGGGTTTGCATGGTAGCCTAAATTTAGACTCCATGATGTTCTAATATACACTTGAGATCTAACTGGGTTTTAATATCCGTGGTTATCCTCATTGATTCGGGTTATCATATGATCATGATGGTTATATGAATATTATTTTAGCAAATTATATTCATATGGTACTTGATAGTTTAATGGTTTTATGAAATTATGAGACGGTTATAATTTTGTTTGTTTTTCAATCATTACAATGGTAATGGTGCGGATATTTTGGCATGCTAGATTAAGTCATGTTGAACTAGATAAAATGAGTATATCAGTCAAGTAGGACTAATTTGACTCATTTATCTTAAAGGTCATGCAGATTATCTAGCAAGAAAAACAACTAGAAATCCATCTAATAAAGAACTAGATCAGAAATTTCATTGCAACTAATATATTATTACATTTGTGATTGAATGAGTGCAAAGACTATATTGAAATTTCTTATCTAGTTACATTCATTAATATCTTTAGATGTCTCGGTCATATCTATTTGATCTCTCATAAATCGAAAGCATTGGATTGCATTCAGATTGTTTGGTTGAGGATCATATTAGATGATAAATTTTTTTTGAGTTTTAAAGAATAAACCGAGTACGTAAATATCTTTCTGAGAACAGTTTAAGGAATTGTTTAGTAAGAAAGATATAAAAAGATATTTATTTATTCATAGGATTTCGCAACAAATTGTGTAGCGAAAATAAGGAATTAAATACTGTTGGAAATGGTTAAGTCTGTGATGGTGCATGTGAATTATTTAGTATCTTACTAGAAGATATGATTATTGCTGCCTACTTACTTAATCATGTTTCATTTTAATCAAACACTTCTACACCATATGAATTATGGACAGGTAGGTAGCCTGGTCTGACTAATCTACATCCCTAGGGGTATGCAGATTATGTTTATAATCCATCTTATAGAAATGAGAAATTGGATGCAAGAAGAGAATTTGTATCTTTATTTGATACTCTGTGCATTCCAAAGGATTAAATAAATGATGGTGTATAATTAGATAGAAGTGTGACTGAATTTGAATCACAAGATGTCATTATTAGAGAAAGAATTTCTTAGTAGAAATGAATTTAATATAGATATCTAATTTTAGAATTAGATGATTTGTGTTAATATGCGAGTAGCGGTAAATTAAAATTTAACTTGATTCTCCATCCCTAGTGGGAGTGGAATTCTAAATGGATCTTTCATCCCTAGTGGGAGTGAAAGTGGAAATCTACACCCTAGTGGAAGTGAAAGTGGAAATCTACACCCTAGTAGGAGTAGAAATCCTCATGGATCTTTCATCCTTAGTGGGAGTGAAATAGCTGTTAAATCAACCACTGTAATAATTTACCAACTCGTGGACATAATCACCAAATTATCCCATTTCATCTTTCGGAGATTGAAAGGGAATTTTTGATGATTACTTCACTTGACAGTGATGAGCCAAAGATTTTAGAATTGAGCTATCACTTATGTCTACTAAGTGAATATATGAATGAAAGCAATGGAAGGGGAGATGGAGTATAGAAAAGTGATCATGTCCGGGACTTGATTCACTTACCGCCTGGCCATTAGACCGTTATGAACGTATGGGTTCCATATATATCATATGTAAGGCAGAAAGTACTAATGAGAGGTATAAGGTGCGATTAATCGCAAATGAAGAAACTTATTCTTTGGAAGTAAAGTTTTCTTCTATATTCCTTATTCTAGCACTAGTCACATATTTGAACCTGAAATTACATCAGATGGATGTAATGATTGTACTTCTCGATAGAGAACTAGAGGAAGATATTTACATGGATAACCTGTGAATTTTTGTTTCAAAAGACCTAGAGCGCATAAGTGTGCTTACGTAATGTATGGTTTGAAACAGTCCTTTAGAAAGTGGTATCTTTCGTTTCATTAAACTGTAATGTCTTACAGATTAAGTATGACTAAAGATAGCCATGGTAAGTACACTAAACATGTTAAGGATAATTTTTATATTATATATATGGACTATATGTCTTGGCTAGAAATAATGAAGAGTTTGTAAAACCATAATGCAATGGTAATTCTCAAATTTCGTTGAGATTTTATCTGAGCAATGTGGGTTATACATATTAGGAGTAATAGTTGATTCGAAATGAACAATTATAGGCTCATAGATACTCCTATTGTGAAATTACAAACTCTTATCCTCAATGTGTACATTGAAACTCCATAAGATCAAGTTATTAATTACAAGTTCCTCATGTTAGTACCATACAGAGTCTCATGTACATTGTTATATGTACAAAGTCTATCATTAGTTACGTCGTAAGATTGGTGAGTGGACACCAATATAATCCTTGATTACAGCATTGAGATTTTGTCAAGAGGATTATGACATACCTTGAAAGTACGACTAACTAATAAGTGTACAATATGATATGTACAAGGCCCAATAGAAATTATGCTGCAAGATTGGTAAATGTATATCAATATAATCCTAGATTGAGAGGATTATGATATAACTTTAATAGTAAGGGAATTTACCGTTAATGCTAGAATATTTACACACATAATGTAATAGAAATATGTCGTCAGGTTGAGACCGGCATTCTTATACGTGCGGTCGCCTCAATTGCTGAGATATCAAGCTGAGATGAGACACATATATATTATAGAATATGTAGGATATATTCTCACGGAGCTAGTATATATATGAATATGTCTCCTTGACTTTGTCAAGATAAGGTTCACAATAAATATAATAATATATTTTAGAAACGATCATGATATACCCCACTATCATTGATACCTGATTCAAGCCAGATTTGAGATCTTAATGTGGCGTCAGAGAAAGGCGAGCTTTTAAGAACTCAGGTTAGTCACGAGAGTTGTGACTAGACTAAGATCTGTACAGTGAATAATATAAAGGCATATGCATTCTTATTTAGAATGAAATTCACTGTAACATGTGTTTCATACCACGTGTGCTATTTGTGACCAATGTGGAAAATGAAAAAATGAATCCCTGCTTCCTCATTGTGTAAGTTCCATTGAAGTTTTACATTAACTTCAAACAGTGTCCTTATGACCATTTACTTTATCTTAAAGTGACAGGATAATGTTAGCACCTTTAGCGTGTTATTTCTATGGCTATGATAATTCAGCCTATGGGGCATGTCTAGGGTAGCAGTTGTTCTGGAGACGGAGAGATAAAGATGAAATGGGAAGATTTAATGAATTTTTATCTGACTTATGTATTCACCGGTCGACCAATTGTATTTGTTACAATTGTGAGTACATGAAATATGATAAAGTCAAGCATAGTTTTTGAGGGATCAAGAATGCTTTAGACTGATAAAAATTATAAATTAAATATAGGATACAATAATGAACAAAATTATCTCTTGTAAATAAAGAATTTACATTTGAGATTGTTAGCTCCCTTTTATATATTTATTGATTGTTCATAGGTCACACGATGCATTTACCTGTATGAACACTTTTGATAATGATGATAATATTTGTGTTTAAAATGTTTTAAAGGCTCCTCTGTATATGTCACATCTTATGCCATTTGGGGAGTGGCATATGTTGATTAATAAGGTTGCACCTATGATGAACTTGTGGTAACTTAACTGTGTTGGTCCCACTTGTGCGAGTGGGAGATGTTAGTATATTTGGGTATGGGTTAGAGACCCATTGTACACCCAAGTGGGCTAAGCCCAAGCCCAAGCCCAAGCCCATGCCTATGACATACATGCAAAGCCGAAACATAAGCCCAATGAGCAGTTTTATGCTATATATATCAGTGTTAGAAACTGATTGAGATATAGTAAAAATACACAACAGAGAACAACGTGTATTGTGTATGTGCACGAGTTATCTGATATTGCAAGTATTATATATGAAATGTAAAGACAAAATGAATTTTGGTATGTCTGGGAATCTACTGCTTGTGTGCAATATCGTGTAAAAGAGGGTACAAAACAATGCATGTGTACAAGTTCATCAGAGAACAAAATACACAGAAAATACAAGTTAGAGATATGGAGAAAATCTGTAGAATTTTATCCCATCTATAATCAAACTGTGGGTAACATGCATTGTGATCAGAGAGGACTTTCCGATGATGTGATCGTCCTCCGACCGGTGAATCAGTTCCAAGTGTTTGATCCCGCTTCCGCTGGAATTCAAATTTTCGATGGTGAACGGTAATCCGAATTCGTTTTGTTTATATTGAATATTATTTACAGATAATGTGGTATCAATGAAATAGCACTTGCCAGTACTTGAGATGCAATTTGAGTAATATAACAAACTGATAATAAGACATGGACTTGCTTCTTCCCTTATATATATATATATATATGAGGAAATACCTCTTTTTAGTCAAAAAATTAGGAGGTTTATTGATTTTACCCATGATTAGTATTTTTATTGTTTTTACCCAATAATTGGTTGTGAGGACTGAAATGCCATTTATTTATTCATTGTTTTATTTTTTTTATTTTTATCTAAAAAGTCTCTCTTCTCTCTCTATTTATCAAGACATTAAGACAATTTCTCTTTCTCTCTCTTTGCTCTTTCACTGTCTTTCTCTCTATCCTCTTTCACGTTCTTTTCTCTCTTTTTATTTGAAATTGGGTTGCTAACACAAACATCTTCAGTTTCTTCAAATCACAACACAAACATCTTCAATTTTGATCTTCAATCTTGTGGATTTTGCTTTGAATTAGAAACGTATTTCATGGATTGGGATTTAGATTTTCGATTTTCGATCTTCAATCTTCAATTTTAATCTTCCAGAGATTCAGATATTGCTTCGAATTTAATGGATTGAAATTCATATTTCACGATTTGGCTTAGGTTGTTATGATGAATCAAGATACTCCAGGTTCTTCTTCTAGAGGTATGTATTAGAAACCCTATTTTATCTTGTTTCATATGCAGATGAAATGATGAATGAAGGTTGAAGGAGATGGTTTACGTTAGTGTGTTTAAATGATAACCAATGGTGTGTTTAATTAATTCCGTTCGGTGTGTTTAATTTATTATCTCTGATGTGTAATTTGTTTTGTCATGGTGTATGTAAATTGCTTTGCCTTGGTGTGTTTAATTTTGTTTCTGTGGTGTGTTTAATTGATTTGTCATTATGTGTTTAATGTGGTGTGCATTGCTATGTTTAATTTGGTATGACATGGGGTGTTTAATCGCTTTACCCTGGTGTGTTTAATTTGATTTGCCCTTGGACATTTAATTATTGTTTCCTTCGTATTTAATTTTTGTTTCCCTGGTGTATTTAATTGGTTTGTCGTGGTGTGTGTAATTTAGTTGGTCTGGTATGTTTAATTTGGTTTGCCTTGGCATGTGTAATTGGGTTGGCCTGATGTGTTTAATTTAGTTGGTCTGGTGTGTTTAATTTGGTTTACCCTGGTTTGGATTTTTGGGTGAAATGGATTTTGTCGATTCGAATTGAAGATTGTATATGTACTTAACAGATTTATACATTTATTTTGAATGAAATCCCTCTACAAATCTTACGATTTGCGGTTTTTTAAGTGTTAAGGTTAGGATTGTTCAAATTCGTACCAATTATGATCAATGTCTGAATGAATGTTGATCTAAACATCCATTTATGAATATTGATCTAAGCATCCATTTATGAATGTTGATCTCATCAAAACTGTGAATGTTGTTCTCAACCTCCATTTCTGATCAATGCTTTTGTGCTTTTGTTTTTTGTTTTTTGTTTTTGTTCTGTTTTGAATCATTAGAGATGTGGTTGATTTGGTTTACATGTTTTTGAGATCATGAACTGAGATTAGAAATGTATATGGAGATTGAGTTAGGGTGTTTTTTTTTTGTTATTAGAATCACATTATTAATTAAAGGGTTTCTTTATTATTATTTTTATATTAGAATCTGATGGGTGATTCTTGTAAGTTTTTTCGAGATTGATTATTGTACAACTTGATATTTATTCAATGTTGATCGAAGGTCGATGATTTTTGGAGCTTATTAAATGTTTTCGAAACGTATATTCTTGATGACTTTAATTCATCAAGTTGTTGTTCATCTATGGTTGCTTTATATTTGTTAGTTTTTATGCATTGTTTGATTGGGTTTTTCTCTTTTTTTTTTTGTATAAATGTTTTTACTATTTTGTGTTGTTATTGATGATACTTTTTTTTGATACATTGTGACTATATCATTACTATTGTCTATCGATGACTGCTTTGTATTTGTTTGACTTTCATGCATTGTTTAATTGAGTTGAAACTAAGTGTGTGTTTAATTGGATAGTACTGATATGTTTAATTGAATTTGAAATAGGTATGTTAAATTGGATTTGAAATAGGTGTGTTTATTGGGTAGTACTGATGTGTTTAATTGAGTAAGAAATAATTGTGTGTTTAATTGTACAGTATTGATGTGTTTAATTGAGTTGGAAATTTGTGTGTTTAATTGGATTCAACTGGTGTGTTTAATTGTTGGGGTCATATGGTGTGTTTACTTGTTTGGACTTTGTCTGTTTAATTGCTGACCACATTGTGTGTTTAATTTCTTATCCAAACCACATTCACATGGATTAGTGTGTTTAATTGTCTTCGAAATAGGTTTGTGTTTAATTGAGTTGAATTGATGTGTTTAATTCGGTTCAAAATATGTTTGTGTTTAATTGATGAACTTGTGTGTTTAATTGGGTTGAACTAGTGTGTTTAAATGATTTACCCTGGTGTGTTTAATTGGACTGTCATGGTGTGTTTAATTGATTTGCTCTGATGTGTTTAATTGGTTTGTCATGGTAAGTATAATTGGGTTACACCTAATGTATTTAATTTGGGTTACGATTGTGTGTTTAATGCCTTGGTATGTTTAAATGATTTTTAATAGTGTATTTAATTGATTTACACTTGGTGTTGCTCTTGTGTGTTGAATTGGGTTGCTCTGGTGTGTTTGATTATGAGTTGTCGTAGTGTGTTTAATTGATTTTCCTTGGTGTGTATAATCGAGTTGGTTTGGTGTGTTTAATCAGCAGTTATTTATCTTCCTCATCAATTAAACACACTAGTTTTAATTGTGAGATTTTTTTTGTTGACATGCAGGAGTGGACTCTACGAAATTGGTAATCACTTATGGTGAGAAATGGATAGGGAACTTTTATGAAGGTGGTGAAACAGAGTTTGTTAAAGTTTTGTCCTACAACCTTTGAATGTTGTGGATTATGTAAAATATGGTGAGGCCATGAAAATGCTATATTGATTTTGTAAATTATTGCCATGTAACATGAGATGTCTGATTAAATGCCAAAAAGAAGTGTTTTTAGGTCAATTTTTCCTAATTGATATCAGATTTTCAATGTCTGATGTGTTTAATTTTTCCTAATTTTATGCCAGCAAAAGTGTCACTAAGAGCAATAACAGTTTATCCAACTAAAATAATAATAAAAATATTTCGTATGAAACTATATAATAGTTATCAAGTGTAAGTCATGCATGTTTTTTCGTATCGAACCCCGACTATGTAACGTTATAGAGTGAATTTTGAGTGATTTTGTAACGTAATAGAATCAACTCTAAACGTTACAAAAACGAATATCGCATGAAGAAATGTGTTGGATCTCATACCTGCTGAAACTATATGTTTTTTTTATAAATAAACTATATGGTATTAAAATAAGATTTTGATGAAAAACATTGGAAAAGGATGAAGAACGTTTATGAGGGTGGTGAAACAAACATTGTCAAAATTCTATCCCACAAACTTTGAATGTTTTAGATTATGTAAATTATGGTGATGCCATAAAATTGATTTTGTAAATTAATGTCATGTAATATGAGATGCCTAACTAAATGTCAAAAAGGTGTTTTTAGGACAATTTTTCCTAATTGTATCAGGGTTGTGACTCATCCAAGTTTTCACACATTTTTCCAATACATTTGGTAATTATTTTTCGTCACATGATAACATCTTGCCAAATTTATGTATACTTTAAATAAGCATTTTTAAAATAACATAATATATTTTCTTTTTCTTTTTTCAAAGAAACAAAATCCAAAGTACACCGTCAGTAAAATTTGAGCAAAATTACATGACGTTCCGTAGAAAGGAAATAGGTTTTACAACACATCTCATAAAAATTTCCAATTGGTACATACAGAATATTTTGAACAAGGAATTCTTGAATCTACAGTTACCACAACTGAACATTTTTTACATTAAAATTTTGAGCAAATATACCACTCTCAAGAGGGGATTTTGGGACTCATTCATTTCTCATACAAGATTTTCGTCCATCTTCATAATAATAAAAATGACTAAAGATACTTAAAATAAAACACTAATTCATTCATAACATTGGAGGTAATAAAACTGCGTCTCAAAAAAGGCATCCATCGACCACACAATTAAGTACTAAATTTGATTTAAACTCTAAATCCCTTGTTGTTCCTCTTTCTCCTAACCTTCTCTAACTTCCTTCCCTTCAATGGCACCTGAAGTTGCATATGAAAATAGTCAGATTTCTCAGCCCGAATTAAAATATAATTTGTCTGGAAATTCAAAGAAATTAATTTAAACGGTATAGAAGAAATTAACAGTTCATAACAATTGAATACACCAGTTCAAAGGAGAAAACAGAATAACTAAGAAAATCAGTTTGGATGATGGAATTTAAAGTGAGTTTCAGTTATTGTCTCACATTTATTTTCTGTTTTCAGTTCACTGTTCAATTTAATGTCTTAATTCTCATATTGGTCTATTACCTAACAAGGGTTTTCATTTAATGAATACTAAACAAATCAATACTAAAACATAGCAAAACAATCAGGGGAAAAACACCCTGCCCAGAAGACCAAGCAAATGAGGCACAAAGCAACCAACCAAATTAGAAGCACAACAAAATAAAAAGCAGTTACGAAGTTGAATAGCAGCAAAGCAAAAAAAAAAAGAGACCAAAACAAGAACAAAAATGAAGCCACGGTAGAATGGAAAACAAACACCATAACAAAATATGGAATCAAAATATATATAAATCAAAATCACATATTCCAATTAAACACATCAGTCCTACCCAATTAAACACACCAGTCATACCCAATTAAACACACCAGTCATACCCAATTAAACACACCGGTCTTCATAAACTAAACACACCAGTCATACCAAATTAAACACACCAGTCCTACCCAATTAAACACACCAGTCCTACTCAATTAAACACACCAGTAATACCAAATTAAACACACCAGTCATACCAAATTAAACACACTGGTCCTACCCAATTAAACACACCATTTTTCAAGACATTGTTGTGAGTGTCAATCAACTTTCAAACTATTTTTTATTTTCTCTAACATACAGATTCACTTGAAATATGTTAACTCAATTCACAACCATCAAGAATAATTGATAATTATGTAAGCGGGTACAAAAGAAAACATTCAATAACAAGTCATAACAGGAATTTGAGACAAAATGAGAGATCAGGTTGTATATCAATAACAGGTTTTGAAGACAGGCTCAGAGGCAATTAGGGATATACACTGAGATGCTCCTAATTCCTAAACCAAAAGGTTTGTCGCTACTTGATCAGTACAACCACAACACAAAGGAACAGTTGTAGATAAATACAATCAAATGTAAACAAGCTAAAATGTACATGTTAGTTAATTTATCATAACAATTAAATTCAGATCATTACAATGTTCAAATTTATAACCAATGGGTCTTTAACAATAGTTTTAAAATAGAACATTTACTTCATATTAAGCAATCAAATTGAAATTAAATAATCCATAAATGTATTCACAGGATCATATAGAAGTAACAGGTAAGAATTTTGTAACTTAACTAGTACACTAAACATCACTAGGCAAAACAGAGAAAATGAGAGCAATGCAACTTTCTGCACAACGTTGACCCGAAATTTGGTTTCTTTCTAACTCATTAGTTTCGACAGTAGGATCATTCACATGTCCCATAAGAACAAACAGAAACCAACAGTAACACACATTTTCTATGCAAGAGACATGAATAAATGGGATCACTATAAAAAGACTAACAAAAAAAAACCAATAAATAAGTTAAAAAGTGAAGAAATCACAAAATTCATCTTTACTTGTGTTAGTAAAGATGTAATTCAAATTTACAGATTTAATTCAAATTTTCAATCAATATTTTCTTGGCAAACATCCAATTGAGGGTAGATTAAATTCCACTAGTAATTTTTTTTTTCACAATTCAATTTCATGGAAACAATAAAATGATTGAATATATAAACATTAGAACACTCGATATCTGTACAAAATTAAAACTTGGAACATGGAACCACCACAAAATCACAAGCAAATCATTAATGAATTTGAAACTAAAACCTGAATAAACTATCACATTAATGACAAATGGCAAATCGACCACACAATTAAGCACAATTTCCAACTGTTCCCCTTTCCTCTAACCTTCTCAAACTGTCTTCCCTTCAATCGCACATAAGGCTTCACATATAATCTTTGGTCCTCTTAGAAGAACCTGAAGTTGCATATAAAAATAATCAAGAATACAACACATTTTGCCTATGAAATTCATAAACATATAACACATCATAATTCAAAACCATTCTACAAAGATAAACTTCACCATTTTGCATTCATCCCAACAATGGAAATGTCTAAGTTTGCCATATTAAAAACATTTTAAAGTACCCAATTAAACACACCACTCATACCCAATTAAACACACCACTCATACCCAATTAAGCACATTAGTCCTACCCAATTATACACACCATTCATATCCAATTAAACACACTCGGTAATACCCAATTAAACACACCGGTAATACCCAATTAAACACACTGGTTCACAACAATTACACACGCCAGTTCACATCAATTCAACACAAAATCTTTCAAGACATTGCTGTGAGTGTCAATCGACTTTCAAGCTATTTTTTATTTTCTCTAACATATGATGAAACGTAAGTTGAAGAGTACTGACCCAATATTTCGAATGCATATTGGAAATGCTTGGATTGATGATTATACTGGATTCTAAGGAATGTATGACTATTTATGGACACATGCTCTCATCTCAGATGAAACCAATGCACATAATAGTTGATAACTGAAGAAGGTTGTAGTGTTAATATACCACAATCTACTTATACAAGCCCTTTATTTTTTTTTTGAAAAGGCAAAACTTTATTAACAACCAAAGGCAATAACCCAAAGGCAACAACCCAAAGGCAAACAAAGGCCATAACAAACGCCCAACAAACAGAACAAAAAACAGCAGAAAAACAGCTAAACAGCTGGAAAAACAGAAACATAAGCGAAGAAAAGAACCACAACCAGAGCCAGAAGAGAACTGGAACTCTGAAAACCCAAAACAGCAGAACACACATCCAAGACAGTAGCAACCCAAGCAGCAGCAACTCAAGCAGCAGCAAAACAAAGAGACCCAACGACACACCACAACACTGAAAGAAGCAGCAAAGCAGACAACAACCACACAGAACAAAAAGAAAGAAACTGAACAGAGAAGAACCAAAGACAAAAAACATGAAAACAATTATTGCCCAACTTAAAGTAATAATAGTGAATTAATACAGCGCAAAAGGATAAAATGACAACATGAAAACAATTATTTGCCCAACTGAATCAAAATCACCGTTTATGAACATATATATCATTTCCTAAACAGTAAACTTGGTTTGGGTTTCAGATGAATTAGTTGCAGATTCTAAAAACACAGAAAATTTCGTCCTCCCCATTCCCCACATTAGATTGAATTTTGAAGGAAGCCAAAAACGAGTTACACAATTTCGAAATCTATCACAACTGAACAAAATCAATTTCAAAATCTATCAAAATCAAATCCGAAATCAAAATCACTTTTTTTAACTCAAATCCAAAAATACAACAAAAAATACAAACAAATTAAAACCCTAAAATCAAATATAAAGATGAAGTGCAAACCATCGGTGACTGAAATCGAAGACGCCAGTGATTGGAGTCAGACCGTCGTCACAGTCGGTCGAAATATATTACAAGTTAACAAAATCGATTTGTTAACAACTTAACAAAATCAATTTGATAATATTTAAATGAAAATCAATTTCGAAATCAATCAACCAAAATTCAATCTTCTGTTGAAACCCTAAAATCAATTGTCAAGAGGAGGTGATTACCGTTGGTGACTGGACAACGTTGTCTCCGTCTCCATGTCGTCGTCGGTGGCTCCTCGTGGTGGTCGTCGGCGGCAGAGAAGGTTTCACGAAGTCGTCGGTTCTCGTCACCACTCATCTTTTGAGTTTCGTCGTCTGCCCTGGTCTCTCTCACAGCCTTCGTCGTAGTCTGCATGTCCGGGTCGCCTCCTCGTTGTCGTTGAGTCATTGTGGTGGTCGTCATCCGGTGTGGTCTCTCGTAACTAGTCGGTTTGGTAACAGAGCTCTTGCAAGTCTCTCTCAACTCTTGATTTTGGGGATTGTGTTTTGTATTTGTTTATTTATTTCAATTATGTACTAATTCATTTTCAATTTATTTTTTGTTTTTTCAACTCATTATCACTGAAGGGCAATTTTGTCCCAAATGTGGAAAGATTGGTAAAAACAATACATTTACTAATCTTGGGTAAAAACAATAAACACTAAATTTTTGGTTACTAATAAAGTTCTCCCTATATATATATATATATATATATATATATATATATATATATATTATAACGATTAGCAATTTTTATACATGTCATGTAAATCGTAATTCCAAAAATAAATCTGGCCGGTATCTGAAAACAAACAACAACAATAGAAGAAAACACGTTAGAAATAGTGTTTGAACTGAGGCCCGTGTTTCACACGGTGTCCTTATGATAATTTAGTTGGACAACACCGTATGTGTATTAGGTGATTGTCTCCTAGGATACAACGGTTCAACAGTGGTAGACCAAAACACTAACCACTACCAACGAACTCAAACCGAGTTTGAACTTACCAAGAAAAACCAGAGAAGAAAAAGAATTCGACTGCTCAAAAATAAAAACTATATATTTTGTTATGTATCTTTCGAACAGAATATTAGAGTTATTATATACCCAAACCAAAACAGCGTTTTGGGATTAATTTGGGATTATTTTGGAAAATAGCGTTTTTGATTTAATAAGAAAATAATTTAATTAGATAATATTCTCTAAAGAGATTTACTTCTAATTAAAACCCGATTATGTATTCTTAGTGATCAAGTAAGAAATCAGAATCCAAACAATTAAATATTTCCTTATTCATCACAATCAAAAAAACGTTGACTTAGAGAAGTGGCAAAAGGTCAACTGGACTCTCACGATCCAATTGGAGCAGCATTCGTGTCCGCAGGTCGCGTCCACACACGATTCGTGCATTCGAAGGTTCGGGGTCCATGATTTGCACCCCCCTACACGTGCGAGAGAGAGCCTCTATGCCACACATGTTGATAGCGCATATCGCACATTCACTTATAAACTACATATAAATGATTTCCCTAAGCATTGTGGGATTCATTTTAATCCATACACAATGAGTCCACTTTGAGACTCAATTTCTCATTCACCCATTAACCATTTTGTGAATTTGAGTATACCATTTTGAAGTTCTCAAGGAGGAGAATTCGAATCCACTTTAATTTTCCATTTCTATGGAATTTATCATACTCAATTTGTGCTCTCAAAATGAGAGTTTATCACTCAAAAATTCCAACAATCCCCCATATGAATGAAATTGACCTAGGAGACACAAAGAAGATGTTTGGTAAGTTCAAACAGTCGAAACTTGCATAGGATAGGTAGCTGTAACCCTTTGAACCTTCCTTTATAAAGGTATGCTTACTTTACTGGTTGATCAGTAGATGTGATATCCTTGAACTGTTCTCCCGTTTTGTGTAAACGATCACACACCTTACACAGGTATCTTCCAGACCCGATTTGGTTCTCATTTTTATGTTCGTTTTGGCTATGAACATACGCCTGGTTCTGTGAGAGTCTCTGGAGAATGTAGCTCTTCACTATTCTCTTTTAGAAGCAGCCCCACTTCTCTCTCACGTAGGTGATTTCTTAATTAAGAGTAACCCGCTTTACTCTGCTCGGATTTCCATAACTAGGAATTTTGACGCATAAGAATCATTAAAAACATAGTTAAACATTTCCTACGGGCATCACTGTTTCATCATAGGAATGGACTTGAGGGTAACCCCCACAGTGATCCAACTGAGTCTTACAACTTGGTTGTCCCATTGAACCTAGATCTTAGGATCTCCAGTCAACTAGGTTGGGTGTCCATTGTATCAACGTTTTATCTAATGGGCTTTAGTCTCATTCCTCTCGATGATGTCTCAACTAGTTCTCTGTTTAACCCTTTAGTTAGCTGATCCGCAATGTTATCTTTTGACCTTATATAGTCAATAGTGATAACCCCAGTTGAGATTAGTTGTCTAATGGTATTATGTATTCGACGTATATGTCTAGACTTCCCATTATACATGTTGTTATGTGCTCTTCCTATTGTTGATTAACTATCACAGTGAATGCAAATCGCCGGCACAGGCTTTGGCCATATTAGAATATCTTCTAAGAATTGGCGTAGCCATTCAGCCTCCTCTCCACATTTATCTAATGCTATAAACTCAGATTCCATGGTGGATCTGGCTATACATGTTTGTTTGGAGGATTTCCAAGATACCGCAGTACCACATAGTGTGAACACATACCCATTAGTGGATTTTGAATCCTTCATATCAGATATCCAGTTAGCATCAGTGTATCCTTCTAGGACAACTGAATATCTGGTATAATGCAGTCCATGATTACGAGTGAATCGTAAGTACTTCAGTACTCATGCTATTCCTTTCCAGTGATCGATTCCTAGATTACTCGTGTATCTACTTAATTTGCTGACTGCATTAGCTATGTCTGGTCGTGTACAACTTGTTAAGTACATCAGACTTCCTATCACTAGAGAATATTCTAGTTGAGAGATGCTCTCACCCTTATTCTTGGATAGATGTAGATTTGTATCTACTGGTGTTCTGGAAATTTCTGAATCATTTTTGTTAAATTTTTCAAGAATCATGTCAATATAGTGTGATTGACTTAGTATGAGTCCGTTAGATGTCCTTGAGATTTTCATTCCCAACATTACATCAGTCGGTCCCATTCTTTCATATCAAATCTTGATTTCAACATATCCTTGGTAGATTTGACCATTTTATCATCACTACCAACAATGAGCATGTCATCAACGTAAAGACACACAATGGCATAGCCATTTTCTGTGTCCTTGACATAAACACATTTGTCACATTCGTTGATCTTAAATCCATTTGACATCATAGCATTGTCAAATTTCTCATGCCATTGTTTCGGTGTTTGCTTTAAACCATATAAAGACTTCACCAATTTACAGACTTTTTTTCCTTGTCCTGGAGCAAAAAAACCCTCAGTTGTTCCTGTTGGAACCAAATTGACCGATCACGAAACGGAAACGGGTTTTTAAATTTTTTAATAAGATCGTAATCTGTATCTGGGACCGGTGAACTTTTTGATTGTAATTTATTTTTGAAACAAATATATATAAAAATTATTACACTAATAAAATATATATGTAAATACAGGAAATTGTAATCAATAATAATAATATATATATAACCATACCAACGTTTGGAGGCTCCTTCACTTTTCGATTTGCTCCTGGTCTGTACCACTGATCTTCATAGCTATTCCCGGGATTGGTAACTTTTCACTCTTTGTGGTGTTTGTTCATGCACACACTTGCACAAAATAACTCACAAAAACTTTCACTCACCAGCCTTTTTTTTTTCTTTTAACCAAAAGCCAAAAGACACTTTTTGTCTTTTGTTAAATATATATATATATATATATATATATATATATATATATATATATGTGTGTGTGTGTGTGTGTGTGTGTGTGTGAGTTGCTGTGCGTTTCACGCACAACAACATTTTTTTTAATAAAAATATATTATATTTAATATTAAAAATTTAATTAAATATATATTTGATTTTTAAAAACTTTCAAATAAAAATATCTCATATCTTTAATTTGATTTTAATTTTGAATTCAAACTATTTAAATTCAAAAATAAATTATTTAATTTAATAAAATAAAATAATCACATTATCTTATTTTATTCAAAAATAAATATCAACATACACCCTCCATTTAGTGATTAATAACATAATTAAATAATCTCATTATTTAAGTTATTTAATCACTATTATCTATTAATTAAATAATCTCATTATTCAATTAATTCCCGAATAAATACGTGTCACTTTCGTAACACAATTAACTGGACAATCCAATTAATTAACCGTGACCCTTGTTACCTAAATCGATCGGGCTAGCAAGGGGACCTAATGGACCCACAATATTTTGAGCTCCAATAATCCTCAGAATCATTAATTAAACTTTTTAATTAATATTATTTGATTATTAACTCCGGTGTTATTCCACTAAAAACTCGAAGTTGCACTCTCTCAACTGCAGACGTTTTTACACAGACCGATACAACTCGGTGTCTATCGATATAGCTATTACATATGGTGTGATCCTCCACAATAGTTCATAATTAGAGCTGGGTCATAATGTTCGTTATACCCCTCTAATTACATATATCCTTTAAGTACCATTGATTCTCTAATGGACAATAAATCCTACTTCCTCACGGAATTAGGAGCGTGCTCATATTGTCCAAGCACCGAATCAACCCTTAAGGGAACTACCATCTACTTCTCACAAGAAAGAGTGGATTCCATTATTGTGTACAAACCTTCTCAGCCACAAGCCAAACCGCAATCCCAACATACGGAGTATATTGATCAGGAAATACATCTGACCTCACCCATGGTATATCAAAGACCACGATCTAACCTGAAGGAGTCGATAAGACACTCAGGATTAAGATCACCCATATATAGCCATCATTAGTTGATATATACGAATCTCATCGGTAAACGGATCTTTGTGTGAGATTCATATAGATCATGGCCCAGTCCTATATGATCACATCATACAAGGTGCCTCCATTCCCATATCTCATATGAATGATTCAGGATAGAATCACTGTACATTACGTAATGGACCACAGCTATAGATTAACCACAAATAAAGTACACAGCTTTATTTGCTATCTATGGACTCTTTAGATTGCACGTCTCTTACTGTATCCATCTATATATGACACTTATATACACAGTTTGAGATTACATCCGGCAATCCAGGATGTTAATATATACACAAGTTTATAAAATAAATAACATAACAGAATGAATTGAACCTTTCCTTTTATTTACTTCATAAATCAATTTACAAATTACATGCTTAGGGCATAAACCCCAACAGTTCCATGTAAATTTCTTCATCTAAATCTCCATTTAAGAAAACCGTTTTCACATCCATTTGATGTACTTCAAGATTTTGCAAAGCTGTGATTGCAAGTATCATCCTAATTAAGGTTATTCTCGTCACAGAAGAATATGTATCAAAGTAGTATAGGCCTTCTCGTTGATTGCAACCTTTAAGTACAAGTCTGGCCTTATACTTATCAATTGATCCATTTGGATCCTAGCGGTTTACATCCTGAAGGAAGATCCATTAATTCCCAAGTATGATTTTGAATGATGGAATCAATTTCGCTCTTAATAGCCTCTTTCTACAAGAGTCATTCTGAAGAGCTTACCGCTTCTTTGAAAGTTTGAGATTCACCTTCTAGCAAATAGGTCATAAAATCTGGACCAAAAGACGTTTCCGTCCCTGCTCTTTTGCTACCTCTAGGTTCATCCTTTACTTCATTTCATTGTTTTTGGTCCTCACAACTATCATCATGTGTTTGTTTTGACGAACTTACTTCATCATTGGATTTACATTGAAATACATGTTCAAAGAATATTGTATTTCTAGATTCCATTATCGTGTTTTTATGTATATCTGATATGTCATATTTATAGACCAAGAATCAATGAGCACTACTGTTTTGTGCATATCCAATGAAAAGGCAGTCAATAATTTTCGGACATATTTTCACCTTCTTAGGTATAGGTATGGCTACTTTGGCAAAACACCCCCACATTCGTAAGAATTTATAGGAAGACTTTCTTCCTTTCCATAATTCATATGGGGTCTTGTCTTCTTTCTTTTGGGGTACCTTGTTTAAAAGGTAGTTGCTAGACAAAATAGCGTCACCCCATATGTTCTGAGGCACTCCAGAACTTATCAGCATTGCATTCATCATCTCTTTCAAGGTACGATTTTTACGTTCTGCAATACCGTTTTGCTGAGGGGAATATGGTGCAGTGGTTTGATGTATGATTCCGTGTTGTGTAAAGAATTCACCAAACGGTGCTACATATTCACCACCTCGGTCACTTCTTAGTACATTGATTTTCTTGTTGAGCTGATTCTCAACTTCAGTTTTATAGAGACTAAACTTCTCTATAGCTTCATCCTTGTTTTTCAACAAATATACATAACAGTATTTGGTGCTATTATCTATAAATGTGATGAAATATTTGTTGACACCTCTTGTTTGAACAAATTTTAAATCACATATATCTGTGTGAATTAAATCAAGAGGTTCAAATTTCCTTTCAATAGTTTGAAATGATGACCTTGTTAGTTTTGCTTCAACGCAAACTTCACACTTATGTTTAGGATCAATATTGAATGCGGGAATATTATTTAAGTTAATTATTCTACGCAAAGTATCATAATTAACGTGTCCTAGTCTACCATGCCATAAATTGGAAGACTCAAGCAAATAAACTGAAGAATTATCTTTATTGATTGTTCTTTTGACAACATATACATTAAGCTTAAAAAGTCTTTCAGTTACATATCCCCTACCCACATAAGTTCCCTGCTTGGTTAAAACCACTTTGTCTGAATCAATCACAATCTTGAACCCATGTTGATTGAGCAATGAACAGGATACCAAGATCTTGCGAATATCAGGTATATATAGCACATTGTTCAAGCTTAGGGTTATACCAGAGGTCATCTTGAGAATGACTTGACAACGTCTCTTCACGTCAGATGTGGCTGAGTTGCCCATATATAACTGTAAGTTCCTCTGTTCTTGATGGTTCATTTCATTGACAACCACATTTTGGGATCAATTTGTAAGGGTAACTTAGGTCATCTTTGCTCAAGTCCACTTTCAAGCATCAAAGGTAAAATCACTTGCTTAACTTCATTGAAGAGATTTAGTGCACACACTCACTCTCATGCATGTTTTTGTTCACTTTGCATTTGTGCTTATTTGCCATTTTGAGTGCCTTGTGTGTCTTATTTTTATTTGAGTGTTGAATGTATGTTTGTGACTTAAAGAGAGGATTTTTTCCTCTATACCACGGTCTAGACAGCTCTCTGTGTAGTGCCCACGCCGCGGCCTGCACAGCGGTGTTTGGCAGAGGATGCACACTGTGTCTACCACGGTCTGTGCTTGTTGCCTACGCCGCGGTCTCCAAAGCGGAGTTTCACAGAGGATGCACGCTGTCCAGATCGTGGTCTGTGCACACTGCATGTACAACAGCCTACAAAGTAGTGTTGTCCAGACGATACACCGCTCTCTGTGCTGCGGTCTGGACACTTGCCTGGACCGCGATACAGCCAGCGGTCCTGACGTGTTTTGGGTTGCGTTTTGCCAAAAACGACGCAGTTTCACTTTAGGCTTCATATAAATGAACCATCTTCTTCCCAACTCATTTTTGTGAGCTTCCAAACCTAATTTTAAGAGTGAGAAAAGGTTCTTTAGAGAGATAAGCTCCAAGATGGCATTTTTACTCAACCATCCTTAAAATCCAAAGCATCAAGCATCTTTCAAGCATGGATTTCTTGTGTGTTCATGACTAGGTATTCTCTACATGTTCTAAACTTTATGTTTTCATTACTAAGACATGTATACCTAGGGTTTTGGTCTTTATCGCATATTAATTGCTTGCTTGGTTGTTTAATTGCATTTATGACATGCTTGTGTGTTGATTGTTAGTTGAGATACATTAATTTGTGATAGCTAGCATTTAGGACGATTGTTCCCTTCTAGCTAATTCTTCTTGCCTTTGCATTTAGAACATTGATATCTAAGATTTGCTTTAATTGTCATTATTAATCCTAGATAAGCATGAATGTATTGACCTAGCATTTTTGCATATTGAATATTCTTGCATATTCACTTAGGTTGCCATTATCTCTTCATTGTTGTTTTAGCTTGTGGCTAAGTGGTTAGTGCACAATGCTAGTGATCCAAAATCTCTATTAAGGCCCGTTGGGTAGAGTGAAAGGGTTAGTAACTGGAGGGTTAGACGGGAGGTCAACCTAGGTTGTAAACTTTTACTCAATAGTGGATTTTGAGGATCGAGGGTGGTGCTCTAAATAGCCCGTGGTTTTTTTCCATTTGGAGGGTTTCCACGTATATTTTCCGTGTTGTTACTGTTTATGTTTGTTGTCATTTAATTGAGCATTTAAGTAGAATGTGGTAGAATTGTTAATATTGATTAATTCGTAAAATTGGTAATCTATCGAATTAAAACCTATTCATCCCCCCCCCCCCTCTCTAGGTTATAGATACACACTTTCTAGGGAATATCAATTGGTATCAAAGCATGTGCCTAGATATACTTAGGTTATTCGAGATCTGTGTGTGTCTTGCTTGTACATTTTTGTTGTTTGCATCTTGTGTGGTGCATTACATTTGTATCTCATTCATTTAACCCAAACACTATGAGTGAGCTTGGGAATAGCAAAGAGGGAGCTTCAAGCTTAAGACCACCTTTGCTTAAGGGTGATAATTACGCCTCATGGAAAGGCAAGATGTAGGCTTATATTTTCCAAATAGATGACCGTGCATGGATGGCAATGGAAGATGGCTACACTCCTCCAACAATGACCACAGAAGAAGGAAATGAAGTTCCAAAGCCTAAGTCTCAATGGAGCACACAAGAATTTGAAGCTTCCAAGTGGAACAACAAGGCAATGCATGCCATCTTATGTGCCATGGACGACAATCAATACAAGTTTGTTCAAAACACTAGGAATGCAAATGAGGCTTGGGAGATTCTTCAAACGACTCATGAAGGAACCGAAGTGGTTAAGAACTCCAAACTTTAAATCCTCTAAACACAATTTGAGATGATTATGATGGAGGAGAAAGAGAGCTTTAATGACTTCCAAGTGAAGTTGATGGACATCGTAAATCAAAGCCATCAACTAGGTGACCCATATTTGGATAGAATGATCAAGCAAAAGATCATGAGGTCACTTCCTCCTATATTTGAATCCAAGGTGACAACTCTTGAAGAAAATAGTGATTATAAGTCAATGAAGCCGAGTGAAGTGATTAGAAGGCTTCTAGCCTATGAGTCAAGATGGAACACCTCACCCACTCCTCCGAATAAGCAAAAAAGCATTGCCTTGAAGACCACTAAGTTTGAAGAAATGGAAGAGGACTCAGATGAAGAAATGGCCCATATGGTGAAGAAATTTAAGAAGTTCATCAAATTTAACAAGAAGGGGTTTGAATCCAAAGGAAAGGAATTAAAGCAAAAGAATCCTTTAAAAAAGGTGGAGAAATCTCACAACATGGATTCCAAGAAGGGAATTCAATGCTGTGAGTGTAGTGGGTTCGGTCACATTGCCATCGAGTGTGCTAATTCGAAGAAGAAAAAGAAGAAGAATAAGAGAGGAAATATGGTGGTTGCCTCATCAAGTGATAGTGGAAGTGAAGGAGACTCCTCAAGTGATGAAGAGGTTGTTCTTAACTACACGGCTTTTAGAGCCTCTTTTGTGGAAGATGTAGAAAAATTCAACAAAGCCTTAAGTAATGACCTTGAAAAAGGAATAGGTGAAGAAGTAGCTAGAAGTAATTTTTATGAAGCTACCAAGAGGAAAAGTGATGAGAGCATCACATCCTTAAGTGATGAAGAGGTGGAAATACAAAAAGAAGATGACACAAGTAATAAGAGTTCCTCATCTCACTTTACAAATGGAAATGTAGAGAGTATGAACCTTGAAGGGTTCATTGAGCATTTTCAAAGCTCAAGGTTGAAGATGAAGAAAGAGGTTTGAAGGCTACAGGAAGAGAACCTCAATCTATCAACCGAGGTGACTCACTTAAGTGAGAAAGTGAAAAATGGAAGAAAGGTGGAAGAAAGCTTGAAGGAGGAGCTTAGAGAGGCTAGATAGTTGATTGCTAAGATAACCTCTAGTACTGAGAAGCTTGACCATATGTTGGGAGTTAGCAAGAAGCCAAGTGACAAGAGAGGTTTAGGGTTTGAAGATGACAAGGAGACCTCAACTCCTAGCAAGACGGAATTTGTCAAGAGCATGGACGTCAAAGAACCTCTTTCTCCACAACATCCTAGGAAGAAAATTGAACTAGGAGAGTGCTCTAAAAATGCCCAAGTCAATATGGCATCAAGTAGTCAAGCTCAAGCTCAAACAAAGAGAGCATATCAAGCAAGTCTTCCTCAGCACAAATTCCACCAATCAAGGAAGCAAACTTCTCCAACTCAACAACAAAGGAGAAGAGCACCAATACCACATAAAAGGCAAGCTCAAAGACATGAGAAAGCTCCTTTGTTCTCACAAAGGAATGGTATGACCCCTTATTTTATTCCTACATGTCATTTTTATGGTGTAAATGGTCATATTAGACCAAATTGTTTCAAGGACATTAACATGTGTAGAACTAAGAGCATGATTGAAAGACAAAGGGGTAGAGACAATATGCATGTGCCTAGGAAAGCTAGTGTTAATAATACTAGGAGTAATATGATGATCTTGGCCACTAGGAATGACAATGTGTCACCTAAGTGGATTAGAAAAGATGAACCCACATGTCATTGTGCTAAGATTTTACCCATAGGCTCAACTAGGTCCAATGGACTTGGAAGGTCTATAGGGACTCATAACCCCTTTTGACATGATTTCGGTTGACCCCATATGGGGAGCTCAAGCAAAGAAAGCGAACTTGCATCTTAATAAGCAAATAATTATTCAATTTTATGCTCTTTAATTAATTGCTTGAGTATCTTGGATGCATATATTATTATATGTCTTTTTATTCAATAAGTGTGTTTTTGCCTTATTTGAAATGCTTGTCTCATTTGTGTTCAAACATGTAGTTTTGGACTAGAAAATTTGATTGGGAAGTACATTTGATTGACCCAAAGTTTATCTCCATGTTTATGTAAACTTGATCTTGACATGCTTAAGGTGTTATGCATGATGAATTTATTGAATGCTTACAAAATGATTGCAAATATCTGTGCAAGTGCCTTTTGAGACTTCATTCAATAAGGATATGGTATTCATTTCAAGGATTTCACAATCCAATAGTCTCTTTCTCTCTTTACTTATTGAACAAGGCTACATCTTGTCCGGAAAAATCTAATAGGGCGCAATAGTCTCTCATGTCTTGTTCAACTTGTAAAGTTTGATAGTTGTTTTTTTTTGTGTTAAACTATATCTTGTTTTCCATTAACAATTTGGTACAAATTGGTTTGACTTCTCTTGGAACCTCATGTGCTATTTTCCTTTGCCAAATACCATGCTTTTGGAAGTTGATGTTGCATGTATTTCACTCAATGCAAATCTTTCGCACATATTCAAATCATTAAAACTTCCTTGAATTTCTCTCTCTCTTAATTAATCTGTAAAAAGTTGTTGTATATAATTATGCATTTACATTGCAAATATCTCTCTTTGCTAAAATGTCCCGGTTGGGGAATACTCCGTTGCCTATCTTGTGACAAAAAAGGGGGAGTAGTATGGGAATTAGGGGGAGTTGATATTGACATGATTTAAGGGGTGATTGACCTATTGTGAGGGAGTTGATCTATTTAGGGGGAGCATTTGCTTTGTGCATTGTTGATTGCATGTTACTTGTTATTTAGGGGGAGCATTTTCTTTGAACATTGTTGATTGCATGTTACTTGTTTCAATTTCGTGCAAATTGCACTTGTTTTTATTTTTCTTGATCCCTCTCATACACTTGTCTTGGAAAGTGTAGTTCTTTGTTTTGTAGGGATGCTCATGCTACAAGAGATGAAAGATTTGAAGATTTAGCTTTAGGTATCTCTTGCAACATAGAATGTTTGTTTGTTGACCTCTTGTTGTTTCTTGTTATTTGTTGTGAGGATACTTTGTGAGTGAGTGGTTTTGTCATGAAATAGCTAAAAGGGGAGATTGTAAGTTCATCGGTTCTTGATTGGCTCATTTCGTTGACAACCATATTTTGGGATCAATATGTAAGGGTAGCTTAGGTCATCATTGCTCAAGTCCTCTTTCAAGCATCAAAGGTAAAATCACTTGCTTAACTTCATTGAAGAGATTTAGTGCACACACTCACTCTCATGCATGTTTTTGTTCACTTTGCATTTGTGCTTATTTGCCATTTTGAGTGCATTGTGTGTCTTATTTTTACTTAAGTGTTGAATGTATGTTTGTGCCTTAAAGAGAGGATTTTTTCCTCTATACTGCGGTTTAGACTGCTCTCTGTGCAGTGCCCAGGCCGCGGCCTGCACATCGGTGTTTGGCAGAGGATGCACGTTGTGTCTACCGCGGTCTGTAATTGTTTCCTACGCCGCTGTCTCCCAAACGGAGTTTCATAGAGGATGCATGTTGTGCACACTACATGCATAGCGGCCTACAGAGAGGCTTTGTCCAGACGATATACCGCTCTCTGTGCCGTGGTCAGGACAATTGCCTGGACCGCGGTACAGCCAGCGGTCCTGACGCGTTTTGGTTGCGTTTTGCCAAAAACGACGCAGTTTCACTTTAGGCTTCATATAAATGAATCATCTCCTTCCCAACTCGTTTTTGTGAGCTTCCAAACCTAATTTTAAGAGTGAGAAAAGGTTCATTAGAGAGATAAGCTCCAAGAAGGCATTTTTACTCAACCATCCTTAAAATCCAAAGCATCAAGCATCTTTCAAGCATGGATTTCTTGTGTGTTCATGACTAGGTATTCTCAACATGTTCTAAACTTTATGTTTTCATTACTAAGACATGTATACCTAGGGTTTTGGTCTTTATTGAATATTAATTGCTTGCTTGGTTGTTTAATTGCTTTTATGACATGCTTGTGTGTTGATTGTTGGTTGAGATGCATTAATTTGTGATAGCTAGCATTTAGAACGATTTTACCCTTCTAGCTAATTCTTCTTGCCTTTGCATTTAGAACATTGATATCTAGGATTTGCTTTAATTGTCATTATTAATCCTAGATAAGCATGAATGTATTGACCTAGCATTTTTGCATATTGAATATTCTTGCATATTCACTTTGGTTGCCATTGTGGCTAAGTGGTTATTTCACAAGGCAGGTGATCCAAAATCGCTATTAAGGCCCGTTGGGTAGAGTGAAAGGGTTAGTAACTGGAGGGTTAGACGAGAGGTCAACCTAGGTTGTAAACATTTACTCAATAGTGGATTATGAGGATCGAGGGTGGCGCTCTAAATAGCCGGTGGTTTTTTCCCATTTGGAGGGTTTCCACGTATATTTTCCGTGTTGTTATTGTTTTATGTTTGTTGTCATTTAATTGAGCATTTAAGTAGAATGAGGTAGAATTGTTAATATTGATTAATTCACAAAATTGGTAATCTATCGAATTAAAATCACCCCCTTCCCCCCCCTCTAGGTTATAGATACACACTTTCTAGGGAATATCAATAACTTTTCTTCACTCTTCATTTCTTCAAATGTATTGAACATCTCCCTGTCATAGCATATATGACGAGTGGCCCCAGTATCCAACCACCACTCTCTTAGGTTTGACCCAACCAGGTTTGCTTCTGTCACAACTGCAGAGAGATTAACCTCGGATACATCTTTTGAGATCCCAGCAACCACGTTTGCCTCATGGTTCTTCTTCTTCTTTGGTAACTTGCACTCAGAAGATTTGTGACCCAGCTTGTCATAATTGAAGCACTTCTCTTGGAATTTTGGCTTCTTATAGACTCGTCCCTTAGGACCCAATTTGGATCCTTTCCTAGGCTTGTTCTTCTTCAGTTTATAACTTTGCCCATGTTCAACCACATTGATCTTCGCTTCAGGCGAATTGAAATCTTTCTTGTCATACTTCATGTGTTCTTCCTGAATACGAAGCTTGAGAATCAGATCCTCGATCTTCATCTCCTTTCGCTTGTGTTTGAGATAGTTTTTGAACTCTTTCCATGAAGGAGGAAGCTTCTCAATGATTACAGCCACCTGGAAAGTTTCACTCAGGATCTTCCCTTCTGCATGTATCTCATGTAGAGTCACCTGTAGCTCTTGGACTTGACTCATAATTGTCATGGAATCCCCCATCTTGTAATCAAGAAACAGGCTCACAATAAACTTCTTGGAACCAGTGTCCTTAGTTCTGTATTTACGGTATAATGATTCCCACAGTTCTTTTGAAGAATAGACACTATATAGCAAATCTGACAGCCAGTTCTGTATGTAATTACGGCACATGAAATCCGAGTGATTCCATGCATCAATAGCATTCCATACCTGAACATCTCGCTCTTTACCATTATTAGGTATAGGAGCATCTTCAGTCAAGAACCTGCCAAGGCTTAGTGTGGTCAGATAAAACAGCATCTTTTGCTACCATCGTTTAAAATTTGGTCCACTGAACTTATCAGGCTTCTCCATATGATTCATCGGTAAAGGTACCGAATTTATGTAGGGATTTGCCATAGGAACATTCCCTTGACTCATATACTGGTTCATCACTAGATCAGGCATGTTTCTCACGAAGGAGTTGATGGCCGGAGTCATTGTGGCCACAGTAGGTACTACTACTGGTATCTGGCCCACAAACACAGAGTTCACAGCCGAAGTATCTAATCCCATACTTTGATTAACTTCCAGAGTCTCTAGTGGAACACTGGAGTTCACATTCGATTTGTTTACCATAATATCTGAAACAAAAACAAAATTGTTTTAGTATCACAGAAATAATAGCACAGATATCAATTGATATCAAATCAGATTTCACAATGGAAATCACAATCAGTGTCTGATTTTACAGACCCGATTACCCAATTGAAATCACAATTGATTTCGAAACCAGTGTCTAATAATAGACCCGATTTTCTAGAGTTATAAATCAGATGATCAATTGAAATACAGTGTTTCGAGAGAAACCTGATTTCCACAGATTACGTATGTATAAAATTGAAATCAGTGTTCCAAAGAACCCGATTTCCACAGATACGAAATTGTAATCAGTGTCCTAAAAGAACCAGATTACCACACTTTAAAATTGTTTGTGACGATCTGAACCAAAACCCTGATACCAGAAAGTTTGAAGAGGAAAAACGTTTTTTTTTTCTTCTTTTTTTTTTCCTGTAAAAGATTTAATAACGAAAATTGTCTTAAGATTGTAAATCGTAATTCCAAAAACAAATATGGCCGGTATCTGGAAACAAACAGCAACAACAGAAGAAAAAACGTTAGAAACTGTGTTTGAACCGAGACTCGTGTTTTACACGGTGTCCTTAAGACAATTTCGCCGGACAACACCGTATGTGTATTAGGCGATTGTCTCCCAGGATACAACGGTTCAACAGTGGTAGGCCAAAACACTAACTACTACTAGAGAACTCAAACCGAGTTTGAACTTACCAAGAAAAACCAGAGAAGAGAAAGAATTCAGCTGTTCAAAAATATAAACTATATATTTTGTTCTGTATCTTTCGAACAGAATATTAGAGTTATTATATACCCAAAGCGAAACACTAGGTTTTTTAGATTAATTCAGGATTATTTTGGAAAATCACGTTTTTGATTTAATAAGGAAATAATTTAATTATATAATATTCTCTAAGGAGATTTACTTCTAATTGAAACCCGATTTTGTATTCTTAGTGATCAAGTAAGAAATCAGAATCCAAACAATTAAATCTTTCTTTATTCATCATAATAAAAAAAACGTTGACTTAGTGAAGTGATAAAAGGTCAACTGGACTCTTACATTCGTGTACGCAGGTCGCGCCTACACACGAGTCATGCATTCGAAGGTTCGAATCCATTATTAAATAATATTTTATATATTATTTGATATAGGTATTTCTATATAATATTAATATATATTATATAATGTTTATATAATATAATTTATTGGATATTATTGTAATTGTTTAAAAATTTAAAGGGTAAATTGGTTTTTTTAACACTTGTCCCATGTCATGAGACAAGTTATTCTATGGTCTTGAATGAGATATTTTATTTTTATTTTTTCCCTACCTTATCTCGTTTTGTCTTATACTAAGAACGTATCATACTTGAAATAAGAACAAACTGTTCTACGTTGTTCTGTCATGTCCCGTGTATCAAACGTAACCTAATATCAAAAAGGACAAAAAGTACAACTCTATATTAATATTTCAATAAATCTTACAGACAATTTCAGATAAACTGAATCTAGCTTCAGAGATATATGTCGACACGATCTTTATATAGTATGAGTTAATGTACGCTTATGTTTTAAACAATATTCTCAATTCAAAAAAAAATATTGATAAATATCTACCACTTTTACTCTATTAGTAGTATGTGGTCTATAAATGATAAGAGTTGGAAGAAAAATGTGTCCACAAAAGGCAAAAGCTTTTCTCCACCACTACTTTAATTGTTGAAAAGGAATATATAAAGGAAAATTGATGCACATAAAGTAGTCTTGTCTCTAGAGTAAGTAACATCTTTTCTCTAAAGTAACATCTTTTTAATTAAAATATTATACCATATCATAAATGGGATTTTTCGTCATATGGTTATTGTTAAGGACAATACAGCTAATTATTGATTGTTGAATAATTAACCATCTAATGACTCTAAAAAAAACACTCAACGGTTAATGATCTGACGGTACCTATCTAGATTGAGGCCAAAATATCACTCACATCAATATGTACGTTCAAATATATACTTAAATAATCAGAAGATATTCACTCTTACAAGATTTCTCTACACTTTATAATTTTTAAGTCAAAACGAAACTATATAAAATATATGTATATAATGTTAGGTTTGAACTCTTGTAAGTTTCTTTCTTTTTCAAATTTGTTTATGTACTTAGGATTTGTTTGATATGGTATGATATGTTTCTGTACTTAGATATTTCATACACAATAAGACATACTTAGGATAGTTCAGGCTCAATATGACACATAAGATATTTTATATCTAACATGATATACATGTGATATTTCATGTATTAAATGAAATATTGTATATAATGGATATTTCATGTTCAACATGACATACATGAAATATTTCATCTCCGACATGATATACATGAGATATTTCATATCTAACATGATATACATAGGATATTTCATACTCAACATGACATATATAAGATATTTTATATCTTAAGTAAGATATTTTATATCTTAAGTAAGATATTGTATACTTGAGATATTTCATACCCAATATGATACACATAGAATATTTTATGCCCAACCTGATATATATGAGATATATCATGTCCAACATGACATACATGGGATATATCATGCCAGCATGATATACTTGAGATATTTCATGATTTACATGAAATACTGTATACATGAGATATTTCATGTCCAACATGACATACATGAAATATTTCATTCACAACATGAAATATTTCATTCACAACATGACATACATGAGATATTTCATGTCCAACACTATATACTGCATACATGAGATATTTCATGTCCAACAAAATATACATGGGATATTTCATGTCCAACATGACATGTATGTGATATTTCATACCCAACATAATATACATATGATCTATCATATCTTACATTAAATACTACACACATGAGAGATATTTCATGTTCAATATGTCATACATCGGATATTTCATGCCTAACATGACATATTGTACATGAGATATTTTATGTCATACATGAGATATTTTATGTCTTACATAAGATATATGGGATATTTAATACTCAACATGACATACATGTGATAAAAATTATTGGCACTATTTGAGGGGTGTGTTGTGCAAATATCACAACTTTACTAATGTATGTTTAAAAGGCACCAAAACAGTCGTTGAGGCAAAAATACCCCGAAAGATTTAAACAGTGAGGAAGTTGTCGTTTTCAAAGTTAGAGAGAAGCAACAGTCAAACCGACGGGAAACTAATCGACGGTGAAGTGACCGGAAGAGCTGTGATTGACAAAGGTAAGATTGATTATTTTTCCTCGTTTTTGTTGTTGTTAACTTGCATTACATGTTTGAATTGAGTTTTGTTGATATCAATTGTAGAAACCGGTTAAAATAGAGATGTGAGAATGATTGTGCTTTAGGTTAGGGTTTGTAATTTGGTTGAATATCAGTTGAGGAAGATGGAATCTGGGTTATCGATAATTTTTTCAAGAGAATCGAGCTCATTTGTTTAGTCGAGCTTTTTTTTCGTGAAAATTAGGTTTTGGTAAATCGAGCTTTTTCGAAAAGGAATCGAGCTTTTTTGAAATCGAATCGAGCTTTTTTTGAATTGGATCGAACCATTTTGAAAAGGATCAAGGTTTTTTGAATAGGTTTCGAGCTTTTTTGAATAGGTTTGAGCCGTTTTTGAATTGTATCGAGCCTATTTGAAAGGGATCGAGCTTCTTTAAAAAGGGATCGAGCTTTTTTTTAAAAGGAATCGAGCTTTTTTGAAAAGGGATGCCAAAGTGTACAGGCATTCTATTTACTCATTCAAGCATGCGCTTGACGGGCGAAGAGACGGGTTCGAGTGACGCCAGCAGGAAAAGGGCGTTGAAGTACACAGGGTGGAGACCTACAACATATACGGTCTATCTCATGCCCTATTGGTAAGAAGTTCTACCTACAAATTGTACTTTATTGTTGGTGCCCAAAATTGTATGGATACTTATCGTACTTATCTTTGATGCAGATATTTGCTTTGGAGGTGATCCCTTAGTTGGCGAAAGCGGTCGGTGCCCGAAGGGTTACTGATCTGACTCCCCGTATTTTGAAGTGGGAGTTGACCAAACAGCCGAGAGGGAAGAAGCTAGCAAAGATTTTCAAAGCCAGGGTATGTATTTATTTTGTTAATGTTTTTATTAGTTAGTATTTGTACAATGACATTGTTCTAACTAATATTTCAGATGTTTGCGATCAAGGAACTGGTGCCGACACCAGCTGAGAGACAGGCATCGTACTATGCCTGGCTAGACGAGGGGGAGCCTGTATGTAGAAGATGACATGGATGATATGCCGCCTGAGGTCCCTGATCAGACCACCTTAGGTGGGATCAGTGGTACAGACAGGACCATTGACAGTGAGGGATCTGAGCCCACTGCTGGGGGTTTGAGGCCTAGTGACAGTGAGGGATATGAGACAGACCCTCAACGAGAAAGGCATAGTCATAGGCGGGTTCGGTTTTCCACCCCCGGACATGGTACATCTGCAGGGGATTCTCGTGGGGGCGTTGGACGTGATGGAGAGGTAAGTTGAAAACAAATTTTAGTGTTTTTTATTAACACGTGCTGATAGTTTTTTACTAACAATGTAGACATAATTTTAGGCTCCGTGGGCAGATATATTGAACGATGTGCGTGAAGCCCTCCGGAAGAGTGACGAGGATCGACAACGTCAACACTTGGAGTTGTTGGATATGATCTGGAAGAGTGATGAGGATCGTCAACAGCAACACCGATTGTTACTTAATATGATCCGGGGGCTTCAAGGTTCGACCATGCGTACACACCAGGATGGCCCCCCACCTCATGATCTATTATTTAGTCCTGGAGGGTCGACTGATAGGTTTACAGAGGGGACAAACATGACAGCTCGACGTAGTCAAGACAACCCACCTCCTAGCACATCGATTCCCCCACCTCGCAGCACATCGATCCCTTCACCTTCTAGCACATTGATTCAGCCACAACGGTCCCCTCCCTCACCCAGCACTTATGTGACGTCAGAGCAGTCCCTTCCCCCACCCAGCACGTCCGTACCGTCGGAGCTGTCCCCTCCCCCATCCAGCACGTCCGTGCCGTCGGAGCGGTCTCCTCCCCCACCCATCACATTCGTGCCGTCGGAGCGGTCCCCTCCCCAACCCAATACGTCATTGTCATCGGAGCGGTCCCCTCCCTCTCCCAGCACGTTTGTGCCGTCGAACGGTCCCCTCCCCCGGCCAATACATTGAAGAGTTTAGGTAAGCGTGGATAGCAGTTGGTGAGCCCTTACACAGATCCATGTCGTCCAAAAAGGTTGAGGACACGGCCTGAGTCTGTGGAACACATTTTTGACCCCCACTGACTAGTGGACGCTGACCACCTTGCGGCATACAAAGCCTTCAAGAGGAACATCAATGGGGAACAGTGAGTCCAACTTTTTATAATACAAATGGATGTACATTTCTTGTTTATTCTAATTTATGTATAGCTAAGATAATTCACTCTTTAAACAGACGTGATGTGGACGTGCTGACACCAGTTATCGCGGGATGGTTCGTGCGTATGCAGTCCAACTTCATGGACTTGGAGGACACAGTACGCACTTATTAAATTTCATATTAACGTTTGTGTAAGTATTGTTGAATTGTTAACAATTACGGTGGTTTTATTGTTTGTCAGCATATGGATGCATACCTCAATATTCTTCGCAAGGGTGAGCGAGGATTCCACAATGTGTACAACCAAAGGATCAACGTGTTGGATACACAATTTTATGTAAGTAGGTATACAATTTGGGAATCGAATCGGATTTTCTGCTTCTGTATTATTAATACGATATTGTCAATGCTTGTACAGCCACTTATGTTGTACATGTGGGAGAGGATGATGCCTCGTGATTTGCATGGTGCTATGACCACGGCAAGGTGGAATATGTTACAATCCCGATGGTTGGAAGAGGGCCTTCTGACGGTCCGTGGAGCAACCACGAGTGGAAACCGCCCATGACACGAGGTTGACCTGGTAAGCGTTATATGATGGAGATGATTTAAAAAAAAAACTGTTTGTATATCCTCAGCTAACACGGTATGTAAACTATTACAGGTGTTGATTCCGTGCAACGTTGGGGCCCAACATTGGCTGGTGGTGAGCGTCGACCTTTGTCGCGGGAAGATTGACATTTATGACCCTTGGAGAAAGGAAGTCCCTTATCAGATCAGGCACCAGCAGGTCCGGCCATTACGGTGGTTTTTACCCTCCATGTTGAGTGACGCGGGGTTCTACGCAGCATGACGAGCTGGTCGTCAGGCGTTCCCTCATGAAAATAAGCCCTTTTCGGTCAGCCTGGTGCATACTTCTACAGTTCCACAACAAAAGAAATCGTAAGACATTCAATTTCATTCACGTGTTTAGATATTTTTTATGAACGATTTCTAATGGTGTTTTATGTGCTGAATGGCAAAGGTAACTGTGGTCCCCATACTTTGAGACTTATAGAGTACATACTGGTGGGTCGAACACCTTTTGATTGGTCAGCGGACGACATGAGGATCATTCTGGAGAAAATGGCTGTGGAGATTTTTTCTAACGCTAGGCCTGCCAAGTGATTTTTTGTATATTACCATTTTATATGTACACAGACATGTAATTAATTCATGAATATTAATTCGTTCATTATTCATTCATTAATATTAATTCATTCATTAATAAGTAATTATTGCAATTCCAAATTATTACAATCTGATACACTTCCAAAAGTTTTCAATGTGATCAAAACTTTGTCATTCATTCCCTATTAGAGTCAATGTTAGGGAACGTTTGTTTATTGTGTCCAATTGAATGGCAGATGCTAAACTTGCGACGGTATTCATCGGGAACACCTCTTCTTGTACCTTCATTAATCATAGGTGGATTAGGACATCTCCTGGAATTATGCCCTGGTTGTCCACATCTTCTACAGGATTGTGTAGTTATCCTCTCCGAAGACGAGACATGGCGACCCGCCCTCGGGCATCCTGCTTGTCTCCTGGAGTTTGGATTCAAAATCACCCTCTGAGCAATGTCAGATGGCACAACCCAAGTGGAAGAATGGCCCACCGGTATAATAGGAACCGAGTACACGTTAATAAGTGTCTGTCTCTTGTAGTAGTCCACACACAAAGTTGTGAAGTCCAAGTTTCGTTCATTGTAAAAAATATTGAAAAAGATCAGCTTCACCGAGAAAATGATCAGTACGAACACAAAGGTGTGAAGTCCAAGTTTCAGCAATGTACCGTGCCACCGCAAGGGCGTGAGAACATGAAAAATGATCCATTTGAAATTTGTTTGCAAGTACAAGTCTTCCGGGCTAAGTCAACAGTCCACTATTTTCCAGACCGCTTAACCGAGAAAATTTTTTAGTCGACTGGATTTACGGTCAAATAACCACACTTCTCCACACGCTTTAAGAGCACAAGATGTGTTGCGTCGGTCAACTGATGATGCATGGTTTGTGCAGCTCTATAGCGATCATGAAACCACCGTTGCAACATATTCCTAATGAACTCAGCCAGAGTCAACATAGGCAGTTGGCGTGCAAATTTTAGGCATGAGTTTATGCATTCTATAGCATTAGTCGTCATCACCCTGTACCTTCTTTCTGGGCAGTGTACACAAGACCACTTGTGTTGACCGGCATCAATTACATAATCGTATACATTCTGGTGCAAGTTTCTTAACTCTTCCATATGCTGGTTATATTCAAACTCGGTGTATGCACGGGCTGCTTTGTCCATTATTGCTACAATATCCTTCTTATGAAATCGCTTTTTGATATTTTCAGCAAAGTGCCAGCAACATATGGTATGGGTGGCATAAGGGAACACTTTAGAAATCCCTGCTTCAATGCTTGCATGCCTATCGGAAATGAAAACTAGCTCATTAATATGACCTAGGGCACCCTTCAAGCAATCCAAAAACCATTCCCTTAAAAGGTTGTTTTCTAATTTGTCGTACCCAAAAGCAATTAGATACACCTGTTCGTTCCCATCTTGTGCTGTTGCAACAAACATTGTACCCCGAAATAGTCCCTTCAAATGGGTACCATCAACGGCAATGACTGGACGCATACACATCCAAAATCCTCTAAGTGAGGCACCAATCGACATGAAGAAGTACATAAATTTACCATCTTCGTCGCACTGTAAGTCAATGATTATACCGAGATTTTGTTGTTCCAAAACGTAATCAAATGATGGAAGTAGTTGGAAGGTTTCCTCATGTGTTCCATATGTCAGTGACAACTCATAATCGAGGGCGGCGTGTGCCTTACTGTACATGATTTGGATTCCATACATTGATTTCATGTCGGCGATTATGTCCTTCGGACGCATTAGTCGACCATCTTGTTGTTGAAGTCTAGGTGCAATAACTTCTCCAATTATGACTGCACTAGCTTGTCAGTGCCGGCGGTGAATTTCCTCTAACGGACAAGTGTGTTCGTTGACAAAACTTCTTACTTGAAAGTATGTGCCTTCATCTCTCCTCGCCACTCTTAACTTCCACGTACAATTTCCTATCAAACAAACTAGATGTAATGTTGTCTTATTGGACCTTTTCACCTTCCACTCGAAGTTCTGCCGCATTGCAAAATGGCCTACTAGTCTCTTCAAATCCTTTTTCGTTGGAAAAAATTGGCCTTTATATATCATGCTTGTAGGTTCATCTTTAACCAAGTTCCTGCTTCCACCAATACCAAATGAGTATGATTCTACTCCTGGAATAACCCATGTTGTGGTATTATCAGAATCATCTAGAGTTACATTAGCCCTCCCCTCGGAAGTCCCAGCTATATCTGGTGCACTAGAACTAAATCTGTGTACATGTCTTACACGTCTTTCACGTCTTTTCGTTTCGACAGGTTCTGCATCATCCTGATTGTCCTTTACATTTTCTACAGAATTGAAATTGCCCTCATCATCCACCTCATGATTCACCCCAACATTCAGTGTTGTATTCTCCACATTGTTGATGTCATTGTAGATCTCATTGTATTGGTGGTTGTATTGTCTACCATTCATCTCAATATGACAATCAAATACATCGTCAAATTGAGGTCCCGGTCTATTATCATGGGAGGCTACTTCCGGTGGGACAGCACATATGTTTTCCCGACCATCAATCTCACTTCTTTCTGTGAACAACTGGTTGCTTCCGCCTGACAATCGAAATTGTTGGGTGTTATCAGATGAGGGATTTCTTTACTAATGACACCTCCTGCTGGCCTCTCGATTAAACTAACACATACTTGAGGGATCACCCTATCTTCCCCTAGCATAAACTGAACATCATCATTGTTTCTTATAAATGTACGACATGTAGTCCCAGGAACAATTGATAGAGACTGTAGCTCAACACTGTATTTGTTCTTATCAAACTTTACAATGGTTTTCACGATCGACACTAGTTCGTCGTAACTCAAATTCTTTGACACATACAAACCTTGGTTATCGGAACCAAAATACCTCTGATTTTCGTCTGGTAATTGCTCTCATCGACCGTTGTAAGATATGACTATTCTCACCTTATCCATTGCCCTGTCAAAACAAACATCAAAAACCATTAATAAGAAAAAGATATTTCATATTAAATTTACAATTATAAAGGATTAAACAAAAATCAAAAGTGTAAGATATGAAGGTTTTTTTTAAACTGATCTAGCTTTTTTTGTACATGATCGAACCGTTTTTGTATATGATCGAGCTTTTTCTAACGGGATCGAGTTTTTTTTTGTTCAAAACCGAGCTCTTTTTCTACATAATCGAGCTTTTGTATATATGGCTCGACCTTTTAATTTTACGGATCAAGCTTTTTTTTTAGGAATCGAGGTTTTTTGTGAGGGATCGAGTTTTTTTTATGTGGGATCGAGCTTTTTCGGTGAGGGATCGAGCTATTTTTGTGAGGAATCGAGCTATTTGTGTGAGGAATCGAGCTATTTGTGTGAAGGATCAAGCTATTTGTGTGAGAGATTGAGCCTTTTTTGTCAAGGATCGAGCTTTTTTTCTGATGGATCGAGCCTTTTTTCGAGGGATCGAGCTTTTCTTTTTACGTATCCAGCATCAATTTTTTGGATCGAGTTTTTTTACAAATGTTTCGAGCTTTTTTTTAAATCTTTCCAACTTTTATGCCCAAGATTAAAAACTTGTTTGCACCACTACAACTCAACTCAACTCGGCCAAATATATATACAAAAAAATATGCATACATGTTCATTCATTTTTTGTAAAAAGTTTACAACTCCAGGACATCAACATAAAAAAATTAGACAACATGTTCATAAATGTTCATACACTGTTATACCACACAGAAATACAATAAAAAATAGAAATGAAGATCAGAAATATTAATTTACCTTCTTGTGCAATATCTGGAATGGAGCTCATTTTCTAAAGAAAAAATGGAGTAGGTGATTGATTTTCAGACAACTTTTTTGGACGACAGCCTTTAAAGAATAAAATATCGATTATTTAAGGGCAATTTCGATAGCTCACCATAATAGGTGCCTTTTAAACTTAACTTATTACAACGGTGACATCACTACAAGGGACCAAAAAAAAGGTGACATTCTTCACCATTTCCTGTTTCATTCCCAACATAACATATATTGGATATTTCATACCCAACATGAGATACATAAGATATTTCATGTTTTACATAGGATACTTCATGTTTGTTCTTGCATTGTACAACCACCTGAAGGGAGTAAGCAATTCCTAATTTTACATTTAGGCATATGTATTGTAATTAAAATGAAACAGAGAATAAACAAAAACCCTCACTGTTATTTTTTGATGAAAAAATAACAATTTAGGATTTACATATGTTTTTTTAACTTGAAATTATGTTTGTTGACATCAAGGAACTTAAAATCGATATATCCACCGATATATCCATATTTTGGAGATACCGATATCGAAACAAGGGCAATATCCAATATCTAGCAAATATCCGGTCGATATCGAAATATCCTTAAAATCGATATTCCTGAAATATCCCGATATTCTCGAAATATTGTGAATTTCATTCTAAAATCAGGGAATATTTTACAAAAATAAAATTAAAAATTAATCTTAAACACTTAAATTATTGTTCAAATAATCTATATTGAAAATTATTTTAAAAGAAGCATTAACAAATTTATAAAATTTTCCAATAAAATAATCAATAGTATAATTACTGAAGTAGAATTGGGTAAAGATTGTGAAAGCAATCTTATTTGTTTGTGTAAAACGTGTAAAACACTAAAACTAATATTTTTTATTTAAAAATTAAAACAAGAAAATAAAAAGTACCTCAAACAAGAAGCATTAACAAATTTATAAAAAATTTACATCAATAGTAGAATTATTACAAGTGACACAAAGACAAGTCCCAAATACCAACAAAGAAGAAAAAGCTAAAAAGGTTATAAGCATAAGTTGAATGATATGTAATTATGGCCCAGTTTGGTATTGCTTCTCCAGCTGCTTTTGGGGCCAAAAGTGATTCCGGACTAAAGACAAGGTATTTGGTAAAATTGCGGGGAAGTGTTTTTGGTCACTTTTAGTTTCTCCCAACTGAGTTTTTAAGAAGCTACAAATACATACTTTTGGATTTTGGCTTCTGCTTTTAGAAAACGCGCTACAGTAATATTAAATAAAATTTTGTTAACTTTCCAATTTTGTCCTTGCCTTTAACAAAATTTACCAAAAAAATTTGGGTTTACATTGTTGTACAAAAAAATTATTGTCATAACTGTATAAAAAAAATTGGTCAATTAATTCAATAAAATAGAATAAAAAAGAAATACAGAAATGAAGTAGAATAAAAAATAAATAAATAAGGCTAATTAATTCAATAAAGTAAAATAAAAAATGAGGCTAATTAATTCAATATAGCACCATAATTATATAACATTTAACATTAAACACAAATAAACAAGAAAAATATAAAGTATAACACATTAACACCATTTAGATGTCATGTCCTTTTAGTTATTTTATACATTCACAACATTTTTTACTTCAGTTTACCAAACACATTGAAATTGCTGTTAGTTCTCACAGCATTTTTAAAAATCAGTTTACCAAATACTCAACTGATTCTTCTCACAGCAATTCCCCCCACAACAATTCTAAAAGTACTTCTCCCCATAGCACAACAATGCCGAACTGAGCCTATGTATCACCACCTTCCTTATAATACTCTCTCGGCTCCACCTAACTTCTCTCTCTGCATCACAAGTCACAATACCACCCATAATGCACTTATTTTTAGACCCCTACCTTCCACTTTTGACATGTGTCTACAATTTCAATTTTGCTCTAAGCCCCCACACTTATTTTTAGCCTCCTACCTTCCACTTTTAACATGTGTCAACAATTTCAATTACCGCATCAGGCCCCCGGTGCACATGATGTATTCTTCATAAAGAATATAAGTTATTAGAATGAAGAACAAATGTTTTCATCATTTTCACTTCATATCATCTTCACTCTTCTCTTTCAAGTTTTCATCCTATACAACTACACTACACATAGTAAAATTTACATCGCAATTCATAAGTTTCTTTTAAAATCTTCATCAAATAAGCAGGTACATAAATGTTCACTTTAATGTTTGATATTTTGTGCTATTGTTTCTAAAACTCTTTAGAATTTTATATTTATAAATTGATATGTACAAAATTTAATTTTGTTTTGATAGGGAATTACATTGCATAAGATGTCTGGTACTAGAAATGATCTGGCATGAGAGTATTGCCAACCAATACCAAATAATAAAAATGGCACTATATGCACGTTTTGCGGTCACGTTACACAAAATGGGGGAATTGCCCAGTTTAAATTTCATTTATCCAGTAAAGAGGTGTACAAAAATGTAAAAGTATGCCCAAATGTGCCACCAGAAGTGAAAAAACTAATATCTCAATTGCAAATAAATAAATAAATATAAGAAACTGCAAATGAGATTGAGGAAATTCAACAAGTATTAAGGGGAAATTTGCCTGATACGGAAGAGGTAGACGACATGTATCATTATCCTGAAGATTTGCATCCTGATGAGCGAGATGATTATCGTTCTGCAATAGATGCATCTAAAGCATCTGAATGACAAAGAAAACAAGTAGGAAGAATCTTTGGAGGGAGTAGTCAACCACCACAACAAGTACATCGCACTCAAAGTGGACTAGAGCTGCGTTATAAACCTTCGGTTGCACCTTTATTGTATAAATCATCAGGTGCAAAGCAAATAATATTAAAGATATGTTCAATGGAGGTAGTATTAGAGAAAAATTGAGAAGGCTAGTATCAATTTTTTATTTATTTATGATAATATGTCCCCACATAAAGTCGGTTCTCATCATTTTAAGAACATGATTATTGGTGCTCAAGAATCAGATATTTTTTTGTTTAAATAATAATTCTTTTGAAATTTTTTTATTTGTTTTATTTTTATCTCACAATTAAATTTAACATGCATGTGAATATAGGTGTTGGAGTTCAACCACCATCAGCATTTGAAATTAGGCATAATTACTTGGACATCGAGTACAAGGAAATAAAAAAAAGTATGTTGATAACTTCAAAACAAAATGGGAGAAATATGGTTGCACCATAATGTGTGATGGGTGGATGGGACCGGCAAGATTATCGATAATTAATTTTATGGTGTATTGTAAAGGTCACACAATTTTTCTAAAATATGTCAACGCATCCGACAAAATTAAAGATCATTAGTATATTTATGGATTGCTTAAATATGTGGTGAAGGAGGTCGGCAAGAAGAATGTCGTGCAAATTGTCACCGACAATGGCTCTGTATATGTTAAACCAGGTAAAAATTAATGAAAAAATATTCTTTATTTTGGACTCCTTATGCAACACATTGTATAGATTTGATTTTTGAGGATATTAGAAAGAAGGAAAGTGTTGCACATGTCATTCATGATGTAGGGCTGTGACAACCTTTATATATAATCATGGATGGTTACTATCGCAAATGAGGGAGGTTTGTAAAGGGGAGATAGTGTGACCTGGTGCAACTCGATTTGTGACTAATCATATTGCCCTTGATAATCCTTTGAAAAAAAAAATACAAGTTTGAAACATCTATTTACCAGTGAGGCATGGGCTACAAATCGATTGAGTCGAACCGCAAATGGAAAAAGAACAGAACGGCTTATTTAAGATTCAAAGTTTTGGGATAATGTGTCTTTCGTAGTTAAAATGAATGAGCCACTATACCACATTCTGAGATTGGTTGATACCGAAATTGTACCCACTATGTCTATCTTATATGAGTTAATACGTGTGATGAAAGATGAAGTAAAACAGTAAAGAAGGAATACTAAATGGATTATAAAAGTTATACAAAACCGGTGGGATAAAATGCTTAACCAGGATTTATGGTATTTGGATACTGGTTGCAGCAACCATATGTGTGGAGACAAGAATGCCTTCTCTGTTTTGGATGAATCTTTCCTAAATACTGTAAAGTTTGGTGATGAATCTACAGTATCTGTCAAGGGAAAAGGAAGGGTGACACTCCAAACCAAGGGAAATTCAACTCACTCTATTTCTAATGTCTTTTTTGTTCCAGATTTAAAAACCAATCTGCTTAGTGTTGGTCATCTTTAAGAAAAGGGTTATGAGATCTCTATCAAGAATGGAGTTTGTCGAATTCAAGATGACAAATTGGGTCTAATTTCTCAAGTCGAAATGACAACTAATCGGATGTTTCCAATGCATATTCAGCACACTACACATTCATGCTTTGCTGTAAAATTTGAAGATATAGCATGGTTTCGGTATTTTCGATATGGACACCTCAATTTTGGTGGATTGAAGACCTTGCAGCAGAAAAATATGGTAGTAGGTCTTCCACAATTTGAGTGTTCTTTAGAGATATGTGAAGAATGTGTTGTTAGCAAACAACATCGTCATAGTTTTCAGAAGGGGAAATCTTAGAGGGCAAAGAATGTGCTGGAGCTAGTGCATTCCGATTTGTGTGGTCCAAGAAATCCGACATCTAATGGAGGCAAACGGTATATCATCTCGTTCACTGATGATTTTAGTCAGAAAACCTAGTTCTATTTTTTACAGGAAAAATCTGAAGCTTTCACAGCCTTTAGAAGCTTTAAAGAAAGAGTTGAAAAAGAAACTGACAGCCAAATAAAAGTGTTACGCACTGATTGTGGCGGAGAATACAACTCGCAAGAATTTCACAATTTTTGTGACAAATATGGAATCAAAAGGCAGCTTACTGCAGCTTATACACCTCAACAGAACAGTGTGTGTGAAACAAAAAATCGCACAATTCTAAATATGATGTGAAGTCTTCTTCTGTTCAAAATAGAATTCCTGAAGAAGCTTGAAGTGGGCATAAACCGGTAGTTGATTATTTTCAGATTTTTTGGTGCATAGCTTATGCTCATATTGCATATGAGAAAAGAACAAAGTTGGACGACAAAGGTGAAAAATGCATTTTTCTTGGTGTTAGTGATCAATCAAAGGCTTACGAATTGTATAATCCTATCACCAAGAAAATTGTTATTAGTCGTGACATCGTATTCGATGAAGAAAGAACATGGTCGTGGAATATCAGCACGGTTGAACAACATATTCCAACAACTTTTAATGGTGATGGTGGAGAATTAATGCATCAGCCTTTACATCATCTTGTTCCAGCAGGTCCTGTTCTTGAAATTCCTCAAAATCAAGTTCCATCAGCAGCAATAGAAGCTAATCAACATGTTGATACAACAGCAGTTACACGTCCTCAACGTGTTAAAAGAAGGCCGGCATGGATGACAAACTTTAAGGTTATTGGAGTCAATAATTTGGAGGTCCCATTTACACACTTTGCTCTATTTTCAGATTATGATCTAACAAGTTTTGAAACTGCTATAAAATAAGTAAAATGGCAAAGGGCTATGGATGAAGAAATAGCAGCTATTGAAAGAAACAACACTTGGGAATTGACGGACCTTCCAAAAGGGCAAAAGACCATCGGTGTTAAGTGGATTTACAAGAAAAAGTTAAAGGAGAATAGTGAAATTGACAAGTACAAGGTGCGTCTAGTCGCTAAAAGCTACAAGCAAGAGTTTGGTGTGGATTAGAAAGAGGTTTTTGCTCATGTTGCAAGGCATGATACAATCAGATTGGTGATTGCATTGGCTGCACAAAATTCATGGCTTATATACCAACCAGATGTGAAGTCAGCATTCTTACTTGGAGATTTGCAAGAGGAGGTATTTATAAATCAACTCCATATGAGCATACACTGTATACAAAAAGTAGTGATGGGGGAAATGCTTATTGTATGCTCATATGTGGATGATTTGATTTATAAGGGAAATTATAGCATCATGGTTGAAAAATTTAAGAAGAACATGATGCTTGAATTTGACATGTCTGATCTTTGAAAGATGCATCATTTTTTAGGCTTGGAAGTTGTACAATCTATTGCTGGAATTCTTGTTTCTCAAAAGAAATATGCCCAAGAAATTTTAGACAAGGTTCAAATGAAGTATCGCAACTCTGCCACTACTTCAGTTGAAAAGGGTTTGAAGCTTGTAAAGGATCCATCAGGAGAAAGGGTTTTATGAAACTCTTTACAAGCAAATCGTTGACAGTCTGATGTATTTGACAGCAACACGACCTTATTTGATGTATTCGGTGAGTCTCATTAGCAGGTATATGGAGCAACCAACAGAGATTCATCTTTTTGCTGCAAAGAAAATCCTTCAGTACTTGTAAGGTACAGTTGATTTTCGGCTCTTCGATAAAAAGGGTGAAAAATTAGAATTGTTTGGATTTACAGACAGTGATTATGCTGGAGATTTGAATGATAGAAGAAGTACATCCGGATATGTCTTTATGTTCGGTTCTGCAGCTGTTTCATGATCTTGGAAGAATCAACCACTTGTTACTTTATCAACTACTGAAGCTGAATTTGTAGCTACAACATCTTGTGCTTGTCAAGCTCTTTGGCAAAGGAAAATTCTTGAAGAACTTCAGTTTAAGCAACAAGGTTCTACCCTGATTTTTTGTGACAACAGTTCAACAATTCAACTCTCAAAGAATCCTGTTCTATATGGAAGATGCAAGCATATATATATATATATGTGTGTGTGTGTATGTATGTGTGTGTGTGTGAGAGAGAGAGATATATCATTTCTTGAGGGATCTCACAAAGGATGAATTAATTGATCTTGTTTATTGCAGGAGCGAGGACCAAGTTGCTGATATTTTTACCGCCTCTCAAATTGGACTTCTTTTCAAAGCTAAGAAAGTTGCTTAGAGTTTGTATATTGAAGGATCTAGTTTGGGGGAGGGTTGTGTGTGAAAATTGTAATTAAATTGGATGTTTGCAAACATCAGTTTAAGGGTGGATTGTTGGAAATCTTATTTCGATGTCCTAGTGATTAGGAAGTTTGGTTAACTTGTCTAGTATTTTACCTGGTCTTGTGGCTTCAGTTATGCAGCTAGTGGGTTTTTTTCTGTTGTTAGTGGTCAGTTTGTTTATGTTAATGGTCCATTTTGTTCTTGGTATTTAGTCAAGCTTGTTGATTGTATTGCCTACAAAAGGCTATTTCATCTTAAATATTAAAGTAGAGATTTCCTTCCAAAATACACGTCCAGTTTTTGCTCCACTTAAAGTATTATGTTGTGTTTTCAATTGTTAACAGGAGACGCCATAAATCAAGATTGTGGTGTTGAACCGGGGCTAGGAGCAGAGGATCCAAAAGATCTTGATGATGGATATAGTGTTGGGGTTTATACCCTAAAGATGTAATTTATAAATGGATTTTTGAAATAAATAAAAGGAAAAGTTCAATTCATTCATGTTGTGTTGTTTATTTTATAACTTGTGCATATATTTAACATCCAAGATTGCCTGATGTAATCTCGAACTGTGTATATGAGTGTCATATACGGATGGATACATTAAGAGACGTGCAATCTAAATAGTTCATAGATATAAAATAAAGCTGAGTACTTTATTTGTGGTTAATCTATAGCTGCGGTCCATTCTGTAATGTACGATGATTCTATCCTGAATCATTCATATGAGATATGGGAATGGAGGCACATTGTATTATGTGATCATATAGGATTGGGCCATGATCTATATGAATCTCTCACCAAGATCCGTTTACCGATGAGATTCATATATATCAACTCATGATGGCTATATGTGGATGATCTTAATCCTTAGTGTCTTATCGACTCCTTCATGTTTGATCGTGGTCTTTGATATATCATGGGTGAGGTCGGATGCAGTTCTCGATCAATATGCTCTGTATGTTGGGATTACGGTCTGGCTTGTGGCTGAGAAGGTTTGTACACAATAATGGAATCCACTCCTTCTTGTGAGAAGTAGATGGTAGTTCCCTTAAGGGTTGATTCGAGGTTAGGACAATATGAGCGATCTCCTAATTCCGTAAGGAAATAGGATTTATTGTTCATTATAGAATCAACGGTACTTAAAGGATATATGTAATTAGAGGGGTATAACGAACATTATAACCCAACTCTAATTATGAACTACTGTGGAGGATCACACCATGTGTAATAGCTATATCAATGGACACCGAGTTGTATCGGTCTGTGTAAAAGCATCTACAGTTGAGAATGTGCAGCTTCGGGTTTTTGGTGGAATAACACCGGAGTTAATAATCAAAGAATATTAATTAAAGAGTTTAATTAATGATTCCGAGGATTATTGGAGCTCAAAATACTGTGGGTCCATTAGGTCCCTTTGCTAGCCCGATCGATTTAGGTAACCAGGGTCACGGTTAATTAATTGGATTGTCCAATTAATTGTGTTACAAAAGTGACACGTATATATTCGGGAATTAATTGAATAATGAGATTATTTAATTAATGAATGTTAATAGTTAAATTAATTAAATAATTAGATTATTTAATTATATTGATAATTATGAATTATTAATTAACTATTAATTGGAGGGTGTTAGTTGATATATGGATTTAGGTGAAGATAAAATAATATGATTATTTTATTTTACTAAATCATTTATCTAAGTATTTGAATTTAAGTTTAAATTTAAAATAATAATTTAAAATACTTATTATCACTTTTAATATATTAGATATATTTGAAAAGGATAATTAAAAAATATATATCAATTAATAACACAAGAGATTGTATTGGATGTAAATTGGTGTGTGCACATAAAACATTAATCAAAAGAAGAATTTACATAGGATATAAATACTTGATACATATATATAAATGTTATAAATGTTTGTACAGGATACAAACAAGGATATATATATATATATATATATATATATATATATATATATAAATAGCACACGAAAATAGAGGGAAATATATATATAATTGAAAACGCAAGTGCAGGGCGTGGTTTTGGTATTTTAGAAAAAAAGTGGTTTCAGTTTTGGTGTATACCTGATACACACACAAAAAAAAAAAAAAGTCAAATACTTGCTCTGTTATAAAAGGCTTGTGTGAGAAATTATATATAGATATATAGATATATATATATATATATATATATATTATTATATGACTTGCTTTTAAAACACGGAACCACATATGTCAATATAAGTTTTGTATGAGATGCAATTTATGTGTGCGTGAAATCAATACACCAAATTGAGAAGAAAGAGTTTCTTCAAGAATTTCTCTACATCCTCCATTCAAGTTCCTGAGATCGTGACGCCCCCACTCGCAGTTACCAGTCCCGGGAGATAGCGAGGAAGATCGAGTGGTTTAGACAGGAGCATATTATAAAGTGAAGGAGCCTCCAAACGTTGGTAAGATTTTCTTCTTCTGATTATAATGATTACAATTTCATGTGTTTACATATTGTATGTATTAGTTTCGAATAATAATTATGATCCCAAGTTCACTGGTCCCAGTTACAGATTATGATCTGTATATAAAAATTTTAAAATCTAGTTCCGATGCGTGACCGGTGAATGGGGTTCCAACAATTAGTATCAGAGGAAGGCATTGGCGACTGGCCGATCCCCAGGAACTCTCACGCGTGATAGTGTGCCGAAGCATGGCTCTCCGCCCCGGGGGCTTCTTAGATGAGTGCTCTGATAGGTATCTGTGGGTGTCACCCTAAGGAGTTAGGATTGTGCCCACACCCATGAGATGGGAATTGGTATCAACAATTGGTATCAGAGCCAATTTATTTTTCGGAACAGGAAATTGTTTTCGATGCTCCTGTATGTATGAATCGTGTAGGCACAATTTAAATTGATTGTATGATGTTTTTGTATGTATATATATTTTTTTTTAATTTACAAAAACATGATTGATCGTTAATTATATGGTACTATGGATTTAGGGTTTATGGGTTGTATTATTATTATTTTTTTGTTTATATTTTTTTTTACTGTTATTGTATTGTAAAAAAAAAAAAATTGTAACCTATATTGAAGACCTGGAAAAATCGTGAAAATGAATTCATGAGATGAATTAGAGTGACCTAAAAAGATTGGAAGATATCTGAAGTTATTAGAAAACCAATAAATGTCTTAGGAAATTTTTGTAATTTTAGATTCCATTTTTTAGGTTAAATAATTCACAGTACTCGGTCAATTCATGTATGATTTATATTATGTGATGATAAAAGCATTATCATGCATACATATGTCATTTAGATTAGATGTGCCTACACAAATATATTTGATATGTCATACATGCATCATAGTCTGATATTTTATGTATTTTTTTAATGTGATTAAAATGGGCGATATATATAATTGGCTATGAATAATGCGATTAGTTTTTAATGGTTAGAAAACTTGGTAATTCTCATTAATATTAATCTAGTTATTAAAGAGTTTCATAAGTTAGATTAATAGAGTCATTTATTGTAATTAGGATTAATTTGATTAATTATCTAATAATAAATGAACCGAATAAAGTGTTAGAGTTTTAATTGTTAAAACTTGGTAAACACTATCACAATAATCTGACATTAGTAAATAGTTTACTGAATCTTAGATTGTTCACTAATAGATTAGATTTTTAATTGTTAAAAATTATTAATAATTTATTAGTTAATTAGAATTTGGTTCTAATTAGTTAATGCGCTAGATAACTTGATTAAAGTTAGTCGTTTAATCATGTAGAGTCTAGATGTATTAACGGTTAATAGAAAACCCTAATTTTAAAATAGTGCGTGGGAGAGGGATATATGACATATATATCTCGCAGTCTCCATCATTAGTTCAACACCGTGATATCCGAGTGGGGCCTCGTGACGGCTTTGTTTTCGTCCTCCCTAAGGAGGGTTTCCACAAAGGTCAATACCAAGGTTGACTTCCTAACGGATAAGATTTCTGAGGGTATTTCGGGATTGACCGACCCTAAGGCGGCAATTCTCGAGTTAAGCTCGTGAGATCTGAAATGGTGGGTTACACTCACGAAGGTTTTGATTAAGTTTGTTAATTAAAAACCTGACTGAATGAACGATGGTTGAATGATATGGAATAAGAGTTATTCTAGAATATCATTTGATTGAGAATGTCTCGGTCTAACATGCAAAGACTTGACCGACCCGAAGGCGTTACTTCTTTGTGGTATGTTGGATTGTCGTGGTATAGTAACTAGTTTTAGGGTAGTTCTAGTTCGTTAAACATGTTCATGCATCATGTTTTAATTTTTGCCAAAGTACTCGCACTTGTTTTAAATAAATGACTGAATAAATCTTTTATTTATTTCAGCAATAATGTCTTCTGCAGTACTTCATATTCTCGCAAGCGACAAATTAACTGGTGATAACTACACTAAGTGGAAACTTAACATTAATGTAATATTGGTCACCAAAGACCTCAAGTTTGTGCTTACGGAGGAATGTCCTCCAGCGCCTGCTGCCAATGCCACATGAACTGTTCGTGAGGCATACGAGCGATGGGTCTCATCTAATGAGAAGGCCCGAACATATCTGTTGGCTTCTATAACAGACATGCTTGTCACAAAGCATGAAGCAATGACTTCAGCATTTGAAATCATTGAGTCATTACAAGCTATGTTCGGGCATCCTTTCGAGCAAAAGCGACATGAAGTTGTTCGTTCCGCTATGCTCACTCGTATGAAGAAAGGTACATCAGTTCGGGAACATGTCCTGAGCATGATGTCTTACTTCAACAAGGCAGAAGTCAATGGCGGGGCCATTGACGAACCCAGTCAAGTGAGCATCATACTGATGACTCTTTCGAAGAGTTTTGATCAGTTTAAGAACAACTACGGGATGAACAAGTTAAGGTTCAATCTCACACAGTTGCTTAATGAGCTCACTACCTTTGAGTCCTTGACTAAGGACAACAAGGGTATGACCAGTGAGGCAAATGTTGCTGAACCATCTTTTTACTCTAATAATAAGAAGAGAAAGAGGTCTACTAGGAAAGCGAAGGGTAAGCCCAAACCCAAGAAAGCCCAAAGCAAGAAGAAGTCCAAGAAAAGTAAATATGATTTACTTGTTCTTGAGTCGTGTTTAGTAGAAGATGATTATTCACTCTAGATGGTTGATTCGGGGGCCACTAACCATGTTTTTTTTTTCTTTACAATGGACTGATTCTTAGACACAACTAGAGGAGCAAGCCTTCTCAATACGTGTGGGGTCAGGGGATGTCGTGTCTGCACGAGCAGTGGGCGTAATTAGATTACATTTTTGTAATAATTATATATTGTTGGACAATGTATTTTATATTCCTAGATTTACAAGGAATTTGATTTCGGTTTTTAAGTTGTTAGAACAAAAATATTCTGTTTCTTTTAATAATAAGTCTGTTATTATTGGAAAGAATGGTCTGAATATTTGTTCAGGAATTAATGAAAACAATTTGTATGTGTTAAGACCGTTAATACATACTACACTGCTCAACACTGAAATGTTTAAGGTTGAAAAACCAAAAACTAAATGACATAAGATTTCTCCAGATAATGACACGTATCTCTGGCATCTAAGGCTTGGTCACATCAACCTTAACCGGATAGACAGACTAGTAAAAAGCAGACCTTTATGTGAGTTAAAGGTTGACACATTACCTGTCTGCGAATCTTGTTTGGAAGGTAAGATGACTAAGAGACCTTTTACTGGAAAAGGGCTTAGAGCTAAAGAACCGCTAGAGCTTATACATACAGACGTCTACGGACCGATGAATGTTAAAGCTAGGGGTGGTTATGAGTATTATGTCACTTTTATAGATGACTACTCAAGATACGGATACGTCTACCTAATGCAACGGAAGTCAGAAACATTTGAAATGTTCAAAGAATTCCGAGCTGAAGTTGAGAATCAATTAGGTAAGACTATCAAGTCACTACGATCGGATCGTTGAGGTGAGTACATTGACCAAGAGTTTGAAGACTTCATGGTCGAGCATGGGATAATTTCCCAACTCACAGTTCCCGGTACACCTCAGCAAAATGGTGTAACGGAGAGGAGAAATGGAACTCTGATGGAAATGGTGAGATATACGATTAGTTTCTCATCATTACCAAATTCCTTTTGAGGATATGCGTTACAAACAGCGGCATACATTTTGAATCTAGTGCTATCCAAATCTGTTCCTAATACTCCCCTAGAGTTGTGGAATGATCGTAAAGCTAGTTTGTGACATTTCCACATATGGTGGTGTCCAGCACATGTGCTAAAGAATATAAGTGGTAAGCTATACTTCAAGTCTGTGATCTGCCTATTTGTAGGATACTTCAAGGAGACCAGAGGTGGGCTCTTCTAAAGTCCTGAAGACAACAAAGTATTTGTATCGATAAATACAACGTTTCTTGAGGACAATTATATTAGTGACCATAAACCTCGTTCTAAAATTGTATTGAATGAGTTAGAGCTTGGTGAGACTAATGATTCATCAACAAGAGTTGTTGATCCACAAACATCTGAGAGTCAGATGGTTCCTGATCAGGATACACTACCACCTAGACGTAGTGAGAGGGTTGTGAGACAACCTGAATGCTTTTTAGGTATAGGTGAGGGACAAGATGTTGTCTTTACTGATAAGGTTGATGATCCATTGACATTTAAGAATGCAATGGAAGATCCTGATAAAGAGGAATGGCTTAAAGCCATGAATCTCGAGATAAAGTCCATGTACTCTAACTCAGTCTGGGATATTGTAGACTTATAGGATGGGGTAAAACCCATAGGGTGTAAGTGGATCTACAAAAGAAAAAAAGGAGTAGACGGAAAGGTAGAGACCTTCAAGGCAAGGCTAGTGGTCAAGGGTTATACCCAGAAAAAAGGGGTCGATTAGAAGAGACCTTTTCGCCAGTAGCCATGTTTAAGTCTATAAGAATTCTCTTATCCATTGCTGTCTATTTCGATTACGAAATTTGGCAAATGGACGTCAAGACTACATTCTTGAATGGCAATCTTGATGAGAGCATATATATGATGCAACCAGAGGGATTCGTGTCTCCAGATCAAGAGTAAAAGGTTTGCAAGCTGCATCATTGATAAAAAAAAAAGTAGTTTTCTTGGTCCTATATGTAGATGATATCCTACTCATTGGGAATGATATAGGAGTGTTGTCTGATGTAAAGGGCTGGCTGGCTAGCCAATTCCAAATGAAAGATTTGGGAGAGGTAAGTTATGTTCTAGGGATCCAACTTATAAGGGATCGTAAGAACAAACTTATAGCACTGTCTCAAGCATCATATATCGACAAGATTCTTGTGCAATTTTTGATGCAAAACTCCAAGAAAGGTAATTTACCTTCTAGACATGGAGTTCACTTATGTAAGGAACAGTGTTCTAAGACACCTCAAGAAGTTGAGGATATGAGACGTGTACCCTATGCATCGGCAGTAGGTAGTCTCATGTATGCTATGTTATGCACGAGACCGAACATCTGCTATGCAGTAGGAGTAGTCAGTAGATACCAGTCCAACCCAGGATTGGATCATTGGGTTGTTGTCAAGACAATTCTCAAGTATCTTCGGAGAACGAGAGACTATATGCTAGTGTATTCCGGGTAGGATTTGATCCCGTTAGGATACACGGATTCTGATTTTCAGTCAGATAGGGATTCTAGAAAATCCACGTCTGGATCAGTATTCATCCTGGGTGGTGGAGCCATTGTGTGGAGAAGTATCAAGCAATCTTACATTGCTGACTCCACCATGGAAGCCGAATATGTAGCTGCTTGTGAAGCTGCTAAAGAGGTTGTTTGGCTCCGTAAGTCCTTGAGTGATCTGAAAGTTGTTCCAGATTTGGATATGCCCATCACACTTTATTGTGATAAAAGTGGTGTTGTGGCTAATTCCAAAGAACCAAGAAGCCACAAAAGAGGGAAGCATATAGAGAGAAAATATCATCTCATTAGAGAGATAATGCAGAGATGAGATGTGATCGTCACTAAGATAGCCTCACAAGACAATCATGTTGACCTATTTACAAAGACCTTACCGGTTAAAGTGTTTTTAGGTCACCTAGATAGTCTAAGGTTACGGGCATGCCTCACATGCTTTAGTGCAAGTGGGAGATTGTTGGGGTTTATGCCCTAATGATGTAATTTATAAATGGATTTATGAAATAAATAAAAGGAAAAGTTCAATTCATTCATGTTATGTTGTTTATTTTATAACTTGTGCATATATTTAACATCCAAGATTACCGGATGTAATCTCGAACTGTGTATATGAGTGTCATATACGGATGAATACAGTAAGAGACGTGCAATCTAAAGAGTCTATAGATAGCAAATAAAGCTGGGTACTTTATTTATGGTTAATCTATAGCTGCGGTCCATTCCGTAATGTACGATGATTGTATCCTGAATCATTCATATGAGATATGGAAATGGAGGCACATTGTATGATGTGATCATATAGGACTGGGTCATAATCTATATGAATCTCTCACCAAGATCCGTTTATCGATGAGATTCATATATATCAACTAATGATGGCTATATGTAGGTGATCTTAATCCTGAGTGTCTTATCGACTCCTTCAGGCTAGATCGTGGTCTTTGATATACCATGGGTGAGGTCGGATGCAGTTCCTGATCAATATGCTTCGTATGTTGGGATCAAGGTTTGACTTGTGGTTGGGAAGGTTTGTACACAATAGTGGAATCCATTCCTTCTTGTGAGAAGTATATGGTAGTTCCTTTAAGGGTTGATTCGGGGCTAGGACAATATGAGCGCTCTCCTAATTTCGTAAGGAAATAGGATTTATTGTTCATTATAGAATCAACGGTACTTAAAGGATTTATGTAATTAGAGGTATAACGGACATTATGACCCAGCTCTAATTATGAACTATTGTGGAGGATCACACCATGTGTAATAGCTATATCGATGGACACCGAGCTATATCGGTCTGTGTAAAAGCGTCTACAGTTGAGAGAGTGCAGTATCGGATTTTTAGTGGAACAACACCATAGTTAATAATCAAGGAATATTAATTAAATAGTTTAATTAATGATTCCGAGGATTATTGGAGCTCAAAATACTGTGGGTCCATTAGGTCTCCTTGCTAGCCCGATCGATTTAGGTAACCAGGGTCACGGTTAATTAATTGGATTGTCCAATTAATTGTATTACAAAAGTGACACGTATATATTCGGGGAATTAATTGAATAATGAGATTATTTAATTAATGAATGTTAATAGTTAAATTAATTAAATAATTAGATTATTTAATTATATTGATAATTATGAATTATTAATTAACTATTAATTGGAGGGTGTTAGTTGATATATGGATTTAGGTGAAGATAAAATAATAGGATTATTTTATTTTACTAAATCATTTATGTAAGTATTTGAATTTAAGTTTAAATTTAAAATACTTATTATCACTTTTAATATATTAGATATATTTGAAAAGGATAATTAAAAGATATATATCAATTAATAACATAAGAGATTGCATTGGATGCAAATTGGTGTGTGCACAAGAAACATTAGTCAAAAGAAGAATTACTAATTACAAGGAATCAATACTAGGAATGGCTGAGACTTCACTGACATATGGTCCCATTTATTTTCAAGTCTATCCAAATTTTACAATAGCCTTAAATACTGACGAACACAAAGAGAAATGCCTAGTAATTGATATCCAAACCCATAATTACCAATTCCTTGAGAAATCAAGTCCCTATAAACTTGTCTATAGAGTACATTACCGAGTCTTAACCTCAGGACTTATCCCCAGCTACATACCCCCATCAGTACCAGCTGGCCAGACAATATGCTTTAATGCATTTCCCTCTGTCAATGTCCTTGTACATGTTCCAGTTAAATGGGAAAATATTAAATTTCCAGATGATTTGGTCAAAGAAAAAGTTGACCAACCCACATATAAACCACCCATGAGAAACCTTCATGATTGTGTGACAGAACAGGATGGAACCCTTAGAATATCTTTCAGACGGGGTCTGTCTCTCAGAGATGATGACAGTGACCATTCCAAATCACTAAATGACTTCCAGTCAGCCAGAAATTCACTTTCTAGCTTATATAGACAAAACATAGTCAGACAGATACCCAGTTTAGCTCCCAGACAGCCCAGACAGATAAGTAACCTTTCACCTAACCCAGGCCCAAATCCAGACCCAAATTATCACTCAGATGAAGACACCAGTGAACCTGTGAACCTAATACACCGCAGAAGAAGGCCCAGACCCAAACCAGAAAATCTTACACATGTGACACATGTCCAAAAAACCCAGAACAAGTAGCCCAACCAATCCATTCTTATGACCAAGGTCAAACCTCACCAACTCCTTCTCAAGTCCTGACAGAAATATCCGACCCAGAACCCCCTGTCAGAACCATTAATGTTATAAGCCGTACTAATTTTGACTGCTTAATAGTTGATTACCATTCCCCCCATAATCAACCTTTAAGAGAAAAATATGAGAAAAATTATTCTGAGAATAAAAGGAACCAATTTCGTAAAAGATGGATAGAAAACATTAATAATCTAGATCAAAATACTCCTTTCTTTGAATGGTATAAAAATAGAAAAAACTCTGAACAAAGTTGTTCTGTTATTGACCGACAAAAACTTAGAACATACAAAACTAAAAGAGGAGAAGAAACCCAATTACACCCCCCCTCCAAGAGACTTTGAAATTAACATGCCTAATGATGACAATCCAGTAGGATCAAATACGACAAAATGTACACCTTTTGTTCTTTTTGATGAACCTATGTCACACACTACATCAGCTTCCTCACACCAAATTGGAGTTGTTATGAGGTAAAGCAACTACACCAATTTCTTCCTTAACTCCATTGGAGAACAATTACAGAAAATTGACCTTAATCTTTCCCAGACCAATACCTCACCTACTAAAGAAATCACACCCCCCACAAGTCTTTGTTCCTTATGAAACTTCAACCTCTTCTGCTAAGGGAAAAGAAAAAATCATTAAATCTGAACCCCTAATATTTCCTGACCACACCGGAATTGAAAAATGTTTTGATAACCTAGTTGATGAAACAGAACTTCTTAAAGCCTTAGAAGAAAGACTAGGAAAACTACCAAGTGTTCATATTCGTAACATCCAAACTATTGAAAAAGCTATCCATGATTCTTCTGATACAGAAGATGAGATCCAAGATTTCTAAGATTATATTCAGAGAATTACTACCAACGACAAAACCGATAGTTATAATAAAACTAAATACTACCATAACACTAAACCTTATTACCCAAAACCTACTCCTTCTGACCTACAATATGAAGAAATCGTCTCATACAGAGCTTACACTGGTAATGCTTGTTATCAATTCAACATTGACGGACTATCAGAATATCAAATCATTACTATTCTTAGACAAATGCACACCATTGGTTATAATTATATTAAAAAACAAAACATGACTCATTTAGATGTTGTGACGCCTTTAACAACTGGCTATGAAGGCCAACTGTTTGGTTGGTGGACCCATACACTTAGTGCACTAGCTAAAAGGTCTATTATAGGACACATCAAACTATAACAACTACTACACTTGTTCAGACAACAAACCCATCTGCATTTGAATCAACTTCTACACAAACACAGACCACCACCACCACTTCAGAACCAAACGGCATAGATGTTTTATGTTACACCATATTAATGCATTTTGTAGGAAATCCTAACATAAACCAAGGAAAAGAGTTTTCAAAAATCCAAAATCTTAAATGCAAAAAACTTAGTGATTTTAAATGGTACAAAGACATTTTCTTAACCAGAGTTTTACAAAGACCTGACAATGCAAATTCCTATTGGAAAGAAAAATTTATTTCAGGCCTTCCAAAACTATTTTCCAACAAAGTCAGAGATGAGATGATTAGACAGATGGGATGGTCTGACTGGTCCCAAATTGACTTAAACGCATGGACTTATGGTGAAATAATTGCGGCTATTAACACTGTTGCACTTCAACTTTGTAATGACCTTAGACTTAAAAGTCAGCTCAAACAACAAAAACTAACCACCAGAAAAGAATTAGGCTCTTGGTGCGAACAGTTTGGTTTTGATAAATTACCCTCTCATGACAAGAAATCTAGAAAACATTCTGCCATATTCCCAAAAAATTACCCTTACAGGATTAATAAAAATTATAAGTCCAACAAAAAAGGGGAAACAATCTGGTCGCCTAAAAAGTCCTCCCATAAGAAGAAAACACACTACAAAATCTCTAGATCTTATAAAAAATCAAACAAATGTTTTAAATGTGGCAAAGAAGGACACTATGCTAACAAGTGTCCAGACCAAAAGAAGAAAATTAATAGCCTAGAATTAGATGATCAAACTAAAGATAAAATTTTACAAGCCTTATACACTGACACAGATACTTCCTCGTCTTTATCATCCGCTAATGAAGTCTTAATTATTAATGAATCAACTTCTGAGTCCGACACTTCATCCTATTCTTCTTCTGAAACTAAACTAGGAACCCAACCTTGCCTTTGCAAAGAGATAAATGTCATCGACAAACAAGATTATTCTTTAATGATTAGCATGATTGATAGCATTGAAGATCCTACACAAAAAGCTTTATACATCAGACAATTACAATAGAAGATTACTAATGAACAAACCTCCAGTAACAGCACCCCCATTAATGAAACAAAACCTTTCAAAAATGCTCCTTTTGAAACTCCAGATTTTGAACAAAATGTGTTAGGAAAATTTCAAGCTAAATCTAGAAAAGTAACCATTTCTGATTTGCAAAAAGATATCAAAGATATTAAAGGAGAAATAAAAATACTAAAAACTCAGATTCAAGATTTACAAGTCAAAAGAAGTCTGGAGAAACAATCAAGTTTCAACAGTTCTAACGAATCCGACAAAGAACCTGATGACAACAAAGAACAAAACCACCAAAACCTTTTAAACCAAATTAATGTCGTCCAAGAAGTAAGGATCCAAAAATGGTTTGTTGAAATTGATATTAGAATTGCTTCTAATTATACTATCCGAGCAACTACCCTCGTTGACACTGGAGTCGATTTAAATTGCATTGTTGAATCCCTTGTTCCCACTAAATACCTAGATGCAACCACAGAAACCCTTTATGATGCTAATAAAATTAAATTAGACATCAAATACAAACTTACTAATGCTAAAGTCTGCAACGGTGGAGTTTGCTATAATAATGATTTTATTGTTGTCAAAACTCTTTCCCAAAATGTGATTTTAGGATTGCCTTTTTTATATTTGATTTCTCCCTTCAAAGTCATTGTCGAAGGAATTGTTACTGAGTATTTAGGAAAAGAAATCCTATTTCCTTTTATTTTTCTTGTCCTTGTAAGAGACCTAAATGTTTTAAGAAATAATAACATTTGTATAGAAACTCCTGAGCCTCTTGACAATTGTATTGCCACACTCACCAGAAAACAACATCAACTAAATTTTCTAAAAAATGATTTTTAAAGAAAAACTAGAAAAATAAGTTTGTTCCTCCATACCAAATGCTTTCTGGGACAGGAAGAAACATATTGTTACTCTCCCTTATACTAAGGATTTCAATGAAAAAAGAATACCTACTAAAGCTAAACCAATCCAAATGTCAGCCGATTTAATGGAATATTGCAAGAAAGAAATTCATAATTTAATTGAGAAAAAATTGATTAGACCTTCCAAGTCTCCTTGGAGTTGTCCTGCTTTTTATGTCCAAAAAAATGCTGAAATAGAAAAGGGTGTCCCTAGACTTGTTATTAATTATAAATCCTTAAATGATGCCTTACAATGGATCAGATATCCCATGCCCAACAAAGCTGACTTTTTAAAAAGACTTTATGATTCTATTATTTTTTCAAAGTTTGATATGAAATCTGGGTTCTGGCAAATCCAGATTGTTGAACATGACCGTTATAAAACAGCTTTTACGGTTTCTTTTGGACAATATGAATGGAATGTTATGCCTTTTGGCCTCAAAAATACTCATAGTGAATTTCAGTGTATTATGAACAATATTTTTAATTCCTCTTCTGAATTTTCAATTGTTTACATTGATGATGTTTTAATCTTTTCAAAAAATATTGACCAACACTAGAAACATTTAGAAATATTCTTTAAAACTGTCAAACATCATGTGTTGGTTATTTCAGCCCCGAAAATTAACCTCTTTCAGACCAATATCAGATTTTTAGACCACAACATCAAAAGAGAAACAATTGTCCCTATCCAAAGAAGCCTAGATTTTGCTGACAAATTTCCTGATGAAATAAAAGATAAAAAAACAATTATAAAGGTTTTTAGGTTGTCTAAATTACATTTCAAATTTTTATAAAGAACTTAGTATCATTTGTAAACCTCTTTTCCAAAGATTAAAGACAAATCCTCCTCCTTGGACAGAAGACCACACTAAAGCAGTCTGACATGTAAAAAATTATGTTAAAAAACTTCCTTGCATGACCATTTGCCACCCAACTGCCCCCAAAACCGTGGAAACTGATGCTTCAGAAATTGGATATGGAGGTATTTTAAAACAAACTATTAATAACATAGAATGTTTGGTTAAGTATGTTTCAGGATCTTGGAATGATACCCAACAAAAATATTTGACTGCTAAAAAAGAAATTTTAGCTATTGTTTTGACTATCCAAAAACTACAGGATGATTTGATTAATCAAAAATTTATTTTAAGGGTTGATTGTCAATCAGCAAAATTCATTTTAAAAAAGGATGTAAAGAATCTTGCATCTAAGCAAATTTTTGCTAGGTGGCAAGCTTTGTTATCTGCATTTGATTTCGATATTGAATACATTAAAGGATCAGATAATAGTCTTCCAGATTTTCTGACCAGAGAATTTTTACAGGATAACGAATGATGAGCACCAACAGGGGACATGGCGGCAGAAGCCCTAGTGGCAGAGGCTCCACAAGACCAGACTTATCAGACAAGATTTTAGACTTATCATCGACTTATCATACTCCCCCTAGAGGAAGCCATAAAGACAAATATGTCATCTTACTAGTATCTCAACCCAAATCACCTCATACTCTGCCTATCCAATTCCCACAATTACCCAGTGGGCCTTCCTCCAACAGAAGCCCAAGCCAGAGCCCAGTACACAGGACAAACACCTTTTCCCCACTAGCTATTGACAGCAATTCATTCAAGACTGTAGCATCATCCAAAATAAGCCCTCATTCAAATAGACAAGAGAAAATTTTAGCCCAAAACTAAAGCCCACAGTCATCCTTACCAAAGATCAATCAATCGACTTATTCATATGTCAACAAACTCTTATTTGATAGGTTTTTTGCCCTGGAACAGCATTTTTTGCATGACCAATATTTTAGGGAACCTAAAAAACTGGCGGATGATGTCAGCAATCCTCTGTTTGGAAGGATTCCAGAAGACTTATCAAAAAGATACATATTTTATGAGTTTATTCTTGTTGACACAAACTCAATTTTCATATTTGATGTGCTTGACAAAATTGACCATGAAAAACTCATTTTTAGAAAAATAAAAATTTACAAAATTATCTCTCTTAAGCAGTGGGTAGGGTGATCCCAACTCTACAAGAATTTTAGCAGAATCTTTCATATTTCAGACTTCTCATACTGGGATTATATTGATGTCTGGACAAAATTCCTCCATGGACAAAATCTAGGGAATTATCTCTCTTGGTTTATTTATTTCGACAAAAATTTCAAAAGCAACCTACCAATCTGGTTTTTAGAATGGTGGGATAAATTCGGACCTATTATTGATTTTCTTCCAGCACAGGTTAAGGAAGGATATTCATTCTGGATTTCCAACCTTTCCAAACCAGATGATTGGGAAATTTGCCAAGACCTATTCCTATTTTTCATAAATTTCAACCTGACCTGGATCCTTAGACTCGAATATGCGATCCAAGACAAAGTCGTTGGCGACGTTAAAGTACCCTATTTTGGGAGACAGGTTAAAATCAAATGGTGGAGTTGAATGAATCTTACCAACCTTGGTAAAGAAAGGGTTTCAAGGTGGTTTAATGAAAACCCATCTCTCTACAATAAAATTTCAGACCAATCAGAATTTCTTATGGCAAAATCTCAAAATCAGGTCAGAATTGTTGTTGCCTTTACACATGAAGATTTAATGAAAATTGCTGAAGAAATGAAAATTTCCATGGCCAACATGTCTCAAGCTAGCACCAATTCAGACAAGAGTGAAAAAGACAAAGATGGTGACTCAGATAATTATGCATACGACAGTGAGGACCCAATCAATTTCTTCGGTCATGATCCGTGACACAAAAAGCAGATTCCCTGACAAGACGCAACCGACAAGGTTATGACGGAAAGCAAAAGTCTCCATTATTAAAGCAACCTTATCTGACCAAGCAACCGACAGGGCATCTCCATTATTAAAGCAACCTTATCTGACATTTGTAAACCTGACTAGAGTTTACGTCCAACCCTAGTTAAGTTTTCTATCTATATATTGAGCTAAGGTCTCATTTGTAAATCAAGTTCAGTTTTATCATCCTCTAGTTTTCTCTGAAAGCTTTCTATAAGATTCACTATTCCCTCCTCCTCTCTTTGTAAATTTCTGAACTCATAAATAAAGTTTGCGACTTATTTGATATATCCTATTGCTTTTATTACTGTCAGACTATTACTGTTATCATTGTAAGCGACTATTCTTTTATCTCTTTTATGGTTTATTATACTGTTCTGGTCTAGTATATCGGCTGGAAACCTAGACTTATCCACTTAATCAGTTGTATTATACTGAAAAAGATAGACACTGTGGTATAACAACGCCACTTACTGACCAGTTATTTTTGAATAGTAACTCATACCCGGATTGCTGCCGATAAAGTTTAAGTCTTAGTTATTTCTATTATGTTCTTATAATTGCTATTTAACATCCTCTGTTTCTTGTTTTATATTATCTTGCTCCGTTTTGGTATCAGAGCCTTGAGGCTTGTTGAAGAAGAATAGTAGTTAATTATTCTAGGTGCAAAAGTCAGTAGGTCTAAGGTTGTTTGCCGTTTGCCGTTTGCCATTTGCTAGAGTGTTATAGGCTGTTGGCCCGCTTGACCAGGCTGTGAGTCAAAACTTAGGATTTTTGACTATTTTTTTTTTCATCATGTCTGCAAGTAGTTCCAGACCTAGGATCGAGCCTGACGATATAAATAGTTGCACTGGACAATCTGTAGCTAATTTTGAGACAAACTGGGATGACAAAGATTTGATTAATTGGCAATTGCCTAATATACAACAAAACGGTATTTATAAGAAAAAATTATTGGATTTCATAACTTTGTTGGGACAAAAGACAAAAGAAATTAATGTAAAATTTCAGAACAATAATTTTTAGATAAATCTTTTAAACAAAAACAGTTTGACTCATTACAACAAAATCGGTTTTAATGACTTACATATTGGAAGTGTCCAAGTGTGTGTTAAACCTCTTTCAAAAATTGGTTTGAACAACTCTCTATTAATCGTTTTAAGAGACAAAAGAATTACTAATTACAAGGAATCAATACTAGGAATGGCTGAGACTTCACTGGCATATGGTCCCATTTATTTCCAAGTCTATCCAAATTTTACAATAACCTTAAATACTGACGAACACAAAGAGAAATGCCTAGTAATTGATATCCAAACCCATAATTACCAATTCCTTGAGAAATCAAGTCCCTATAAACTTGTCTATAGAGTACATTACCGAGTCTTAACCTCAGGACTTATCCCCAGCTACATACCCCCATTAGTACCAGCTGGCCAGACAATATGCTTTAATGCATCACCCTCTGTCAATGTCCCTGTATCTGTTCCAATCAAATGGGAAAATATTAAATTTCCAGATGATTGGGTCAAAGAAAAAGTTGACCAACCCACATATAAACCACCCATGAGAAACCTTCTTGATTGTGTGACAGAACAGGATGGAACCCTTAGAATATCTTTCAGAAGAGGTCTGTCTCTCAGAGATGATGACAGTGACCATTCCAGATCACTAAATGACTTCCAGTCAGCCAGAAATTCATTTCTAGCTTATCTAGACAAAACATAGCCAGACAAATACCCAGTTTAGCTCCCAGGCAGCCCAAACAGCCCAGACAGATAAGTAACCTTTCACCTAACCCAGGCCCAAATTATCACTCAGATGAAGACACCAGTGAACCTGTGAACCTGATACACCGCAGAAGAAGGCCCAGACCCAAACCAGAAAATCTTACACATGTGACACATGTCCAAAAAACCCAAAACAAGTAGCCCAACCAATCCATTCTTATGACCAAAGTCAAACCTCACTAACTCCTTCTCAAGTCCTGACAGAAATATCCGACCCAGAACCCCCTGTCAGAACCATTAATGTTATAAGCCGTACTAATTTTGATTGCTTAATAGCTGATTACCATTCCCCCCATAATCAACCTTAAGAGAAAAATATGAGAAAAATTATTCTTACATTGATACAATGTATCATACCAAGCATTTTTTGTGAGGATCATAGGCAGACCCCATATATGATATATTACACCAATTCCCAAAATTATACTTATTAAGTTTACATTTTCTGAAATACCCTTGCTTGGGGTCCCTTAATTTCTAAGGAATTTTAATTAAATTAAATTATAAAAAAAATAAATTTAATGATTTTTTTATTAATTTAAGTAATTTACGAAGAATATTAAAAAGTTAACAAATATTATCAAGTCATATAATTCTAGTTTACATGTCAATTACATATAATACTTAACAATTTAAATCAAGTTTCAATATATATATATATATAACTTAGTTTTTTTTTTTAATTTAAAGACTAAATAGGTCTGCAGTTTAATAAAAAAATAAATATGAATTGAAATATATATATATTTGACCTTTGAATATTAGTGTTCATTGTTTATGTTTTTTTTTTAAGAAATAAACATCAATAAAAAAAAATTATATTTTTCGGGAAAATTATTTTGTTTTCAAATTATTTATTTTCTAAAAATATTTTTGTCATGGTTAAGATTGTATAATGGAGGGAGGAGATCTGATACATTTATCCATTCCATTTAAAAGTAATTATATATTTTATGAATAATTAATAGTGAATTTTTTATACTGATAATCAAAAAGGATCGGTTTATTCTTCAATTGTTATTATTAATTAAATTTGACTTAATATTTATGGTTATTTTTTATAATTTCACGTAAATTATTCAGGGTTATTGATTTTTTAAGTGTTTTCTTGAGTGTAACAGATTCCGAAGCTACTGCATATTTCTCAACTTCGTAATTGAGAAGATTTTCGGTGATGTCAATATACAAATTCAGTACAGTATTTTAGTGATAAAAGCGCTGGAAAAATGGTCATCTTCTCAAATTTGATCATTAGTAAATGTTAATTTATTAATTAAATAATTGATTTTCTGTGGTCCCAAGTCGGAACATTATTAATTTACATCAACTGCACCGTAGAGATAAAAATGTAACTGCCAAATAATACAATTATTTATTTATTTTGTTTATCCAAAACCAAACCAACATAAGAAGTAGATAACAATTTTTAGTGATTTGTAATTTTTACATGTGCTGAGGATGAGAGGATGGTTCGTGAGAGAGAGCAATGGATGGTAGATGGAGCCATGAATGAAAAATCATAATCATAAATTCATAAGCTCATTAGCTGGATTTTACGTCTTACAAGCTGGTGTCCTCCTTGAGTTGTCTAAGGTACAGTCTGACCTCAGGAGCCCGAAATGGGTTACCGATGTTGGCCTTGGCCTGTCCGACCATCTCCTCAAAAGCTACCCGTAGCCGTCCGATGAGAGCGTCTATGCTTCCCCAATACACCTGCCCAGTCGGGCAAGGGCAGGGATCCGACTGGGACTGCCCCAATAACAAAGGACACGTCACAGTGTGTTGTACTCTGGTTTTCTGATCAAGACAGTATTTGACGAATTCAATAACGTGAGCTCCGCTACAACAAGACACCACCAACGTAGGACTCCGCTGTCTTAGGTACTCCAAGAAACTGTCCCAATCTTTTCTTTTCTGGGTTTCGTAACGACCACCCAATTTCGAGACGACAACTGCTGGACGACGGAGAACTGAATATTGGTAGTTCTCGGTCTGATTCTGAGCTGTAGTACGGCGTGTGTTTCTAGAAGAAGAGTATGCGGCTGCCGCGGCGGCTGCAACAGCGGCTGACATTTTTTGGGTGAGAGAGGCTGCGATGAAATAGTTGGAAAATTAACAAGGCGTTTGTGTGAGAATATATATATATATATATATATATATATATAATATAAGAACTAAGAAGGCGTTTGGAGAAGAGAATAAGGAGACGACAAAAGAAGGGCCCACGATAAGAGAAGGCGCGTCAATTGAGCAGATGACAGCTTGACTCTCACGCCGAAACGTCGATTCCATGTTTCCTCTTCTTTTATTTCTTGCTATCTTTCACTCTCACTCATAAAGGTGTACCGTATACGCATCATAGCCTTTGTTATTTCTTTTTCATTATTTATATGTCTGTCTTTTCGATAAATAAAAATAAATCATCAAATTACAACCGATCTCCGTTACGACGTTTGGGTTCACTCTTACTCACATCATTCTCATATAGACGATACATATCTAGAAAAAAAAAAATTATCTCGATACCCGGATGATATGTGTTTAAATAGAAGTAAATTTATTTCAATAGATGAAAATGTTTAGGTAACTTTATCTTTTCTACGGACACGTATCATCCTTATTAGGAGGGGATAATATTCATCAAACTTCAAGGGTTGCCTTTTCCCATTTGAAAATCATTTTATAATTAATTGGTCATGATTTCCCTCATCATTAATCAAATTTCATCCAACTTAATTTTAGAGTAAAAAAAAATCTAAATTTAAAAAGAAAATTAACAATAAAAAAAAGGACATACATGATCCATAGTCCATCCTCACTAAAAATATAAAAACAAGAAATAGAAAAAAAATGGTTAGACTGGATATGGAGATCCGGATGGCTTGAGCCTAGACATGACCACGGTTCGGTTCGAACCGTGGAACCGAACCGTAACCGTGTGAAATGAACCGTAACCGTAACCGTAACCGGAACCGTGGAACCGGTTCCAAAACCGTGGGGGAGACGGTTCGGTTCCGGTTCCTCCTCTGAAAAAAACCGTCCTGGAATCGGCGGTTCGATTCCGGTTGGAACCGCCGGTTCCAGAAAATATATATTTTATTTATTTTTCTTATGCTAAATTGTAAAAAAAAAAAAAAAAAAAGGAACCGAAACCGACGGAACCAGAACCGGAACCAGTTAGTACCGTGGGTATGCCTACTTGAGCCTGTCTTCGGTGGGGACCAAATCTTCACTTATCTCCCTTTTTTTATTCGTCTATTTAATAAATTTCCACCACCCATTTTTGTGGGTATCTTTTTTTTTTTTTTAAGTTATAAAATTTGTTTCTTAAAAATATTTATTTTATTGAATGAATCTCCACCATCCATCTAAAAGGAAGATAGATGGTGGAGATTTAAAGTTTTTAAATATGTTTTTTTATTTAAAAATATTATTTAAAAAATTGCTTATATGAGCGAAAATACCCTTATACCCCAACGTAGATTAAAGGTGGAGGAAATTATTGTCGGTTAATGAAAATTTTTGTTTTCAGTTGTTAAAATGCAATCCCGAAGGAGGTCGGCTGTAATTTTCTCATTCAAAAACTATTAGTCTGGTCTAATACAGTATAACAATTATAATCCGCAGTTTTTGTTATTTTATTTGGCTTATATTAACGTGGTAAATAACAAATTGATTTCTTTTGAAAGGTTATATTATAAAATAAAATAAAATTACACTTATATTTATGAGATTTAACATTGATACACTGTGCCGCGGCGGCGGCAGCTGTGTTTGTTTGTTTATTGAAGGTCTGTTCCACCTCCATTGATGGAGGGTCCTACATCAATGAAAAGAAAAAACAATTAAACCTAATTAAAGAAGATGATTCGAGTATTTTTATGACCGTCCATCAATGGAGGTGGTTGAAAAAAAAAACATTTAAATCTAATGACAAAAAAGTAATTAAAGAAGAAGGTATAAGTATTTTTATCTATTAGTATTATTTAAACTCAAATTATTAATTTTGTGCTATGAGAACCTTATTATAAATATATATATACATCTTTTACTTTTGGTATTTACGTTAACATTTCTTTGTTAAGGACAGGGAGTATACATCTGTATCATTACTTCTAGTCGACGATTAGATAGTACCAAACCGGGACGCATTGGTTTACATAATATTACAAATTTACAATCCTTCTCAAACAAATTAAAGAATGGTCGGGTTGGATAGTTGGATAGGATAATCGGTTTCACATACTTTCATATTTTTCCTTTCTAGTTTTTTGTGCACATGTTAATATATTATTTTTTAAGAACAATAAAAATAAAAATTAGTTAGCATTTGTAAGTAAACAAACATTTTTCTAGGTTGTTTTGTGCTGAAAGCACGAGATATATATAGAATAACAGTTACGTGTATGCGTAGACCTGTCGAATCTCTTGATCTTCATTATTTTTTTAATAATTGCAATTTGCATTAGAATTGATAAATTTCAGTTGTGTGTATCGATAGAGATTACTACAAACTTCTAACACATCATTGTGTTATCATATTTTCTTGCGCAATGTTACCGTCTTCATTCAGTTTATTCCTAAACACCCATTCGGTTCCAATGATATAAGTGTTTTTCTGTCATAGGAACCATAGTCCATATTTCGGTTTATATCGTCCGGTTTTCGGATGGGACAGATCCATCTTACGGTACAATAAATCCTGTCCACATCCCAACACCATAGTCCATATTTCATTTTTATCGAATTGGCTTAGTTTTTTTTTTTGTTTTTTTGACATAACATGAACTCAATATTCACTATTCAAGGCTCCCTCAGCCTCAACCTTTTTCGGTTTTGATTAGCAAATTACACTACAACAAAATTGAGTTGTAGGGGCGAGACTTTTAGGAACAAAATATTTTTGCCTTCAGATTTTCAAATGATGTATATTGAGACAAAATAAATTATTTATTTTTAAAAATTGCAATGTTATTAGACTTTTCTGGACGAAAATTTTATCTCAATATATTATGTACTGGGACAAAAGGTAATACATTTGAGGATTTATTAGGGTAAAAATAATATTGTTGGGAATAAATAAATTGATGAGAAATAATGAGAGAGATATAATAAATAACAAACAAAGGAAAGATACAACAGAGATCAGAGAGAGAATATTAACTTTGTATTGATTTTGAGACTAATCGACAATTATAATAGTAATGACTTATTTATAGATAAGGGCCTTTATTATAATTTTTCCATGTATGTATAGACGACGTCTCAACCTCATCCATATATCATTGCCGCCTCACTTATAAGCCTTGGTCATTAAGATATAAACAAAAAAATTACTTCATCTCCACTTTTGTGATGGCACACAAACAAGTGGTGGAGAATCCATATAATTTCACACCACCTCCCGTTGGATTTTCACCACTTATATTTCAATTTGCCAAGTAAAGCTCAGTGGGTCAAAAACCTCAACAAAAAAAAGTATACAATGATCTTTTGGATTTTGTGATATTAGACGTTCTTAAAACTGTCTTATTAAAAATTTTGCCAGAAAACCTATTGGGATAAAGCTTGATCGAAGCGAAAAAGAGATGTTCAGGGTTAATGTTTTTTTATATTTTTAAGTTGTTTGTTTAAAAAATAAACAAAACAATAAATTCAATTCAGACACATTAAGTTTTAAGTGAAAAAAAAAGAACGACCCTTTAATATTATAAATGTGTAATAAAGTAAAATAAGACTTTGAATTTGTTTAAGTACAATGATTGGATGCTGGCCGGTCAGCATCCAAAATACTAATCCCATCAATTGAATTGTAACACATTACCCAAATTATGAACAATGCAAGAGATACATGTAAAAAATAAAAGAAAAAAGGTCATATGTTATAATTCAATTGGTGGATCAGTGTTTTGGATGTTGACCGGTTAGTATTTTGGGAATTCACCGATCATCACCTAAACTTTATCTTTTATTTAAATAGAGTTTGTCTTTGATTAATACATTGCGTACTATTGATTAAATTAGTATAGTTACAATGGATTTTTTTTTTAAAGTATTCTCTTGCTAGGCAGTTTCATATTTCTTTTTCTTTTGTTCCCAGAATTGCCAATATGGCAGCCCATTCTTTGGCTAAGTTTGCCTTAAGGTCTCCTAAGGATCGATCTTTGTTGGAGGTCGTTCCTCCGGGCCTTGAGTCTGTTATTTTGCGGGATTCTTCCCCATTGGGTGGTGTTTAATAATATTTTCCTTCGTCAAAAAAAAAAAAAAATTATGGATTAAATTAGTATAATTATAATGGGTTTTTTTTAATATTATACTATTACATAAATTTAGGGTTTTTTTTAAAGAGGGTGAAGACTCGAACTTATAATCTCATAATACAGGTGTGAATGGTTTACCACCAAATCAATCTTATTATGTGTAATATCTACTCATCTAATATCTTTCAAACGAGTAGTCATTCTATACGTCTTAGTGCTATAAATGTGTATTAAAGTACAATAAAGTATTTGTTTAAATAGAGTCTGTTTTCAATTAGTACATTGCATACTTCTGATTAAATTAGTATAATTACAATGGATTTTATTTACTTACTTAGGTTAAGTTCAATGAATTTAATTTTTGGGTGGTTAACAGTAGACTAATGTATTTTAATTGATTATATTAGTGGGTTGAATGATGTCTCGCTTATATGCAATTATGCTTTTATTGTTATTAATTTATGTGATAGCCAAAAAAGGCTCGTCAGCCCAACGTACATAAGGCTAGATCTTTTTACAAACGTTGGATCTTATTCAGGCACAATACACCGTGTCGACCTAATTCTTGTACCAAGTTAGAGACATCTATCTTGTAAATCCAATCAAATATCAATTACGAAAAAAGGAGTAACCGTTGATTCAAAGAAGAGGAAATCTCTCCTCAAATCATTTCCACTAATAGTAACCGACAGATGCACGTTGAGAAAGGACTTTCGCCTATAAATAACAAGACTATTACTGTGAAAAAGATCTGGAAAAAATTCTACATGAAAGCAAAAGCATATTTAGAGTATTAAAACTTTGCTCATGAGAATTTCGGCCACCGGAATTCGATCCAAATCATGTTCGTGATCTTTGTGGATAATTGCTCAGCCCAAGCATACCTAAGGCTAAGAATCTAACCCCACCTCCATTATTTCAGTTATATTTGTTTCTTTGTTCTTGTTATTTTGCAGGTTCAGTGGAGAAGACAATAGATCAAGTCGATAGGCCGACTGTATTCATAAATTTGTTGAAACAACGCTCATAATTCGGCTAGTTCTGCTAAGTTGCCTTAGGCCAAACATAACCTGACCTGATCCACATTAACCGTAGTTCGACCGGCTACAGTTTGGCGCCCACCGTGGGGGCCCATTGCAACTTCGTAAACGAGCTAGTTAAACCTATCAACAAACCTGTCAACATGTTTGGGGATGGAAGCATACCAACTGTCGAAGAGCAAATTGATGCATTGACCTCTAAAATGTCAGCAAACGCAGAGAAATTGTGAGCATTTGACGCATAAAACGCTACGATCCGAGCGACCAATGGCGAGTTCAGAGCTCTGACTGATGGCGCAGCACCCAGCAACGCAACATTGGAGCGCCCAATTCCAACACCAAATGCCGAACAAGTGGTCGATCGGACGGCTCCGATAATGCCGGGTAACCATATAAGGGCGGAAACGAACCCAGGCGATTAGTGGAATCAACAGATGCCCAGGTCAACTAGCGTAAAAATTGATCTCAAAAACTTACCGGTCCAGAATGAAATGCCAAATGCACAGGACACAGCCATGAATTTGCAGCCTGATAACGACCTACAGACACCCATAACATTTCAATCGCCATTAGGAGATCTGGCCTACCTATATCTATTGACTTGAAATTTCTGGTAGGTTTACGAAAATAGAAGCCCTTATTCAAAAGATTTCAAGAGCCCCAACTCCAATAAAGAAAAAGCACGGCTAACAACTTCGCCGATTCACCATTCATTGATACATCGAAATGCTCAGCAAATTTATCTTCTCGAATATGAAGCAGTACGAAGGCACGATGGATCCAGACGATCACATTGCCTAGTATATACAGAGAATGTTCAAAGCGGTAATACCACACGACCTAAAAGAGGCGTGCATGTGCAAAGCGTTTGGATCCAGTCTTAACGGCCAAACTTTACAATGGTATACAAAATTACCTAACAATTTGATCGCTTCTTTTACGTAACTTACAGATACATCCGTGGAGCAATTTACGAGCAGTCGTAAATTGGAGAAACAGTCAGACGATCTATATACAATAACGTAACGACACAGTGAAAACTTGAGATCAGCTGTTTAAATAGAGGAAAAGTACATATCTCGCATTGCAACGAAGCGACTGTCATCTACGCCTTTAGAAAAGGCATCACGTTTGATTCCGACTTATATAAAAAGTTCACTAAATATCCATGCAGAACAATGGAAAACGTATTGGCATAAGCATGGGCTCAAATCAAATGGGAGGAAGATAAGAATAATTTTGTAGGTAAGATCAACAACCATGCAAACAAGAGAAACAACCGAGTTGACAGAAGGTCGAACGACAGAAGGTCAAAACCTTACCCAATAAATGGTTGACACAACTCACAGCCACGACAAGAAAGTTCAAACGATAAACGACCATTCAGGCACGATTACTCAAGAGTAGGTCGACCACAAATCCATGTTCCAAAATATAACCTCAGTATCGAACCGATTGACCTCGTAGCAGTAATGAAAGAAATGTGTGTAGGACAGTAAAGTGCCCATAAAAAATGAGTGCCCTCCGAAACATCGAGATGCAAGATTACGGTGTGAGTTTCACGGGGATCACGGCCATCGAACAGAGGACTGCATCGCCCTCAAACTAAAAGTCACAGAACACCTCAAGCAGGGACATCTGTAAGAATTCCTAACAGACAAGGGGAAACAGACATTCGCTTGACACGATGACAAGAAGCAAACCAGAGCGAATAGCCCACTAGGACCACCTCGACAAGATAGAGTAACCAACTTCATCACGGAAGGTTCAGAAGTGAGTGGTGTAAGTTATTCTGCGACAAAGAGGCACACATGACAGATGTTAAAATTGAAAATTCGATCCAACCGGGAGCACCCCTCTAGTGTCGACGAGACCGTCACCTTCAAGTCCACGAAAAAATCAGATTTGTTTTCTCCTCATCATGATACACTTGTCATTTCTTTACATATTGCAAACTGTCTGACAAAATGCATTTTAATCGACAATGGTAGCTCATGTAACATTCTGTTTAACAGTGCTCTTAGAGAAATGCAGGTCGACGAGTCCAAACTCAACCGTCGAATAACAATGTTAACAGGGTTCAGTGGGGAACAGAAAAACACCTTAGGTGAGGTCGTACTACCAGAGTATGCTGAATGAGTGAACCTCTACATCAATTTCTTAGTGCTCGACTGTCAATCTCCGTACAACACAATCTTAGGCAGGCCTTGGATACACGAGATGAAAGCAATCCTGTCAAACTACCATCAAATGATAAAATTTCCAACCATATGGGAAGTACGAGAAATAAAAGGGGAACAAAGGGCAGTCTGAGAATGCTACCAGAATGCCATGAAGAAAAAGAAAGAGAAGTTATATCAATTATAGGAATCTAAAGTCAAGTCGACCCTAAACGAGCCGAAGGTTGAGGAACTCAACGAGGTGTCGATCGATCCTGAACAGCCAGAACGTAAGGTGTTCATTTGATCTAGACTACCAACGGAAGTCCACGAGCAACCGATTGAATTCTTAAGAGAATGACGTAGCAGTTTTGCCTGGTTACATTTAGACATGGTCGACATTGACCTAGAGGTAATAGTTCATCGATTACAGGTAAACCCAGATCGTCGACCCGTAAAGTAAAAACGAAGGAAATTCACTCCTGAAGGGAACAAAGTAATCAATGAAGAGATCCAGAAGTTACTTGCTATTGGGTCTGTGAAAGAAGTGAAATATCCTGACTGGCTAGCAAACGTCGTGGTCGTAAGGAAAAAGAACGGGAAGTGGCGCGTTTGCATTGACTTCACAAACCTTAACAAGGCGTGTCCCAAAGATTCATTCCCGCTTCCCCATATCGACATGTTGGTCGACACAACAACAGGTCACGAACTACTCAACTTCATAGACGTATACTCAGGCTACAACTAGATCTTGATGCATCCTGAAGACTAGGAAAAAACAACTTTCGTCATAGAGTGAGGTACATTTTGCTATAAAGTAATGTCTTTTGGTTTGAAAAATGCAAGGGCGACCTATCAAAGGTTAGTAAATAAAATGTTCGCTAAAATGATGGGATCGGTAATAGAGGTTTATATAGACGACATGCTAGTTAAATCATTGGTCGCACAACAACACATTAAGCACTTGAGACAATCGTTCGACGTCCTCGACAAATTCGATATGAAACTAAACCCCACTAAATGTTCTTTTGGTGTGTCTTCATGAAAGTTTTTACATTACTTGGTCACCCCAAGAGGTATTGAATCCAATCCGGATCAGATCCGGTCTACACAAAGGATCAAATCGCCAAGATGCATCGAGGATGAGCAAAAACTCACAGGTCGGGTAGCAGCACTAAACCGATTCATATCGAAGTCGTGTAAACGTTTCCATCATTTCTTCAATGCCTTGAGAAAGAACAAGGCGTTCGAACGGAATGACGATTGCGAGAAAGCGCTACAGGATTTAAAAACATACATGAAATCACCACCGCTATTGTCGAAACCGAAAGACAGCGAGGTGTTGCTTTTATATTTGGCGGTATCCGATGCAGCCATAAGTGTCGTGCTAACCAGAGAAGAATATGGTGAGCAGCATCCAGTATATTATGTAAGTAAGACTTTACTCGTTGTGGAAACTAGGCACAATCAACTGGAAAAGCTTGCACTAGCCCTTGTCGTTGCAGCACGTAAACTGAGACCATACTTCTAATGCCATTCTGTTAAGGTATTAACTACTTATCCGCTCAAAAATATTCTACATAAACCTGAACTTTCAGATCGACTGAAAAAATGGGCCATCTAGTTTAGCGAATACGACATCAACTTCGACCCTCAGACGATAATGAAATCACAGGTATTAGCCGATTTTATCTGACTTCACCTCTCATGAGAATGTGCATGCTAAACAAGAACTAATAGCCCTCACAGAGAGTCCTACGACCGAAAAATTGAGTTTATTGGTCGACGATTCTAGCAATATCAAAGGTTACGGACTAGGATTAGTGTTCAAATCCCTACATGGAGATACACTAGAGCAATCGTTCTATTTTGAATTCTGTACGACAAACAACGAAGCTGAATATGAAGCATTGATTGCTAGACTCGACCTCGCAAAAAGCTTGAATGTACAAAATATTCAAGTACACATCGATTCACAGCTAGTCGTCCGACAGATGAATGAGTTGTATGAAGCAAGAGACCAACGGATGACGGCATACTTGGTGAAGGCCAAAAAACTACGATCGACTTTCGACAAGTTTACTATTCAACAAATACCAAGATTAGAGAATTCTCGAGCAGATGCATTAGCAAGCCTTGGATCAACGACGACCAATGGTTCAAAACCTATCTCTATCGTACATCTCATGTCACGAACTATTCAAGAGGTCGAAGTAGTTACATCAGTCGACTATGAAACAAGTTGGATGGATCCCTTGCTTAATTATCTTCAGGCCGACAATCTACCCGAAGACAGATCCAAAGCGAAAAAGATTAAAGCAAAGGTTGCGAAATTCTGCATCCTTTATGGTAAGCTTTACAATAAATCTTTTACAGGTCCTTACTTGAGGTGTGTCACCCCACAAGAGGCGTATGATGTCTTCAAGAGCCTTCATGATGAAGAGTGCGGAAATCATTCAAGCGCTCCAAGTTTATCGAATCGAGTCATTACAGTCAGATACTACTGGCCGACCATGCGAACTGACACCCAAAATCATGTTAAAAGTTGTAATAAATGCCAGAGGTTTGCACCAGTGCCGCACCTCCCCCCAGGTACGTTAAACTCAATTTTTGCCCTTTGACCTTTTATGAAATGGGGAGTGGATATCATATGTAACTCTCCCTGCAACACCCGAAAATGTCGTCTATGCTAGTATTGACAGACTGCTTATTCAAATGGGTCGAAGTTGGAGCATTCCAACAAGTATTAGACATTGAGGTACGTAACTTTGTTTGGAAAAATATTATTTGCAAGTTCGGAGTACCTTGGGAGATATTGACCGATAATGGATCCCAATTTATATCATACGAATTTCAAAATTTCCACGACAAATATGGGACCAAATTGAACTTCTCAACACCTCGCTATCCTCAAGCCAAAAGGACAGATTGAGTCGACGAACAAAACTATCGTCAACACACTGAAAAAACACTTAGAGGCAGAGAAAGGCGAATGGGTGGAAAAACTCCCAGAAATACTTTGATCATATAGAACGACACCCCATCGGTCGATAGGTGAACCTCTTTCTCACTTGTCTACGGCTCCGAAGTAATGATTCCTATCGAGACGTGATTTGCCTCAGCTCGAAGCGAAAACCCGAATGAGGAACAAAACAATTTGGAACTCACCTTTGAGTTAGATCATCTTGATGAGCGTCGGGACCATGCTACCCTACGAATACAGTCGTACCAGCTATAAATCACACGACGGTACAACAAAAAAATGAAGACCAGAGTATTTAAAGTCAATGACTGGGTACTTAGACGGGTTTTCCAAAACACCAAGGAAGAAGGAACGGGAAAGCTAGGTTAGACGTGGGAAGGTCCCTACCAAATAACTGATATCAAGGGTCGAGGGGCCGATAAACTACGAGGACTCAACGGTCGAGAGATACACAACAGTTGGAATGCCCTACACCTAAAACGGTACCATTTCTAAATCTATCTATTTTTTTATTGTTTTCGTTATTTTTATCGATATTTAATACTTATGAGTTGGCACATGAGGGGTGATGATGAAAACTAAGTGCAAACCTGAGCTCACCAATAACAATTAATCTTCACAACTTGTTAAATTGTCGACTTCGACCAGCAATCACTTGACATTACAGGAATAAAACAACATCATCCTATCGATGAAGTGTGAAACAAAAATCAACTTCCAATATCCTCATTCGACATCGTACATAGGAAATGAGGGAATAGCACTGGGGACAACATCATCCTAAAATATATATATAATTATGCATGTTTACGAGTTTTACAAATGTATTGTCGATCGAATAACTTTCGTGCACAAGTTTACAGACTTGTCTCAAACGAAGTATACAAAAGTAATGTGAACCCCATCATACGATGGTTGAATCGCTCCCATAATCATGACATGTGAAAATTTTATATGAAAAAGAAAATATAAATGTATTAATCATAAAAATGATACCACAAAAGGTTGAATCAACCAAGATCATCCAGAATTATACAAAACAAAATATCCAGCAGTTCAAAATATATATATATATATATATATATATATATATATATATATATATATATATAAAAAAAAATTATAGCTTCAGTGACATTGATAGTAGATGGAATAGCAGCTTCATTCACAGTAGAAGATCCTTCTTTTTGCAAACGTTCCATTTCTTCATATTGTTGATCTCTGCATGCATTTCAGTTGAATCTCATTTAGCATGATCACCGGACAAGTATTGCTTGAAGAGCTCCGCCCTAGCTTTACACATAGCTTCGACGGCGATCAACATAATACGTTCATTCAAATCAGCGATAACTAGCTCCTGATTTGCAATAACTTCTTTTGACTTCGTCGACTCATCACGGTGTCGATCAATCTCCTTCTACAAACCCTTCACCTCATCCTTCAAAGCTGAGTTTATCTCCTCCAACTCATTCACTGCTTGATCAAGTTTGGCATTACTTGCCTTATTGGTGTCGTTAAGCTTTCGGAGTTTCGTTCATCTGTCATTCACAATTTTGTACATGTCGAGTAGATGCAACTGTGTTTGCAATGCCTGCAAAATAGAAGCATCTATGAGTATTCGAGCAATCAAAAAAAAAAACTTACCCGGAAAGTCAACAAAATCCCCACCTCGAATACCTCTTCTGTCTTCTTACCATTTAAGAATTCTTCATCAGCAGATAGTCGAAAGTCATTCGAATTTTAAAAGAAGCTTGTCGACTCCTTAAAAGACAATAAACCAGTAGGAAAAGGCACAATCGATTGTTCAGGAATTGAAGTAGCGGCAATAGATCTCCCTTTGGGGTCTGAGTCGATATCTTTTTCACCACCAACAGAATCCTTCTTCTTCCTCTTCTTTATTGGACTTGCTTCTGGAGAGGAAAGGTAGACATGTTCATGTATATCAGACAAATTCTCTTTCGACTTCTTCAGTGCCTTCCTTTTCTTCGCTTCTTTTTCTCTATTCTTAGATGCGCTCCATGTATTACTTCAAGGCTTCAGCCATATCAGGGATGTTCATTTTAGCACTTGCCATCGAAAGCACTACAAAACAATGTTAAACGTCAATAATTTACGATAAAAATTTCATATCACATTCAAAAATCTTAAGACTTCCTCGAGCCCAAACATATAAATGAAATCCTTCATATAAGGATACGATTCTCGCTATTTATTCAACGTTAACCATCGCCATACGCTTCTAAGCCTAAGTTTACCTTCCGTAAGTAGCACTCTCCAACTTCTATCTTTTACAGGGATAGCTAGAATACTCCTAGTTTTCTTAGGTGCATCAACACACGAAATTTTATTCTCCTTACTCATAATCTCTGCATAAGCAAGTAGACTCGTTAATATATAATGTAACAAATAACAGAATTAAGAAATCAACATTATCAAACGACACTCGCCATGTCGGTTCCATATGCGACGATAGGTGTACTGTGAACCCCCCCCCCCCCCCCCCTCCCTCCCTCCCCCAAGGACCATCAATTGGAGGACTTCTAGCAAAAAAGAAGGTATCATTCCGATGTCAGTCGTTTATTATGGTATCAGGTATAAGTTGACGGTCTTTAGACCTAGGTATTAGCATGTAACGATATATGTTCCTTCAAGTATTAATTATACAGAAGGCACCCCAATCCAAACTTAATTCCGTATCTCTCATATAAAACAGTCAAACTCAGAAGTATCCTCCAACTATTTGGCATCAACTGGCCAGGTGCAATATCATAGTATACAAGCATGGGTCGGACCAAGGATGGTATTGGGAATCTAAAACCTAAACGAAGGACGTATTCTTAAAAACACGTCCACCCGGGTAAATCCCAATCTGCCTGTTCATTCTTTTTTGGTACACGTAGTTCAACAGAATCTAGAATCCCGTAAATTGGTCAAATGCTAGTCAGATCGACATCTGTAAGTACACTTACTGGACTATCAAACAAAATACATAATGGTCGACCCGATGATCAGAGAGCTCGACCGACTGTGCAATAGCATGAACGACGCCTTGTTCCAGCATGCCAACTCTATTAACATTGACATTCAAAGGGTTGACAATCCTAACTTGCCGCTTGATATCTACACCACCAGAGTTGGTTTCCTCTTCATCACTTGGGGTCCAATCAAAATGAGGATCCGAAATTGTATGGTCGTTATGTTGGGAAAAGTGCTCTAAGAACAAATGTTGTTAATTTTTTATTGAAATAATAATTGGATTGACATTTCATTTCATATTTGTGTATATTTAATGTTATTAATATTGTATTAATAATATAAAATTCCATGATTATTAAATGTAATATTAAACACCGTGTATAAGTTGTTATATACATGAGGATTATGTTTAATATAATAATCTTAATTGTCTGTAATTGATAATTAAAGTAGGGATCTTTAATTAATTAAATTTACTAGTACGGTTCATTCATGTTAAGAAAGGAACAGTTCTATCTGAACTGTTGATGTGGTGACATTAGAATGAAGGTACTTTGTATAATAAGATTATACAAGACATGAAAACAATAAATTGGAATCTTTAATAATTTCCGTCTTGAAACAAAGTATTCTCATTTATCAAATAGATGGTCATATATGGAACGATCTTAATCCTAAGTATTTAATAGACTCATACATATTGACTTGTGTCTTTTGACTTAGTCGATACGGTTTGCTCAAGATGCCAAACCTAAAACCTTGTATCTTTGAGACATGATGATATACTTAACTAAGAATGATAATATACAAGATGGAATCCATTCCTTCTTAATTGAAGTAGACAAATGGTTCTCTTGAGCAAATGATTCAGTTCTTGAACAATAGAGTGCTAAATGTCTCATATGATCATAAATAATTGTTCATTAGAGAATCACTGCACTCAAGGATAAAAATGTAAATGAGTGAAGGGAAAAACCCACGCAGCGGAAGCATGAAAAATTCAAAAATTAGGGTTTGCGTATAAATAAAAAAAATCCCTTTTAAATAACTAGAACCTTAACCCTAGATTAATTGATGTATATAAAAAGTGTCGTACATTTTTCTGTCGTATCTTTTTCTCGTGACAATTGAACAAGCGCCGAAATAATTCCGCAAGATCTTCCAATTCAATCACGAACGTGAATCATCTAGGAGTGTGGGCTCCCTGTCTTTAAATTGTATACCTGAGGATGGAAACAAACAAAATCTTCTTCTTTGTTAGTTACAATAATCCTCCAAGAAAAAAACAAAGAACGTTAGGTCACTTGTGAATTATCAATCAATTTGATTGAAACTCGCATGAGCCTTGATTCGATGTTGTACACAAAACCTTTAGATGTAAAGGCTACTAGTGTACTATCGAAAACTAAACGTTCTTTCTTCCTTTTCTTCTTTCCCGAATCACACACTATTTCTTTGAGTTGGTTGAATTTTATCCAGAGAAAAAACTAAAATTTTCTCCCTCAAAATTCTATGGTGGTCGAACTCTTCACTTGGAAAAACTAGGGATGGCCGAAAATGGATTATAATATTTTTCTTCTAAGAAGGATTTACTTGGTTGGCAAGAGTCATTTCCTTATGTGGATTTATTTGTTAGTTAAGAATCATTTTCAAGAAAGAATTCTATCCTTAAGTATATTTACTTGGTGACCAAGAATCATTTTCCAAAAAGAATTCTTTCATAGACTAAGACTCATAATCCAACTCAATAGTGTATTTGTAACCATATTAAAGACTTCCTAAATTGATTGGATAAATAATTCCTTATATTTATCTACTTATCAAATATAGTCTTTAATATTAATTATACTATTAACCATAGTATAATTTTAGGAGATCATCTCCTAACAGGAAAAAGATTTTGAATTTTAATTAAATAATTAATTAATCAACAAATTAATTAATTTCTATTTAATTAAATAATAAAATAAAAATAATATAATTAAGTTATTTTAAATAGCCTTGCCGCCCAACACATATATATGGGTCTATATTTTATTTTTCTTATTTTATTAAATCCATTGGACCTTAATAAAAAGTCCACATGTGAACTAGACTCATTCTTACAAAAAGAAACAAGTCAACATGCTTCAATAAAATTATAGATGGACCCCTAAATTGGTCCGGTAGAATATATCAAGTGATCCGTGTAAGTTCGTATGGATTGGGGATCTTGACGGGCTATCTAAATGTAAGCTCCAATAGAGACAATTCAATCAATATCAACAAATGATTCACTTAGGTCCGATTAATTAATTTTAGTTCATTCCACTAAAGAACTAAAACTGAACTCTTAAATAAAGATAGAATAAGTTGATGTTACTCATCGATACCTTAGACAACCTTATTGGAGAAAGTGTATCCTCGTGAAGAATATCAGTAATCGTCAAGAGCTCATAGATCGTCTATAGCTCTCTAAGTTACCATATTTACTCATATGACCACATTTTGAACTTGGATATTTTGACTTGTCTAGAAGTCATGTTTCAATAGACACTATTGAAAACTTAACGTTAAGATTTAATATCCAATACCTCAAAACATCCATATGATGATATTCTACTCTCATTTAATAAATGGAGCCACGATGTCCATATCTATAAATGAAGTCCTCTATCGATTAACAAATGAAAACCACCAAACTATCGAGGATAGACTATGCTATATAACTGTACTCATTGATAGCTCAAATGATAACACTTGCAACCTTAAGTCCATCATTTATCTAAGGATTGAGATAGACTCTCCGATTGGCTTCAAATGAAAACTTTTATAGATTTACGATTCTAGATAAAGTATTTCATTGTGATCCAATTCAATGCACCCATTGCACTAGATTATTTTGCCCAAAGACACCACACTTTGATGATTTTAGACTCATCATAACACATTTGATCCCACTCAAATGCTAGCAAAAGAATCTACGATTTTGACAAGATAAATGTGTCCAACCTTTTATCTTAAGTTGTGAATACTATTCAAGACTAACTAAAGAATTGTGTCTACCTCATACATATATATATGTATGAACAATTCTTCTTTTCTCATAGTCTTTTGACCTTATGATTATTTACTTTTAACAATTATAATAATTAAACTATAAATGCTACAAGATTTGTTAAACTAGAAATCACTTTATTAATATGAAAAGATTGTCAAATACATTATTACACTCTTGCTATCGAGCATAATCCCAACAATCTCTCACTTGCTCTATAGCAAATGTGTTATATCTCTCATCCCCATGTTCTCTAGATGTCCATCAAAACACTTTTATGGAAGAGCCTTTGTAAAGGGATCCGCTAGATTATATGTTGATGTGATCTTGGTAATCGTCACGTCACCCCTATGCACAATTTGCCTCAGAATGTGATACTTTCTTTTAATGTGTTTCCCTCTCTTATAACTTCTTGGTTCTCTCGAATTAGCCATTGATCCACTATTGTCATAATAGATAGTGATCTGCTTATTCGCATCAGGAACCACTTCCAAGTCTATCAAGAATTGGAGGAGCCAGACAACCTCTTTAGCAGCCTCGCATACGGTAACATACTCGGCTTTCATGGTGGAATCAGCAATACAAGATTGTTTGATACTCCTCTATATGACTGCCCCTCCACTAATAGTAAACACAGATCCTGATGTTGATCTTCTAGAGTCTTAATTTGACTGAAAATCAGAATCTGTATACCCAACGGGAATTAAATCCCCTCCAGAGTATACAAGCATATAATCTCTCGTTCTCCTAAGATACTTGAAAATATGCATGACTGTCGTCCAGTGATCAGGACCAGGCTTCGATTGAAACCTGTTAACTATGCCCACGACAAAACAAATATCTGGTCTAGTACAGAGCATTGCATACATGAGACTTCCAATTGCCGGCGCATATGGAACCCTACTCATGAATTGCTCTTCATGCTCATTCTTAAGAACTTGTTCCTTAGAAAGTTTGATTCCATGTCTGAAAGGTAACATACCTTTCTTGGAATGTTGCATGGAAAACCTAGACAAGATTTTATCTATGTATGAAGTTTGGGATAATGCAATCATTCTATTCTTTCTATCCCTTATGACTTGGATACCAAGAATATAACTTCTTCTCCTAAGTCTTTCATATGAAATTATTTTGCAAACCAATCTTTTATTGATGTTAATACACCTACATTGTTTCCGATGAGTAGTATATCATCAACAAAAAGAACTAGGAAAACCAACTTGTCGCCTTTAATCTTTTTGTATACACAAGGTTCGTCAAGGTTTTGAATAAATCCAAAACTTTTCACAGCTTGATCAAACCTTATGTTCCAGGATCTGGATGCTTGTTTCAATCCATATAAGGATCATTGCAACTTGCATACCATTTTCTCTTGGCCTTTTTCAATGAATCCTTCTGGTTGCATCATACAGATGCTTTCGCAAGACTTCCATTAAGAAAAGCTATCTTGACGTCCATTTGCCAAATCTCTAGATCTAGAGATGCCGCAATAGATAAGAGTATCCTAATGGATTTAAGCATGGCCACAAAAGAGAAGGTTTCTTCATAATCGATATCTTCTTTCTATGTATAACCTTTAGCTACCAATCTAGCTTTAAAGGTTTCCACATTTCCATCCATTCCTCGTTTCTTTTTGTTTACTCATTTGCACTCGATAAGTTTTATCCCTTTAGGCAAGTCTATAAGAGACCAGATTTTGTTTTTGAACATAGATTCAATTTCGGATTGCATTGCCTTTTGTCAATGGCGACAATCAACATCTTCCATTGCTTCCTTATATGTATAGGGATCATCAACGTCCGAAAGATTCTCTACAGATTCTCCTAGACCAATGTATCTCTCGGGTTATCTAACAACCCTCCCACTACGACGAGGTACGGTAGATTGTTGATCTTGTGTTGGTATGAAACTTACAATTGGACTTGGTTGCGAAACCTCTTGTGGAATTGTATCTCCTAAAAACTCATTCAAGACAATTCTACTTTTAGGCACAAAATTATTCATATAGTCCTCTTCCAGAAATTTAGCATTTGTCGAAACAAATACTTTAAGATCTGAAGGACTATAAAAATAATATCCTTTTGTTCCTTTTGGATACCCTATAATATGCATGTTTCTGAACGGGACTCCATCTTTTCTGTCTTTCCTTTTAACACGTGCGTAAGACATCCAAATATCCTTAAGTGTTGTAAACTAGGCTTTCGTCCGGTTCACAACTCATGCGGTGTTATAGGAACCGACTTAAATGGTACATCGTTTAAAATGTACATTGCGGTTTGTAAAGAATATCCTCAAAAAAGAATTATGGAGCGATGAATAACTCAACATAGTCCTAGACATGTCCAAAAGAGTTCTATATCTCCTTTCTGCCACCCATTTTGTTGAGGTATGCCTGGTGCAGAAAACTGAGAAATTATCATATTATCAATACGATATTGCTGAATCTCACCAGATAGATATTCTCCACCACGATCAGACCTTAAGATTTTTATACGTTTCTCAAACTGATTTTCAACTTCAGCTTTAAATGCTTTGAACATGTCAAAAGCATCCGACTTATGTCTTATGAGATACACATAGCCAAATCTTGAGTGATCATCCGTGAAAGTGATGAAGTACTCATATCCACCTCTATCTTGAATGCTCATAGGTCCACACACATCAGTGTGTATCAATCATAAACATTCATGGCTCTTATGAATTTGGTCATAAACGACCTTTTGGTCATTTTACCTTCCAAACAAGATTCACAAGTTGGTAGATCATCAACCTTTAAGTCACTTAGAGATCCGTCACTTACCAATCTTTTAATCCTATTAAGGTTAATATGTCTTAGGCGTAAATGTCATAGGTAAGTTTCATCTTTTAATAATTTTACTCTTTTATGATTAGGTTCCGTTGATTCCGTGTCTAACAAGTGAGAGATATTTACATACAAATAGAATAAACCGTTTTCCAATGTACCTTTGCAAATAATTTTGTCATTCTTACTAATAATAAAATCTTTATTAAAAGTAACTGAATAACCAAATTTATTTAAACAAGAAACTGAAATTAAATTTCTCTTGAATTGAGGTACATAATAAACGTCAATAAAATCTAAATGCCTACAAGAATATAGATTGACTATATTATCTCCCACTACACCGGTAGACACCAACGCTCTGTTGCATAAACGCAAGTTGAATACATTCTCATTCAGTTTTTTCCATTCCCAAAACCCCTTCTAGTTAGGTCCAAGATGCTTTTTCTTCTGTTGTTACTTGACCTTCTGACAAGTCTTAACAGTAGCAACTTTACCAACCATATGAATCTCTTGTCCCTTGCCTTTCATAAGAATCTTTTCAATGCTTTGAACATCTTGCATCAGGCCTTGCAAGGTGTATTCCTTGTTGTTCAAGGTGTAGTCCAACTTGAATTGATCAAAGGAACCCGATAATGAGTTGACAATCATGTCAATTTTGTTCTCACCATCTATCTCAGCACCATTCAGTTCAATAATGTTAAGATGTGTTATGACTTTCATCATGTGATCTTTCACAGTCTGTCCAGGTTTCATCCTAAGATTCATGAAAGCAGTCACTGCCTCTCTCTTAGTCGTCCTAGACCTCATAGCAAACATCTCCTCTAGAGACATCATTATATCGGCAGCAGTCTCTATTCCTTCATGTTGATGTTGCAACACTTCGGAGATGGTGGCCATAATGTAACATTTAGCCATCTCATCAGAAGACTCTCACTGATGATACTCATCTCTTTGCTCCTGAGTAGAATCATTAGTAGAAGTAGGTGGTTTAGGAGTGCACAGAACAAACTTATGCTTTTTGGATTGCAATAAAAGCCCAAGTTTCCTTTTCCGTGTGACATAATTATCACCGGTTAAAGTATTGTCTTTAAGGATGTTGATTAGGGATGGGGTCATGATTTCTGAACAATAACAAAATTTATATAAGTAAATAATCATGATAAAACACTTTCGAATATTTATCTTGAATTAAATAAAATAATTCAATCGTAAAATTTTAACGGTGATCCAACACCCATAAATGTCACGCCTCCTTTGTGAGTTCGCAACATTTACTAATTGAACTAGGTCCCACCTAATTGTTAACATAACAACCAACGTTTTCAATTTTAGTCTCGCAATTTTATTAACAAAAACTATTGGGAGGATATTAATAAAATTACATTGAGTGTGTTACCATGTTATCGACCTTCAATATAATCCCTCACGAATATCCCTCCTTTTGGAGTAGATATCGTTTGGGCTAATTGTCTAGTATATCATTGTAAGGAAGTATCTTGTTAAATTCTATTCATGCATACTTCTTGGGACGTTATTATACGAAACATAAAGCTCAACTAAACTTGGAGGTCGTAGGTGTTCCAAAACACTTTCTCCCACTCAATTATTTAAGGCGTGTGATCGAATTTCAAAGAATGATTTACCAAGTTATCTAGATGCCAATTTAGATACCTAAATCATTCTATGCATCTTCATACCAAAAGAGATATATGAGTGGCACTCATATTCTATATGACATGTTATCAAACAACGACAAACATTGCATTATTTAAAATATAAATAGCTACAATTTTGGTCCATCCTAGAAAAATAAGTAAATTACATATGTTTTGGAATACAAAAACACCTTTCTTGGTGAACAAGCCTTCACACGACCTTCGTCGTTCGGACTCCCTCGGCTACCTCCCATGGGCGTGCGCACCCTTGGCTCTTACCCATGGGCGTGCGCATGCCACAAACCCATAAAGGGTTGCCATGTGCAACCCATAGCTTCCATAGGGTTGCCGTGCGCAACCCATGCCACAACATACGTGGTTGAGTGCTCTTCGCACGCACGTTTGTTGCTACGGCTCGTACGGTCCCAAACTTGTTCCGGTTGCTCCCAATTCTTCAAACCTTCAAATCTTCGATACTTGAATGTATTACAGAAGAATTATAAATAAAAATTCTACAGTTTTATTTTATTATAATTACAACAATAAAATTAAAAAAAACTTAGCAACTACCAAGAAGGAAATTATGGCGATGATAGGTCACCCTTCTTTTTACAATCCCAAAACAAAATACTTTGAAATTCTATAACCAAAATTGAGCAAAAACAATCTACATATAAAACATATATATATATTCCAATGTAAATATATATATATATATATATATATATATATATATATATATATATATATATATGTGTGTGTGTGTGTGTGTGTGTGTGTGTGTGTGTGTGTGTGTGTGTGTGTGTGTGTGTGTGTGTGAATACCTAGAGTGTCATCTCTTTCGAAAACATGCATATATACAATAAAAAGAAAAAGATTCACGAACACATACATCAATGAATCAAGGGTACAATCAGGCTCTGATACCAATTGAAGGGAAAAACCCAAGCAGCGGAAGCGTGAAAAATTCAAAAATTAGGGTTTGCGTATAAATAAAAAAAATTCCCTTTTAAATAACTAGAACCTTAACCCTAAATTAATTGATGTATATAAAAAGTGGCGTACCTTTTTCTCGTGACAATTGAACAAGCACCAAATTAATTCCGTAAGATCTTCCAATCCAATCACGAACGTGAATCACCTAGGAGTGTGGGCTCTCTTTCTTTAAATTGTATACTTGAGAATGGAAACAAACAAAATCTTATTCTTTGTTAGTTACAATAATCCTCCAAGAAGAAAACAAAGAACGTTAGATCACCTGTGAATTATCAATCAATTTGATTGAAACTCGCGTAAGCCTTGATTCGATGTTGTACACAAAACCTTTAGATGTAAAGGCTACTAGTGTACTATCGAAAACTAAACGTTCTTTTTTCCTTTTCTTCTTTCCCGAATCACACACTATGTCTTTGAGTTGGTTGAATTTTATCCGGAGCAAAAACTAAATTTTTCTCCCTCAAAATCCTATGGTGGCCTAATTATTCTCTTGGAAAAACTAGGGCTGGCCGAAAATCACTCTTGCAATTTCTTCATGGCTGGCCAAATTTATATATATAGGGCTGGCCAAATTTCTTCTTGGAAAAATATTAGGATTATAAATCCTCTCCTAAGAAGGATTTAGTTGGTTGGAAAGAATCCTTTCATTAGGTGGATTTATTTGGTAGTTAAGAATCCTTTTCAAAAAAGAATTCTATCCTTAGGTATATTTACTTGGTGACCAAGAATCCTTTTTGAAGAATCCTTTTTCAAAAAGAATTATTTCCTACACCAAGACTTTTAATCCAACTAAAAGTGTATTTGTAATCATATTAAAGACTTCCTAATTTGATTAGATAAATAATTCTTTTTATTTATCTACTTTTCAAATATTGCCTTTGATATTAATTATACTACTAACCATAGTATAATTTTAGGAGACCATCTCTTACTAGGAAAAAGATTTTGACTTTTAATTAAATAATTAATTAATTAAAAAATTAATTAATTTCTATTTAATTAAATAATAAAATAAAAATAATATAATTAAGTTATTTTAAATAGTCTTGCCACCCAACACATATATATGGGCATATATATTATTTTTCTTATTTTATTAAATCCATTGGACCTTAATAAAAAATTCACATGTGATCTAGACCCATTCTTACAGAAAGAAACAAGTCCACATGCCTCAATACAATTTTAGATGGCCCATAAATTGGTCCGGTAGAATATATCAAGTGATCTATGCAAGTTCGGGTGGATTGGAGATCTTGGCGGGCCATCTAAATTTAAGCTCCAATAGACACAACTCAATCACAATCAAAAAATGATTCACTTAGGTCCGATCTATTAATTTTATTTCATTCCACTAAAGAACTAAAATTGAACTCTTAAATAAAGATTGAATAAGTTGATGTTACTCATCCATACCCTAGAACACCTTATTGGAGAAAGCGTATCCTCGTGAAGAATATCAGTAATCGCCAAGAGCTTATAGATCACCTATAGCTCTCCAAGTTACCATACTTACTCATATGACCACATTTTGAACTTGGATATTTTGACTTGTCCAGAAGCCATGTTTCCACATTGGTGACTTGCCATATTTTGAACTTGGATATTTTGACTTGCCCTAGTATTTCATTGTGATCCAATTCAAAACATACAGTGCACTAGATTCTTTTACCCAAAGACACCACACTTTGATGATTTTAGACTCATCATAACACATTTGATCACACTCAAATGGTAGCAGAAGAATCTACAACTTTAACAAGATAAATGCATCCAACTTTTTATCTTAAGTTATGAATATTATTCAAGACTAACTAAAGAATTGTGTCTACCTCATACATATCTAGATGTATGAACAATTCTTCTTTTCTCATAGTCTTTTGACCTTATGATTATTTACTTTTGACAATTATAATAATTAAACTATAAATGCTATGAGACTTGTTAAACTAGAAATCAATTTATTAATATGAAAAGATTGTCAAATACATTATTGCACTTCTGCTATCGAGCATAATCCCAACAATCTCCCACTTGCTCTATAGCAAATGTGTCATATCTCTCATCCCCATGTTCTCTAGATGCCCATCAAATTATTAGAATGAAGAACAAATTTGTTCATCATTTTCACTTCATATCATCTTCACTCTTCTCTTGCAAGTTTTCATGATATATAGCTACACTACACATAGCAAAATTTACATCGCAATTCACAAGTTTCTTTTAAAATCTTCATCAAATAAGCAGGTACGTAAATGTTCACTTTAATGTTTGATATTTTGTGGTATTGTTTCTAAAACTCATTAGAATTTTATATTTATAAATTGATATGTACAAAATTTAATTTAATTTTGATAGGGAATTACATTGCATAAGATGTCTGGTACTAGAAATGATCTGGCATGGGAGTATTGCCAACCAATACCAAATAATAAAAATGGCATCATATGCACGTTTTGCGGTCACATTATGCAAAGTGGGGGAATTACTCGATTTAAATTTCATTTATCCGGTAAAGAGGTGTACAAAAATATAAAAGTATGCCCAAATGTGCCACAAGAAGTGAAAAAACTAATATCTCAATTGCAAAAAAATAAAGAAATATAAAAAACTGCAAATGAGATTGAGGAAATTAAACAAGTATTAAGGGGAAATTTACCTGACACGGAAGAGGAAGACGACATGTATCATTATCCTGAAGATTTGCATCCTGTTGAGCGAGATGATTATCATTCTGCAATAGATGCATCTAAAGCATCTGAATGGCAAAGAAAACAAGTATGAAGAATCTTTGGAGGGAGGTTAAAGAGAGAAGAGAGTTCAGGAGCCGGTGGTAGTAGCCAACCACCATAACAAGTACATCGCACTCAAAGTGGACGAGAGTTGCGTTATAAACCTCCAGTTGCACCTTCATTGTACAAGTCATCAGGTGCAAAGCAAAAGAATATTAAAGATATGTTCAAGGAATGTAGTATTAGAGATAAATTGAGAAGGCTATTATCGAAATTTTTTATTTATGATAATGTGCCCACATAAAGCCGGTTCTCATCATTTTAAAAACATGGTTATTGGTGCTCAAGAATCAGATATTTTTTTGTTTAAATAATAATACTTTTGAAATTTTTTATTTGTTTTATTTTTTATCTCACAAATAAATTTAACATGCATGCGAATATAGGTGTTGGAGTTCAACCACGACCAACATTTGAAATTAGGCATAATTACTTGGACATCGAGTACAAGGAAATGAAAGAGTATGTTGATAACTTAAAAAAAAATGGGAGAAATATGGTTGCACCATAATGTGTGATGGGTGGACGAGACCTGTAAGATTGTCGATAATTAATTTTATGGTGTATTGTAAAGGTTACACAATTTTCCTAAAATCTGTTAACGCATCCAATAAAATTAAAGATCATCGGTATATTTATGGATTGCTCAAATATGTGGTGACTGAGGTCGGCGAGAAGAATGTCGTTCAAATTGTCACCGACAATGGCTCTGCATTTGTGAAAACTGGTAAAAAATTAATGAAAAAATATTCTTTATTTTGGACTCCTTGTGCAGCACATTGTATAGATCTGATTTTTGAGGATATTGGAAAGAAGAAAATTGTTGCACGTGTCATTCATGATGCTAGGGCTGTGACAAACTTTATATATAATCATGGATGGTTACTATCGCAAATGAGAGAGGTTTGTAACGGGGAGATAGTGAGACCTGGTGCAATTCGATTTGCGACTAATCATATTGCCCATGATAGTCTTTTGAAAAAAAAAAGACAAGTTTGAAACATCTATTTACCAGTGAGGCATGGGCTACAAATCGATTGAGTCGAACTGCAATAGAACGTCTTATTATATATTCAGAGTTTTGGGATAATGTGGCTTTTGTAGTTAAAATGAATGAGTCATTGTACCACGTTCTGAGATTGGTTGATATCGAAGTTGTATCCACTATGCCTATCTTATATGAGTTAATGCGTGTGATGAAAAATGCAGTAAAACAGCTGTACGAAAAATCGTGCAACGGAAGCATGAAAAATTAATAAATTAGGGTTTCGGTATAAATAAAAAATTTCTCTTTTTAATAATAAGGACCTTAACCCTAGATTAATTGATGTATGTAAAAAGTGTCATACATTTTTCTCGTGACGATTGAACAAGCGCCGAATTGAATCCGCAAGATCTTCCAATCCAATCACGAACGTGAATCACCAAGGAGTGTGGGCTCCCTCCGTTTTAATTGTATACCTGAGGATGGAAACAAACAAAATCTTTTTCTTTGTTAGTTACAATAATCCTCCAAGAAGAAAAACAAAGAACGTTAGGTCACTTGTGAATTGTCAATCAATTTGATTGAAACTCGCGTGAACCTTGATTCGATGTTGTACACAAAACCTTTAAATATAAAGGCTACTAGTGTACTATCGAAAACTAAACGTTCTTTCTTCCTTTTCTTCTTTACCGAATCTTACACTATTTCTTAGAGTTGATCAAATTTTGCTAGAGTAAAATCAAATTTTGCTTCCTCAAAATTTCTATGGTAGTCGAAATCTTCTCTCTAAAAGACTAGGGCTGACCGAAATTCTTTCTATGAATTCCACACGGGCTGGCCGAATTCTTCCTCTTATATATATATATAGGGCTGGCCGAATTCTTCATAGAATATATTAGGACTTTAAATCATTTCCTAAGAAGGATTTACTTGGTTGTTAAGAATCCTTTCCTTATTTGGATTTACTTTGTGGTTAAGAATCCTTTTCTAAAAGGAATTATATCATATACCAAGACTCATAATCCAATTCAATAGTATATTTGTAACCATATTAAAGACTTCCTAATTTGATTAGATAAATAATTCATTTTATTTATCTACTTATCAAATATAGTCTTTAATATTAATTATACTACCAACAATAGTATAATATTAGGAGACCATCTTCTATTAGAAAAAGATTTTGACTTTTAATTAAATAATTAATTAATTACCAAATTAATTAATTTCTATTTAATTAAATAATAAAATAAAAATAAAAATAAAATAATTAAGTTATTCTAAATAGCTTTGCCGCCCAACACATATATATGGGCCAATATATTATTTTTCTTATTTTATTAAATCCATTGGACCTTAATAAAAAAAGTCCACATGTGAACTAGACTCGTTCTTACAAAAAGAAATAAGTTCACATGCCTCAATACAATTCTAGATGAACCCCTAAATTGGTCTTGTAGAATATATCAAGTGATCCATGTAAGTTCGTGTGGATTGGGGATCTTGACGGGCCATCTAAATTTAAGCTCCAATAGACACAACCCAATCACAATCAACAAATGAATCACTTAGGTCTGATCTATTAATTTTAGTTCATTCTACTAAATAACTAAAATTGAACTCTTAAATAAAGATAGAATAAGTTAATATTTCTCATTCATACCCTAGACAACCTTAATATAGAAAGTGTATCCTCGTGAAGAATATCAGTAATCGTCAAGAGCTCGTAGACCGCCTATAGTTGTCCAGAAGTCATGTTTCAATAGACATTATTGAAAACTTAACGTTAAGATTTAATATACAATACCTCAAAACATCCATATGATGATATTCTACTCTCATTTAATAAATGGAGCCACGATGTCCATATCTATAAATGAAGTCCATATCTATAAATGAAGTCCTCTATCGATTAACAAATGAAAACCACCAAACTATCGAGGATAGACTATGCTATATAACCGTACTCATTGATAGCTCAAATGATAATACTTGCAACCTTAAGTCCATCATTTATCTAAGGATTGAGATAGACTCTCCGATTGGCTTCAAATGAAAACTTTTATAGATTTACGATTCTAGATAAAGTATTTCATTGTAATCCAATTCAATGCACCCATTGCACTAGATTCTTTTGCCCAAAGACACCACACTTTGATGATTTTAGACTCATCATAACACATTTGATCTCACTCAAATGCTAGCAAAAGAATCTACGATTTTGACAAGATAAATGTGTCCAACCTTTTATCTTAAGTTGTGAATACTATTCAAGACTAACTAAAGAATTATGTCTACCTCATACATATATATATATGTATGAACAATTCTTCTTTTCTCATAGTCTTTTGACCTTATGATTATTTACTTTTAACAATTATAATAATTAAACTATAAATGCTACAAGATTTGTTAAACTAGAAATCACTTTATTAATATGAAAAGATTGTCAAATAAATGATTACATTCTTGCTATCGAGCATAATCTCAACATCGAGAGGTCAACGGATTTGAACCTAGCTCATATTACGAACTGTTTATGGAGGATTGATATGTATATAATGATTATATCAATGGATTGTTCGATTCTTATTCGAGTAATTAATTTTATAATGACAATAGTACAATTCTAGTTTTTTAGAAGAATAAATTAGGAATTAATAAATCTAATATTTAATTAAAGAGTTTGATTAAATATTAAAGATTTATTAGAGATTGAAATTATAGGTCTTTATGCCCCTATGCTATCTCCATAGAACTATATTGAATATTCAGGTATAATGACTAATAAGGCTAAGTGATTAATTTATAATTAATCATCTATATATAAATGAGTTTATATATTATTTTATTTAATTATTTAATTATTTTATATATTATATATATTTTCTTTGTTATGTTGGTTGCCGTGGCAAAGTCACCACCCAATAACAAGTTTATTATTATTATTATTATTATTATTTGTTATAAAAAGCATACACGAAGCCTTCATGTTTTTACAGTGAAAATGGCTTTTGGTGTTGTTTTCTTTACACATATTTAAACCAAGTTGAAATGAGTTTTTATTTTTCAAACGTTATAAAGGCAATATTAAAAAACTACTCTTACTTTATGCTTCTTTATACAACCCACCCAAGATTTCTCTCGTTACATAAAGAACTGCAAACAAGAAAGAACTAAGTGTTCTTGAATTTATTTATTTTTTGTAAGAAAGAGGAACAAATAAGAGTTCTTAGGTTTTTGTATATAACAAGAAAGAACTAACTAATTGTTCTTGTATTTTTTTATTTTTTTTATTTTTTGAAAAAGAGGATCAAATAAGAGTTCTTGGTTTTTTGTATATATATATAAAGAAAATAAAGTATTTTTAAAATACTGACCTCTAACAAATGTTGTAAGAGAGTCTTTCAATATTTTTCTTACTGTCTTGATGAGTACATAACTTGAACAGAAAATCGAGAGTCAAAATTTTTTTGAATACCAAAACGCCCACCCATCGATTCGTTTGTATTGGAGATTCAATATGAAAAAACTTAGTTCGAAGGAATCACGAATATCCTGAAATAGAAAAACTCAGATTAAAGGAATCACGAAAAGTCTACAATTTTAACCATTTCTTTCTTTACTTTTTTCAGTTTAATATTAAAATCAATATAATCACAATCACAACGATCAGGATTTTGTTTTTATATAAAAAAATTGAAACGAGCCCACAGCCCTTCCGAGACCGATGTCAATTTCTGATTCCCGGAACCACCACGCTCGACATAATATCTCCAAAAATAAGGGGGAAATTTGAAATGCAAAAAAAATGTAAAAGTCAGACAAACTGACGCTACAATAATAACATATGGTTTTAGGATTGACACCTTGGGTTTTCTCCAAAGGAAAAATCAATCAATACCTACGGATCTATCAAATTCGCAGTGTTTTGACTATCCTAAGTCGAGCGGCTACCAAGAAGCCTAGATATGTGTATTCACTGTAAGTCGACATACAAACAATTCAGAGCTAACAACACATGAGGAGATTAAATATGGCAGAAAAATCAAGATCACAAAACATAAATCGAAAAACGTGGAAAAACATATGTATTCCCAGAAGTTTATGTCTATTCTCTATAGATTCAAGAAAATATATCTAAAATACAAAGCGAACAAGGACTATGTGTGTGCGCTTGAAAGAAAAAAACTGGGAAATTGATCAAACAACAACGCAGTTCTTCAAAATACCTTGATGGAGTTCTTCGTTTGTTGAATGAAAGAACGAAGTAAAAACTTATTTGAAGTATTCATAAAGCCAAAAAGGAAATTCTTAACCAGACGCCTAAACCTGGTTACCACGTGTCAACGCCCCCTCGACTGCCTAATTAACCAGGGTAAAACTTGCATTTAAATTTTGAAACTGTGTCCAAATTAAATGCATCAAACGTCAACCATGAAAACAGAAATACAATTGTCTCACTGATTTGACTTCCCATGCTTACGTTATACCTACAAGTCGAACGAAAAAGCCATCCAGATTCGTTAACACTGTCGACTCTCCACTCGATAAAAGTGATCTCAAAAGATTTAAATTCACTTGGAACGATATCAGGTCAACGACACAAAAATATTCGATTAAGAATCACTCTCTAAAAATTAGTGATTCCATCTTTAGAGAGTGACAAACTATGGTAGCCAAAAAAACTCATAGCCGCAATGTATATAAGGCTAGACCTTTTTACTATATCTTATTCAAGCCCATTACCTAATTCGTGTACCACGTCAAAGACATCCATTTAGTAAATCCAATCAAATATCTGCTACACTCCAATTAAATATCATTTACGAAAAAAGGAGTAACCGTTGATTCAAATAAGAGGAAATCTTTTCTCGAATCATTCCCACTAATTGTAACCGATAGATACACGTTGAGAAAGGGACTTTCGCCTATAAATATATTTAGCGTATTGAAACTCTGTTCACAAGAATTCTAGCAACCGAAATTTGATCCAAATCATATTCATGATCTTTGCAGATAATTGTACAGTCCAAACATACCTAAGGCTAGGAATCTAACCCAGCTCCATTATTTCAATTATATATGTTTCTTTGTTCTTGTTATTTTGTAGGTTCAGCGGAAAAGACGATAGATCAAGTCGATAGGCTGACTATATTCGTAAATTTGTTGAGGAAACGACGTTCATAATTCGAATAGTTCTGTTAAGTTGTCTTGCGCCAAACATAACCCGACCCGATCCATATTAACAGTAGTTCGACCGGCTACAATTTACAAAGGTTATACTAATTTATTGGCTATCTGATGTCTCGCTGATATGCTTTTATTGTTATTAATTTACAAAGGTTATACTAATTTATTGGTCAATTATATCTCACTCGTACGCAAAAATTGAATATACATCTAATAAATTTCACCAAATCACAAGAACAAGTTCCCTCCTCTATTTTTTTCCTTCAAAAAAAGAAAAAAAAAAGGAACCCTCTACCTACTATTTTTATTTTTATTTTTATTTTTCTTTTTGTGTTTTCTGTCTTAAATTTTTCTTGAACCAGCTAACAATTGCCAGAAATTACTAGTATCAGAATATTTTCCAAGGGAAAGATGTTAAATTAAACTGTTTTTTGGATGAATATTCCATCTAAATATGAATGCTGTACTTGTCTCACTAAATGGTTTGAATGCTAGAGTTTTTACATAACTTAGAATGAAGCATTTTCTGGTACAATTTTGGCAAAAAGCAATGAGCATCAATCTCACCAGGATTTTTATACATTTCATTACAGAAACAGGGCATCAACTCAAGACAATCTTTTTATTTTCTTGTTTCACACCAAACCTTCAACTCGTACAAGTTTAAAAGAAAACACACACAGCACAATCAGATATGCACCCTATGAAACGTTTATATAAAAACAAAATCTAGTATGAAGCTTACTGAGACGATAAGCCGAGCCTATGACTGATATCTATTTACTTTTTGTTAAAAAGGTGAGCAATGTTGCGAAGTTCCTCAAATGCATGCATTGTTTCTGCATCAAACCCTCCTGCAAACTGTATCAAACAACAACAAAGAAATCAGTCAATTTCTGCCAGGTGATCCCAGTAAACATATTAATTTCTTAAAACAAGAGATGCAACAATTCTCAAGTTAAATTCATATAAATTCTTCAGGTTGGCCTCATTACACACAGCCAACTATAGCAGATTTAAAAAGTAGGGATATTATGATTTTAGTCTCTTTAGTTTGCATTTATCTGGGTTTAGTCCACTAGTTTTTAGAATTACTAAGCTCAATCTACTAGTCCTCCGACAATTGGGGGTGTGCAGGATCCAATCCAATCCAAGATCCAATCCAATCCAATCCAATAGGATCCATTGGATTGGATCGGATCCGAGGGGATAATTGGATCGGATCGGATCCGAGGGGATAATTGGATCGGATCGAATCCTAAATTTTAAAATCCATTGGATCGGATCGGATCGTGGATTTCCGTTTGAAAATCCACACTAAAAAAAACCAAAAAAAACTAGACAACACAACGACCTAACATTGATATTAGTTTAGTTTTTTTCTCTACTCAGCCGCCAACAATCAGTGAATGAGTGAATCCACTTTCTTCTATTTTTCATTTATTCAATTATTCTTCATCGACATCCGCACTTCACAACTTATTCATCTACAACTTACTTGGTATGTATTCTACTATTAATTAATCTCAATTATTTCTATGTTTGAGACTTTTATTCTACTTATTTATATTATTTTTATATTTGTTAGTTCTTACTTTATATAATTTTTAATTAACTATCTATAATTTTTAATGATGATATAATATTATCTGTTGTCGTGTAGATGACTACTCTATTTTATCGTCAAAAAAGTGTCACTCCATCAAATACAAGCGAACCACCGATTATCGAAGGTACTAGTACTCATGATTCAATTCCTCCTAAATGTTGATATGCTAGATAAAGAACCTGAAGCCTTAGATAATGGGGCAAATAATTCTTCATGGGCTTGGGATCATTTTATACAATTGAGTAGTGACCCTAAAAAGCCCAAATCAAAATGTCGGCATTGTGGTAAAGTATATGCATGTGGTAAGAAAAAAATGGAACCTCTAATATGCTGGCTCATTTGAATTATAGGTGCAGTAAATTTGTTTTTAAACGGGACTCAAAGCAAAAACAATTATTTATGCAACCAAAAACAGAACAAGATGAGGGATCCGTTTTAAACTGTTGAGGGAAAGGGATTTAAGTACATGCTTGGTGTTTTTGAACCCAGATTTCATGTACCGTGATGTTTTGCAACTTTATGTGGATGAAAAAAAAAAGTTGAAGGACTTCTTTATTAGGAACCAGCAAAGAGTTTGTCTCACGACAAACACATGGACATCAATTCATATTATTAATTATATGTGTCTCACTGCACATTTTGTTGATAGCAATTGGAAATTGCAAAAGAAAATCTTGATTTTTTGTCCAATTTCTAACCATAAAGGTAATATTAATTATATGCTCATTGTTTTATTAAGTTTCTGAAGGTGTTTTTTGATGCTACTTTGAAATTTTCAGGATCTTTATTTGTGACTTCCAATACATTTTTGTGTCATTTGTGTATGGTTCATTCACAATTGAAGAATTGGTGTGATAGTAAAGATATTTTTTTGAAGCATATGGCTGAAAATATGAGGATGGAGTATGATAAATATAGGGAAAATTATCAGGTGATTAATCATTTTCTATTTATAGTTGTACTTCTTAATCCTCGCCACAAGCAACGACTTCTGAGATATTGTTTTGCTTTGTTGTGGAGTGAAGACAGAGCAAATGAAATGACAAGTAGAGTAATAACTACTTTGAATGAAATTTATTATCAATATAAAGTAATTTACTTTACAAATGTGGAAGCTGTTGATAATATCCACATTGCAAATGATATGCCGACCGATGATGGTGAGTTTGATGTTGATTCTTTGTTCGATTATGGTTATATGAAACTTGTCAAAGAAATTGATGGTGTGGATAACAAGACAGAGGTGGATCAATATTTGATGGAATCTTGTGAAAATCCAAATGATGAAAACTTTGATATCTTATGTTGGTGGAAGATCAAGTCTCCCAAATATAAGATTTTATCTTATGTTGCACGAGATATTTTGGCAATATACATGTTTCAACTGTAGTCTCTGAATCAGCATTTAGTACTGGTGGACGCATTCTTGATTCATTTCGAAGTTCATTGTCTCCAAGGACAGTAGAAGCACTTATATGCATACAAAATTGGTTGGATTCTTCTTCACAAATTAGTCTTGGTGAGATGGTGAATAATGTGGAAGAACTTGAAATAGGTAATGTAAATCTAACTTCAGTTTGATTATTGTTCTTTATTAAATTAAATGATTTCACTTATTAACTTTTATTTTATTTTATTGTTTTTGATTTGTAGAAATTCTTGGTGTTGTTAAAGACCTTTCTTTGGAAGAAAATCAAGCAGGATGTGAAAGGACAATAACATGTAGAAACACTGGGAACAGGTAATACAAATCTAACTCAACTTAAATTTGGTTATGTTCTTTATTAAATTACTTCATTTATTATTTTTATTTTATTCTTTTGCAAAATTTGGGTGCTATTTCTTACCTTTTTTTGGATAGCAAAGTCTAACCATTGTGTTGTTTCACATGTTTCTTTAGAAGAAAATATAGCGACTTGTGTTGAACTGTTGATGTTGTTTGGATGATCTTATTAAATATTTTGAACATTTGGATGATTTTAGTTGGAGATGATGTTTAAGGATTATAAACTTGTTGAACTATATAAGTTTACAAGTTATGTTAAGTATTTTTTTAATTTTAATTTTTTTTAATTAATTAGTAATGTTTGAAGTATTTACTTGATTTTATTTCTTTCAAATAATATTTTTTTATATATTAAGAACAATTTTATATTAATTCGATCCATCAGATCGGATCTAATAGTAATAGGATCGGATCGGATCGGATCGGATCGGATCTTGGATCATGACAAATTCATTGGATCCTATCCGCTGCACACCCCTACCAACAATACATATTCCAGTCCCTACCGTATAATTCGGTTAGAATTTTGTTGACTTCCATTAGGTCAACAAGGGGCAATATTGGAAGTGTGACGAAAGTTTCTAAAAGCTTTTCATAAACAAGGGTAAAAATGGTATTTAATAATTTAAAAAATTAAAAATAGAAATTAAAAAAAAAATTAAAAACAGAAATTAAAAAATAAAAAAATAAATTAAAACAAAATATTAAAAAATATCAAAAATAACAACAAAACCCTAATCTCCATTTTCTCCCTCTCTCTCTATTAGGGGCGGGCACTAGGTTCGAAACCGAACCGAACCCAAAAATGGGTGTTCGGTTCGGTTCGGTTCGGTTCGGTTCATCTAATTAATTCGGTTCAAACTGGTTTAAAAAATAAAAAACCGAAAAAAATTCGGTTCAAACCGGTTTGGTTCATCAAAAACCGGATTGAACCGCTGAACCGTATATATATAAGTTAAAAAAAAAAAACCTAAATCCCTAACCCTAACCAATTTCATTTCTTTCAGACTTTCAGACTTTCATTCTTCATCTCTTTCGACCGCTGCTCACCTCTCACCTCTCACCGCGGCGCTGCTCACCTCTCTTTCAGTCGACCGCTGCTCACCAACAACGGCTGCTCACCTCTCTTTTAGTCGACCGGTGCTCGTCTCCACTCTTCGCCAGTCATCTCAGCTTCTCATCTCAGTCGGAGAGCCGTTCGTCTCTGATCTGGTCATCTTCACCGGCTGACTCTCTGCTCGTCTCAACTCAAACCTTAAAGAAGGTTTGTCACTACTCACTCGACTCAAATCTCTTCTTGTTTTCTTATTTTGTTAATTATTTTCTTCTTGAAACAAGTAATTTTGTAACTTTTGTTTTTGTCTTATTTTTTTTGCACATTCGATGCCAGTATTCTTCATTTATTTATTCTATGCCAGTATAATAATACACTTGGTACTCTATACTCACTTATGCAAATAACTCAATCTCAATGTATTATTAATATATTATCAGTGTTGAAACTGATGTGTATACTCTCCATTTTAAAATATTAAAAATTGAATCTTTTTCTTCTATTGCTGGTTTGCATTCTTTAAGCTCATTGCCACACACTCCTGCTATATAAGAGTTATTCATTGCCAACAATGGAGGAAAAGAGTTTTCCACTAACTTCATAAACTAGCAATACAATCTTATGCAAATAACTCAATCTATTATTAATGTATTATCAGTGTTGAAACTGATGTGTATACTCTCCATTTTAAAATATTAAAAATTGAATCTTTTTCTTCTATTGATGGTTTCAGGTTTGCATTCTTTAAGCTCATTGCCGCTCATTGCTTATTTGGTTAGTTGTTTTCTTCTCCGGCTATTCTTCATTTATTTATTCTGGATTCAGCCGAATAATTTTGTGTTTTGGACTTGTCGATTTGGATATTGCATTTCTCTGATGTGTTGGTTGTTGCTGGTTAATTGGTTATACTGTTATTTATTATTTTTTTGAAAACAAAAATGTGTTATGGGATGTATATGTGCTGTGGATTCTGGATAACTTGTTGAGTTTTTGATATATATGTAATATGTGATGTAGGTTGTGGATATGGTATAAAATATAAATTGGTTGTGGTCCTTGTGGATAACTTGTTGAGTTGTTGATATAAATGTGCTATGGGCTGTGGATATGGATTATGGTATAAATTGGGTTGTGGATAACTTGTTGATGTATGGTAGTGATGTGTGGTATATTGAAATGTTTGAGTATAGTGGAATATTTATTTGTTTTGGGCAGATTTTCTGTTTTCACAGTGAGATATTGAGATATACTTTGATATGGATAATCGATAAAAGTGGATTTTATTTGTTATATGTTTAATTACATTATACTTTGATATGGGTAATTGTTAAGAGTGAATTCTATTTGATATATGCTTAATTACATTATCTCACAAATCACAATTAGTAAATAGAATATTCTATTGGTTTTAATTATTTTACTTATTTTAGTTTTTATTTGTATATAAAATTGTGGATATATGGAGATTGATCATGTTGATTCAATGGAGAGGAGTAGTGACTCGGGTCCTGAGACCTTAGAGAATTCTAGCTCCATTGGAAAGGGGAAGATTTCAAAGGGTATACGGGTAGGTGGTAGAAAAGGGAAAAAAAAGTCACAATGTTGGGTACATTTTGAAGAATATGTTAGTCAAGAGGGGAAGAAAAGAGCTAGATGCAAGTATTGTGGTGATTCTTATGCATTTGACTCGGGTTGTAGCACAACAAATATGAACACACATATTGTTAAACGGTGGAAAAAATATCGGCCTGTAGATCCAACACAAAAAGTGTTGGTGAAACAACCACCTTTATCAGGTTTTGGGAGTAGTTTAGGGGTGTCAAAATTTGATCAGCTGAAATGTAAGAGAGCCTTAGCAGAAATGTTGATACTTGATGAATTACCATTTAGGTTTGTTGAGAATCGAGGATTCCGTAGGTTTTGCTTTGAACTTTGTCCTCTATTTGATCTCCCATCTAGGAGAACCATTGTTAGAGAGTTGTATCAGTTATACATTGATGAAAAGATTAAGTTGAAGAAGTATTTTAATCGGAGTAAGGTGAGGGTTTGTCTAACCACAGACACGTGGACATCAATACAAAATATTAACTACATGGTTGTCACTGCTCATTTTATTGATTATGATTCGCAGCTGCAGAAAAGGATTCTGAGCTTTAGTCAAATAGTTGATCATAAGGGAGATTCAATTGGAAAGTGTATTGAGAATGTCTTGATTGAGTGGGGTATTGATAAAGTTTTCACAATAACCGTGGATAATGCAACTGCAAACACCACTGCCATTGGTTATGTGATTAGGAAATTAAATAGTTGGCAAGATGATGGGGTGATTTTAGGGGGCAAGTACTTGCATGTACGGTGTTGTGCACACATCCTAAATCTATTAGTCGGTGATGGATTGAAAGATTTGCATGACTCAATTGTAGCAATTCTCAATGCAGTGAAATTTGTGAAATCTTCTCCCAGTAGACTAGAACGATTTAAAAAAGCTGTTGCACATGAGAAGATTGGGACTAAGAGGTTGGTAGTGCTAGATGTTCCTACAAGGTGGAATTCAATTTACTTGATGTTGGAAAGTGCAGTGAAGCTTAGAAAAGCATTTGAGCGATTGGGAGAGGAAGATATTCAATATGTGAACTATTTTAGAGATGATGAAAATGACCATAAGCGGATTGGACCCCCGAATTTTGATGATTGGGATAATGTCAAGGTATTTATCAATTTCTTAGCAACTTTTTATGATATTACCTTGGATTTTAGTGCATCTTTACGTGTGACATCCAACATTTATTTTAAGAGTTGGTGCACAATTCGTAATCAACTAAACTCATTAACCACTGAAAGAGATCCGCTTGTGAGTAAAATTGCTTTGAGTATGCAACAAAAATTCGACAAGTATTGGGGGGGGTTTAGAAAAAACCAATAACTTGTTAATCTTGGCAGTTGTTCTTGACCCAAGGTACAAATTGGGTTATGTGAAGTTTCGGTTTGATTCCATTTTTGGTGTGGAAGAATCTGAATCCATGATTTCTAAGTTGAAAGGTGTGTTGTTAGACTTGTATGAATGGTATAACATATTTTATGGTAGTTCGGGTGGGGGTGCAAAGCAAACCGATGATGTGTTCTCATTTGGAGTTGGTGGTGTACCTAATGATGACGTAGAAATCAGTAGGTTAAAGGCAATTGATCAAGAGGATAGTTTGTGGGGAATTTGTGGGGAATGAAGCAACAAGAAGAAGATATTAATAAAGGGAAAAGTGAGGTGGATTTGTATTTGTTGGAGCGTGCTGAGAAATTGAATGAGAGGTTTGATGTTTTGGCTTGGTGGAAGAATTCTTTACTGAAGTTTCCTATATTATCAATGGTTGCAAGAGATGTGTTTGCAATGCCGGTTTCAACAGTTGCTTCTGAGTCCGCATTTAGCACTGGTGGTCGCATTCTTGATCCATTTAGGAGTTCTTTGACTCCTAAAATAGTTGAGGGGTTAATTTTGACCGGAAATTGGTTGCAAGCAACTTGCCCTATTGCTGAACCGCGTGTTGTTCAAGAGTATGCTCAAAATCAAGATGAATCGGTTCATTTATTAGAACATTATATCAATGTTAAAACCGGTAAACATTTTATATTTAGGTTGAATTATCAAATTTGTTTATATTTTATTAATGTTATATATTACTATGAAAGTTTATTGTTTATTGTTTTTGTTTTAATCTTAAATGTAGAGTATGAAAGTGGAGTGACAAATGTTTCTATGGAGGATAAAAATAAGGAAGGATGATTAATGAAGCTATGAAGGTAGGCCTTTAATTGTTTGTATATGCATATAATTGTTTGATAGCATGGATGCAACTTACTTATTTAACTGACATTACTAATTATTATTTTATTTATGAATGCAGCCATGCAGGAAAGCCTAGCAGTTTTGCTTATTTTATAATTTTGATTTTACGTTTGGATTTGGATTTATTTTATAATTTTGATTTTAAGTTTGGATTTGGATTGAAGTATTTCTTTGGAGTTTGTATTTGGACTGTAGTATTTATTTGGAGTTTGTATTTGGATTGTAATTTTTATTTGGAGTTTGAATTTATGATTTAAAGTTTTTACTTTTTATATTGGACATTTTAATTGTATGTCACTTGTGAAGTGATGTATGTCTTGTATGGAGATATGTTTGTAGTATGTAATTTCATGTTTATTTAATTTGTGATTTTTTAATGAAGTATAACTTAAATATTATTAGTTAAATTTGATTTGGGTTTGGGCTAGCAAAATTTATCAAACTTGTATCCAAATTAGAATCCAACAAGGTAACAACTAACAACAGTCCATTAAAGGTAAAAAATTATTAAAAAAACTCATTTAGCCCATCAATTAAAAAAGGCCCATTAGGCCCAAAACCGAAATGAACCAGACCGAACCGATTCAAATCAGTTCAGTTCAGTTCAGTTCGGTTACCATTTCTTATTCGGTTTAAACCGGTTCACTTTTGGGTAAACCGAACCGAACCGCTCCCACCCCTACTCTCTATCTCTTTCTCCTGCCTCTCTCTCTCTCTCTCTCTCTCTCTCTCTCTTCTTCATCTCCTTCAACCCACCACAACTCACCAAACCCTAACCCTAGCCGCCTTTGCCACCACTACCACCGCCACCACCCACACCATTCTTGCTCTTCTTTCTTGATCCCTCTCTTTTCTCTCTTATTTTCTCTCTCGAACCGAACTACCCATCTCTCTCTTCTGGAATCTCTCTTTGGAGTTGGTCCCCTGTGTCTTCTAAGTATCGTGAAGCTAGCGAGTGAGGTGTCAATTACCGTCATTCGGTGCTGGAATGGGAGGCGGTTGTTGTTTGTTGTAGTCTAGATCTACGGTGATAGAGGCAGAACTACAGGTTGGTGATGAAGGGAAAATTGACGGCTAGCGGTTTCCGGTTCTGGTGGTTTGATCGGTCGCGGTCACTTTTGGTGGCCGAAGGTGGCCCATGGGCATGTGGAGGACTTTTGGATTTTGGTTTTTTCTAGGTTGAATGAGTTGATGGGTTTTGAATGATTTTTTTTTAAGTTAAATTTTTTAAGTTAATTTCTTTTTAAAGGTGGTTGGTGTTTGATGTTAAAGATGAATGAGATATGGGTTTAGTTGTTGTCGTGATTTTTTTTTAAGTTATTTATTTTCTAGGTTGAGGTTGGATTTGAGTTTTTTCTAGGTTGATGGGTTGAAGGAGTTTCTGGGTTTTGGTGTTGTTTGAGTTTTTGTTGATGATGATGGAATATTAAAGACCTAGGGTTTGGTGTTATTGTCTACTTGATTTTGCTAGAGGTAGAAGAAGATAGGTGAGTATCATTTAGTATTGGGTTGAGGTTGCTTAGGATAGGTGGGTGTCATTTATTTTTCATTCATTTTTTTAAAATTTATATTTATTTTAAAATTTATAAAATTGGAGGGCATAAGGGTCTTTTCATAGATGCCGGCTTTTATCAAGGGCAACAAGGTCATTTTTCCCTCTGACATTATCATTTCACGGAAAACATTACAGAATGACTAAATTAATAATTCTAAAAACTAGTAGACTAAATCCAGATAAACACAAACTAAAAGGACTAAAATCATAATATCCCTAAAACGTATTCACACAACTCGGTTCCATTAACCAAAACATATTAGAGTATTAGACAACTTTAAGGTCAACTTTTAGTTAAAACTCAGTCATTAAATGGTTGATTTCATCCAATTTCCTCAAATTTTTGGCCTAATTACAACCAGTTGTAGCAGGTTTCGAAAATATGCACTTAAAGTCCATTAAGCTAACTTCTGTTAGCTACTTCCATTAATTTCTCCACTTATAATAAATTGACCTTGTCCTGTTTCTCCTTGACCCAAGAAACAAATAAAATTTTGAGAAAAAGTTGTAAAAGTGACAGTTGCTGTAAACCTTTCCAAGGCTGTCGGCCCAAAAACCAGTGATAAAAAAAAAATGCAACTCCCAGCTTCTATAACTGAAAACCAAAATCTTTTCTTTTTACCAATCACCTCACTACAAGGATTGGGTTCATCAAACACAAGTGACGTGAATGGTGGTATTTTTAAATTCAATATGTTTCTATCATGGGAGGAAAAGCTGCTCTGAATATAAAAGATTCTCAAACAAACCTGAAAATTTGTATATTTGTTTTCTCCGAGTTGAAATGGAAATACTGTTGGTTGTGGACACCTTTACGACCGTGAATTCAGAGTTGACAAATCATGCATCATCTAATCTATACCCTATCATGCACAATGCAAGTTCAAATGAATGTGCTAACAATGGTTTTAAAACATTATAGAAACTTACTATAGTAGAGATGTAATTAGGCCTAACGTAAATGATTTGGATGAAGTTAACCCTTCGTGAAACTATTTCTCCATCAACAATGAAACACCCCATTAGATAGTTTCTACATTTTCTTTACTATTAAAAGGAACTTTATTTTGTTATGTACAAGTAACAGAGGAATATAGGAAAAAAAAAGATGGGAGAAAATGTTAAAAAAATGAATTAGCTTCAAAGTTTCTTCTTTTCCTTATAGAAAAATCATCTTTCTAATTTAGAGCACAAAATAGTAAGTGAAGAGCAAAAAAGTATGCAATTAGTTGTTACACTACAAACCTGATGGATTCTGAAAGCAAATCTAACCCCTTGAAGAAGCATATAGTCCATTGCAGGGTCCTTTTCCATCCCTGATTTTAACTGAAGTTCCATAGCTACCCTTTTCATATACTTCTTAGCCAACTTGACTGAGCCAAACTTTATCTGCAATATTGGACCAATTGAATGAATTGCTTGACAAGGTCAATAGAGAATGATACAAGACTAAACAGTCTAAACTATGGCAAACAGAAGAAAAAAATTAAACCCAAAGGCCCCGTTTGGTGCGCGGAATCGGATTGGACTATTTCATCGGATTGGATTGGATTGAGATGGGACTGGGATTAGATGGGATTGGACTGAACTGGACTGGACTGGACTGAATTAAATTAATACTATGTTTGGAAAAACATGATACTTGACTAAATTAATACTACGTATTGTTCGGTGAAACATGGGATTGGACTAAATATAATAATATTTTTAATTTAAATAATAAAATATTAAAATATATATTTGAATAATAAATGTTTTAATTTATATATTATTAAAGTAACAATATCCAAAGTATTTTTAATATATATTATTTTTAACTATAATAATTTTAAAGATATCAACAATAGGTTAGAAGGTAAAAAGGCTTTACCTAAAATGATCAAATAGCCATAGAGAATTAGAAACTAAGATAAAACATTGAATAAATAAAGATAAAAGTAAATGAGAAATCAAATAAATGGATAGGGACCACATGTAAAATAGTCCTAGGATAAATAGAGATGGGGTTGGAGGTGGGTTTATTTAATCCCATAAACATGGGACTATTTTTTTTTTGGGACTAATAATCCCATATTCCAAAACATCACCAAACATGGGATAAGGACTAAAATAGTCCAATCCCAAGCCAAATCCTAGATGCCAAACATGGACAAAGAGTTGGAAATTTGGCACAGCACAGTGGCTATTGTTCGTTCAACATGTCAACATGAACGGACACGATTTGCAAGATTCTACATTTCCTAATATGAAGCATAATACAAAGGTTTCTATGTAAAATCTTTCTGCAGTGCAATTTAAAATATTTTTCATGTGTCTAAAGATTCGTGTTACAATTGATCCATCATTAATGATGACTACTAACTAAGATTGAAGGTTTGACCATGTCTGAAGTCCTCTTATGATCATGGGGTTGACAAATATAAAAACAAATGAAGAGTAATTCCAAACTCTTAAAATTGTATCTGCAATTGAAAGTTTTGAATGATAATAAATCATCAAGTTTACCTTGCTGATAATTCCATTGTCAAGCATCCAGTCTGTAGGAATTCGGAACTCCTTACAATTGCGCATCAAATAATCTCTAGTCCGGAGAAGATTGTAAACAGTTCGTTCCATCCTGTCGATGAAATGAAAAATATTAAAACCAGCTAGCATATATTGGATTACTTGGTATAAAGAAATATCTGGAGAAGCAATCCATTTGCCATGAGAAAAATGTTAAATTCTTACTTCTCAGATAAAGCAACCATTTTCTTTAATGCTATGTCACAAGGCACTCGTGGATCATCCTTGTAATAAATTACTTCAGACTCCAATTTCTTGAGATCTCTATACCCAAATGCTGCTTCTCGCAATGTGTCAGCTTTCTTCTCTGGCCAATTAAAGTGCTTTAGGACTGCCCTTTCATCCACCTGTTTCAGAAATGCACACTTGTCAGAGAACAAAAAATATTTGGCTGATTTATTTTTTTTAGTGAATATTTAACAATTTCTACAAATGCCACTAGAAGAGTAAAGTTGGTTTAAACTTTTAAATCCAAAAGGAAACATTTCTTGTAAAAAAGCAAGCTAAAGTTGTATTGGAAATACGTATTTTGTGCTTGTTAGAAGCTATGATCATGAAATGTTAGCTAATGACATGTTTTCTAGTATACTCATGTAACAATTATTGGCACCACTATAACAGAGAATTCCCAGCATATCAAAATATTTAGCTAACAGAATTCTGTAAAACTAAACTTCTCATCATTATGACAGTAAGCAACTTACGAGAAAGCAAAGTTCATCATCAAGCCACTTCACAAATGCCTCGACATCTTCAATGTTCAGATAAACAGCATTGTTCACCTCTCTTATCAATGAGTTCACAAATTCTCCTTGAGTTGCAATATCTGCCTTTATCTGCATGATACATGAAGATAATCAATTCAAAGCTAAATATCTGATTTTGTATACCTACTCAACTAGCAGATCCCACAATTCCATTAAAATAAATTTCCAGTATCATCGTTTAAACTCCATTGATAAATAAGAAGAGAGATAGGCAAAGACATTTGGATTATCATTATAGCAATTCCTGTGACTTGCTAGCAAGAAAAAGAACCTAATGACAGATAGAAAATAGGAGTTACACACTTTATAAAACTTTTATGATGAAGCTCCCATAGTAAGTACAAGTATGAAAGCCCTTACCGCCAGCAAGTGTGATGACCGGTTCTCAATTTCACCGATCATGCTGCTGCGAACATTTGCAACATCTGGGACCTCACATATTCCTCCATTCGAAGCCTCCTTTCTTGAATCCCTCTTCATGAGTGAATGGTAAAACTCAACTACTTGGGGGGCTCGTTGTACCACTCCACTCTTCACAGATAACTTTGGAGCAGGCAGAGGGGGAGGTGGAGGAGGAGGCGGTGCTTGTGGAACTTTAGCCAAACCTTCCTGTTTGGTTCCACTGGTTAGAGAACACGAAGGCCTTGGAGGGGGGTTTGGTATCCGTAAGGCTCTTTTCTCAACATCTAAAGCACCCATAGTTTTATTCACATCCTGGTAGTTTAATCTTTGAACAACACCAAGATCATATTTCTGAGAAGGTTGTGGCTCGTCTTTCTTTTCCATTTCTGTACACATAAAACCATCAGATTGTCGTCTCTTACTCAGACTCGGTATCAAGTCTTCTACATTGCATTTGGATCCACTTATAGAGTGTCTTCTTCTAGGACTTCTCCCTTCCTCTAAATGGACCCACGTTTTATCTAAAAGATCATCTGGGGATTCTAAATTAGGAAGATCCTCATTAGTATTAGGCCATTTCCTCAACTTCTTAATCAAATTAAATCTCTTTTCACTGCTATATTCTAAGCTGTCATTGTTTCGAGCAGGTGGACAGCTAACATTTTCACACATTCTCTCCGCTGTATTGGGGGTCGATGGTTTCTCAATTGAGCATGAATTGAGCAACTCATCCTGTAAACATGAGTTAACCCACCTAAGATATGCAAGCTCCTCAACCTCATTTAACCTACTCATCTGTAGACCTTCAACTTGTTTACATAAATCTTCATTTGTGTGTCTTAGCAGAGATGCCTCTGCCTTAATCTTCACAACAATGTCGTTCTAAATGGCCAACACATATAAGCAAAAATCAAGTCAATAAAATTGATGTTAAAACAAGAAATAGATAATAATCTAATTAGTCCTAGTCAATTATTAAAATTAGCTTCAAACAAAAAAACAATGGTGATAAGAACCAAGTGTTTATACCTCAGGAGCATTAGAAAGAGAAGTCAACTGAGACTCCATAGAAGAGAGCTTGCAAGCAAGATTCCTCTTCTGCATTTGCAACTCCTTATTCAATCTCCTCAACTCAACAACTTCCATTTCAAGATCTCGCGACAGCGACAATGACCCCGTAATTGGGTTGTCAGAATCATTTCTCAAAGAAACCAAATTCGAAGAGGCCAATTGCTCGCATAAACTTATCTTCTCATCTTCTAACAACCTGACTCTCTTAACAAGAGCATCAGCCACAAATTTCCTCTCTTCAACTTCTCTTTCAAGCTCCAATATCTTCGGACTCCTTTTACATTCAGATAATTCAGCTTGAAGCTTAAACTCCCTTTCTTTGGATTCTTGAAGCAAGCTCCTAAGACTGTCTAATTCAAGAAACAAATCGCGAGACCCCGAAGACTGTCTACGATGTGTTGGGTAAGCGTGTGGATGAACTTGAGCTGCTACTGAGCAAGATAAATCTCCAATGAGCGATCTCTTGACGCGCGAATGTGATTGTGAGGTAATAGTATCAGAGTTGTTGGACAATGGAAGCTTTTTGGTTATCACTGCTGTGGATTGTGGCTTGCTTTTCTTGTCGGCAGTGAAACCCTTGACTATGTTCGAACCCCATGAAGACCTAGGTTTTGAAGAATTAGCGCTACTGTTTTTCGCATTTTGAGGCTTTGGTGGTTGATTTTGATCGACGAATTTCAATGTTTTGGTTTGAGTTTCCTCTCTCATTGTGAGGAAAGGTGTATATTACTGGTTTAAATTGATCATTCAATTGTATAAAAACTAAAGTTACAAACCCAGAAATGAAAAATGGGGTGAAACAGGAATTGATCAGAGGGGAATATTTGTAAAGTAAAGATTTTGAAATTTCAAATGGAGGGTGTGTTGTGTATGGAGTAATGGAAGCTCCGATTTCAAGAACAAGTGAAGGGACTTGCGAGAAAAGTGGCAGCCTTTTCTTTTATTTATTACTTTCTCCATTTTAAATTTTTGAAATTTGAATGCATCTCTTGTCTTTTCTTTTTTCTCTTCTGCTTTTGGCTCCACTCTTACGATACGATTACGAGGGAGAAATGCAATTGCAACGGTCGGGCGGGGGACCACATGTTGGTTTGCAGGAGAATTAGGGTTACATGTAACGACGCCGTTTCAGGGATACAACTTTATTTATTTACTGTTTTGAAAATAGGCATAGAAACTCATAACAAATTTATTGAACCTATCATCAAGAACAAGCTGATGGATCGAACAGGGGCAATTATCGAACCACAGTTTGTCATCGTAAAGAGAAGTTGTCATTTTAGCCTCATTCCCATCTCTTGGGATAAAAGAGCAAGAATTATGTCAGGACATCAGAGTAGGCAGCTGTTAGGGTTCGTTGTGTTTGATGTTTGGGCGAAGCTAGGGTTTTATGGGAGAGGGAACATCTCCAAACGATTGGGCTCCGGAAAAAATTCCGGGTTAAAAGTAAATGCTCTAGTGGGTTACCAGATGGTGGATCGATTGGGCTTTATTGGGCCTTCTATATGTATGGCTTAGTATTGTCCCGTTCATGCTGCTAAAAATGTTAAATAATCCAGCTTGTTAGTGTTATAGGGAATGTTTGGTATTGTTGTGATTTTTATAATAATAGATGTTAGTTGTGCTAAATGAATAATCAGTTGTAAAGTTGATCGGTAAATGTTTTGTTAATTGTATTTTTATAACTATTGTATAGCTCAAAAGCAGTATACATATATTTGGTAATTTTATTACAAAAGTGCTTAGATTAGTTACAATGATTAAAATATATATATGATTTTAGGACCTTATTTCACTTTTTTCATTAATTATATATATATAATATTTAAGTAGAATATTTAAAATAGGAAAAAAAAAGTCCATAAGAACAATAAAATATTTTTAAAAGATTTTATAAATCAACTCAATATTTAAATAGAATATTTAATTTTGAGATGAAATAAGATATATAAATGATTTTAATTTGATTCATAAGGATAATAATGATATTTAAAAAGATGTATGAAATACTGAAATAGATTATTTCGTAATCACTTTCAAAAAGTAACCCCCACATACTTCTCAAAATCACTGTCAAAACTTACTAGAGTAACAACTAATCACTTTTGAAAGTTTTACCAAACATCATTATATATATATATATACATAGGAGGCAAAGCCCATAAAGAAAAAATACTAGGAAAATGGCATATTGCTCAAAGAGCACCGCCTAACATGGCTTTTACCATCAGAATCAAAAATGTCACTTTCCATTTTAGAAAACTTTCTTTTTTAGTCGTAAGTTGACTTTGACAAGTCATAATCGTCTGCCGTCAATTCAGACTTGTTTTAGGTCGTTAGTATCTTTTATTTCCGCAATTTTCGTGATTCTGTTATTTTTTATAGCTTTTGCTATTTTTTGTAACTTTCAACTTTTGCTATGTAATCTCGTTTTTTGTCCAATAAGGATTCAGGTTAGGGTTAAACGCTTTAAATAGCCTTGTAAGCCGAAAGGCTCATTAACTTTTGATTAAATAAAATTCCAGAGTTTATTCTCTTTATTTTCTGATGGATTCCAGATTAATACGGAATATAGATATCGGTTTTATTCCTTTTGTGTCTTTCACTGCGTCATTTGAGATCTTCCAAACATGTTATGATTTGTATCAATTCTTTTGTAGATTTGATTATGGATCTTCCAATGTTAGTTTAATTAGGTCTCCTCATCCTCATCCTCATCCCCATCTCCATCCCCATTTGTGGAAAAAAGGGATAGGGTAGTTTTGGATGGAGGTCCCCCTATCCCCATTCACATTTCCCCATTTCCTCATTTCTCCCATTATTCTTTGTTTTTTTCCCGCTTCCCCAGGGTCCTATGTTTCCTCATTCCCTATTTTCCCTATATTAATAAAAATTATATATTAAAAATTACATATTAAAGATGTATATGTAGTTAGTAAAATATAAATAATAAAAATATTGAAAATATAAAAATAAATATATATTAATATATTATATATAATATTATGATATTTGGGAGAAATGGGCATGGGGCACTTTCCCCCATCCCCATCCCCATTCCCATTTCCAAGAATTTGTGGGGGAAATGGGGACGGGGACGGGTCCCCCATCCCTGGGGACGGGGACGGGTCCCCCATCCCTATCTCCATCCCCATTTTAATTTCGGGATAAAAATCATCCTCATCCCCCCCCCCCCCTCCCCTCCCCTCCCCTCCCCTCCCCTTCTCATTTCCCCATTTTCTCTAAAAAAAAATGACATTCCCTAAGTTTAATGTTATTTACACACACAAAAAAAAAAACAACGAAATTGTACCAAGAAAACTTAATCTTTGATAAACGAAACCACACAAAAAACCTTAAGTTAATCGCTCAAAAAAATCATTAGACGATCAATATTACACTCACAATCTACCACCAGCAATCCAATCGACTACATGAAAAAAAAAAACCGTATCTAATAGGATGGCTTCACCACGAAATAAGAAGAAAAAACAAGTCATAAGAATAGATGTGAGAAAATTGTATATAAATATTAGAGATGGAGTGTATTTTATTTTTTTGAAAAAGATATGAAGTGTATTAAATTTGTTAATCCTATAAATAAATTTCAAAAATTAATTAAAGCATTTAATTTTATATAATTAAATCGAAATTCAATAAAGTGAGACATAAATAGTTCAATAGTGGTTGCCAATAGCAAAACACTTTAAAAGAGTTATCGTTGAATCATGTGTCTGTTTACATAATTTTGGTAAAAAGATTTAAAATGAAGGGTATTATTAGATCAACGGGTGTCAATAGCACCGCTCTAAAAATAGTGAAGCTATTGAGAAATAACATTTTTGAATACTCCTTAATTTTAGGGTTACATATGGGTTATATATTAAGAAGTCCAAAGAAAAGAATAACTACAACATATTAATTAAAAATATGAGTAATGCTAGACGTCTCCAATTTTTTTTCCTAATTTTTGTTCCAAATGATATGGCACACGAGATGTCAGCATCTTATAACTCATGAGATTATGTGATGACTTATGTGATGTTGACACCTCATTTACCACTATCTATTATGATATAATTTGAGAAGAAAAAAAATTAAGACATCTAACATTGCTCTAAACATATTACATGTGAAGTTGTAGTTATACATACTAAATATTAATAAGATTTTTTTAATATATATATATATATATATATAATATTAAGGGATATAATAATTTCCCCCCTGTAATTTGTTATATTGGACACTTTGCCCCTCTAGATTCAATAATGATCATCCCCCCCTGAAAAGTAAAATATTAGACACTTTATCATATCTAGTTTTAATAATAGTCATTCTCCATCTTGAAAACAAAAATATTAGACGTTTTGTCCCCTAACCGTTAGGAATTCCGTTAGTCAAATACTTTGATTGTCAAAAAATTAATTAAATGACCTTATTACCCTTGAACACATGAGTTATGTCCCCTAATTAAATGACCTTATTAGTTTGAAATACTGAATTTTTTGTTGCTAATTTTTTAATTTTTGTAATTTTCAATTCTATTGTTTTAATTAATTTTATTAGTTTATATTTTTTTCTGATTTTTTCCTTTAAAAACAATTAGTGGTATCATTAGAGAGCATAACTCATGTGTTAAAGGGTAATATGGTCATTTAATTGATTTTTTGTCTGTCAAAATACTTGACTAATGGAATTCCTAATGGTTAAGGGGAAAAATGTCTAATATTTTGGTTTTCATGGGGGAGAATGTCCATTACTGAAACTAGAAGGGGTAAAGTGTCTAATATTTTACTTTTTAGTTAAGGAAATGATCATTACTGAAACTAGAGAAGGTAAAGTATCTAATATGATAAACAATGTTCAAAAAAACGCTCTAGGCGGCCGCCTAGGCGTTGTGTGGTCTTCCACCGTCCCGAATCAAGCAATTCGGGAATAAAAATCGGTCAACAATGGTCAACGGAAAAAAAAATCATCAAAACAGTGAAAATCAAACCCAAAATCCACTTACCAGATCGTGAATATCACAAGCATAGACCAAAACTCGAAATGAAACCCAAAATCAATCCTTCGCCAGTCAACAACCACAACAAAGGTCCACCAAAACGGTACTGAGATTTTATGGTGTTCTTAGCTTCTTGCAAATCGAATCAATGGAGAAAAAATGAGCAAAATCAACACATAAATTAGATTCGAGTGTTGTTGACAAATAAAACCCACCAAAATTTAATGAAAAATAACTCAAAAACGAGTTTAATCGATGAGTGAGAAAACTTCAAATGATAGAAAATGGTGGAGGAGAGTTTTAGGAGAGAAAGCGTGAAAGAGAAAGAGAATGAGTGGAAGAGGACAAAAGAATAGTAAAGATATTTTACTTTTAAAAAGCAAATTTGTAAAATAACAAAACATCCCTCTCTTAATATAAAAATCTACAATATACAACAAGAAATAAAACTATATTTAACAAGTTCAAGACATAAAAATAAAAAGGGAATTATGTTGATGATTTTGTTTGAATTTCATCATAATATGAGTTTTATTATTTGTTTTATAGGTAGAAAAAATATAAAATTATAAAAAAAAAATCAACCGTTTAGACATCCTTCTATGAGCCATACCATCGGATTAACAACTAGTGTTTATTAAAACCCTGATAATAAACAAGATGGAAATGATTATCCCTAATATTAAAAAGATGTATATACGTGAAAAAAGAAAAAGGAAAAACAAAAAAACCATTTTACATATAAGGCGAAAATATGAGTCAAATATGTACACCTGCACTCAGGCACGCAAATCAACATCTGTTTGGAAAGTCTTCCCTGTGATTAGTTTGGTGCATGTCCACTTCCTATTATTAGATTGTCGGAACTTCATAATAAAAGTTGGCAACCCCTTCCAGTATAGGGCGGCCTAATTAAGTCCTGAATCCTAATTATCAACAACTCAGCAAAATATATTTATGAAAATTCTCTTCATAAAATTATTTTCACATGTATATATTAATCCGTAATTAGGAAGGATTTGTGATTTGTCATCTTTATTAAAGCAGTACAGGGACTAGTGTTTGCCCGCTACTATTTATTGTATTAATTAATATAAAATAATTACCTTAAGGCAGTGAGATGCCCACAATATAATACACTAAGTGAGGGTGTAATTAGATTGTATCGGGTGTTAGGGATGGTCCATGGAGAAATGCAGACGGATGTAGGTCTCCCCATCCCTAACATCATTTTCCAAACCCTCCCCTATCCCGTCCCCTTCATTTAGGGAAAATGGGTTGGGGTAATTTTAGAGGGAGGTCTCCTCATCCCCATTTCTCAATTTCTCTCATTTTTTCCCATTTTTTTCCTGTTTTCCATTTCCCCAAAGTTTCCATTTCCCTATTCTTCCATTTTTCTTGTATCAGTAAAAATTACATATTAAATAAATATATAAATTCTCAATCTAATAAATTCAAATACAAAATAACATCATCCCATACAAACTGAAATGAAAGTTAAGTTCTTTAATATATATATATAGTTAGTAAAATATGTTAATAAATTATATAGTTAGCTTGCTTGGTGTGTAATTTAAGTTATAGTTTATAAATATATATATATATATATAGTTAGTAAAATAAAAATATATATTAATACATTTTTTATATAATATTATAATATTTAGGGGAAATAGGAAAATGGGGATGGTGGCACCTAACCCCAACCCCATCCCCATTTCTAGGAATTCATGGGGAAAATGGGGAAATGGAACCTCATTTAAATTTAGGGTTAAAAGTCATCACCATCCCCTCCCCCCATTTCCTCCAAAAAAAATCCCCAAAATGAGGATGAGGGAGCGGGGGTTTGGGACCCCGGGATAAAATGATCATCCCTATTAAGTGCCGTTTCACTTGATTTTTGAACCCAACTTTTATTCATTGCATTGGATTTTTTTTTAAAGCAATATGAATTAAATTATGTTTAAAAAATAAATTAAATTAATAAACAGATAATTTAATAATTTATTTTCTTAATAATTTTAAAAATATTTTTATTAATAAAAAATATAATCATGTAAAAATATTTTATATTTTATATATGAGATTTTTCATGAATTAACAAAAATATAGTTAAATAAAATTATTATGAACTTTATTACTTGTAATTTTAATAATAGATTTTTCAATTTTCAATTTTTAAAAATTTAACTTTATTTATATATAATCATTATTACTATTTATTATTTACAAATACAATACACTGCAGTATAATAAACATATCAAACATTTATTTTATTTAATAGTGTTTAACACAATATATCATTAAAGTATTAATACACATATAACCAAAGTCCAATCTAATCCAATCTAATACTCTACAGTATAATAGTGGAAATTGTGAGATATGTCACATTTTTTAAGGTGTGTTGTGATGATGTCATCCTTTTAATAACTTAAGTTTAAAAGGCACGTATTATGGTGAACTATCCAAATTGTCCCTAAACTTTAATTTTTAAAAAACAACTTTATGAACTCGTTAATATCTCCCCAAAAATTTTGTCTGAAAAACTTGATTCTCTCTCTCTAAAAAAACTCTCTCTCCAGATTCTGCACTAGAAGGTAATAAATATTTATGATCTTCACTTAAATTTCTTTTACGCATTTAAGATATTTTGCATTCATTTATGTGCGGGTTAACAATGTATTCATTCATCGATAACAATGTATCCATTTCAGATTCTGCACTAGAATGTATGAAAATGGAAAACATACGTGCTTTTTTCTTGTGTGACCGATAATATTTAAAGATGAATCGAGCTTATTTTGTATTGGAACGAGCTTTTGTTTAGTTTGAAAAAAGCTCGATTATTTGAAAAAAATGCTCGACAAAAAAATGCTCGAACCGTTATAAAAGTTATAAAAGTTCTCGATCCCTGGACAAAAGTTCTCGATCCCTGGACAAAAGTTCTCGATAATTTGACAAATAATCTCGATCCCTTAAAAAAGTTATCGGTCCCTTAGAAAAAGTTATCGGTCCCTTAGAAAAAGTTTTCGATCCCTTAGAAAATGTTATCGATCCCTTGATAAAAGTTCTAGGTCCCTTAAAAAAGTTCTTGAACCGTTAGAAATGTTCTCGATCCCTTAGAAAAAGTTATTGTTCCCTTGTTAAAAGTTCTCGATCCCTTGATAAAATTTCTCAAATCGAACCGTTATAAAAGTTATCGATCCGTTGTAAATTATTCTCGAACCCTTGAAAAAGTTCTTGATCCCTTATAAAAAGTACTCGATCCATTTGAAAAAAGCTCGATCACTTAGAAAATGTTCTCGACCTCTTTCCAGAAAGTTCGATCCGTTTGTAAATGTTCTCGATCCATTACAAAAAAAAATCGATTCCGAAGAACATGTTCTCAATCCGTTACAGTTGAGAATTTTTTGTAATTCTTAGTAATTGTAAAAGTAATTTTTTTTATTTGTTAATAAGTGTTTGTGATGATGATTTTCACAGGACAATGGATAGGGTTAGATTAGTAATATCTTACAACGGTCGATGAGAGCAATTACCTGATGAAAGTCAGAGGTTCCTTGGTTTCGATAACCAAGGAATGCATATGTCTAGAAATATGACTTACGAAGAGCTGATGTCGATCGTACAAACCGTTGTGAAGTACAATGTGAACAAGTACAATGTGAACAAGTACAATGTGAACAAATACATTGCTGATCTACAATCTATATCAATCGTTCCCGGGAAAACATGTCGCACATTTATAAGAAATGACGACGATGTTTTGTTTATGCTAGGGGAAGATAGGGTGATCCCTCAAGTATGTGTCAGTTTAATTGAGAGGGTTGCATGAGGTGTCATCGGTGAAGAAATCCCTCCTTATGATAACACCCAATATTTTCGATCTTCAGGAGGAAGCAACCAGTTGTTCACAGAAAGAAGTGGTATTGACGGTAGGAAAAACCTATGTGGTGTCCCACCGAAAGTAACCGACCAAGGTGATATAGTTGGAGCTCAATTGGACGATGATTTCGGTTATCAAATTGTAATGAATGTTGGGCAGTACAACCACCAATACAATGAGATGTACAATGACATGAACAATCAGCGGAACAATGAACCTCATAACTTACCAATCCATGAGGTGGCTAATGAGCCAAATTTGCATCCGGTACATAATGTAGCCAACAATGCGGAAGATGAAGAATCGTTCAAAAGGGAAAGACGTGCAAGACTTGTACACAGATGTAGTTCCACTGCAGTAGATATAGTTGGGACATCTGAGGTCCGGTCTGATGTAAATCCAACTGATTCTGAGAATGCTAGAACGTGGGTTATTCCAAGAGCAGAATCATACTCGTTTGGTATGGGTGGAAGCAGGAACTTGGTAGAAGATGAACCTATCAACATGATATATAAAGGTCAATTTTTTCCTACTAAAAAGGATTTGAAGAGATTGGTTGAGCATTTTACAGTGCGGCACAACTTCGAGTGGAAGGTGAAAAGGTCGAATAAGACAACATTACATCTGGTTTGTTTGATGGAAAAGTGTACGTGGAAGTTAAGAACGGTTAGGAGAGATGAAGCAACATACTTTCAAGTAAGAAGTTTTATCAACGAACACATTTGTCTGTTGGAGGAGATTCACCGCCGCCATTGACAAGCTAGTGCAGTCATAATAGGAGAAGTGGTTGCACCTAGATTGCAACAACATGATGGTCGACTAATGCGTCTGAAGGACATAATCGTCGACATGAAAACAATGTATGGCATCCAAATAATGTACAATAAGGCATATCAAACCCTTGATTATGTATTGTCACTGACCTATGGAACGCATGAGGAAAGCTTTCAACTATTTCCATCATTCGGTTAAGTGTTGGAACAACAAAATCCCGGAACGATTACTAACTTACAGTGCGATGAAAATGGTAAATTCCTATACTTTTTCATGTCATTGGGTGCCTCACTCAAAGGATTCCAGAGGTATATGCATCCAGTTATTGTCGTTGATGACACCCATTTAAAGGGTAGATTCGGGGGCACAATGTTTGTTGCAACTGCACAATATGGGAATGAATAGGTTTATCCAATTGCTTTTGGGTACGGTGACTCGGAAAACAACCTATCATGGGAGTGGTTTTTGGATTGCTTGAAAGGTGCCATTTGCCATATAGATGATTTGGTTTTCATTTATGATCGATATGCAAGCATTGAAGCAGAGATTTCTAAAGTGTTCCCTTATGCCACCCATACCATATGTTGATGGCACTTTTATGAAAATATTAAGAAGCGATATCATAGAAAGAATGTTGCTGCAATAATGGACAAAGCATCCCCGAGCGTACACCGAGTTGCAATATAACCGGCACATGGAAGAGTTACGAAACTTGCACCCGAATGAATATGAATATGTAATTGATACCGGTCCACACAAGTGGTCCCGTGTATACTGGCCCGACAGAAGGTATAGGGTCATGACAACAAATATTACCGAATGCATAAACTCATACCTTAAATTTGCACGGCAACTGCCTATGTTGACTTTGGCAGAGTTCATTAAGAATATGCTACAACGTTGGTTTCACGATCGTCATAGGGCTGCACAATCCATGCGTCATCAGTTGACCGACGCAACACATCTTGTAATCCTCAAACGTGTTGATAAGTGCAATTTTATTACCGTTAATCCAGTTGACTGGAACATATTCTAGGTGAAGTGGGTTGGAAAACAGTGGACCGTTGACTTAGCCCGGAAGACCTGCACATGCAACAAATTCCAAATGGACCTTCTTCCATGTTCTCACGCTCTCGTTGCCGCAAGGTACATCATATAATTTTGTGTACGGTTAATATTACTTAAACGTGAATCCTATCGTTTTCAATGTTTTTACAGGGACCGAAACATGGATTTCACATCCCTCTGTGCGGACTACTACAAGCGACAAACACTTATTGATGCGTACTCGGTTCCTATTATGCCGATTGGACATCCTTCCACTTGGATTGTGCCATCTGACATCGCTGAGAGAGTTATTTTGAATCCAAGCTCCAGGAGACAAGCAGACCGCCCGAGGGCTTCACACTATATCTCGTCTTCGGAGAGAACAACTACACAGAATTGTAGACGATGTCGACAACCAGGGCATAATTCGAGGAGATGTTCTAACCCAGTTTTGACTAATGAAGGTCGGAGCAGAGTTCTTCCTGAGGAATAGACGCAAGTGTAGTATCTGTCATACAGTTGGTAACAAAAGACAAACGTGCCCTACTAGAGACTCCAATGTGGAATGATTTGAGGCGTTGTCATGATAACATTGTGATAATTTGACCTCGTATGACTTGTTCATTAACTGAAATGCAATTGCATTTAAATATGATTTGTATATATACAAATGTAAACATTTTTATACAAAAGAATTGATAAATATACAAAAGAATTGGGATATATACAAAAGAATTGGTAAATATACAAAACAATTGGTACATATACAAAAGAATTGTAAATATACAAAATAATTGGTACATATACAAAAGAATTGGTACGTATACAAATGAATTACTACATAAATCTAAACGGGCCAGGAGTTTACAAATATTTCAACGGCCATCTTCTCCCGAATGATCCCCATATCGTCTTCCGACCAATCGAAATCCTTTCTGTCCGTCAGTAAGTACTCGATCAATCTCAACGTGTGGGAACCACAGTTACCCCTGCAGTTGGACACATTAACAAACGTTAATAAAACATTATGTTTATAATAATACAATCTTAAAATTACTATTATGAAATGTCTTACGATTTCTTCTGCTGGGGGACATGTTTTTTCGACACCCCGTTGACATCAAATGGCTTACTTGTCTTCTCAAATTTCTGAAGTCTAGCCGGTAGTGCAGTATGAAACCCGCCCTGATGCAACATTGAGGGCACAAAGTAGCGCAATGGGGCTACCTGTTGCTTTCAGATATGAGCTGGGACCTCTTGTCTCCAGGGGTCGACTATGAACATCTTCCCACATGTGAGGTCCACAGTCACCAGTAGCCAATGTTGGAGCCCAATGTTGCACGGTATCAGGACCTATAAACGTAAACAACAGGTGTTAGGATGTACAAAAACATTTATATATACAATTACAAACCATGTCAAGTATCACTTACTATGTCAACCTCGTGCCACGGACGGCATCCAATCGGGGCACCCCCCAAGCACCGTCGTAAGGTCTTTATCCTTCCACCAAGACCTCAAAACATTCAAACTCCTCGGGGTGATTTGCCCGCGAGAATCACGAGACATCATTTTCCTATACTGGTACTTCAGAAAGGACTGTAGAAACACAAACCCAAAGTTATTAATGTTTTGCATACAAATCTACAAGCATGCATAATCATTACTAATTTCAATACTTACAAAAATTATGAGTCCAATATGTTGACCATCTGACTGTACACATTCATGAAAGCCCGTTGACGCTTTCGAAGAATATGGAGGTACGGGTCCATATGCTGGAAATATAAACACGTAAAGATATGTTAGAAGGCTTACACATCTAAAAAAAAAAACTAAAAACAGAATTTACAGTCCCACGTACCTTATCATCAAAATCCATTAAGTTGGTCTGCAACCGATGGAACCATGCGGCATCAACAGGCTCCAGCAAATCAACATCACGTCTGCATTAATGTTCCATCAGCTGCACATTTATATAATGCATTAGAAGAAAAGTTGTCACCTAAATAACAAAGAAATTTACTTACAGTTCCCCATTTACGTTATTCTTGAAGGCTCGGTAAGCCTTCAACTGGTCACCGTCCACCAGTCCTTGGGGATTAAATATATGGTCAGGTCCCTCGAGTATTATCCTCGCCCTCTTAAGTCGGCACAGATCTGTGTACGGGCTAAGCAACTGTCAACCGGGCTTCAGTACACACCTCTGCTGTAGAACTCCCCTCGTCGGGGTGTGCTGAGATGAGGATGGGGGGGAGCCTGCTGCTCGAGAGGAGGTGGAGGGGGAGCATGCTCCTCGCTCTGAAGGGGATGTGGGGCCGGCTGCTCGCTTAGAGGTGGAGGGGGAGCCTGCTGCTCGCTCTGAGGTAGAGAGGGAGCCTGCGAATCGCTCTGAGCGGGAGGGGGGCCAACTACTTGCTTGGAGGTGGAATGGGAGCCTGCTGGTCACTCCAAGGGGGAGGGGGACCGACTGTTCGCTCGGAGGTGGAGGGGGATGGGGATGGGGGGCCAGCTGCTCTCTCTGATAAGGAGGGGGAGAGGGAGGGGGAGGGGGATGGGGAGTGGGAGAGGGAGAGGGAGAGGGAGACTGAGCCCCACTCTCTAGAACTGCCTCTCCGGTATGTGGATCCTCTGTATGCTCATACATATGTGTCCTGAAGCCCTGAAGGCCCCCGATCAATGCAAGCAACTCCCTATGTTGTTGTTGTCTTTCCTTCTCGCTCTTCAAGATCAAATCCAGCAACTCCCGGTGCTATTGTTGTCGATCATCCTCACTCTTCCAGAGAGCTTCACACAACTCGTTCAACTAATGTTCTAAACGGGCCTGAAATCATGCAACATTGTTAATACTAAAACAATCAACAGATCTTGTTAATAAAAACAAAACTACCATCTCAATTTACCTCCTCATCAAGTCCAAAGCCTGCACGAGAATCCCCTGTAGTGGCATCAGTTCCTGGGGTGGTAAACAGAACATTTCTATGCCTCACTCGTTGAAGAGACGACTCAGATCCGCCAGTGTCCATGCCACTGAAATATGGACCTGTTGGGTCTGAAGGCTCCGTCTCCGTACACCTCCCACCCTCACCCTCCTCCTCGAGACGAACTACACTTGTAGTCGGATCAGGGACAGTAGGGAGGTGAACCCTGTCGTCCTACACATATGGGCTCCCCCCCTCACTTAGGCCTGTGAAGTACGGTGCCACCGCCTCAGCAGCTATGGGCACGATTTTCGTCCTCGCAGACATCTGAAAGTGTAGTTAGATGAATGTCATTGTTACTTATAGTAAGTAATATAACTATTAACAAATAAAATAATTACCCTAGCACTAAAAATATTGTCCAGCTTCTTCCCTCTAGGTTGTTTGGTCAACTCCCACTTCAACATACGAGGAGAAAGGTCTGTAACCCTTCGAGTCCTGAAATCGACACCCAGTTAGGGGATCACCTCGAAAGTAAATATCTGCATCAAAGATAAGTACAGTTATAATCCAAAACAATTTTGGATTAGAAAATTAATGTACATGTTGGAAATCAAATTTCTTACCAAAAGGGCGTGTGATAGACCATAGATGTTGTACCCTCCACGGAATGTCCAACATCGCCATGTGACTGCTGGTGTCTCTTCTCACAATGTCGCGGTAAAGCATGCTTGAATGAAAATATAGAATGTCTATAGACTTGGGTACCCCACGGGAACACATCGAAGGCATTAAGATCCTCTACCAACCAAAGCTGTCAAACTGGAATCTTCAATCTCTCGTCCACCCCCATAAATATCCAGTTCAACATGTAAATGAGGCACAACTTCACAGCATCTTACGCCTGTTGAAACTTTCCACGGGTAAGAACAACCCTCAAGTCATCCAACGATACCTCATCATGTCCAGGAAAGTACCGTTGATGTATGTCATTCTCAAGTCTCAACTGCAACATACATACTCGTGTCTGGTACGACTCCAAAACGTAATTCGGTGATGAGGCTAAATTCTACCTTCAAAAACCTGACCACATGGTTCCCTAACAAGAACCGCTTCTCATCTGTCGGTCCGTCATGGTCCAACTCCCGCAACAATAGCTGATGAATAACACCACCCAAAAACTTCAGCTCCCGGTGCATCGACATGAAATGCCCGAAACAGGAGGCCATGAACCGTCGCCGATCCTCAACAACAAACTCTTCAGGGACCCCGTTAAGTGCATCGTCTATACTGGCGAGGGCTTCAAAATGGTTGTGTCGGGTCAATTTTCCCTTGAACCAATCTCCCTCTGAAGTTTTAAGCAATTCCTTCAACATGTTCGTCATCTGCAATGTCACAAACAATACATCAGTAAACTGTAAAAAAATTAGAAAATATTCTCGATCGTTTGAAACAAATTCTCGATACTTTGAAAATATTCTCTATCTTTTGAAAAAGTTCTCGACCCTTTACAAATAATCTCGATCCTTTGAAAAACCTCTCGATCCATTGAAAAATCTTCTCGATCATTTTAAAAAATTGAAAAATCTTCTCGATCATTTTAAAAAATCTCAACCCTTTGAAAAACATGCTCGTTCGTTAGAAAAAATTCTCTATCCTTTGAAAATAGTCTCGATCCTTTGAAAATAGTCTCGATCCTTTGAAAAAACCTCTCGATCATTTGAAAAAACCTCTCGATCATTTGAAAAAACCTCTCGATTCTTTGAAAAATCTTCTCGATCATTTTAAAAAATCTAGACCATTTGAAAAATATTCTCGATTGTTAGAAAAAATTCTCGATCTTTTGAAAATAGTCTTCATCCTTTGAAAAAGCTCTCGATTCTTTGAAAAATCTTCTCGATCATTTTATAAAATCTGGACCCTTTGAAAAATATTCTCGATCGTTAGAAAATTATTCTCGATCATTTGAAAAAATTCTCGATCCTTTAAAAATAGTCTCGATACTTTGAAAAACCTCTCGATTCTTTGAAAAATCTTATCGATTCGATGAAAAATCTTCTCTTCCTGATCATTTTAAAAATTCTCGATCCTTTGAAAAATATTCTCGATCGTTATAAGAATATTCTCGACCGTTTTAAAATATTCACGATTATTTCAAAATAGTCTCGATCCTTTGAAAAACCTCTCGATTCTTTGAAAAATATTCTCGATCATTTAACAAAATCTTGATCACTTTGAAAAACATTCTTGATCGTTAGGAAAATATTCTCGATCGTTCCAAATAATTTCTCGATCCTTTAAAAATATTCTCGACCCTTTGAGAAATAAGCTCAATCCTATGATAAAATTCCTCGAATCTTTCTAAAAAATTTCCTCGATCTCGCTTGAAATATTCTCGATTTATTTTTATTTAAAAAAAATGCTCGATTCCAAAATATTGAACCCGATTTCAAACCCAAACCAAAACCACAACCAGTGTCAACCCTAATCTACAATTTCAATCAACAGAACAAGTCTAAAATGCAATGATAAGTTATGAACAACAAATTGATAAATAAAACAAACTGAATTTACATTTGTCAATAGTTGCGAAATGTATTGTATTCCCGTTCCGATCAATAAGCTGTCGATTTCCTCGCCTTCAATTTCGTTGTCGTCGGTTTCTTTCTCACTGTTGCTTTTCTCATACTCATAAAACGGACAACTTTCTCTCTTTTTCAATTTTGTTGGGGTATTCTCGTCTTTTTACGTTAAATGATGAATTTTAAACTTATATTACTAAACTTGTGATATTTACACAACATCCCTCTAAAACAGTGCTATTTATTTTTCCAGCACCAATATAATATGGTATGTCAACGGGTCATTAATGTTATCGGATAACTGTAATTATATTTTCAAAAGAAATTGGTAATATTGAAAGCAAGTTACTAGGTTTGGTGTTTTTTTATTTTTGTTGAATCATCTTAGGTTTGGTGTTAGTGTAATTATTTCCGATAATTGGGTGCTTTCGAAGCTATTTTGTCCATTGGCTATACCCAGAAGGCAATACCATATATGTCTTGATTTGTTAGGTAAACCATTTGAAAATTAAAAGATATATTAGATACAAAATTGCTTTATCAATAATCGATACAGCTTCATCATTACATCATGAGAATGAGACAACTGGCCTTCCCAAATAATGTTATAACATGTAGCAAGTTTTTTAATTTTATAATGAATAAAATGAATTATATGAGAAATCTTCATTTAGGGTTTTTATTTGTTTGACCTTTCATCAATAGTCATGCATGAATGCCTCAGAAAGAGGAAATTGCATATGCATTTCAGATAATATATATACAGAAATTTTCAAGACAGTATGTACTAATATAAATTCGTCAGTGCGTTGGATGTGAATCATTAGATTTACATATTTTGACTCAAAGCGTATGCACTTATCAAAACTTCTCCATAATCAATGGTCCACATACAACACACTCATATAACTTATATTAGTACGCGTTGATATGAAAATCAATATATATATATATATAAAGGATCAAGATCCTCTCCTTCATTTTTGTTTTTTCTTAATATATTTTAAGTGTAATTAAAACACCAAATTGTATGAGAGATAAAAAAATGTTTAAATCTTAACTGTGAATTTTTTATTTTATTTAAATATCAATATATTATCAAAAGTCGAGAAAAAACAAAATAAGGAAAGGATATGATCCATATATAAATCTTTAATCCATTGAAACATGCATGATATATTATTATATTTGAACCATGAAACATGCATATGATATAATTATAGTAAATTTTCATACGATTCATGTTTCATCATTAATATATAAGTATATCACATATTTCGAAGCTACTATAAATGTTTGATAATGAAGTTGAAAATTAAAATAAAGAAATGGTAAATGAAGACCAGATGTGGTTGGCTTAGTGATACCATGGTTACCACGTACACGTACTATAGATCGTAGGTTAAAGGCTCTCCTCCTCGAACTCTGAATTAGTATAGTATTTTGAGGAAAAAAAAGGGTAAATGAGAAATGAAAGACAAGTGCACTTAAAATATTTTGTAAAAACATAAAAATAAAATAAAAAAAGTCTTAAAATTAATGATATTTTCTCTCTTTTGAAGCTTTTCCTTCTTATACCGTTAACTTTGTTTCTAGGAAGGCCAATGTGGCCCATTCTCTTACCAAGCTTGGTTTGTCCCTTGAGGGTGCGTTTGGCACCCAGATAGGACGGGACGGGACAGCTGTTTTATATTGTATTTGGAATACCTGGAACAGAACTATGGACTGTACTATTATACGTTTGGTATAACTGGGATAAGACAGAACAAGTGATTCAAATTACCAGAATATCCTCAGTATTTATTTGATTTTATTAAATAAATATTTTTATATATCATATTTAACATTAATAATAATATTGTAATTGAAAATTATTTTTATGTAGAGTTGATTGGATTTCATAGAGAATTGTATGCAATTTATTTATTTGATGGACTTATAAAAATTAGAAAATAATGAAGAAATAAAAATAAATATTTTTTTTTGGAGTTTTTCCCTAGATCTTTCCATTGTTTTTTTCATCTTCAACCTCCATTATCCAGAATCTGTTCTGAAATCAATAAATTCCACAAATCAATTTCACAATACAAATTAATATGTTCTTAATCAATTAATATGTTCTTACAAACCACCAACAAATCAATTTCACCCAGTCAACACCAAAACACCAATAAATTGAAAACAAATATGAAAACAATTCGAACCAAACCCAGAAATCCAGCTTCAATCCGACCAAACCCAGAATTCAAACCAAACCCAGTCAACACCAAACCACCATCATCGTCGACCAAACCAGACCACCGTTCACAACCAAATCCAGTCATGTTCATCTAGAAAAAAATGCTCCAATTCAAACAAATCAAAAACCGGTTCAACCAAAAAATTAAAACCCAGATCGCCAAACCAAAAAATCAAAAAACGACAACAAATCAAAAAATTCTCCAAAAAGTAAAACCCAGATCACCAAAAAATTAAACCCATATCGCCAACACCCTTAAATCAAATTGAAACCCAGATCGTCAAAAATCGCCAAAAACTGAAACCACATCGTCAACACCCCTCAATCATCGTCAACACCAAATCCAGTTCCATCCACCATCATAACCACCACCAAATCAAACAAACTCAACCATCAACACCGAATCCAGCTTCAATAAAACCTAGAACAATCTCGGCCTTGGTTCGGCGGTGTACGAGCGCACCGATTCGACGGCCCTGTTTCAGTCAACACCTCAAATTACAACCCTGGTTCGACGGGAGAGAATGAGATCTCTGCTCCTCTCCGTCCGCCAAAGAAGAGAGAATGGAGAGAGAGAGAGAAGCATGAGAATGAACAGAGAGAGAGAGAGGCGTGAGAATGAGAGAGAATGAAGGGTTGAGTTTTATTTTATAATTGGTATTTTTGTAATTTTTGCAATATTTGAGGGCAAAAATGTCTTTTCCAGACTTGTCTCATGCATGGGACAAGTCTGGCCGAGGGTCTAAGGTGGGACAGGATTTTGTGGATTTTATCCCACCTTGTTCCGTCCCGTCCCATCCCATACTAATGACGTGCCAAACGTGGGATAAGAGAAAGTTGTCATGTCCCGTCCTGTCCCGTCCCACGTACCAAACGCACCCTGAGTGTGATAGGTTTCGGTTAGAAGAGGTCTCGCCTTGTGTGGATGCTATTGTCCTGGCTGATGCCTAAGGTACTTGTAATCCTTTTTTTTTTTTATGATACTGTCCCATTAAAAAAGAATTGAGGAAACGTTTCACAACTTGATAATCATATAACTAAAATGAGTAATGAAATACAATCTAAATAATTAATCCAAATAATATGGTGAATGAGTTGTCATTACCGGACAATATGAGATGCTGATGAAATAACTACCGGTTATATTATTTAATTTAAAATTTGAACAAAAATTTAAGATTATCTGATATATATAAAATAAAATACATGTTATTAATATCCCATCCACTTTGTTGATGTTTTTGTTTTCTTTTGTGACCGCCTGTCTGCCACTTTTTTTTTTGGGTACGGTGTTTTTGTGGCTGGTTTGGTATTTGCTGCACTTTGTTTTCTTTTTTTATTATTTATATAGTTTTGGATATTGATTAAGAGTTTATCGGTTTACGATCGTTTGTAATGTTTTTTCGTTAGATTAGTTCAATTAAAAAAAAAAGTTATTAATATCCCATCCAATGGGGATAGGATACCAATAAAAATATGGTGCCACCAAATGCTTTTATAAGATCTGTTTTGGTAGTCGATTACTATCCCATAACCGGGAACAATATTATTCATTACCCTCTATTGACTAATCTAAACTTGATACTTTCGTCTATATTAATAAACTCAAAATACGATTCCAATTCTTCTAAAATATTGATTCCATGCATAAAGGGTTTATTATGTAATCATCTGCAACTATATATTGAAGTATATATATATATATAAAAAAAAAACATAATTTGGCGGCCATGCATATAAGACTTGAATTGGGATATTGATAGAATGAATAGACACCCTTTACTATGGATGAACCACATTGGGCGATGGATTTTAGGATTCAAAAAATAAATAGCACTTTTTGGAAGTGATATTTTAATATTGTTACTGTTTTAATACCCTATGTTTAAAATACACATATTGTGGTAAAAAGATAAAAATACCCCTAATAGTTGTTCCATCAGAATCTTTCATTCATTTTTTTACAGTGAAAGTTATAAAATAGAGAGAGAAAGTTTTGTTGAAACTTAGGTGCTACGCAGACGCATTCGGGGGTAGAACTCGCGGAGGGCAGGGGGCAGTGCCCCTGGAACTTTTTTTTTATGGTCAGTAATTAAAAAAAAATATTCTCGATCCTTTGATAAATATGTTCGATTTTTAAAAAAAAAAAATCTTCGATTCTTTCTAATATATGCTAGAATTCGTTACAAATATACTCGATTTAACTAAACTTAATTTTCTAAAAAAATTATGAATCCTTTAAAAAAAAATCTCGATCCTTTGAAAAATATTCTCGATGCTATGAAAAATATTCTCGATCCTTTGAAAAAAATCTTGATCTTTTGAAAAATCTTCTTAATCATTTGACAAAAATTCTTGATCCTTTAAAAAATATTCTCGATCCTTTGAAAAATCTTCTCGATCATTTGACAAAAATTCTCGATCCTTTAAAAAATATTCTTGATCATTTGAAAAAAAAATATCGATAATTTGAAAAATATTCTCGATCCTTTGAAAAAAAAGCTCGATCCTTTGAAAAAAAGCTCGATCCTTTGAAAAAAATCTCGATCCTTTGAAAAAAAATCATGATCATTTGAAAAAAATTATCGATCCTTTGAAAATTTCTTGATTCTTTGACAAATGTTCGATTCTTTCAAAAATAAATTCGATCATATTAAAAAAAAAGGCTCGCTTTGGCAACAAATATGTTCGATTTAACTAAACCTTATTTTCAAAAATAAAATGCTCGATCCTTTGAAAAATAAAATGTTCATACATGTTCATACATGTTCATACAAAGACTGGACAACAAATCATAACGAATGGATACATTGTTAAACCACACAGAAATATATAAAAATATATAAACGAAGATCACAAATATAAGTTATCTTCTTATACATAATCTGGAGAGAGACAAGTATTTTGGAGAGATAGAGGAGTTATCGTTTTCAAAGTGTAGTTGGAAACACGATGAGATTAAAAAATAGATTATTTAAGGGCAATTTAGGTAGTTCACCATAATAGGTGCATTTTAAACTTAAATTATTAAAACGGTGACATCACTACAACACACATAAAAAAAAAGTGACATATCTCACCATTTCTACATGGATTTTATCCTCGATCTCGTGTAGATGAGCTCCATGAACATGATTTCTGTTGTTCAATTGTTATTTTTTTGGACTGTCTGCAGAATAAAACGTTAAACTTTCACGCCCCTTCTGTTGATGCATGCGTGTCAGCATGCTAACACGTATGCATTTGATACTGCACCAGCATAGTAGCATGTATGCATGTTCATTACGTTGATCATCGATCTGTGTGCATGTTTGTCCTCAAGTATGTACTGGTTAGTTTGTATGGCATATAAATAGCCACATCCTGAAAGAACAGAGACTTTACAACTATCCCTTTCTAATTTCTCAATAGTCAATACTCAATACCATGGAGGGATATGATGTTCCTCCTTTGATTTTTAAACTTCTACCCGATTATTATTATATCCAAAATGCATTGTATTATGTGTCTGACTTTAGGATTAAGATTTGATTCGTTAATAATTACATAATAATTATATATAATTTTAATGAGTTTGTAAAAATAAAAATAAAAACTTGTTAGATAAATTTAAATGTATTTAACCACTTCAAATTTTATTTTTTACAACACATATTTTTAAAAATATTTATTAGAACTTTTAATAAAATTATATATTTTTAAAATATATATAGTCGAGTTATGGGTCTATACTCTGTAGAAGATTATTGACGTCAATTATCATAAACGTGATTTGGAATACAACTCTCATTACATGTGGATATTTCTCTACATGCATCTAATAATTTAATAAACAAATGTAATACTTGGATTCCAAATTTATTTGGGTAATTGAATAATTAACGTGTCTTTTAGTATCAAACAAGAAGGTGCAAAATAAATAAACAAATTTTTTAATTTTTTTTTTGAATCTCTTAGAAATAAATGATTTAAAAGTAAATTTATTATATTTAAAATTTTACTTATCCAATTAATAATAATTTTAATTTATTTAAGATATCAGTTTTAAAGGAAATCAATATCTTTTGTAAACTAAATCCATATCGGTTTTCTTAGAAATTGATGTCTTTTCAAATTGTAATATTCCATGCCTCAGTTTTTTTATGAACCTTTATCTTGTATAAAATAAATCAACATCAGTTCCCTAAAAACCGATAATATTTAAAATATCAGTTTTGTTACGAACCAATGTCTAAAGTTTTTTTTTAAACCTATTACCTAAAAACCGATGTAAAACATCGATGTATTTTAACATTTTTGTAGTAGTGAAATAAATGATCACAAGATAAGGTGAGGTTATGGGTTCGATCGAGTCTGCCCCTTCCCTCAAATCCCGAATTATGATAATATTTGGGTTTTTTTTAAAAAAAAACTCTAAAAATAAATAAATAATGATTTTAAATTTAAATTTAAATTAAATATATACTTGATAATTCTGAAAAATAAAATAAAAGAAAGATTATAGGTGATAAGAATTTATAAATCTATAAAAATATAAGAAAATAATGTAGTGATGAATTAAAAACTCGAGATGATAATATATATCTCTCGTATCTCTCGTATTTAATAATTGTAAAAAAAACAAATGAAAACGAAATAGAAACTCTGGTACCAAACAGGTGGCCCAATTAGGTGTAAGATTAAAAAGTAAAACACCAAAGTAGCTGACATGTAGACATCCAAGTTGTCGGTAAACGCTCTCCAAAACCGGCATTTATGCGGGGAAATTAGCTTTAATGGAATATTGTACCAACACATGAAATGTAACCATATCATTGGCTCTCCTGACGCCACTCTTTTAAAAAAGAGCTCTTTACAATTCGGTCCCTATATAATCGGGAAACATCAATTCTTTATTTATCATTTGATTTTTCATCAAATTGATCATTTTATAACTAGAAATAGCTCATTAATTTTAGTCTTATCGTTAGTCAAAACTAACCATGATAGAAGTATTTTGATCATACCACATATTCATTATTATAAAATGTATATATATTTTTAAAAAGAAAACTAATGGACCAAAGATCCATCACTGGACTTCCATCAATATGTATACGATCTCTATCTTCATGTAGAAGAAGGTCGGTGTATGTGTCGAAGATAGAGGCCGTACAACCTCTATCTATCACACGATCTCTATTTTTGTGAAATTGAGGTCGTACAAAGTGAAATGGTAAAATAGACTTTCTACTAATTTCATGACGGATTGAAATGAACTATTTTTAATTATATAAGGACTTAGTTCGATGGAAATACAAATAACAAATCAAAAACGACGTTTGTCAATTACATAGGACCCAATTGAAAAAACCCCTAAAAAAAAAGGAAGTGAGAAAATGTTTATAATTTTGTACCCGTCTCCTCTTCACGCTTGACAACATGGACGCACGGGCGGCACGGCACGGAAATTTCAACTCCTACAAAATCTCTCTCTCTCCATTCTTTTTCAAATCGTTTGTATGTATGTGTTCTTTCTAACTCCCTTCTCTTTCAACCTGCTACGTTTTCGATAGCCTTTTCTTTTTCTTACATTTGTTTTTCATTTTTATCGTGCTTTCTACACATATTTCTGGTACGCTTTTCCTTTTTCTGGGCTATTTAAATTGCAAGCTTTTTATATCTTCTTCTTCCGTGTTTTTTTTTGGTTGGGTTTGTTTTTATTGGGCACAGGAATTTAAATGCTCTGTCTGTTTGTGTTTCGATTTCCGCATTTAAAGGTCGCTAGTAGTTGAATAAAAAGCTTTTCCTTTTTAATTTTTTTATGCTATTCTTTTGCTCTCACTCTTTTGGGGAATTTTTCAATTCATTTCAAGATCACAAGGTATTATTATTATTATTACTTTTTGTATTTTGAGATGTGATTTTTTCGATCGGTGTCTCGATTTGGGTTTTTTTTTTCTTTCAAAATTACTGAATTGTTTTGTTATAATTTGGATTGTACATTCTATTTCTGAAGAATTTTGATATATAAATATTATAATTTTTTTTAGCGGACTTACTCTGACATAATTATACTGGGATTAGATGTTTAGCATATTCTTTTGTAATGAGATTCTTCTTGCTGGGTTATTCTGGATCTTTTTAAATTTTTTAGTCTTGTATTTTGAGAGCTTTTTGCAAAGTTGCAATAATTTTGATACCTTTTAAATTATTGATTATTAATCTTATTTTTCCAATCTTGCAGCTCATTCAGAGAGGGGAGTGGAAATAAGTTGACGTTGAGAAGTTTTTCCAGATGATAAATCCTGGCAGGCCCAGAAATCAGTCAAGGCCTACGAGATCTATGCCGTTTTCAGGTACAATTTTTTAAATTCGGTTTCTCTATTTTACTGTTGTGGGGATTTTTCTAAGTCTTTTTAATCTGGTGTACAGGTTTGGAGTATGCAGACCCTAAAAAGAAAGGCAATCTTGTAGGGAAAATTCTTTTGGCTGCCGCGCTCACAGCCTTATGCATTATCATGCTCAAACAATCCCCATCTTTCAATACAACAAATGTGGTATTTATATATGTTTTTTGCATTCAGAATTTTATTTATTTATGCAATTAATTTTATGGTTATGGCTTTTTTTTCGGTTCCAATGGGTGTTTTCATTCGTTTTGCCTCCTAGTTCTCCAAACACGAAGAAGGGGTTACACATGTCCTGGTAACAGGTGGTGCCGGCTATATTGGTTCACATGCTGCATTACGACTGCTTAAAGACAAGTACCGCGTAACAATAGTTGTACGTTTCTTAAGCTTATGTACTCATTCAATCACAGCCTTTTAATGTCACTTTGATATAGACACTGAGAATTTTCCATTTTTACAGGACAACCTTTCACGGGGAAATCTAGGTGCTGTTAAGGTCCTGCAAGAACTATTTCCAGAACCCGGGAGGCTTCAGTTCATTTATACCGACTTGGGGGATGCAAAAGCTGTATCCTCATCATACTTCTGATAAGATGCATCTTAGCTTTTGATTTTTCACATCATAGACATGAATGTTTGGAACTTTGTTTGCTTAACTGGTATTTCAGGTTAACAAAATATTTTCAGAAAATGCATTTGATGCTGTGATACATTTTGCAGCTGTTGCATATGTTGGGGAAAGTACCCTCGATCCTCTTAAGTAAGTATTGTTTGTGATACATTGCAGACCTGTTTAATTACTCAACTCTATATTGCAAAAGTATATTATTTCTTTTGCTTGTGAAATTTTGTTTTTGTAAATTGTATGTGGCAAGGTAGTAATTTGTTCCCTAGAGCTTGTTTTGTTTAATGCTTATCGTACCACTTCATATAGGATAGGAATATGTAGCTTTTTCCTCCATTTAAGGGGCTACCGTATTTTCTACACTCAGCTGCAACTTTTGAATATATTTAAATTTTTCTGAATGACGTACTCATCTACAGCGTTCTGCAGCAGTGTTGAAAAAAGTTTTAAGCTAAGTGAACAATAACACTTATTAAAGCTTATTGTGCAATTCTTTTCAGATTCTTACCCCCCCCCCCCCCCCCCAAATTTCTGAGTAAAGAAGACTTATATCTGAGTAGACAACAATTTATGAAAATATGAGTAGCTGTGTGAACTGGAAACTGGTATTAAAAAGTGGTGTTTTTTTTTCCTTGGACATGGGTAGAGATAGATTTTTTCTTGCCGTCTTTAAGTCTTTAATGGTAGGTATTTCGGCACACAATTAGTAGTCTGTCCTCTTGTTGGAAATATGAAGAACTATTTAGGTATCCATATCTTTTTTCAAGAGGTTAGTCAGAACAAATGTTAAGACTGTTATTAGCTAATACTGTTTTGTAGATTTAGAAATGATGCACATTGCATTTCTATTGAAATCATTGTTGCATGTGCATACTCTGGGATTTTTTTATTTTTTTTTTGGATAAATAGTCTGGGAAAAGTTTAGTTTAGAAAAATAGAAAATTATGTGAACTAATAAATTTAAAGATAATAAGCATGTAAGAAAACTGGATGTAAATTGTTAGTAGTTGATCTTGCTGGTGTTTTTCCACATTTAATTAGATTGCTTACTGTATGTGTTTCTTACTTGTTTGGGTTTATAAAATGGAAACTGGAAATTGTTTGTTTGATCATCTTTTGCTTGAAACTGGTTGGACATTGATTAGTTTTAGATGGAAGTAATTGTTTTTCATTGTTTGCATCAATTCCAAATCTGGTTGAGTCCTTGAAAATTAACAAATCGTTCAAAGCCAATTTAAATGTTCAATTATAGGTTTGGGTCCATTACCATAGGAATTATGAGATGAGAAAAACAAGTGTGTAATAGTCTTTTATAAAAGTCAAAGAAAAGAAAGATTAGGAATGGAATAATTGTTGCAAAAAATAAATAAAATATATTACTTTTTGAATAGCTACTATTTTCTTTTGCTCGGATCGTCTTTGCTAACATTGCCAGAAATAGGACAACAACAGGTTAGTTCAACCGAGAAACTCTCTGAATTGCCTCTATTGTACGACTCCAGATTCATGTGATCAGGTTTTGCCAGTTTTTTAAACTAAATTTTATTTTGGATTGTCTGGAGACCAGTTCTGTCAGTTCAGTTTTCTTATTTTTTTTTTTGCATTATCTCTATGTTGCTCTTGTTACATGGATTAAATGGAATTGGCCTGTTTCTTTTGTGTGCCAATTGAAGTATTTTGAAAAATGAACTGAAGAATAAATGCTTTCTCAGTTAGAAAACCCCCCAAGAATCCTCTTTTTTTCTATAAGCATAATTAACATTTCTTCAAAGCACCTCGTGGGGCCAGATCAAGGCAAATGGGTGTGTAGCAGACGTAATATAAAACGAAGCCATTTTTTGTTTTCTTTATTGATTTTTTTTCTGTTGAAATATTTGATATTTTCTGTTTAATAGGCATGAAGTTCTTTCATTTCGAAATCTGCAAAATATTCATTATTTGAATTTGTCAATGCCCTTATATGCTCTGTAGTCTTTCCAAATTAAAGTATCATATAGATATCACAATAGTGATGCATTTTTTATTGCTTGCAGGTATTATCATAACATTACTTCAAATACCTTGGTTGTATTAGAGTCAATGGCCGCTAAGGGTGTGAAAACTTTGATATATTCTAGTACGTGTGCCACATATGGGGAGCCTAAAAAGATGCCCATTACTGAAGAAACTCCACAGGTGAGAATTTAATTTCTTGGTTACTATTGATTGCAAGTATTTTGATTTTCATTATTACTTATTATATTAAGTATTTGAAATTTTATTTGGGGAAGTAATGTATAAGATTGATATGTTACATTTTGCTGTGACGAATGTGGTTATATTAATAGACAACTTTTATATTGTTGAATGAACTCAGGTGCCTATCAATCCATATGGAAAAGCTAAGAAAATGGCAGAAGATATCATCCTGGATTTCTCTAAAAATTCAGACATGGGAGTTATGATCCTAAGGTTGGGGGTGCTATGTATTATTCTTTCTGTTATTTTGAATATCCTCTCCTTGTTAGTATGTGAGTGCATGTTTTTAGTACGAGTAACTTTTAACTACTCTCTTAAACTTTTGCAACTATGCATATTCCCTCGTTTGTGAAAAATCTGATGCATACCTTTTGTTAATATTGTTAAACTGGCATGCTAGAAGAGTAGAAGTCTAACAGAAATTTAGAACTTCTGACAGCTGATACCTGCCGATCTTTGTTTAGAGAGGTTTGTCTTGTAAAATGGCAAGTTGCATGAGTAAAATTCCCAGGAGATCATTACCCTTCACCTGTATGATTCTAAGAGTGTACTAATTCATATCAGATGGAGAAGTATTTTGATAATTGTTTCAATATTATAAACTCTGATTTTGGCAGTTAAATTGGTCCCTGTCTATATATAGTCTGTTCTGGGCATCCCAGCACCATATTGATACATAAATTAGAATCACATACCATGATGGTTACAGACTTACAGATTCATAGTATATTGGTGAATGATTTTCAGATACTTCAATGTCATTGGGTCAGATCCAGAGGGCAGATTAGGTGAAGCTCCAAGACCTGAACTACGTGATCACGGCCGAATTTCAGGTGCTTGTTTTGATGCAGCTCGTGGTATTATTACTGGGCTTAAGGTATGCTCAAACTTTTCTCGTCATTGGATTCTATAGACTTGTACTAGGCACTGATGAGAATTCCATTTTTTTATTTATATATGTACTTTTAAATGTATGTCAACAAAAAGATTAAAGGATTCTATGATAATTTTGAGAAATTTTGGGAACCTTGGTAGGGTGATTAGAATATTGCAAAGAATAGCGGTGTAGGGATCCAATTAGGGCAACTATGCTGCTTCATATTGTGGTCTGCTGGCCGATTATTCATAATTATTTTTTTCGTAGTATTAGTAAAACGTTGTTTCTTATCTTGAGAGAGAAAAAGAGCTTATAAATTAGATGAAGTCCGACTAAGCTGATGTTGTCTCACTTGAAGGTTAAAGGAACGGACTACAGTACAGCAGATGGTACTTGTGTACGGGATTATATTGATGTCAACGATCTTGTTGATGCTCATGTAAAAGCTCTTGAAAGGGCAAAGCCTAGTAAAGTTGGAATCTATAATGTTGGTACTGGAAAAGGTAAACAATTTTTTGGTTGCCTCTGATGGCATTTTCCTTGATTTGTGTTGGAGGTTTTTGAATGTAAGTTGATTTTTATCTTTCTAAATTACCTTTTCTTGCCTCTATGGCCAGGGAGATCGGTTAAGGAATTTGTTGAGGCCTGTAAAAAAGCAACAGCGGCAAACATCAAAGTTGACTTTGAACCCCGCCGGCCAGGTGATTATGCTGAAGTGTATAGTGACCCAACCAAAATCAGACTTGAACTGAACTGGACGGCAAAACACACTGATCTCCAGGAAAGTTTAGAAATTGCATGGAGATGGCAGAAAGCTCACCGTGATGGGTATGGATCCGCATAGGGTTAGCAAAGATGTGCAGTCATGGTGTTATATAAAACTAACAGAGACACCATTCGACCCACTGGATTTAGGAAACAGTTTTTTTTTGTTATTTTTGGGCAAAATCTAAATTAGATTCTTTTCCATTTATATCTATATTGCTATTGTGTGGTTTTAGAGGGGCTTATTGATCATGGATCAAGTGTATTTGAACAAATAATAGCTTAATAATACTAAATGCCCACTGCAGGTATACAGTATCTATTCTAGTCATTTTGTTCTTTTCTATTTTAGGGTTTGGGTGAAATCGGTATTTAGATTGCGAATCAAACGGGTTCTAGATTTGGTATCAGTGATTTATTATACTCAGACTAATTGACTAGGAAGTGAACTTCAGAAATGAATATTTTACTTCCAACACAAATGAGCTTATTGTTTAATGAGAATACCACTTTTGGGCTATCTTATTCCATCTATCCAAAGGCCTTAAACTGGTGATTCAAGACACCTTGAATCTTGCATGTTTGTTGCTAGAACATTTCGAATTACTAGTGATTCTCGACGCTAAAGTGATCTCTGAGTCTGAGGAGGACGTGATAGTTGCTTCCTATTTTATTTCTTGGAAACTCAGTAAAAGGCAACAGTCCTCTCCCATCTTTTGAATTGACCTTCATCAACTTTTGCAATACTATGTATCTGTTTCACCGAGTAAGAGCATCACCAACGATCTTCTTGGAGACCTCCTTAAGTAACGTCGGATGTTGTTGTAAGGGGCTATTAAGACACTATGTGTTCTAACAGTACTCCTTTAAATAACTCTCATAATAATAATTATTATTATTTTGATTTTTTATTTTGTAATTATTATTATAAAACAAATTAATCATCGGATAATAAATGATATTGGGATTTAAAAGTTAAATTTAAATACGTGGAGTCCACTTAAAACACCCGTTAATTAAGGGAGTGAGTTCCACTAAAATACATTTAAGGTAGATTTGAAAGAATCTATTGGAGCCGAAAAATACAACTTCTCCCTTAATTAAGTTAAGAGGGTCTCTAAGGATATTGTTGGAGATGCTCGATGAGACAAACAAGAAAAAAAATAAAATAACAATTAACAAGGGTCAAAACCATAAATAGCCATAAAATTAAGAATGTCTAAAAATATCTTTTCTCAATAACTTTATTTTTTTGTAGTGCTATTGACACACCTCCTACCTGTCTATTTATGTCCCAATTTTTTAATTATATAGTATTATTTTTTTTATCAAAATTACTTGAAGAAAAGTACAATTTAAGGAAAAAAAATATTCAATAAAGTAAATCTATTAAAACCCCAAATTTCTTTTCCAGAAAAAAAAACCATGCTCTTGTAATTTGTTTCTTGATATTTATTTTTTCCTAACTCTTAAACCCTAAAATTGTCTAAGAACGATATCAAACATCTAGAAGAATTATCTGAGAACGACATAAAGATTCTGCAAGAATTGTTTGACAATGTTATCAAGTATTGTAAGAATTGTTTGAGAATGATATCAAGCATTTGGAAACAATTCCTTCTCTAGAAGTAAGTTTGAAGTTTTTTTTGATATTTTTTATAATGATATCAAGTTGTCGTTATGTTGAAGCAACCCTGTTATATTTTCTTTTCCACCATGAAATAAGAAGAAAAAAAAACTTTAAAAAAAAAGAAAAAAAAAAGAAAAAAAGAAATCATTCAATGGAGGTGAGAAAGAGATGTATACATAGATCATAGATAGAGATATTAGAGATGATGTATATTAAGCTTGAAAAATAAGTAAAAAATGGTAGTTTTGGAAATAAATAAAAAAATTAATAAAAACATTTAATTATATTTAATTAAATCAATTTTTTAAAAAGTATGGCCTAGATAGACCGGTGGGAGGTGAGCCAATAGCACCACTCTTTTTTTTATTATTATTCTAGAGAAATTATTTTTGGACACAAATGCCATTATGTAAATATAACATGTGATGAAAGAAAAAGTTTTTTTTTTAAAAAAAATTATCTTCTTCGGACCTTCGACCTCCACCAATGGAGGTCAATTCGTAGACTGATTGTTGCGAAATCATGTTATAAAAACTAAACTCGTAGGTACACGAATCGTGATATAAGTACATCGATAAGTAGAGATCTTTTCCACAAGGAAAAGTAATTTACCAACCGAAGCTAATTATAATTAAAGTTAAACTAAAAGTATCCAAGAGATTGTTTGAAAAGTTAAATTAAACTACTAATTAAATTTAAAAAAAACCAATTCAAAGAAAATTGGTTTGTGATCAATTGAGAGAAAACACTAAATCATCAATGATTGTTAATTATGAAGACTCAATAGATGGAATTAACTTTGTAACAAAATTCAATCGATTCAAGTGTACATTCTTTTTCTTAATTATGACTATTATCGTATGATCGCGAGATGAGTCATGTATTCTCAATTATTATTCACTCTTGATCTATGATGTGCACAATGATTGCAAACCCGTTAGCATTTATGACCATTTTGTCCTCTAACTAAATCTTTTTACTTTATATTTAGATATTGATATCTAGGATTTGTATTTATTGATATCTTGAAATCTATAGTGTAACCTAACATTAATTGATATTAACATTTGTGAAGGACTGATTTTGTGTGTGAATCAAAGTCAACAATATGGGAATTCAAACCCGGCAGTGAGGATGTAGATGGAATAGGCAAATTTATCCACGATTCATTATTGCAAATGGAGGTGCCTTGGATGCCATTGCAGTAAAAAGAAATGTGAATTCATCAAAAACAACATGTTTATAAGTGTAAACTCATCCAGACTTAGGATCTAAACAACGATAACCCTTGTAATGGTTATTGTATCCCAAGAACACACATGGAATTGATTTGGGGCTAAGTTTATTTTCCTTGTATGCGCATAAATAAGGGTAACAAGTACAACCAAAGGTGCAAAATACAACGTAATCTTGACAAGACTTGAAAGTATTTCGGAAGAAGGTTTTGAATTCAAAACCGGTGTAGGCAACCTATTTATGAGATAGTGGAAATGGTGAGATATATCATCTTTTTTTTTTATTATAATGGTGTCACTGTTTTAATAATTTAAGTTGAAAAGACACCTATTATGGTGAACTACCTAAATTGCCCTTAAATAATCTATTTTTTATTCTCATTATGCTTCCATCTACACTTTGAAAACGATAACTCATCTCTCTCTCTCACCCAAATAGTTGTCTGAAGATCGATCTACAACTCCTCTCTCTCGAAAAAAAAACCTGTCTCTCTCTAGATTCTGCACAAGAAGATAACATATATTTGTGATCTTCGTTTATATTTTTTCATATATTTTTATGTTGTTTAACGATGTATCCATTCGTTATGATTTGTTGTCTCAGTCTTTATATGAATATGTATGAACATTTAGTCTCCAGATTCTGTCCGAGACATTTTTAAAATACTCCGAGCTTTTATTATTAGTGTTCGGGCTTTTTTTATATTCCTTCGAGCTTTTTTTATTTGTTATTGAGCTTTTTCATTAAATTAATATCTGAGATTTTTTTAAAAGTGTCAGAGTATTTATTAAATATCTCTGAGCATTTTTGATATGGTCTAAAAACATTTCTAACCTGCAGCAAAAAAGCTTGAACCCAGTAAAAAAAGCTCGGGCACTTGATAAAAAATCTCAAACCCAGTAAAAAAAAGTTCGGGCACTTGACAAAAAATCTCGAACCCATTAAAAAAAAGCTTGAGCTTTTATGGTAAGGATTCGAGTTTTTTTACCAAGTATCCAAGCTTTTTTTTTAATGGGTTCGAGCATTTTTACCTAGTGTCCGAGCTTTTTTTTACTGGGTTCGAGTCTTTTTGTTAAGGCTCCGAGCTTTTTAGTAAAGGCTCCGAGACTTTTACTCCCCCTGAATGCGTCTACGTAGCGTCACTCCGTCGCCATTCGAGTGATTGTCTGGGTTTCAACGAGACTTTCTCTCTCTACTTCACAACTCTGTCACTGTAAAATGAATGAAAGAAATCTGATGTGGAACAATTATTGAGGGTATTTTTATCCGTTCACAGATGTCTTTTAAATATAAGTTATTAAAACAGTGACGATATTGAAATGCTACCTCCAAAAAGTGTCATTTATTTTTTGAACCCTATGAGATATGCAGTAGTTCTAAAGGCTTCCAACCGATACTGCTTCGGCATGGAGCTATGGAACAACAATGACAGTCCCAACTCAGTGATATGTCGATGCTTTCGTTCGGAAAATCCGTTCGGCTATTGAGTATGAGGGCATGAGATTCGAGAGATAATACCACTGTCATCCAAAATTGATTTAAATGGACCTTTTGTTAACTCAAGTGCTCCAAAACGACTAAAATCATCTATAAAACTAATGTAATAATTATAGCCTGAAACTGGTGCAGCACCTCAAATATCACATTGTATCAATAAAAGAGGATGAGTAGAACGTGTAGTAGATAAACCAAAGGGCAATTTCTTACTTTTCCCAAGTTGACAAGTGGTACAAACAAAAATTTAATTGAAAGTACCAGACAGTTCTAAGCTTTTGGGTGCAGATAAAGATGAAATAACTTGAAAATTAGGATGCTCCAAACGGTTGTGCCATACTTCAAGGGAAGTCTTGGAACTGAAAAATGTTATTTGCTCCTTCGAAAATGCATCAGTTGTATCCCTAAGTTTTGACTGAAAAATATGAAGGGGTTAGAGATTTTCTTTAACAAGTCCCTTGAGAAAAACTTTCCCCGTATCCCAATCCTTAACACAAGAGGCCCATAGCAAAAAATGAAAAAAAAAAAACAATTATTATCATTAGTAAATTTAGCTACTAATAATAAAATTGTCTTTATTTCTGGAACATTTAGCACATCTTCAAGTTTCAATTGAGATCCAAGGTTGTGAAAGTAAATATTACTAGTGTGCAAAATAGGAAACAACCTATTGCCAACCATAATAGAGTCAGAACCTGAGTATTTTTAGGGTTGTTGAATGAGAGGCATGTATATTGTTATATGGCTAGTTGCACCAGTTTCTGGATGCAATCAGAGTTATGTCATAGCAACAAAGGATTGCTACACTTGGATGGTATTGTAGTCTTTTTGAAAGCGAAACTGGTATTTACTTGCACTATGCCCTTATTAACAACAAATCTGACATTCTCTCAAGTATAGCTTGCCTTTGAAGTTTGGTCCACTACCACTGGATTGAGAAGGAGGTTGACTAAATTTAGTATTCCTCTGTTGTTTGACTTGATGAATTTTTTTTTGATGAGAATAAAACCCATGTCATGTAGGCTGCAAATATGGTGTTTACCAGGGCAGTATCAACTGTGGATAGAGCAGGTTGAACGCTGTTCATGGTTAAAAAATTAATATCTAAGCAGAGAATGTGGGAGTGTATTCTCGGTTTTCCATCATTACAACAAAATTGGTGTATTTTGTGCCTAGGCCAATGAGAGCGTGTGCAACAAGCTCTTTATCGGGAACCAGATGTTGAAATACAGCAAGAGAATTAACAATATGCTTTAGTTAGGGGTACAAATGTACAATGTATAATAAATGCAAAAAGTAGAATATTTGTATCATATAGCTAAACGATATAATTAACCCTAAAAGTTAAGATTCATGAAATTATTAACGTTATATTAGAAAATATCTGAGAATTTAATTTAAAAAAAAAAACGAGTAACTTGAAAATCTGGGACTATGACTATTTGATCTTCGAGGAGCCGGTGACATTTATCAATTAATCAAATCAATGGATAAGATTGATTTTGCATATATTTTTCTCTCTCATCTTAACAATGGCCTCCTCTCACTGTTTACTTTCCATTTCTCTCCCAAATCAAGAATGACAACAAATCCAAATCTAAATATGATTTTTCGATTCTGTAAAGAAGAAAGATGATCATCGTTGAGCAACATCAAGAGCCAAAGCTCACCATAAAAGAATGAGCTGAGTCATCATTATCATTCTGTTATGAGAGACAAAGAAGGTGTGGCGTCAAAAGAAGAAGGTGTGGAATATTTTCCCGCCTAAAAGTAGGAAAAGTTACCAGAAGATCAGAGATATAAAGTTGATCAGACGTCTCTAATTGTATCTCTGAAGAGTCTCATGATAAGGAAAAAGGGAATATATTCTGTTAATATAAATATGTAGTACTCTGATGATGGAGAGTATGTTTGGTGAGAAAGAAAATAAAATAGAAAATGGTCTCTGATTTTTCACACTATATTCAAAACTTTTCAGTTTCTTGCCTATCACTTTTCAAATTGTTGGATAGAATCATAGAAGCTTACAATCCATTTACATTTTTTTTCAATTTAATTCAAGAAAATCCAGTAAACCCAAAATCTTATGGTACCCAAAAAAAAAACCCAAAATTTTAGTTTGGATGTTGTTTATCAATTTCGATCTAAATTTTGAGTGTTGTTGTGTAAAAAATCTTTAACTAAAGAAATGGATATTTATTGTCAAATAATTACTCAGAGATGAATGATATATGACTACCACTCATGTGATTTTAGTGGCTGGTTTTCCAATTTTTTTTATTTTTTTTTAAATCCAGTCTCCGAAATGTGGGAGAAGCAATGAACAGAGGTTGATCCTTTCATAGGGGGGGTGTTGGACTGAAACGATAGTGTTTTGATACAGGCTAAGACAAAAAAAATGAAACAAAAAAAATGAAATAGATCTTGATCATAGATTTAGTTAATCTGTGACATGGAAATAGATCTTGACTATAGATTTAATTAAAGTGTGACATGGACGCTGATTCTCAAAGATCAACATAGTTCAATTGAGAGAAAACTCATTACAAGATCTTTGGCTGACATGCCATGACATTTGTGAAATTACAATTCCACCCAAATATTTATATACTTACAAAACATCCCTAACACCTCTCTTCCCCACTAACCGTTGTCGTTGCCAACAACTGTGAAAATGACGGTGGAGGCTCATAGGAGGAGGTACGATTCGTCATTCCTTTCCATGTAAAAGAGGCATCTCTACCTCCTTCCTTTAAGAGGCGGTCCTCTTGAAAGGACGAGGTCGCCACACCTCTATATTGGGAGGAATCGGACCTCCTCCGTTTCATTGGAATCTCAACACACCTCCGTCTGTTCGTAGAGAAGGGTAATGGTGTCATGGTGGCAGCAACGAAGGTTGAAGATAAAGATGTAGCTACGGTAGATTTATAATTTTATAAATTTTATAGTTATTATTTGGATATAATTATAGAAACACGTGTTTTCTTTGGATTTTAATCATTTGTGTAAAACAGTGATCTTACCCCTAGATCAACCGAGACCGTTAATTAACACTTTTTAAAAGAGGTTTATGCAATTAAAAGAAAAGTTGAATATGGTTATAATTTTACTAAAACTTAGGGTAGTTTGTGCAACTAATCCTTTTGTAATTTATATTAATAACAATAAACCTTTGGGAAATGCTACAATGCTACATAATATCATGTGTCCGTTTTGATGGTTTAATTAACAAATATGCATCTTTAACCCTTTTGTTTAGGGATGGGCATGGGCCCATTGGGGCGGGGGAGGGTCCCCCCACCCCCACCCCCACCCCCATTCCTAAAAACTTCCTCCACCCCTGCCCTCAAACCTCATTTGGAGGAAGTGAGGGTGGGGGTGTTTGGGAAAGGGGGAGGCTCCCACCTCCAAACCCCATTTGGAAACAAAATTTGCCCCCAAATAAGGGTGGGGCTTCATGGGGGAAATGCCCATCCCCACTTTTGTTCCTTATTATTTACCATGCTACCATTCAAATGGACACATGCAGTGTCAAATTGAAAGGCAGCGACTAATACAGTGAGTCAGTGATCTAGACCTTTTTAGTTATTTTTTAAAACGTAGGATCTAAAATATATACCATTTACAACCCAAATAATTATCTCATAATTCAATACAAATAATATAACATATGAGTTATCATTAACACAAATCATAGAATAATATGGTTAATAAATAAAACGTTTGACACATTGTTTAAATTGGTTTTTTTAACTGAAGTTTTTTGATTATCAAGCATTACTATTTAATAAAAAAAGAGGATCTAATATGGTACCGCCCAAAAAAATTTAGTAATTGTTTACTGCTATGTTAACGGCCCTAAGAATGGGGGTGTGGGGAGAGGTTCCCTCACCCGACCCATCCCCAAAACCTCGCCCCCCGCCCCCCACAACACACAAATAGACACGGGATGGGGCCTATGCGTGGTTTGGTGCAACTCTACTCTGAAACTCAAGTTATATGATATGCGATCCTACAGAGCCAATAATACGTTTCCAATTCACATAAAACCAACCAACACAATCCGAATATTTGTCTACTAAATAACATTTTGTGCTATATTATAACATCTTCAAAATCTTCCAACTGATCAAATCCAATCCGGTATCAAGCTCAAGAAAGTTTTCGGCCGAACAAGAGCAACATCTCAATCTTTTGCTACACCTGCTACAACTTTCCAAACCCTGCTACATTCAAGAAAGTGCGAGTTAATAGTTAAATCTGAGGCAAATTTGTTGATTATAAGTACCATATCAAAATTCTGAATAACAATTCTGTGGAGTTATTCTCAATTTTCTATTAGAATTCAATTTCCCATCTGCATTTTAGGTTCCTTGCCATTGATTGGATAATTAGGAAACATGCCAACATCTTAAGGCATTACTAATAAATAAATGAAAACTACAGGAGGTTTAACTACAATACATGCACATCCGATAAAATATGAAGCTAAACGAAGAATGGTCAAGATATGGTGGATTGTACATGGAAAGTTAAGCTATGGTGATCCTTGTCTGATCCTCTGGATGGACATGGTCAAAAGAGATGGTTTCTATCCTCATCATACTACATAATAATAACTAACCAAACTTTTCAATTACATCACCCATTTATATTCCGCTCGATGGTCAAAAGTTTAAAATGTTTTAAGTACATAAATAAGTACGGGACGGTTCCACATAAAACAAGATCACTCGACTTAATATTTCATGCTTCAGATTCTAGTTAGCCACAGGTACAAGGTAATGACCACAATTTGTCTTCCGGAAGTCTATCCCACACAGTTTCTTGTCCAAGAAAAAAGATCCATTGACTGGAGGTATGCTAACTTAGGGTATGATTCTGCAGACAGGACAGAAAATGTAACCGCACCCTGCTTTCTGGATAAAACACACTTGGCTTATCTAAGAGTAATATCACCACCATACGCCAGTTCTGGCATCAGAAGTAAACAGTTTTTTTTTTTCTTGGCTTTAGTGAATGCCATTGCAACAAAGAAGAAAGGGATATCAGATAACTAAAGGGAATCTGAAATATATATATATGACAAACAATGATTGCTAAAAATACAAATGAAAAGAAAAACAGCTCTAGTCTCTGTTCCAGTACTGTGAACAGTGGATTTGGTTGTTCTAATTGTGGACCATTTATTTATTATTCATACCTGCACAATGAAAGTGGGCTAAGGTCTACACTCTACACTAGTGAAGTAAAACATTTAGAAGGCTCCAAGAAGTTCTAAGACAAAAATACTGATCTGCGGTAGAAAATTAGAATAGCATGATAATCTCTTTAAACATCCTCATAGAACAAGATGGAAAGATAACATTGATTTCTCAACCTATTTTGGACCACATGCAAAGAGCCAATAATAACACAAGTAGACATAACAAAAAACTTCTGTAAAACTAATCTTCATTGATAGTTACAGCATGTAACAAATCGAAAGGAAACTATGTTGGTAAGATATTCTAGTTTTCCTAATGAAATATGGTCTTATGCTAATTTCATTCCAACACACAAAACTAAACAAATTAACCAACTACCGAATATATATATATATATATATATATATATATATATATATATATCACTAATGCTAGACAACCCACAAATTTAGCTCAAATTTCAACCCAAATGCAAGTGGTTTTTTCATTAATCACATCATCTCATGTGTGCGGTGATGACAACTCACTTACCGCATCAATTGGGTTGAAATTTGGGTTAAATATTTGAGTTGTACGGCATTACTCATATAAATATATAGGTGCAGGATCGGGGCACCCTAAAAATTACACAAATATTTGACCATTGGATTTTGATAGTTTGAACAGCTGAGATCTATCGCTACTTTTAAAAAGAATGAACGTCACACATTTACACATGATAACTTCTTTTTTTTTATTCTCAATGTTTCCACTCTCTGCTCTTTCCTCCCTCCTTCATCAGGTTATTAAATTTATGATGAATGGATTATAAAATAACATTTTCAAAAAATTTATAGAAATGAAATTTTAAAGAGTTAGCTTTGAAGACTCATAATCACATTTAAACTTTAATTGTTGTAGCTATATATGAATTTCTACCTTGCAAAAAAATCCTAAGAATAGAAAGCGAAAAGATAAACAACATTAAATTGTTTATGATGGCTCTATATGAATATATAATGCATCCTTTCTGTTTATTGGAATTTTTTTTCTTTCTTTTTTATAAATTGAGAAGCATTACTTTTAGAAAGAACCCCAGATCAAGCAAAACTCTACAGTACATGCATTAATCCATTTACAGAACAACTTTGATCATGGCTGGAGAAATCATATATATCTACATTCAAACTTTTCTCCTTAACAATGAGAAGACGAAATTAAAGTTAAGATGAGAGAAGGGGGAGAAATGAGGTAAACAATTGTTATTCTGAGACGTATAATAGTTATTGTATTTATGGGTATGAGTGGATCTTAACCATTCAAAGCATCATAATCTAATGGTCATAATTTTTAGGGGCTGCCGATCCTGCCTCATAAGATAAAAATGTGGCATGTTATATGAAACCCAAAAGTAAGATTATACTGCCGAGTAAGGGCTATAGACGGTCATAAATTAAGCTCATAATAAACTTAAAAAATACTAGCAAATTTCCTTGCTCTTCAATTCTGGTTATCTTCTAGGCTCTAGTCTCTGTCCAAGGCAAGGCATTTTACCATAATAGCTTTAATCCTTACGGTAGAAGGCAACAAGGCTCTTAATGCCTATATACTGTATATTTACTAAACATAAGATAGTAGTAAATTGATAGATCACGGAGCTCCTACAGATATTTTGATATTTAATATGTCAAAACCTTAGTGGAGTCATAAAGCCACCAAACCAATACAAATTTTGCCAAACCTAAAGAAGACCGATGCACCTTTGCTGGAAATGTCAAATGTAAGCATTGTACAGCCAGCTCATCAGAAAACAAACCATGCAACCTCAAGAATGCTTTTGAAAATCCTTGGACTGGCACACAGAAAAGTGAGTGATAAAATTATACCAAAACACAGAACCTGTTTCTTCATCAACAGCTTAACAGTTTATTTATGTACCTGATCCTCCTACATACTGATCTCACAATTTGTTAAGGATTATTCTACAACAATAGTAGGCAGGCTACAATAAATGGGTGAAATGAGTGTCTCAATACCTTGAAAACTCTGTGAACAATCCCATGAACAATAACCAAGGCTATTAATGTTTTTGACTGGTATTAAAAACAGGTTCAACAAATTTGAGAAGAGAATTAAATCATATTGAATTAAAGTTAATTAACGCAATTACTTTATTAAAGGATGAAGAGTAAGAAAAAATTTAGTCATGCTAAGGCATTCTAGGAGTCTTATCTAAAAGAATTGTAATGGAATTCACAGTTAAAATGCCAAATACTAAACGTAAGTCAAATTCAAATTCAAATTCCAAAACAACGATAGCCTGCTTAGTAAATATACACAGAATGAGTACCAAGGAAGAAAAGATATGGATCATTAGGAAAGATTTAGCACCACTTACTTGAAGCCTAATATTTCAGCATATGCCAATACTAGATAGAACTCAAAATTGAAATCTTAAGAACTGATGCGATAGATACAATAAATGATTCAAACATATGCTATTCCCCTTAACTACCCCCTGACCCACCAACAAAGATTGAACAAATTGTGAGTGCTTCTAGTGATATTGTCCGTAGTTTCTTCATACATGTCCAGTAAAGCACCAAAGGTACGTTGTGCAGATTATGATTTCATGGTTAATACTCCAATTGGAATACTCACTACAATGCTAATTTCAGGGTGCATGTGTGTTTGTCAATTGAAAGCCACATTCAATCTAATATCAGGGCAGAATGACAGATTGTAGTAAAGACAATGTAACCTAGTTAAGACAAGATCAGGTTGGCAATGTGGTAAAGCCACTCACACCCACACCACGAGGTTGTGGGTTCAAGTCTCACCCACCTCCCCCATAAAACCTCGAATTATTGTAATATATCAACAACAACAACAAAAATGCAACCTAGTTAAATTCATTACTTCAAAAACAATACCGAGGCATGTAACCTGACAAGGAGGAGAAAGAGAAAATGAAAGTGAAGTCAATATAGTCAAAGATATATTCTATTAAGGTTAATTGCATTGCTTTTGGACATGCATGAGAGGAAGTTGGGTGACCTTGCATCTTCTGAATGTTGAAAATTGTGGGCATGGCCTATGAAATACTTAGGCTTACCCCTTGGACGGAAACCTAGCTCAGAGGACTTTTGGAGTCCAATTATTGAGAAGATAAAAATGAGACTTAATAGGTCAAGAAAAGCTTGCTTCATCCAAGCTGTTATATCCTACCTGCCCACATTTTCTTATACCTGTAATTAACATACCCTCTCTCTTTAAAAAAAAAATAACATACCCTCTAGTGTAGCAAATATTTGGAAAGACTTATGAGGGACTTTTTCCAGGAAAGTGCAGATGAAGGCAAGAAAGACCATCTTGTGAGATGTAAAGATGATTCCCAACCACTTCATAGGGGAGGTTTTGGGGGTTAAGTAATTTTTCTACAAGAAATATATCTTTTCTTGGAAAATGGTTATAAAGGTTCCCATTAGAAGTGCAACTTTCTATGCCCGAAGGAATAGAGTAGTCAAAAGCAAGTATGGGTTGCATGAAAATGGGGGATACCAAAATTGTTTCCAGAGATAGTAGTCGCTGTCCTTTTTACGTTTCTCCCTAATAATCTAATATTAAGCCAAATGTTCATGATGGTAACTTTTTAGAGTTTGGTAAGACAAATGGAGGAAATAAGAAACCTATTGCTTAAGAAGTTCAAATGACAATACAGATAGATGCACTTAAGACACGGAAAAAAACAAATCAACTAAACATCTAAATTTCTTAGAACTGACCCATAAATGGAGAGTGGTAACAATTATGCTGATATTAATGAACAGATCAGTATAACACAATGAATATATCAAGAACTACACAAATTGGACTCACAAGGTAAGTAGCCAAATCATTACACACAGATAGCAACACAAGCATATCTATCTACGTAACAATTAACAGGTACGTTTTCTAGTAAATTAACCATAAATGTGCAAAGATAATAAAATAAATCAGTAATCCAACATATTCGAACAAAGTAAAAGGAGGCATACCCCATCACTGTTGCTGCTGATTCTGTTGCTGTTGCTGATGATTTGGTGGGGGTGGCGGCATACCAGGACGAGGCTGTCCATAAACAGGAACAGAAGCACCGGGAGGAGGAGGCATCCCAGGGCGTGGAGGAGGTGGGTTGGGCATTCCGGGCCTTTGTGGGGGAGCAGGAGGTCCTCTCATCATTGGCCCGGGTGGCGGTGGGACCATGGGTCTCTGACCAAACTGCTGGGGTGGTAATTGGTACTGCTGGGGTGGTCTAACTCCAAACGAAGGAGGAGGTCCCTGAGGAGGAGGACCGCGTCCCATTGGTGGCGGACCCTGTCCTGGGTAAACGGAAGGAGGCATCTGACCCGGAGGGCGTATAACAGGTGGGCCACCACCAGTGGCTGGATAATTCATTTGTGGAGCAGAGAGCTGAGGTGGGCGTGAGATCTGTGGTTGCATCATACCAGGAGCGGGGCCACCGACACCGCGAACAGGTCCGGCAAGGCCAGGCTGTGCTTGAACAAGAGGAGCTGTAGGAACTCCACGGCCAGCGGCGCGGCCAATGCCAGGGCCTGTAACAGCCGAAGCGGAAACTGCCTTAGCACGAGACTCTTCCGGAGGAGGAGGACCTTCAACCGTCATCGAAATAACTTCTTCACCGCGGAGGAGTACGAGACCAAGAGTACGACGGTCCTCGCGCTCTTCATTCGTGTTGTTCTTTTTGCCCTTTGCAGGTGGGAGTTTACGAAACTCTTCGCAGTCTCCGAGGACGAGGTTCATGTGACGGTCGAAAGCCATGAATTTTCCAACCAACTGACGACCATCTTGAATCGTCACTCGCATTCGGTAGTTGATGAATTGAAGCATCTTTGAACTCTTTGACATCGACATTTTTGTATCCGCCAACTCTTCTTTCAACGATTTTAGGGTTTATGTATCTTCTCGAATGCGATTTCTGGTCTTGGGCGGAAAAAAAAGGTTTCTTTCGAGTAATAAAACAAACCACTAACGGGAGGCAGGAGACTTCAGGTTTCTAGGGTTTTGAATGAAAGGAAAATAGCAAACATGCCCTTCATGATTCGAAATTGCAAAATTGCTCCCTCCATTTGAGTCATCTCCGATGATTCTCTAAATATTTCTTCATTTTATATACTCAAAATGGAATATTTTATCCTCATAAATTTACTACTCTAACCGTTCTCCATTTAGCCGTCTCTAAATAATAAAATATTATTATTTTACTTTATAATTAATATTTCAAATTTTCTTTAATAAAATTATTATTTTTTATTTATTTAAGATAATAATTTACTCACTTTTATTAGTGATGACCACAATTCGAACAGGAACCGGGGGTAGGGAGCCGAACCATACCAATTGTTCCAGACCGGTTTCCTCCTTTTTATTTTATTTTATTTTATTTTATTTTATTTTTTAAATCGTTGGAGCCAATATTCCAATAAACTTAGACCCAGTTTGGCATTGCTGTGATGTCTAGAGAAGTGCTTTTGAAATTGTTGTGGGGAGAATTGCTTTTGGAATTGCTGTGGGAAGAATCAGCTGTGTGTTTGGTAAACTGATTTTCAAAAGTGCTGTGAGAACTAAACACAATTTCAATGTGTTTGGTAAATTGAAATAAAAAGTGTTGTGAGTGTGTAAAATTACTAAAAGGACATAGACATCTAAATGGTACTAATGTGCTATACTTTACATTTTTCTTGTTTATTTGTGTTTAGTGTTAAGTGTTATAAAATTATGGTACTTTATTGAATTAATTAGCCCCATTTTTTATTCTACTTTATTTAATTAATTAGCCTTGTTTATATATTTATTTATTTTACTTTATTTATTTATTTCATTTTTATTCTACTTTATTGAATTAATTATCCCTATTTTTTTATACAGTTATGAATATTTTTTTTGTACAGAAATATAAGTCCAATTTTTTTTGTTAAATTTCGTTAAAGGTAAGGACAAAGTTGGAAAGTTAGTATAATTTCATTTAATATCACTGTATCGCGTTTTCTAAAGCAGAAGCCAAAATCCAAAAGCATGTATTTGTAGCTTCTTAAAAACTCAGTTGGGAGAAGCTAAAAGTGACCGAAAGTACTTCCCCGTGATTTTACCAAACACCCTGTCTTAGGTCCATAATCACTTTTGACCCCAAAAGCAACTGGGAAAACAATACCAAACTGGGCCTTAGTTAACATATCTTTTTACTTTTCTAATTTTTTTTTTAATTTTTAATTTTTAATTTTTAATTTTAAAAAAAGAATCAAACCATAGAAACTGGAACCAAAATCGAAACCATTCTCGGTTCAGGTTCCCTAAGGAATTGGAACCGGAACTGGAACCGAACCGAACCGTTGACCCCATACTTTTAATTTTCAATGTACTTTTTTTGTTATATTTTTATGGTAATATTTTAATTTGATATTAATATTATTATTTTGTTTTAATGAATTATTTAAAGTTAATTATTATGATTTATGTTAATTACATATAAAAATTGATGATTTAAAAATATTTATTTTAAATTAAAATACATATTGGTTTATTGATTAATATTAATAAATAAAAGATGAAATAAATAAAAAATTATTAAAATATTAAAATATAATCAACACTATACTTGGTTAAAAGATCTCAATAAAACATTTTCAACGTATAATTTGTAAAGCAATTAGATTTATTAATAAAAGAGTTATAATAGATTATTTGATTTGGTTTGAAGATCCAGAATTGTTACTAGAATTTTCAATTGAAGGACTCTATTAATTTCTATCAAATATGTTGTAGCTAGACATGTTGGCAGTTCGATTCAAACCGGTGAACCGAACCGGAACCGAACATTTAAAAACCGAAAACCAAACCGTTTGGAAAGGTTTGGAACCGGAATCGGAATCAGAACTATAGCGGTTCCGATTTCGGTTCCAGATTTGTTGGAATCTTCCGGTTCGAACCGGACGGTTCCAATAAATCTTTTTTTTTGTTTCACTATTACAGCAAAAAAAAACAGACGGTTTCGGTTCAGGTTCCTCCAAAACCGGAACCGGAACCGGCGACAAGTCTAGTTGTAGCACCTCTGTGCAAAGTGTCCAATTCTCCCACAAATCTGACATGTAGGTCGGTTATTGTTATTCCAATTTCTTCTTTCTCCCCAACCTTTGTTTCCACCATCCCTACCTCCAGCATTGAAACCACCTCTGTTGTTTCTCCTTCCTCTGTCATTATTGTTGTTGGAATTTTAATTTAAAAAAAAGGTTGTGACTTGTTACAAAAGATACGACTTTTATTTATAAAGACAATTTTTTATTGTGTAAAATACACAACTTTTAATAATGAAAAGACATAACTTTTATTGTGTAAAGACATAACTCTTACCGTGTAAGGACACAATTGTTGTGAAGAGATACAACCATTTATGAAACCTCTATAAATACACAGGTACAGTTTGTTTTTAGAAAACAACAACAACATACAATTCTCTACTATTTTAAATTCTCTTTCTTTTCTTCCATTCTCATAGGCATCATCTAGATTATTATTAAGAGTGTTTTAAGTGGTTGATTCTTATCATACATAACTTGAAATCAACAATAAGATTATTAGGCTTTATTGAATCCTAACGGCAAAATTCTCAAACTCATTGTGTACTCACCGTTTTACGGGAAAGGGGAGAATTATTGTCTGAAAGAATCGAATTCCGAGCCTTGAAGTCTTATAATCTTTTTTATGTATTCTTACCGTGTTTGTTTGCAGTTATTATCTCTTTCAGACCCCTAATTTCCAACAATTTTCAGACAATAAGTCTATATGTAATTGAGGGATCGATTGTTGCACAATCTATTCAAGTGATGAATCAAGACCCGGTTCGTCTTGAAGGATTCGATGGAGAAAATTTCACTCGTTGGCAAGAAAATGTGAAATTCTTCTTAACATCATTTCATTTGGCTCACATTCTCGAAGATGATTTGGAACCAATACCAAAAGAAAAGGTTGATGATTCAAAAGAACTAAAGGAAAAGCGAAAGAAGCGTAAGGAGGAAGATTATTTATGTAGTGGACATATTCTCAATGCTCTGGGACACACAGTTTACAATGCATATCGAAATATTGGCACCGTAAAAGAACTGTGGATTGCTTTGGACAACAAGTATCGCATTGAAGAGGCAAGTAATAAAAAAAAATCATTGGTAATTTTATGGATTATAAAATGTCTGATAATAAGCCAATTATGACACAAGTCCATGAATTATTAATTTTAATAAGTGATCTCAAAGTTGCTGGAGTTAATCTTGATGAATCATTTTTTGTGGGGGTTATAATTTCTAAACTCCTATCATCTTGGAATGGTTACAAAAAGAAACTCAAACATGATGAAAAGAAGCATACTTTGGAATCAATTCAACGTCATCTTCGTATTGAGGAGGATTCTAGGATCCGTGAATCGAAGGATGTGCAAACTGATATTATGTCTAAGGCCAATGTTGTTGAAGATGAAAAATCTAATAATTATCTTGGACCTAAGAATAATAATCAGTTTAAGAACCATCACCAAAACAAGAAGAAGAATCAAAAGAAGCATAATGACTTGAGAATCTTTTAGTAGATATTCCTATTTGGAAAAAACCATCTCCCGCAGTCATGATAAATTGTGACAATAAAGCAACCATTTACAGGGTTGAGAATAAGACCTACAATGACAAATCGAGACATGTGAGTCTAAGACATCAATCTTTGAGACAATTACTCAAATTTGGAGTAATTTCGGTTGACTATGTTGAGTCAAACAAAAACTTGGTTGAGCCTTTAACAAAAGGAGTAGGTAATGAGATGATCTATAAGACATCTAAAAGAACGGGGCTAAGGTCTGTGAATGACGTCGATCACGTTTGATGGGAACCCAACTTATGTCTTGAAATAGATAGACAAAGTTCAATGTGGTACAAACAAATCAAATATGTGATCATGGTACATTAGAGAATTTTAATTACCCTATTTCTTAATCTAGTGGTGTTTTTCTACATGATTAGAGGTTGAATTAAGTCCTTAATAAATTGAAATGAGTAACTCACAGAATTAATCAGTAAATTTACCTTACGAGAAATGGATGTCAGACCGCTTCCTAGGAAAACAAGACCGTTTCTGAGAGCGTTGACGAAATCAGGATTTTATGCACATGGCCATTAACGTGCAGAGCAATCAGAATACTCTACTCTTTAAAGTCAGTATGTGCGATGATTCCGGCAGATCTCTAAGGGTTCTAGGTTCAAGATACGTTCACCTTAGCGCCTTGATCATGTTTTGAATTATTTGTACTAAGTGTAAGTTCAAGTCCAACAGACACTTATCATTTATGTACTTGACTTGTAGATGATGCAAAATATCTTCTTCTTGTAATTAATAAAATTATTATATTTCATATTTTGAAAATTGGTGGGGATTGTTGGAATTTTCATTAAAACAAAAGGTTGTGACTTATTACAAAATACACGACTTTTATTTGTAAAGACGCAATTTTTTATTGTGTCAAAGACACAAATTTTAATAATGAAAAGACATGACATAACTCTTATCGTGTAAGGACACAATTGTTGTGAAGAGACACAACCATTTATGAAACCTCTACAAATACACAGGTATAGTTTATCTTTAGAAAACAACAACAACACACAATTCTCTACTATTTTAAATTCTCCTTCTCTTCTTCCATTCTCTTAGGCATCATCTAGATTATTATTAAATGTGTTCTAAGTGGTTGATTCTTGTCGTAAATAACTTGAAACCAACAATAAGATTATTAGGCTTCATTGAATCCTGACGGTAAAATTCTCAAACCCATTGTGTACTCGCCGTTTTACGAGAAATGGGAGAATTATTGTCTGAAAGGATCAAATTCCAAGCCTTGAAGTCTTATAATCATTTTTCTGCATTCTTACCGTATTTGTTTGTAGCTATTCTCTCTTTCAGACCCCTAATTTCCAACAATTGTTATTGTCGTATATAAATTTTATTAGACGTACACGTCATTGACAAAGATGATAGGATTGCTAGGTGGACATCTGAATAAGCATTCAGAAAGTGTCCTGCAAGACATCACCAAATATGAGAAGTCCGAGTAAACAAGTATTGAACAAAACCTACTCGGGGTCAACTGACGTCATATACTACTCGGGGTCAGTTAGCGACACTCGGGGTTAGCTGATGACGTGTTCTACTCGGGATCAGATGACGTCATTCGGGACCAGCTAATATCATGTTCTACTCGGGACAAACAGGAAGAAAACCGAATAAAGAAGCCCAGCACGTAACTCACACGCGAGTTAAGAGTCGTTAAAATACGCGAAGATATCCATATCAAATCAGAGTTCCAAGAAGAATAGAATACCAAACAGAAAGGGTTCCAAATCAGGCAACAATTTTATTTCTTCAAAAAAGACTACGCCTTTATAATGAAATAAATCCTAACTGGACTATATCACTAGAGTCCCATTCGATCTCTATACAAATCTCTGAAATAGGAAAGAAGACAGACTACTTCGAACAAGTAACCAATCATAATTAAATACAAAGATCTTTTGTTACTTGTACAAAGAGGATTAGGGTTCTATGAACATATAAATATACCCATAATCTCGTCACAAAAAATATATAGAAAACATATAGAAAAATATAGAGAGAAAAAGAGAGGTCGAGAGTTGTAAATCTTTTCAATAGTGGATTTTAACTCGGTTGATTATTCAGCCACACATGGAAGTTTCTCCGGTCATCGGAGTTTTACCATATAAAATTTATGTCCGATTACTTTCTCCTTCTCTTTCTCTTTGAAATCACAGCTAAAATCTAATCTTGTTGATTTTTTCTTATACATCCAGAAATCGACGTCAACAATTGGCGCTAGAAAGAGGGGCACCTTGAACCTCCGATTTAATTAAAAGTAATGGTAGAAAGCAGAAACGATCCTGGGGATGTCCAAAAATCTTCAGATAATGTTCATATTGGCAGTAGTTCACGAGATCTCGCCGCAACCACTGAGAACCAATCAACATCCCTGGTATGGATTCAACAAATCCTTCCGACCAGTGAAGACCTAACACGACGCTTCCGTGAGGCGCTGCAACAGCTGGTGGCAGACGCAATAAATGAAGAAGTTGATCTACTGGTTGTAGAAGAAGCGTAACCTCCTAACCTCTCACCTACAAGGCTTCGTTCGGTTATAGTGGGGCCATAACTAAATGCACCGGAAGCCGAAAGGAACTCTGTTCCAATTAATCTGGCTGGACGTAAAACACCCGAAGAGGAACAACCACTCCAGAGGCAGAACCATGATCAGATAGCCCGTGCAAGACACCGCAAGCATGAACCACATAGGGATCGGTCGTCATCAGAAGATAGTGATTGGCACCATCGCAAGCGCCATCACGGAACCATACGCCTGTAAGAATCAACCCGTGAGACTCAGCAGCAAAGCGAAGAGCCAGAGAGAGGAATGATTGCCACTCGGCGGTTTAACCATCATGGAGATCCGGTGGGAAATAGAGATGTAATTCAAAGCCTAACTCGAGAAGTCGAAAACAATAGGCGTCAAATGGACGCACTGGTCAGACGTTATGGGTACAACGACTTATCTGACGAAGATTCTGACAGTCCATTCACTAGGGACATCCTGCGGACTTCATTCCCAGAAATATTCAGAATGTCGCACGTGAAGCAGTTCAAGAAGGATACAAATTCTAAGGAACACGTCAGGCGGTATAAAAGTGTTATGGCTTAGTATGCCCACAGTGATCCCTTACTATGCCTCAACTTTCTACAAACTCTAGGAGACACGGGCTCAAGATGGTTCGAGAGATTTCCCCCAGCGAATATCAGAAGTTTCAGTGAACTAAGCAGAAGTTTCTGTGAACTAAGCAGAAGTTTCTCAAGACAATTTCTAGGCAACGTTCACAGGAAAAAATCAGTGGCTTACCTTTCTCAGATAAAACAAGGAAAAGATGAGTCATTGAAGAAATACCTGGGGAGATTCGGCCAAACGGTATCAGAAATCGACAGTGCAAACGACGAAGCGATAATTGCTGCATTCATCAACAATCTACAGAATGGACGACTATCTTTTAACCTAAGAAGAGCCGTCTAACCAGATATTCAGATATGATGGACATGGCGGGAGGATATGCACTAGTCGAAGAAGAAGAGTTAGCCACAGGAGGATGCTACAAGCATGGAGAAAAACCCTAAAAGGATGCCGAGTCCAAGGTACATAACCAAAAGGGAAACCAGAAAGGAAACAGTAAAGAAAAAAGCAAGGACTGGGGAAACGGGCGTAATGCCGAATAGACCACGGAGAAATTCCAAGGTAGATACGCCAACTACACCCTTTTTTGGAAAAAGTAGGAGGAAATCCTAGCCATACTGGAAGAGAAAAATCTGGTACAAGAGGCATGCCGACAGTCTCAGTTTGATCGGCGAGATACAATCAAATACTGCAGATTCCATAAGGAAACTGGGCATGAGACTTTCAAGTGTTACCAGCTCAGAGATTACATAGAAACCTTCATTCGGGAAGGACACCTTCATGATGGAATCTTGAAAAATGATGAGATGTCAGAAACAAAGAAAGAGTTCAGGGCAGATCACAGCTCCGGTAGAAATCAAAAGGCCAGCCCCGAGGCCAATAAAGTAATACAAACAATCTTTGAAGGACCGTCCACTAGGAGAAGTAACCGAGAGCGAACATAGAAAATCAGAGAAGCAGTGAAGGCAAGACAAAACTTTGACATGAACTCGGTCGAGCCAGACCCGAAGAGGGTAAAGGAAGGATGAAGGATATGACCCAATAATATTCACAGAAGCTAACTTACATGGGGTCGATGTTTGGCCAAATGACGCTCTGGTCATAAGTGCCTGGATTGGTCACCGGGAAGTCAGGAGAATCCTGATAGATAATTGAAGTTCGACAGACATTCTCAATGCAGCCATCTACGATCAACTCAGGTTGGACCAAAATGATTTACAGTCTTTCCATACCCCACTTAGAGGATTCGGAGGAATTGAGGTCAGGTCTCTCGGGACGGCAAAGTTACCCGTAAAAATTGGAGCGGCACCTTGTCAGAGAACAGTATTGCTCGATTTCGTGGTGGTAGACTTAGACAATTGGCAGTATAATGTGTTGTTGGGTCGGCCGTTCTTGAATAAAACCAAGGTTGTAACAACCATTTATGCATTGATGATCAAATTCCCGGCCGAACAGGGGGTCAATGTAGTTAAGGGGTCCCAAGAGATGGCCCGAAGAGCTAACCTGTCAGTATACAAAGACAAAAATGATGGTGAACAAGTATGCACTATAACACAGCCGAGTCAGAATAAAGAGTTGTTATCATTTGAATTTGACCCAAGGGAAGAGACGAAGGAATCCAAAAATGAACTGGTTGAAGAAATTATCTTGAAAAAAGATAAACCAGATAAGAAGATCAAGATCGGGTCCAATTTGGAAGGAAAAGTTAAACAAAGCCTCACTGATCTGCTCAAAGAATACAAGGATGTGTTCGCCTGGAGTCATGAAGACATGGTCAGGATAGATGCCCGAATAATATCTCATCATCTCGCAGTAGACCCGAATGCAAAACCAGTGATACAAAAGAGAAGGTCATTCAATCTCGAGAGAAGTCAAGCAATCAAACATGAAGTGAATAAGCTACTCAATGTAGGGTAGATTAGAGAGATCAACTACCCTCAATGGGTAGTTAATGTAGTCCTCGTCCAAAAGAAAAATGGACAATGGAGAATGTGCGTAGATTTCATATATTTGAACAAAGCATGCCCAAAAGACAGTTTTCCACGTCCAAGGATAGACCAACTGGTGGATGCTACATCAGGCAACGAATTGCTCTGTTTCATGGATGCCTACTCGGGATATAACCAAATTCGAATGAACAAGACTGACGAAGAAAAAATAGCGTTCACAACCGATCAGGGCTTGTACTGTTACACAGTGATGCCCGACGGATTAAAAAATACAGGGGCAATATATCAAAGGCTGGTCAACAGAATCTTCACACGACAAATATGAAGAAACATGGAAGTATACATTGATGACATGCTGACCAAGAGCATATCGGCAGACAAGCATACCGCAGACCTGCGAGAGACATTTGATGTTTTGAGGAGATACCGAATGAAGCTGAATTCGAACAAGTGTTTATTCAGAGTTCCTTTAGGAAGGTTCATGGGTTTCCAAGTTCACCCAAGGGGAATCGAAGTCAGTCCTGAAAAGATCCAAGCCCTACAAAAAATGACTTCACCAAGGGCACTAAAAGAAGTACAGCTCTTAACAGGATGTTTAGCTTCCTTAGGTATATTCATTTCAAATGCCACAGACAGATGTGCACCCTTTTTTAGAGTAATTAAAAAAGGAAAATGACTTGAATGGAATGAAGAGTGCGAGCAGGCATTCTTAAAAATCAAAGAGTACCTAGGGCAAACTCTCATCCTTTCGAAACCATAAATGAGAGAGATACTCCATTTATACTTATCAATTACAGAACTAGCAGCAAGCTCAGTCCTAGTCAGAACAGAAGATGGAGTATAGAAGCCAGTGTATTATACCAGCAAGACACTTTTACCAGCCGAGACCAGGTATTCACAGGCAGAAAAAATGGCCCTAGCATTGGTTTCAGCGGCAAGGAAGCTAAGGCCATACTTTTAGGCTCATACAATCCAGGTTTTCACTGACTGCCCATTGAAGCAAATTTTACATAAGCCAGAGATTTCAAGAAGACTAACCAAATGGGCAATCAAGCTAAGTGAATTCAATATCCACTACGTCCCCAGGACATCTCTCAATGGAGAAACAGTGGCAGATTTTATATCAGAGTTCACAGAACCAAACCTGGAAGCAAAAAAGATGTTAGGTAAAAATTTCCCATGAAAATTATATGTTGATGGCTCTTCAAACACTCACGGCAACGGGGCAAGGATCGTAGTATGCACTTCAGAAGGAGATGATGTTGAATGTGCCATGAGGTTTGACTTCAAAGCAACCAATAATCAAGTCGAGTACGATGCGCTACTAGCTAAACTCAGAGTCTGCATAGCTTCTGGGGCAGATGAAGTTGAGATATTTAACGATTCACAGGTAGTTGTCAACCAAGTCCTGGACAAATACCAAGTCCTGGACAAATACCAAGTCAGTGAAAAAGGCATGATAGCCTATCGTGACATTGTAAAACAGCTACTCCAGAAATTCAAAGAATATAGGATTGCCCAGATCCTCAAGGAGGAGAATGAAAAGGCAGATGTTTTATCCAAACTAGCATCAGTAACAACCACAATCAGGCTAAAAACTATTTCGGTTGCACATCTCCTCAAACAGAGCACAACTGAGCCAAAAAACTTTGAAATTTTAGAAATCCGTACACCGCCAGACGGTTGGATGACTCAGTTGAGAAGGTTCCTTGAAGAATGCGTGCTCCCGAAAGATCCCTTACAAGCAAAACGTATCAGGTATCGATCAGCAAGGTACACGTTGGTTGGAGGAGAACTATACATAAGGGGGTTTTCCCGAACACTTCAAAGTTGTGTGTCAGAGGAATATGCATGTCAGATATTACAGGAAATCCACAGGGGAGTTTGTGGAAACCATACTAGGGGTAAAAGTTTAGCATATAAGGTACTCATGCAAGGTTATTATTGGCATACTTTATTCTCAGATGCACAACGATGTTCGGAGAGTTGCAATACTTGCCAAAGGATTGCTAATGATATCCGAAAACCCCCTGAACAACTTAGAAACCTCACATCCCCATGGCCATTTGTCATGTGGGGTTTGGATTTAATTGGCCCAATGCCAACTGGGACAGGGGGTGGAGCGAAGTATGTCATAGTAGTCGTTGACTATTTCACGAAGTGGGCAGAAGCTGAAGCATTAGTGCATATCACAGAAGCAAATACAATAATTTTCGTGAGAAAGAATATACTCTACAGGTTTGGAGTCCCAAACACTATCATCACTGATAACGGCACCCAGTTCGATAACCTGAAATTCAGATAGTTGTGCAAGGAGTACCAAATTGCCAATTAATATGCCACACCTGCCCATCCTCAAACAAACGGACAGGCTGAAGCAGTAAACAAAATCATCAAGCATACACTCAAAGCAATGCTGGATGCCAAGAAAAGAAGTTGAGTTGAAAATCTTCCCGAAGTATTATGGGCATATCGGACGACAGCAAGAACTTCAACAGGAGAGACTTCTTTCACTTTAGTGTTTGGAACAGAAGCTGTTATCCCCATAGAAACGTCATATGCATCACCCCGGGTCAGGCTATATAATGAAGATCAGAATGTTGATATGTTGTTACAAAGTCTAGATGAGCTAGAAGAGAAAAGGGAGAAGTCCCAAATACGAAATATGGCATACCAACAAAGAGTAGCTCGCCATTACAACTCTCATGTTCGGGTCAAGAAATTCCAACTAGGAGACCTGGTACTCAGGAAGGTGTCATTGAATACAAAAAATTAAGTTGCAGGTTCCCTGGCTGATAAGTGGGAAGACCCGTATAAAATTAAAGGAATAGCTGGTCATGGAGCATATTGGATTGCACGACCCAATGGAGGGGTCTTACCCCGACCATACAATGCCCAATATCTGAAAATTTTCTATCCTTAAATTATTTTTTGTTTCCTTTAGTTATGACAATATTAGTTTTGGAATTTAAATTTTTGTTGGTTTTGCAGTTATAAATAAAAATTAAACTCGGGATTTCCGAAAAATAAAGCATATGATAATAAGAACATATGAAAGACGAGCATGATAATAAGGACATGCAAATAGAATACTCGGGACCATTGATTCCCGAATGGGCGAAGAAGCTCAAAGGAGCATGCCAGCCGAGCAAGGTCAATTGACCTTAGCAAAAAGGCAAACCCGATGCATCAAATTCTAGAAAAGCTCGGGACACTATCGGAAAAAATTTCTGGTGAAATGCGTAGCTATGTTAAACAGTTCGAAAAACTTAACGATTCGGCAAACCCTTGCACAGAAAAACTGGGGAGACGTCCTCGGTAATGTGTAAGGACTCGAACATATGATCATGGTGAGCCTTGATGTAATGTTCGGGTAATAACCCGAGTATGAAACACGTAAATCTATTCGTTTGTTTCAAGATGACTGGGTTAATAGCCAGTTTAATAAGATATTTGGCATAAAGATTGCAATAACCAATTTAATAAGATACTTGACATAAATTGCAATAGCCAGTTTAATAAGATACTTCGCATAAAGATTGCAATAGCCAGTTTAATAAGATATTTAGCATAAATTGCAATAGCCAGTTTAATAAGATACTTGGCATAAAGATTACAACAGCCAGTTTAATAAGATACTTGGCTCAAAAGATTGTATTAGCCAGTTTAATAAGACACTTGGCACAAAGATTGCGGTGGTCGGTTCAGAAAGATATTCGGTGTTAAAAGCAACCAAAAAAAAAAGATACTCGGTGAAATTTTTTGAGCAATAAATCGGATCAAACCACTCGGTTTTTAGAATTACAGTTATCTGGGAATTTCATTGATAATCTACAAAGAATCGTTACAAAGAATCTTCACAATGAAATTTCTACAAAATAAATCAAGGTTAAGAGGATTTAGAACTCTTACTGATGCTCGGGTCGGGCACCATTTCGTATTCGCGGAGGAGACTTTCATTAGAAGGCCAAGCAATCGTATCGACCGAATCATCCATCCATTTGTTGTAATCTTCTCCCGGGATCGGTTCGACATCAGACACCGAACCTTCTACGCCCGACTCTTGACTGGCATAAAAGGTCGAAAGGGAGTGCTCTGATGGAACCTCCAAATGCATGGGATGGGGCACTTTGCCTCGACTGCGGCAATAATCTCTCCACTCCTTCATCTGAGTCTGGAGAGATTTCAGGGACCGATCCACATGATTCTTGATCGATAACTCCCAATTTGTTCGGGCTTTTTCAGTTGCCCGATTCTTGACCTTAAAAAATTCATCAGCTTAAACTAGCCATCGTTGAAATTCCCGAAGAAGAAGAGCATCATAAGCAGGGGATTTTTTAAAATGGTCAACCCTTTGGACTTATTGTTCCAGCTTGGCCTCTTTGGATAGGGATTCGACTGTCAAAGCTTGGCGCTCCAAGTCTTCAATCTTCTTTTCATACGCCAACTTGGACTGCCCCGCCTACTGTTCGGCTTTAAGCATTGATTCCTGGGCAGAAGACAACAAGTTTTGTAGTGACGTAGCCTTCTCCTCTACCGAATAAGCTCTTTCCTCGGCCGCCACTTGCTTCACCAAACAGTGGTCATCAAACACTTTGACGGAACCAACTTCCTTTGATAAGCCGATTCGACCCGAGCACGGCTATTCTCACTTTCTTTCAGCTGAGCCTCAAAACTCCTTATTCGATCGGCTTGATGATGTTACATCTGAACCAACTCAGCAAACTCGGCCACTATCTACAAAGGAGTTTAATTAAAAATCTAGCAAGCAAGCCATAATTGAGAATTAGGAATAGGGAATAAAAATTACATAAGATGCGTAGTTAAAAATATTATGAAGACGACTCGTCAAAGACGCGTCCCTAAGGTGGCTCCAATGATCATCCCCGATGAAAGCCCGACCAGATGACATCGCCCTGAGCATATCCTGAGGAGAAGGATAGGAAGAACCTCTCGAAGATTCAGCCCTTAAATCTTCAACCTCGGAGGGGAAAGAGCCCATGTCAGGTCAGAAGTCTCCGTACCCGCTGATGCTTCAACATCAACGCTTGAGGGAATCTCAGCCCTAGTGTCTTCATCACTGGAGTCGATGAATGAAACCACCCGAGGAACCTTATGAAGACGAGCGGGAGAATCGACCGCCTTCCTTTTCTCGACCCGAGAGCGATGAAAGCCGAGATCAGCTGAGGGATCTTCCTGAACATCATCCCGAAAGGATTCAAAAAAGTCAGGATCTATATTTACTTGTTCTTCAAAGGTTTTACCTCCATCACCGGCGTCTGTCCACTCGGTAGGGACTACAACCGGGGAGCTCGATCCACCAGGCCCCTCACCAAGACCATCACTATGCCTCCCTCCGTCTTCAGGAAACTTCTGAGTATGGCCACTCGGACGACCAGACTCCCCTACGGTCGACCGGATGACTTCCTCGGGGACACTTTCTGGAATCTGCTCGCCAGCCTCATCAGGGTCCTCATCTGACTCAGGTGGGGCAATGCCCTCTTTGCTCTGACGAGAAGCTTCTTTTTGTCTCACTTTGAGGATTGACTTCACCTGACAAGCTTGAATGTCGCAGACGATGTCCGAGTCATACACTTAGAAGAAAAAAAGGGAATCACGTTAGAAAATAAAAAGCAAAAAAAAAAAGGTACAAAGATCACTTACATCGTTTGTGGTGGCCTGAAATCTGGCTAAAGAATCTGAGTTCTATCATCTTCTTCTCATTGAAAAGATAAGGCATGCTCCTTTTCTCTAGAGTACGAACTGCTGCCCGAGCAAGTCTGGTCAGCTCAGTATTGCTTGAAAATACAATCACAGTTAAATGCTCAAGGCTAACCTAGAAGGGGGGTGAATATGTTAGACACATTTTTCGACTCCCTTAGAAACAAACAAAAGTTTGTCCCTCTAGATTGCTTGTATCACAATATATATATATATATATATATATATATATATATATATATATATATATTAATTAAAGACAATTAATCAATAAATAAACACAATGAAAGTGTGATACAAATAAATAATTGTTACACGTACACAATCAATATTATAAAGAGGAAGTCAACATACATAAAGAATTTTATCCACAATACAAATATTAAAGAGATAGGGATAGAGAAAAGTTGACACAAGATATAACGTGGTAAACCTCCGAAGAGGAAACATCCACGGGCTAGCAGCCACCGGCAAACAAAGTCCACTAGTAGATAAGACAAGTACAATCTCTCAAGTGACCTCTACACCTAGAAACTACCCTCATATCCTACTCTAGAAGTTGTCGCCCTATGCTCAACAATCTGAGGCTTCACAACTCTTGTCAAGACTTCCTTGCTCACATTATCCGGATCCTCACGACCCAAGGCAAGACTTCTTGCTCAACTATCCGAGTCTTCCTGGCTCTAGTCAAGACTTCCTGGCTCTAGTCAAGACTTTCTTGCTCACCTATCCGAGTTCTCCCAACTCTAGGCAATACTTCTTGCTCTACTATCCAAGGCTTCACACCTCTAGCCAAGACTTCCTTGCTCAACAATCCAAGGCTTCACACCTCTTGCCAAGACTTCTTGCTCAACACCATAGATCTCACACCTATTGTCAAGACTTCCTTCTCACAAGGCATCTAGGTGATCATGAATACAAAACACAAACAAGCATGCAACATAGAATGCTATGATCAACACATCCTATGGAAAATACTAGACATGAGCATGAATGCACAAATCACATATAGTCTAGTATATCATGCATGTGTAACCAATCTAGATTATGTAAGATATGTTCAACATTAATCACAAACTAGATTCATGCATATATCTAAACTTGAATCACAAGATATGATTAACAAATCACAAGATCAAGTTTAAATCACAAAAACCTAAAACATGCTAAAATCATATGACTATGTCAATTAGATTTAAGCTAAAGTTCTAGAGCATATTTCTAATCATAGATTCAATAAAATCACATGAATAGCTCATAAGAACATAAACACATGTATTATGTGAGAAATTCAGCCAAGAGAGCCTAATACATGTGAAGAAATATTTTTTCACAAAATCAATCAATCAAAGATCATAAAATAGTCCTAGAATCAAAGCTAGCACAATACAATCCCAAACATGTGATAACATAGGCAAAATCAAAATCTAACTCAACATGTATAATTTCAATTGAAATTCAATCTAGCTTTGAAAGTGTTCAAAACACAAATCAAAACACTCAAAATATACAAATATATATAGAAGAAGAAAATCCAAGGCAATTGATGAAGTTTTAAAAGAAAACTTTGAGAGAAAATCAATACCTTAGTTGATTTAGGTGCAGTCTCGTTTTTGTATGATTAGACACCAAAAACAGCAGTAAAACTAACTCAAACCTTCAGAGAAAAGATGGAGGATGAATAGATGAACACTCTCAACTTTGAATCACTCGAATCGGAGTTCAAATGAAGAAGTTATGGTGTTTGGAAGGTGAGAAAATTTAGAGAGAAAATTTATGCACACTTGATTTGAATTTCTTCTTAGAATGAAATGTGAGAGGGAAATAGTTTATAAAGGAGTGGGAAACTTGGACAAGTGAAATGACCAAGAGGGGAAAAATGAAGCCAAGCAAGCTTACTGCCTAAGATGGCGTGTGGGCATCTTGGGGCAGCAAGCCTTCTGCCCCGAGATGGCCACGCGCCATCTCGGGAAAGAAGTATATGCTTGCTTTTTTCTCCTTCGACTTTCCTTCGCGATCTTCGACCGTTCTCCGGCCTCAAAACTCGAAATTCAAATCCGTTTACGGATTACGAACCCTAACTCTCACACGGACATGGACATATAAGATACTCAACCCAGAAAATAATAATTCGACTCGATATACGAAGACGAAGACAATGTATAAAACATGAGTTGAAAGTGTAATATCTTTTGACTTTGAACTTGAAATCAATAGTATGAGTAACCGAAATGACCAGAACTCAATCAATAATGATTTAAGACTAAATCCAAGTTCAATATCCATGTTATACAAACATATACACACACAAACACAATTCACACTAGAATGCAAACTATATAGAGATATTTTCCAATTATGCATATTCCAAAACATGTTATATTCATATCAATGCATGAGTATTCATGTTTAAGTGTGTGAATGTGTTATACATGGTGCACAACGATGCAGGGACACATATGAATGAATTGTATGTGTGTGCCTTTAATGGTGCACAACGATGCAGGGACACAAATGTATGATATGTGTGTGTGCCTATAATGGTGCACAACGATGAAGGGACACATATGTATGATATGTGTGTGTGTGCCTAAGCCTTGTAAGAGAAAGATAAGGTCTTAGTATACCTTTATAGAATCAAATTACATACTTTCTCTTTGAAGACTTAGAACTTGCTTTGACTTGTTGTTTCTTCTTCCTTGAAGCTTGAATCACCATGAACCTAAACAACTAAGTCATTACAAGTAAACATCATTTTGATATGGAATTAATGCCAACACAAACTAAAACCTAACATCGCTGAATTCAAGTTTTTTCTTGTTCCATACCTCAGTGGAACAGAAAAAACAGGAAACTTTCAGCACCGTCCGAGTTTCCCCAGCCGAAAGAGTGACTTCAAGACCTAGGTTTCCTCCGGTAAAAAACCAACTGTTCTTCCAGTACTTGTTGGACGAAGGAAATCCCCATACAAAGCCCCTATTTTGGCGTTATCGGAGGTGCCAACTCCCTGATTCACCTTTGTCCCCTTGGAGACCCATCAATCTGGTGGGTTAGACATGAGGAAATAAGTCTCTGTCTTACCAAATTGCCTTAGCGTATAGAAGTGCCTGATTTCACTCGGGGAAGGCGGCGACATGTTCATTCGGCTCCATATGTGCCACATGCACATCAAGATCTTGTAGCTATTCAGGGACAATTGAGCTGGAGCGATCCCTGCTTCAGCCAGAAACCAGGCAATGAACGACTGAAGAGGAAAAGTAACGCTACAACAAAGCATGGACCCATAGATTGCCACCATGCCTGGGGGAGGGTTTCACGGAGCTCTTGTTGGAACCCCGTTCACAGGTTACGTAGCGGAACTAGGTTTAAAATTTTTTATACAGATCATAATCTGTATCTGGGACCAGTGAACTTGAGATCGTAATTATTTTTCGGAACTAATACATACAATATGTAAATAAAGGAAATTGTAATCAACAAAAATCAGAAGAAGAAAATCTTACCAACGTTTGGAGGTTCCTTCACTTTTCGATATGCTCTTGTCTGAACCACTTGATCTTCCTTACTATCTTCCGGGACCGGTAACTACCTGTGGACACGTCACGGTCTCAGGAACTTGAATAGAGGATGTATAGAAAATTGAAGAAACTCTTTATTCTATGTGTTTCAGAAAACACATAAAATATGAAACTATATATATATCACTGTTGCTTCTTTCAAATATGTATCACCCTTTGCTTTTTATCACAAAAATTTTTGTCTCATGCCTCAGCAGCTCTGCTCACTTTTTTCTTTCAAAAAAATCTATATCTTTTTGCTACTTGCTTCCTTTTTTTTTTTTAAATCAATAATATTCACGCCTTGCTTCACGAAATCTATATTATATATGTATTAAGTATTTACACTCGATAAATTCTTCTTTTGATTATTGTTTGATGTACATATCAATTTGTATCCAATACAATCTCTTGTGTTATTAATTGATATATATCTTTTAATTATCTTTTTTAAATATATCTAATATATTAAAAGTGATAATAAGTATTTTAAATTTAAACTTAAATTCAAATACTTAGATAAATGATTTAGTAAAATAAAATAATCCTATTATTTTATCTTCACCTAAATCCATATATCAACTAACACCCTCCATTTTAATAGTTAATTAATAATTCATAATTAACAATATAATTAAATAATCTAATTATTTAATTAATTTAACTATTAACGTTTATTAATTAAATAATCTCATTATTTAATTAATTCTCGAATATATACGTATCACACATATCTCAATATAACATATATATAAATTCAAGTCAATGCGCACTGATATAACTTCATCAGTGCGTTGCATATGGACCATTAGATTTATATACTTTGACTATAAGTGTATGTACTTGTCAAAGCTTATCCATAATCATTGGTCAACATGTAACGTATTGATGTAATTTGTATCAATGTGCATTGAGGAGAAAATGACTATATATATATATATATATATATATATCTCTTTTAAAGAAAAATGAGGCTAAAAAATCTAAAAAACAAAACCAGACATGTGCATTGATCTAAACCATTTATTTTGTATTTTAAAACGAATAATTATATTTAGTGTGTGTATATATTTATATATTTATATATATATATATATATATATATATATATATAAAAATATATACACACACTAAATATAATTATTCGTTTTAAAAAAATAAAAGAAAAAAATTATTTCCAAAGACATCTAAAATAAATTAATGTAATCCTCTTATTTATCAAAATGTTATTCGTTGAAAAAAAAAATTCTAAAAAACATCTAAAATAAATTATTGGCATCCTCTTATTTACTAAAATATCATTCGTTATATGGAATTGGATAGAATGACCATTAGTGTCACAAAACTTGTCAAAAATGGTTATTTTGGAACAACTTTTCAATTTAATGACCATTTTGATAGTGTGTCATGAATTTGATGGTCACCAGGATAATTATCCTTTTGATAAAACATCAATAAAACAAAAGAGGAGAGTGGAAATGAGCAAATGATTACATGTATAAAATTTAAGGTTTTAGATGAAGTAAATTGAGAAATAAGAATAGTAAAAAAAAAAGAGAAAGAAAAAAACAAAATAGAATTTTAAAGGCTAAAAAGCGAGAGTGAAAGTCACACCATGATTTTCTTGTTACAAGTAAAGTAAAAAGAAAAAAAATGTAAAGGAAATATGAAAAAAAAAAAAAAAAAAAAAAAGACAATTAAATAAGACGAGAGAATTTAATAAAATAATAATATTTTAAAGAGATAAAAGTATTAAATAGGTGAGAGACAATTTCTTTATTAAATAAGGAAAGATAAAAGAGATTAAATCATATCCATTAAAAGAAGCGAAGAAGTTGTGAAAAAATTGTGTAAAAAGATGGGACCATGGATTATGCTTCAAATATATATATATAATATAGTTGTTTTTCGGTCAGTGCACACTGATATGTGTTGTATGTGAACTATTGATTATGAAGAAATTTTGACAAGTACATACACTTTGAATCAAAAATAAATGCACTGACGAATTTATATCGATACGCACTAACTTGAAAATTTTAATATATATATATATATATATATATATATATATATTACAGATTTTGGATTATGATTTTTTTTAATAACTATGGAATATATTGTATTCTAAATTGTATATATAATTATCACGATAGATATTTTAAAAATGGATCACATAACCAAAATATTTATTTAGCATGATTCATCTTAAATTATTAGCTAAAAATGTTATTTTCAAAATATTTTAAAATTATTTATATTTATATTGTCTTTTATGAATACAATACTTTACAATGATAATGTTAATTTTTAATAATAAAAAAAAAGTTCAAGACAGTTCAATACAATCTTCCACCAAATATAGTAAAAGCTCAATAAAGAGCGTAGTGCCACAACAAACAATAAAAAATACTCAAACCAGTGTGGTCCAGTTCAATCCAAATCTAGTGCATCCGGATTCCGGTACAAGTTTAGAGGTATACGTTTTCGGTTTGATTTGGGTTATAGCTCAATGTCAAACCAAATCAATATGGATCGGTTTGGGTTGAAAATTTGGCTATATTTCAACCCAAACCAAACCGATTTAATTTTTCAAACCGATTCAAACCAAACCAATAAAGATCGAGTTGGTTTGGATTTGTTTATCGGTTTAGATTTGAACTCAAAAATCTTTTATTTTTGGCATTATATTATAAAAAATATTTAAATAAAATAATCATAACATGAAATATTATATATAAAGAAAATACAGAAAAATCAAATGAGTAATTACCAATTAAAAACATGTTTGATAGTATCTATGCTTTTGAAACTCTAATACATCAATCAATCAGAATAATTGTATCAAAATAAATAAATAAACTATAAAAACTTTAAGTAATAGGTAAAAGTTATAAAACATAGACCGAATAAAAAACATAGATAAATTTTATATTTTAGTTTTACTTTTTAAAATGGTTTGGTTTAGATCGGTGAATTATTTCACTCAATCCAAACCAAACCATCTTTAATCGATTTGTCTAAAAAACAAACCGATCCACCAATTTTTTATATTTGTAATCGAATCAACCCAAACTTTTTGGGTTGGTTTGGTCGGTTTTTTGCACATCCCTAGGTACAACATGTGAAACCGGGTATTTTCAGAATGTAAATATTTTTAAGATATCCAATTAAGACCTATGAATAAAACTTTTGACACTCATTCAAGAAAATATCAACATTTTTTATTGCAAAACTCAGTAATATTGTCACATTTTAATCCACTAATAAGATCATGTTAAGGTGGCTAGGTGGTGAACGCCTAACCTTCACATCAATAAATCTCTTTATCAACTAATATCCTCTTTCCCAACTAAGTACTAACAAATTTATAGTTAAAAAAAAAAAAAAAAAACCCATTTAAACTTACTGGTATCAACTCCTCAAATTGCTTGTCCAGATGTACACAATATGAAACATCATATTAAAGTTCAAGTACGAATTTTTGTTAACTCGTAAATCTTCAAAAAATGTTCATGTGCAGAAGCAATACCAAAATACTACAGTTGTCCCTGTTGCAGGCTGTCATGACTAAATCCCCTCCACTGCTGCATTAGCTTGGAGATTTTCAACAATGGACAACCCACTTTCTGAAGTAATCACCACCGTACACCTGTTGTTCCTCATCACAAGAATATAATTAGACATAAACATATAAACCGACAGAATATGTTTGTAAAATAAATTTTATTCAAAAAACCATTGTACTCGCCATAAGAACTCGAAGGAAAAGGGAGGGGTCAAATTAATAAAAAAGGGAAAATCATTAGTGAACTGGAACATTATTCGTGACCATAATAATGTGCACAGGAACCAGGATTTTGAAACAAGTTACTAGCACTAGAAAATAGGTCTAAAATGGAAATTAATGGACGTTCAAAGCAGAAGTTGCTGCCTGAAAAAGAATAATAATGAAACCTAATGACATTTCTTGCTAGTTTAGCACGCACAATCAATGCCAAAAACAGAAAAAAGAACTGCACCACAGAGAAGGAATGATGTAAATATTTAGAAGGTACTTCTACAAAAACCCAAAATGTATAGCCTCTTATTTGTGGCTGAACTGAAAATCTTTGAATGATAATGGCTGAAGAAGCATGTAATTAGTTTGTCCATAGCCCCAAATAGTTGAGAATTTTGATTCCTGACATTCCATCAATCTCATGGCTTTGGAATATTGGTAAACTTTTGTAAAAACTAGGGCCCCGTCCTGTAGTCGTTTTTCAACCCGTTTTCGTTTTTATTTTTCAAAAATGATTTCGAAAACGCGTTCGTTAACCGTTTTTCATTTTGTTTTCGAAAAACATAAAAAAAAACGAAAAACATAACCAATATTAAAAGTGAAAGATTTGAAAAACACAAAATACTTGTTTTTCGTTTTTCGTTTTTCGTTTTCGTTTTTCATTAATTGTACTGTTATGTGTTTGATATAACTAGGACAAGACGGAACAAGATTTTTAAATTACCAAAATGCCCCTCTTATATATATATATAATATTATATATTATACATTAATTAAAATATTATAGAATATTAATATTATATAATATATATAATATAATATTATATATAAATATTATATTTACATAATTAGTAAATTAATCATATAATATTAATATATTATATTATAAATATTATTATAAATAAAGAATTAATATATATATATAATAATATTATATATATATATATATATAATATCAAATATTATATATTTCCATAGGATATAATGTCATATATTATGTATTATTATATATGAAAATGTAATATATAATTTTTAATATATAAAATAATATATATATTATTATTATATAAATTATAATATATGTAATAATATTTAATATATTATTACAATATGTATATATATATATATTAATATAATATATACTATTATATTTTTACTATATATATTATAATTATTTATTTATAATTTAAGAGTTTTGTTTTGATTAGTTCATTTTTTTGATATGATTTTTTGAATTAATTTTTGATGTGTTACTTTTGTTTAATTTAAAAATTACAATACAAAAATTATATTGGTTAATTATTTAATCAATTTGTTTATAGTTGTAATAATATTAAACAAAATACTAAAATTAATATTTCAATTTTTGATAGTTTTCGGTTAACCTACCAGACGCGTTTTTAGAAATCGAAAATAAAACCAAAAATACTGTTTTCATTTTCATTTTTATTTTCGAAAAACAGCAACTGAAAAACGCTTACAAGACGGGCCCTAAAACCAACCAACATTTAAGTTATCAAAGAGGAATTTTGGACAAGGCAGTGAGTTTTAAACCACCTTTCCACGTTCGACAGCATCTGTCAGGGACAAAATCAGCAACCGCTGAGTAACGTTAGAACTAGGAGATTAAGGAAAATCAGGAAACACTGTGAATTTAAAACTATGCAGACTAATTACATTAATGTTCTCAAACAACTAGCCATGAATGGTTTATAGATGCTTCGAAACAAGAATGACCATATTTGTAAGTGTAAGACTGCATTTATAGGTACAGAACTAAAATGTCTTCTCAACTGACAGGACTGTTATTGATTTAATGAACAAAATTACATCTAATTTTTTGTTTATTTTGAAAATATATTATACTGACTGTCAGTAAAAGTCACCAAGATACATAGCAAAATGTAGACTTGAAATCAAAAACATATATCATGATAACTTAGCAAAGATTGTTATATTTTAAAATAAACACTGATACTGTAATAATTGTAAATGCAGCACTAAACTTGGAAAATCACAATTTAGTTATCAAGAGAACATCTGATCCTCATGACTAGAACAATGATTATCAAGCAACATAATTTGGTATGTGGCACTTGTCCTGCAGTTCATATTCAACTAAATAAATGGAATAAGAGCAGATGTGACAATCTTTGAACACTGATTCAAGAAATTTATCCAGAGCTCCCTAAATACTTGGAAGAAAACAAAATTCAGATGCCTTAATGATCACAACTATTAGCAGGACCTACAATAATTTTAAGATTCCCCCCTTCCACATTTTTTTCTTTTAATTTTCATGACAGACATGGCTCTTCTATAATATATACTATCAATATGGATTTCATCTATCTGAAAACAGAATAAGAGTGCAGAAGGGACAAGTAAAACTTACGGGAACTTGGAAACAACTCCATGATCCACAACTCCATCCACTTTATCAAGGCTTTCAGCTACTTCAGCTGCAATTATTATTTGCATGATGGGTCAAGGGATATTTTGGAACTTATAGGAAAGCACTGAAACAGAAAAACATTATGATTACAAAATATACCAAGGCTTGTAATCGGAGAAGTGAAGATGACATCAAGAACATGATAACCTTCCTTGGTGACCAATGGGAAGTTACCCCCTAGAGGATCTGCATGGCCTATAGAAGGCCTCCTCCAGACCTTGAGTTACCAAGCAATCAAGCAATAATAATAGTAAATTAGTGAAGTCATCAAAATTCTAGCTCCAGCCATCAGATGAACCTAAAATGAAAATCGTAATTTTATTGCAAAAGCCACTGATATTAGTAAATGTTGTGTCTATCATGCTTCTGCCATGTTAATTTATCATCAAGCAAAGTTGTTTGGTTCTTTTAAAAGGCTAACCACACAAGTCAATTTGCTTTTCCAATTCAAAAAATTGATTTCTGAATTCTGTAGGGCAAAATTGTTATTTTCTTTGTAAGGAATACAATATTTGTTGAAAATAGAGAAAAAGTATGAAGCAATTAAAAAGGGACAGTGGTCCATATATGCTGTATATTATGTTTGCCAGAAAGAAACATATATTCCTCAAATAATGATTGTCCAAGACAAGCCGTCTAATTTAGAAAGAGTTTTTTTTTTTTTTTTCCCATTTACTGAGTGATCAAAATGCTTTCAAGAGCATGTTTTACTAATTAGCTTTCCCTGTTCTTGAAAAACGTTTCAACCATCTAGAACCTAAAAACTATAAATTCTGGGATTTAGTCGTAACGGTAACCCCACCAAAACCTGCTAGACAAGCTTTGCAATTGGCGATCACTTTGTTAAATCCTGAAGAACTTTTTCCCAAAAAAAATTCAAGCCTAACTAAAACTTCAGGCTCCTTCATAATATATATATATATATATTCACACTTCTTGTGTTGCTTTTGCCAACAAAAATATATTATCATCTACTACCGCAAATGAGCCTCCATCACTCTATCTTTACCTGCCTCAAACCCTCTGAAAAAACTAACATCGAAACCACTCTCAAGCTATATACTCACCACATCCACAATGAAGTGATTAAGTGAATATACAAGGTAATAAGGATTACCTTCTCTTAATCCTTTAGGGGCTTTAGATCACTTATTTATTCACTAACCAAACCCAACTGGTTTTTGCAGCAATCCAAACTACCCATAAGATAGCAAACATGTCACAAACCATGACACTTTCACTTTCTAGTTTCTAGTTTCTATGACTCATGATTCAGATACATACAATCTTTTAAATCAAAAAGGAAATGGGGACCATTAGAAATTTTTGACCCCAAGAAGAAGGTCTATGATTATCAACAGTTCTATACAGCAACTCCTGGAAAATACTAGGGAATTAATCATCCCATTCTGTATAAAGTAATATGTCCATCCTGTTAGCCACAGGCCATTTCTGCCCATTTGACCAAGTGAGCTGGGAACTAGCAATATCTAAGGTTGAAACATTTTGAACAGTGATGCCATTACAGAATCATGTGATCAACTGTACATTACTAAGCATATTATAATCGTAGCAAAGGAAAAAATATCTCAAAGGTGGTAAAAATTTAGGAGCTTGTAGAGTTCAAAACTGTAACAGATCCTGGCCAAATGATTTTAAGTATTCTAACTCTATGAATTCAAGTTTGTTAATCTTCTAAGAATTATGGAAAAACCTAGTTGCAACTCAGCTAAATGAAATTGTGATGTATATTGTAAAGAGCGTACCTCTGCATCACCTATAAATAGATCATCAATCTGTTCAGCAGCTTCCATCCAATTGAGCTGGTATATGATTGCAATAGTAATTAGATTACACTTCTAATCTGGATGTTAATTCTCGGCATGTTTAGTATATATGTTTAGCAGCGCTTACAGATTGAACCAGAACTGGTATAGAACCATCTAGAACACTTTGATACTGATTTTTTTTTATCATGAATACAAGTTTATCAGCTGCATTCAGTATAGACTGCAAGCAAAATGGAAAGAAATTTAGCAGTATGCCTCAACTCAAAAGTAATCTCTTAATATAAAGGGTCCTTCTCTAGTCGGTTCTTATCCTGAAGTTTTTCTTCAGGTCTTAAAGATTATCATGTGATAATCCATTAACATCAAATTACCGTGATAATCCTTAGGACCTAACGAAAAACTTCAGACCATAATTGACTAGAGAATTATTCTAATATAAAAGCACAAAAGTCAACAGTTAAAAAACACTACGAAGTACCAAAAAAAAACTCACCTTCTCCTGGATTATGGACTCATCCCCTCGTGATCGCCTTCGCCCAATGATTGCAATCAGTGTTCCCTCTTCTATAATATCAGCATCATCAAATGCAAAATCAATCTGCAAATGGGAAGCTATGATAAGCGATATAACAACATTAATATGCAATTTTAAACAATTAAACCTTGTAATGCAATGCAATAACCGAGTAGCTGAGATTGTGTCCTTGTTAAAATAAACACACATTTATAATACTCACAAAACCCCAACAAGAGGGAAATTTAATAGATGATTAGAATCTGTGCACACTTGTGAAGTATCTTGGTATTGATCCAACAATGGTATGCCGGCTGTTGCTGCTTCACTAGCACTATCTAAAGACCTGCAAAAAAGTATAAAACCAACCCAACACAAGTAAATTGAAGAAAAGAGAGCGAAATTTCAATCTTCTCAAATATAATAATGTGAATTGAAAAAGTACTAGCATGGGTACTCCTACTATGTCAGGTAAAGCATAAAACCAACCCAACACAAGTAAATTGAAAAGTGAGCGAAATTTCAATCTTCTAAAATCTAATGTGAATTGAAAAAGTACTCACATGGGTACTCCTACTATGTCATGTAAAGCACCTGAACGAAGTTGACGACCCAAATATTGAATGGCCATACCAGAAACTTGACCAGACCCTAACCCAACAACCATTCCATTTTTTATGTACGTATCCACCTGCAATAAAAAAAAATCAATAACAGTTATTGTGTTGTCTATGTGAAATGTGATACAGAAAGAAGGGTCTCGACTCTCGAGTGGAGATTATACAGTGTGCTTGGCTGCATCAGGAAGATTACTGTTATTGACAGTGCTTGCCCTCGTAATCGTTATGTGATTTTGCTTCAAAGGTATGAGTGAAGGACAAGGATGTGAAATTAACGCCATTTTTCTCTGTTCTCGCATACTTCGGTATTTGTTTTGTGTTTTATTTTTGGATTTTGAAACACCAACTGCTTCGCTCGGCCAATGGCCCCACTGATCCTAATCCATTCCAGTTTCTATGCGTGGAATTTGAATGCCATATTTTATTTTGGGTTAATAGCACCAATATTCCTTTGTATAGTACGGTATTTTATGAATTTTTTTCTTGAAAGAGAGACGGATATCAATAGTAAATTTAATACCCTGAATATATGAATAATTATATAAAATTTAAAAAATATAATAATATCATATAAATACCATTTGATCTGTTTGATTTGACTAATATCTAAAAAAATTAAAATAAAAATATTAATATCATTAATTATTTTTTTAAAAATAAATAATAATAAATAAATAAAACTTTGAAAATAATAATAATAATATTATTAATGAACTTTTAAAATAAAAATTATAATATATTAACAATAATAATAAAGAAAAATTAAATTAAAAATATATGGAACCTAGATTTTCAAATTTTAATTAAACAATTAAACTACCCATGATTTCAATTAAACCAAAATTAATTAAACTACCTATATTTTAAATTTATTTTTTCTTTATTATTATTGTTAATATATTATAATATATGGAACCCAAATTTTTAAATTCCAATTAAACAATTATACTATCCATAATTCTAATTAAATAAAAATTAATTAAACTACCCATATTTTTAATTGAAATAATGGTATTTTAAAAACAGAATTAAAAACTCATATTTCTCAATCCAACCCCAGATTTATTCTATTCTTTGTAGAGGAGATCGATGCTTAAACCATCACCGACGGCCAGCCAGATTGGCTCGAATCGGAAGAGAAAGAAAATAGACTTGGAAGAGAAAGAGAAGCGTGAGAGAAATATGAGAGCCAATCTCCTCTCAACGGAAGAAATCAATGCTTCTCACCAGCGACAGGATGAAAAAGAGAGAGTGAAGTCGGAGAGATCAAAGAGAGAGAGAGAGAGGAAGATAGAGAGAGAGATCAGAATATCATATGATGAAGAGAGAGAGATGGATAGTGATTTCTATTTTTTTTTTAAATGAATGGTGGAGCTGATGAATGATGATTTTTTTATGGTTTGATGGTGGTTTACGTTTGGATTTGGTTGTTGCAAGAAGAGAAGAAATCTAGGATTGGAAGAGAAGAAATTTGGGTTTGGGCTGAGAAATTTGGGTTTCAAATTCAGTTTATAAAATGCTATTATTTAAATTAAAAATATGGGTAGTTTAATTAATTTTTGTTTAATTAGAATTATGGATAGTTTTATTGTTTAACTGGAACTTGGAAATATGGGTTCCATATATTATAATATATTAACAACAATAATGAAGAAAATAAAATAAAGATATGGGTAGTTTAATTAATTTTTGTTTAATTGAAATTATAGGTAGTTTAATTGTTTAATTGGAATTTGAAAATCTAGGTTCTATATATTTTTAATTTACTTTTTCTTTATTATTATTGTTAATATATTATAATTTTTATTTTTAAAAGTTCAATATTAATATTATTATTTTCAAAGTTTATTATGATTATTATTGTTATTATTTATTTATTTTAAAATAATTAATGTTATTAATATTTTTATTTTCATTTTTTGGACATTAGTCAAATCAAACAGGTCAAAGGGTATTTATATGATATTATTATATTTTTTCAGTTTTAATGCAATTATTCATATATTCAGGATATGTAGGTGTAATTTCCAATTGGCATATGTTTCTCTTCTGTCGTCTTTTACAAATTTATGAAAGTTTAGAGGGTTAAGTGCCAAGAAAAAAAAATCATTGAGCATTATGCAACTTCGCTATATGTATAGGGGGCATCAGTGCTATTAACCCTTTATCTTTATTATTATTATTATTATGATTATTATTATTATTATTATTATTATTATTATTGTTTATAAAATAAAAATCAATATCAAACAAATTAAAAATTTTACTTAAAAATAACAAATTAAATTTAAACTTTCAATTATTTTGGTTAATGAAGAAATAATTATGTTAAAGAAATTCTTGCACAATATTTGATTATACAGCATAGTGAGAATGGGGGGAAATCGTACCAAATAAGCCGTTTGTTTATATTACGGATATTATTATATTAATAACTTGAGTTTTTTAATATTTGAATGCGTTTTTGAAGTTATTGCACAAGCACCGGAAGCAAATTTCATAATTGTTGACGTCGATTTCTGGATTATGCCAGAAAAACCAACAAGGAATGGATTTTGGCTATTGATTCAAAAAGAAAGAGATGCAGAGAGAGTAACAAAGACAAGGTTTACGTGGTAAAACTCCGATGGTCGGAGAAACATTCACGGGTGGTTGAAAGATCAACCAAGCCAAAATCCACTAAGAGAATAAGATGTTTTTACAAACTCTCGATCTCACTTTTTCTCTCTGTATTATTTGTGATTATTGTATGCTATATTGCCTATCTCTTTTCGAACCAGATTATAGGTCTATTTATATGCTTATAGACCCCTAATCTGCTTTGTACAAATAATACAAGATATTTGTATTTAATTGTGATTTGGTTACTTGCTTGAGGTTGATTTGTCTTCTTTTCTGTTTCGGAGTCTCTTATGGAAATTGAGTGGGATTCTAGTAATGTAGTTCAATTTGACTTGTTTCCTTATAAGAATGTAGTCTTCGAAAAGAAATCAAGTTGTTTCCTGATTGGGGGACTCTTCTAACTTAAAGTTCCATTATTTGGGATTCCTTCATGACGGATATCTTCGTGTATTTAATGACTTAACCCATATGATAAGTTCTTATTCGAGTTGTATTTACTCACGAGTAAGAATAATACCTGATGGTCCCGAGTAAGAATAATACTTGATGGTCCCGAGTAGTGCCGTTTGAGCCCGAGTGGAAGCGTTGTTTTAACCAGTCCCGAGTGTTGTTAACTGATCCCGAATAAGTCTTTATTCAGTATATGCTTACTCGGGCTTTCTCCTCTTTAATGATGCCTTGTAGAATATTTCCCGGATGCCCATTTAAGCATACCTGTCTATTTTTTCCTTCCTGTCAATGACGTGTATGCTTGGTAAAATTTACATACAACAATAATTGTTTTTAAAAAGTTAAAATCAACTTATTTTATAATTTTGACAGAAAATGATGTTTGGTAAAACTTTTAAAAGTGATTAACTGATAATCTGACAAGTTTTGATAATAAATTTTGATAAGTATGTGAGGGTTTCTTCTTAAAAGTGACTATAGAATAATCTATTTCAACATTTAATGAATATTTTTAAATATCATTATTATAATTATGAAATCAAGTTAAAATTATTTATATACCTTATTTCATGTTAAAATTAAATACTCTAATTAAATATTGATTTAATTTATAAAATCTTATTTAAAAAATATTGTTATTATTCATATGATTTTTTTTTCAAATTTAAATATTCTATTTAAATATTGATTTAACATATATAAGTATTAAAAATATGAAGTAGGGATCTAAAATAATGTATATTTTAATCATTATAACTACTCAACATTTTTACAATAAAATTATCAAATGTATATCGATTTTGAGATATACATTAGTTTTAAAAGTATAGTTAATCAAACATGTGCCGATTAAATTTACGGTTGATTATTTTAGCACAGTTAATCGTGATTATAATAAAAATTACAATAATTTCAAACTGGCTCTTAAAATTATATCACTTTTGTTTTTCAATTAATATTTTGATCCTATAAAAAAATAATTTAAATAAATATTAAAAACTGTGTATATAGAATAGAAAACTAAAACCATATTTCTTAAACAAAAACTAATTAAAAAGTATTACAAAAACATGATTAACGGTTGATATATGGTAAATAATAGCTCATTCGGTTCAATAAAGTCTTAGGTTAGAGTCTCATTCCCAGACATGGTATATAAAAGAAAATAACTGATAAATTATTTATAAAAAAAAACATTGTTAAAAACAAAAGGATTATTAAAGATCGACAACAAATAATAATGATAAGGGTAAATTGCATAAACATACCATAAGTTTAGGTGTATTTACAGCTATATTCAATTTTTGTTTGAAATTACACATACTCTATCGTTAGTGATGTTCCGTTATAACTTAATGGCTGAGGGAAAAAATGTCTTATGACCTATTAATTATTTTTTCAAACCCCAAAAAAAAAAGACGGGCCCCTCCATTCATCTACTGATCTCCATCAAACAGATGAGATTTGATGAAAAGTATTATTTTTTAAAAAAGAAAAAAATAGAGAGACAAAATTTATATTATATCTACATGAGGTAAATATGAATTTATTACTAATAATATTATTAATATTAATAATTAACAAAATTTAGGGGGTGTATTGGTTCAAGATTTTATTAGATAATTTGGAGAAGTAAAAGTGTTGTGGTATTGGATTGAAACTTTTTAACAAGTCAGATAAGTCTGGTGGTATTCGATCAAGATATTTAAGAATTTTTTTAAAAGCCCATATTGTCTTGTGGTATTGGATCTAGACTTTTAAGATTTTTTTTTTAAAAGTCTGTATTGTCTTGAGGTATTGGATCTAGACTTTCAAGAGACAACAAATTGTCTAGTGGTATTGGATTGAGATCAAGAATTTTAGGATTTCGAGGCAAAATAGATTTTCTGGACTTTTTAGAGATATTTATAAATAATTTTAACCCACAATTATCTTGTCATCTCCTTCAATACTTTCTAAACTTTTCTCTCTCACTCAAAATCATCTTCAGCTTCCTCAACCTCCACACCGCCATCAAATTTTTAGTTTCCTCAACTTCCATACCTCATCAGATCTTCCATACCCCATAAGATCTTCAGCTTGGACGAGTTGTGGCCCACATATGGGTAATTGGTGACCGGAGATTGGAGATAGAAGGGTGGAGTAGTGCAACGATTTTACTTCGTTTTTTTTTATAAAAAAAACTTAAATTTCATAGAACAGATGTTGACTAATGATTCATAATCGTGACATCTTTATTATTGTTTATGCTCATTTGATAGGTGTAAATAATGGTTTATTTATACATAAATTGTAATGACTAGTGTGGATAAAGATATAACTGTATTACTAATATATATAGTGGTTCTATAGTAAGTAAATCTTGAAATTATAAGTTAAGGGTGTTCAATCACAACCCCACATTCATATTGGGTATTGGTATTCGTTAATGTGTGGAGAAAATTGAATACTACAATCGACTCTTGAAAATTCATATTTATAAAAGTCCAAAAAGTCTTGAAATAAAATCAAGATAATCTTAATAGTCTATAAATAAAGTTCAAAGACTCTTTCAGAATTCTAAAGTCTAGTATATATAATCATAACAATCCTAAAAGTATAATCCTAATTATCCTAATAATCATAACAGTCTTGTAAATCTATAAAATCATAGCTCCCTAAAATTATCTATTAAAATCTCAATCCAATACACCCCCTTAATGTCAAAATTTAAATTCAAACCTTTGTTCATGAATCCAGGAAGAATATCAAAATAATAAAGATAATTATAAATATATCATATATATAATAATAATAATAATAATAATAATAACATTTTTTTCGGTTTTCGATGTGGTTGCGACACATGCCTTTATAAAGTTTAACTATTATTTTTATTATTTTTATTATTTTTATTATTTATAATCATATATATATATACATCATATGACCTTCGTTAAGTTTCACTATATATATAATAATAATTGCTAAAAGTAATCATAAAAAATAAATCATATATTTTTTTAAAATTTTAATGTTATAATTATTTATTATTTATTTTTGTTATCTATTTATATATATTCACCATTAGTTATTGGTAACCGATGATAATAAATATATTTTCAATTCATTAGCTATTAATCGTAAGAATATATGGAAAAAAAAAACATTTACAAAACAAATGAAGGGTTTCTTCTTCTCTTCTTCTCATAATTTCGTTCATGCAATAAATATCAATTCATTAATCATTATAAAATCTATTAATAGATATTTGATTAAGTGATTTAAATTTGATGGCTTTTGATCTCCGAACTAAAAAAAAACTCATTAAATTCATTCTCAATTATATTGGATAAAAAAAAAGTAAGTTAAATGTGATTATTCAATGTAACAATTGATCAAACTTTTGATTTTACAAATTCATAATTGTGGGGATTGACCATAGAATATAAATTTCCTTAATTTGAGCCTCGTATGAATCCAAAAGTCACTCAATTATTAAAACAGTTTATTTATATAATCTTTACATCTAATTTTTTTCCCTATATTATTATAATTAGTCATACACACAATTACACATAATATAATATTTAATTTTTCTCTTCAAAAGCCCTCTCACCTTCCTCAAATTTCTCTATTAAAACCATAAAAAATCCTATATTTCTCTATCTCATTCCATTAATGACTCTCAAAAGGTGGGGAACTGGTTGGTGTTTGGTGTTGAGAAAATGATTGGATGGTTAGAAAGTTATTTCTATGGATTTATTTTTAATATTTTAATTTTTTTATTTGGTTGAATAATTTTAATTTTTGTTTTTTGTTTTGTTAGAAAAACTTTTATTGACGTCGATTTCTGGATGTATGAGAAAAGCCAACAAGGATTGGATTTTAGCTGTGATTTCAAAGAGAAAGAGAAAGAGAAAGTGAAAGTGAAAGAGAAAGTAATCGAACGCAAGTTTTTTACATGGTAAAACTTCGTTGACCGGAAAAACTTCCACGGGTGGTTGAATGATCAACCAAGCCAAAATCCACTATGAAATAATATAATTACAATTCTTGATCTCTCTTTCTTCTCTCTATATTTTTCTATGATTGTTGTATCCTCTGTGAGACGAGATTATAAGTCTATTTATATGTCCATAAAACTCTAATCATATTTGTACAAGCAATAAAGGATCTTTGTGTTTAATTATGATTGTTTACTTGTTCGAAGTAGTTTGTCTTCTTTCCTGTTTCGGAGACTTGTATTGAGATCGAATGAGACTCTAGTAATGTAGTTCCGTTAGGACTTATTTCCTTATGAAATCACAGTCTTTTTGAAGAAATAAAATTGTTGCATGATTAGGAACCCTTTCTGCTTGATAATTATGTTATTCTTGGAATTCCTCTTTGATATGGATATCTTCGTGTATTTTAATGACTCGATTCATGTGAGCTACGCGATGGGCTTTTTATTTAGTTTTCTTCATGCTTGTCCCGAGTAGAACACGATATCATTTGATCCCGAGTAGAAAATGTCACCAACTAGCCCCGAGCATGTTTAACTGACCCCGAGTAGTACATAACGTCAGTTGACCCCGAGCAAGTCTTGTTTAATACTGGTTTATTCAGGCTTATCTTCTTTGGTAGTACCTTGCAGGATGCCTATTCGGACATCCACCTGACAATTTTATCCTTTTTGTCGATGACGTGTACGCTTGGTAAAATTCACATACGACAATACCCCTTTAAAATATTTTTGCCGAATAAAGTTTCGTTTCGGTTCGGGAAAAAGTATTTTAATCAATTCTTTAATTTTATTTCTCAGTGCCAGAGTAAATGTCTTATCATAATGGCGTGTCTTAATGGTGACCCTGTAAATTTGATTTGCCCCCTCACGTGAGATCTTCAATGATGGCGACGTTTTAGAATTTTGACGGTGAAAACCAATTCTATTTTTGACACGTGTCCTTTGCCTCTTCATTTTTCGATACCATTTATGAGAAACGACCTTCGCATCTCCCCTGCACCGCTTACGTCATCAAGTCTCGTCACAGATTTTTCCCGCCTTGAGACCCTAGGGTTTCGTGCTATCACCCCTTTAAATTCTTCACTCAACTGCCTGATGATGGGGAGAGGCAGTGTGAGGGTCTTGGTGAAGGACATGATGTGCGGTCAGACGCCGGTAATGAAGGTAATACCTTCGCGGGACAAGTACCTTCAGGTCCTAAATTTTTTGAATCTTCCTGGGATGATGCTCAGGAAGATCCCGCAGTTGACCTCAGCTTCCATCGTTCTTGGGCTGAGAAGCGGAAGACAGTCAGCTCTCCTACTCGCCCTCTCAAGGTCCCTTAGGTGGTCTCATTCATTGACTCCAGCGATGAAGATATTGGGGCTGAGATTCCTCCGAGTGTTGATGTTTGAGCATCGACGAATGCGGAGACTTTGGAGCTGAACAGGGGTTCCCCTCCCCCCGAGGTTTAAAGATCAAGGGGCTGAACCCTCGGGGGTTCCTTCATATCCTTCTCCCCAGGATATACTGTGGGAGATGTCATCCGGTCAGGCTTTCATCGGGGAAAACTGTTAGAGTTGTTTTCGGGATGGCTCCCTGACAGACCGTCTTCAGAAGGTTTTTAACGGTGCATCTTATGTAAGTTATCCTTAACTTCTTCAATTGTTTTTACTTGTTCGCCAATTTTTTAATTATATTCCTTTGCAGATGGTGGTCGAGTTCGCTGAGCTGGTTCAGACGTAGCAACATCAAGCTGATCGAATAAAGCGTTTGGAAGCTCAGCTGAAAGAGAGTGAGGATAACCGTGCTCGGGTCAAATCGGCTTATCAGAAAGAAGTCGGCAGTGCCCAAGTGTTTACCGACCACTGTTTGGCGAAGCAGGTTGAGGCCGAGGAGAAAGTTTATTTGGCAGAGGAGAAGGCAGCTTCACTTCAAAATTTGTTGTTCTTTTCCCAAGAATCAATGCTTAAAGCCGAACAGGAAGCAGAACAGTCTAAGTCGGTGTATGAGCAGATGATCGAAGACTTTGAACGCTAGGCTATGACGGTCGAGTCCCTATCCAAAGAGGCCAGGCTGGAACTAGAAGTACAAGGGGTAGATCGTTTCAAGAGATCCCCTACCTACGATACCCTTCTACTTCGGGAGTTTCAACGTGGGTTGGTTTCAGCTGACGAGTTCTTCAAGGTTAAGAATCGGGCAACTGAGAAAGCCTGAACAAAATGGGAGTTGTCGATTAAAAATCATATGGATCGGTCCTTAGAATCTCTTCGGACTCAGATGAATGAGTGGAGAGGTTACTGCCCTAGCCGAGGTGAAGAGCCCCATCCCATGCATTTGGAGGTTCCATCCGAGCACTCCCTCTTGACTTTTTACGCTAGTCAGGAGTCGGTCATGGAGGGTGTGGTGCCTGATGTCGGACCGATCCCGGGAGAGGATTACAACCAGTGGATGGACGATTCGGTCGACACGATTGCTTGGTCTTCCAATGAAAGTCTGCTCCGCAAGTACGAGATGGTGCCTGACCCGAGTATTGGCAAGAGTTCAAAATCCTCCTGACCTTGATTTTTTGTAGAATTTTCACCAGTTTTGTAAAGATTCTTTAATTCTTTGTAACATTCTTTGAAACAATTGTAACGATTTTTTGGAGAGATTAATAAAATCCCGAGTTTAGCTTTTCTAAACCGAGTGGTCTTAATCTGATTTATTGCTCAAGGAATTTCACCTTTAACTTGACTCTATTGTTGTCGAGTATCTTATTAAACCAGTTATTTATGTTGTTCAGGTAACTTAACCGAGTATTTTATTAAACTGGTTTCATTCCTTGAATAATTTTTAACGCCGAGTATCTTATTAAACTGGCTTTTGCAATCTTCATACCAAGTATCTTATTAAACTGACTAACTCTGATGTTCAGGTAATTTAACCAAGTATCTTATTAAATTGGTTGTCACCCGAATAATTCTAATGCCAAGTATCTTATTAAACTGGCTCTTACAATCTTTATGCCAAGTATCTTATTAAACTGGCTCTTGCGATCTTCATGCCAAGTATCTTATTAAACTGGCTAGTGTTATTAACCGAGTTATCTTAAACAGGCAAATAGGTTTATACTTGTGTTTCATACACGGTTGCTACCCGAATATTACATCAAGGCTCACCATGATCATATGTTCGAGTCCTTACGTATTACCGAGGATTTCTCCCCAGTTTTTATACGCAAGGGTTTGCCGAATCGTTAAGCTTTTTGAATCGCTTAACACATATACGCATTTCACGAAAATTTTCTGGTAGCGTCCCGAGCCTTTCTCTAGAATCCGGTGCATCGGATTTGCCTTTTTGCTAAGATCAATTGACCTTGCTCGGCTGGCATGCTCCTTCGAGCTTCTCCGCCCATTCGGGAATCAATGGTCCCGAGTATTCTATTTGCATGTTCTTATTATCATGTTCGTTTTCCATATGTTCTTATTATCATATGCTTTCTATCAGAAATCCCGAGTTTGATTTTTATTTATAACTGCAAAATCAACAAAGATTTAAATTCCACAGCTAATATCTGATCTAACTAAAATTGTCCTGACTAAAAAAGAACAAAAAATAATTTAAGGATAGAAAATCTTCAGATATTGGGCATTGCATGGTCTGGGTAAAACCCCTCTATTGGGTCGTGCAATCCAATACGCTCCATGGCCAGCTATTCTTTCGACTTTGTACGGGTATTCCTACTTATCAGCCAGGGAACCTGTAACTTTATTTTTTGTGTTCAATGACATCTTTCTGAGTACCAGGTCTCATAGTTGGAATTTTCTGACCTGAACATGAGAGTTGTAGCGGCTAGCTACTCTTTGCTGATATGCTATATTTAGAATTCGGGACTTCTCCTTTTTCTCTTCTAGCTCATCTAGGCTTTGTAATAGCATATCAACATTCTGTTCTTCATCATATATCATGACCTAGGGTGATTCATATGACGTTTCTATAGTGATAACAGCTTCTGTTCCAAACGCTAAAGTGAATGGAGTCTCTCATGTTGACGTTCTTGCTGTTGTCCGATATGCCCATAATACTTCGGGAAGCTTTTCAACCCAGCTTCCTTTCTTGGCATCTAGCTTTGCTTTGATTTTGTGCTTGATGATTTTGTTCACTGCTTCAACATGCCCATTTGTTTGAGGGTGGGCAGGTGTGGTATAGTAATTGGCAATTCGGTACTCTTTGCACATCTGTCTGAATTTCAGGTTATCGAACTGGGTGTCGTTGCCAGTGATTATAGTGTTTGGGACTCCAAATCTATAAAGTATATTATTTTTCATGAAAATTGTGGTGTTTGCTTCTGTGATATGCACCAATGCTTCAGCTTCTGCCCACTTCGTGAAGTAGTCAACGGCTACTATGGCATACTTCTCTCCACCTGTCCCGGCTAGCTGGGCTGATTAAATCCAAACTCCACATGGAAAATGGCCATGGGGATGTGAGGTTTCTGAGCTGTTCAGGGGGTTTTCGGATATCATTAGCAATTCTTTGGCAAGTATTGCAACTCTCTGAACATCGTTATGCATCTGAGAATAGAGTAGGCCAATAATAACCTTGCCTGAGTACCTTGTGTGCTAAACTTTTACCCCAAGTGTGGTTTCTGCAAACTCCTCCATGGATTTCCTGTAATATCCGATATGCATCCTCCTCTGACACACATCTTTGGAGTGTTCGGGAATACCCCATTCTGTATAGTTCTCCTCCAACCAATGTGTACCTTGTTGATCTATACCTGATACGTTTTGCTTGTAAAGGATCTTTCGGGAGCACGTCTTCTTCCATGAACCTTTTTAGCTGAGGCATCCAACCGTCTGTCGGTGTTCGGATTTCTAAAATTTCTAATTTTCTCGGTTCAGCTGTGCTCGGTTTGATGAGATGTGCAACCAGAATAGTCTTTGGCCTGATTATGGTTGTTGTTGACGCTTGTTTGGACAATGCGTCTGCCTTTTCACTCTCCTCCCTAGGGATCTGGGCAATCTTATATTCTTTGAATTTCTAGAGGAACTGTTTTGCAATGTCACGGTAGACGATCATCTCTTTATCCTTGGCTTGGTATTCGTCCAAGACTTGGTTGACAACTACCTGTGAATCATTGAATATCTCGACTTCATCTGTCCCGAGAGCTATGCAGACTCTGAGTCCAGCTAGTAGCGCCTCGTACTCGGCTTGATTATTGTTTGCTTTAAAGTCAAACCTCATGGCACATTCGACATCATCTCCTTCTGGAGTGCATACTACGATCCCTGCCCTGCTGCCATGAGTGTTTGAAAAGCCATCAACATACAATTTCCATGGGAAATTTTTTTCTAACATCTTTTTTGCTTCCAGGTTTGGCTCTGTGAATTTTGGTATAAAATCTGCCACTGTTTGCCCTTTGAGGGATGTCCTGGGGACGTACTGGATATCGAATTTACTTAGCTCGATTGCCCATTTGGTTAGTCTTCCTGAAATCTCTGGCTTTTGTAAAATTTATTTCAATGGGCAGTCGGTGAGAACCTGGATTGTATGAGCCTGAAAGTATGGCCCTAGTTTCCTTGCTGCTGAAACCAATGCTAGGGCCATTTTTTCTGCTTGTGAATACCTGGCCTCAGCTGGTAAAAGTGTCTTGGTGGTATAATACACTGACTTCTGTACTCCATCCTCTGTTCTGACTAGGACCGAGCTTGCTGCTAGTTATGTAATCAATAAATACAAATGAAGTATCTCTCTCATCTGTGGTTTTGAAAGCATGAGAGTCTGCCCTAGGTATTCTTTGATTTTTAAGAATGTCTGTTCGCACTCTTCGTTCAATTCGAGCCATTTCCCCTTTTTGATTACTTTGAAAAAGGGTGCGCATCTGTCCGTGGCCTTTGAGATGAATCTTCCCAAGGAAGCTAAACATCATGTTAAGCGTTGTACTTCTTTTAGTGTCCTTAGTAAGGTCATTCTCTGCAGGGCTTGGATCTTCTTAGGATTGACTTCGATTCCATTTTGGTGAACTTGAAAACCCAGAAATCTTTCTGAAGGAACTCCGAATAAACACTTGTTCGGATTTAGCTTCATTTGGTATCTTCTCAAAACATCAAATTCTCTCGCAGGTCTGAGGTATGCTTTTCTGCTATGATGCTCTTGGTCAGCATGTCATCAATGTATACTTCCATGTTCCTTCCTATTTACCGTGCAAAGATTCTATTGACCAGCCTTTGATAGATTGCTCTTGCATTTTTTAATCTGAAGGGCATCACTGTGTAACAGTATAAGCCCTGATCAGTTGTGAATGCTGTTTTTTCTTCGTCAGCCTTGTTCATCCGGATTTGGTTATATCCTGAGTAGGAGTCCATGAAGCTGAGCAATTTGTGGCCTGATGTTGCGTCCACCGACTGATCTATCCTCGGAAGTGGAAAACTGTCTTTTGGGCATGCCTTATTCAAATCTGTGAAATCTACGTACATTCTCCATTGTCCATTTTCTTTTGGACGAGGACTACATTAGTTACTCATTGAGGGTAGTTGACCTCTCTAATCGACCCTACAACGAGTAGCTTCTCTACTTCCTGTTTGATTGTTTGACTTCTCTCGAGATTGAATGATCTTCTCTTTTGTATCACTGGTTTTGCATTCGGGTCTACTGTGAGATGGTGAGATATTATCCGGGCATCTATCCCGACCATGTATTCATGACTCCAAGCGAACACATCCCTGTATTCTTTGAGCAAATTAGTGAGGCTTTGTTTGACTTTTCCTTCCAGGTTGGCTCTAATCTTGATCCTCTTATCTGGTTCATCTTCTTTCAAGATAATTTCTTCGACCGGTTCAGTTTTGGATTCGTTCGACTCTTCCCTTGGATCGAATTCGATTGACAGTGGCTCTTTGTTCTGACTCAGTTGTGTTATAGTGCAAACATGTTCATCGTTTTCGTCTTTTTATACTGACAGGTTAGCTCTTCGGGCCATCTATTGGGATCTCTTGACTACACCGATCCTCTGTTCGGTCGGGAACTTGATCATTAAGGCATAAGTGGCTATTATGGCCTTAGTTTTATTTAAGAATGGCCGAACCAACAACGCATTATACTGCCAATTGTCTAAGTGTACTACCACGAAGTCGAGCAATACAGTTCTCTGACAAGGTTCCACCCCGATCTTTACGGGCACCTTTACCGTCCCAAGTGACCTGGCATCAATTCCCCATAACCCTCTGAGTGGAGCATGGAAAGGTTGTAGATCCTTTTGATCCAACCTGAGTTGATCGTAGACGGCTACATTGAGAATGTCTGTCGAACTTCCATTATCTATCAAGATTCTCCTAAATTCCCGGTGACCAATCCGGGCACTTATGACTAAGGCGTCATTTGGCCGAACGTCGACCCCATGTGAGTTTGCTTCTATGAATATTATTGGGTCCCATCCTTCATTTACCCTTTTCGGGTCTGGCTCCACCAAGTTCACATCAAAGTTATGTCTTGCTTTTACTGCTTCTCTGATTTTCTGTGTTCGCTCTCGGTTACTTCTCCCAGTGGATGGTCCTCCAAAGATTGTATGTATTACTTCATTGGCCTCTAGTCTGACCCTTTGATTTTGACCAGAGCTGTAATCGGCCATGATCTCTTTCTTTGTTTCTGATTTCTCATCCCTTTTCAAGATTACATCATGTAGATGTCCTTCCCGAATGAGGGTTTCTATGTAATCTCTGAGCTGGTAACACTTGAAAGTCTCATGACCGATTTCCTTATGAAATCTGCAGTATTTGGTTGTATCCCGCGGGGCAAACTAAGACTGTCATCGTGGCTTTTGTACCAAATTCTTTGCTTCCATTATGGCTAGGATTTCCTCCTGTTTTTTTCGAATAGGGGTGTAGTTGATGTATCTACCTCGGTATTTTTCAGTGGTATGTTCGGCATTACCCCCATTTCCCCCGTCCTTGCTATTTTCTTTGTTGTTTCCTTTCTGTTTTCCCTTTTGGTTCTGCACCTTGGATTCAACGTCCTTTTTGGGTTTTCCTCCATGCATGTAGCATCCTTCTGTGGCTAACTCTTATTCTTCGGCTATTGCATATCCTCCTACCATGTCCATCATATCTGTATATCTGGTCAGACGGGCTCTTCTTAGGTCAAAAGACATCTGTCCATTATGTAGGTTGTTGATGAATGCGGCAATTATCGCTTCATCGTTTGCACTGCCGATTTCTGATACCGATTGGCCAAATCTCCCCAGATATTTCTTCAGTGACTCATATTTCCCTTGTTTTATTTAAGAAAGGTAAGCCACTGATTTTTTCCTATGTACATTGCTCAGAAATTGCCTTGAGAAACTCATGCTCAGTTCACTGAAACTTTCGATGCTTGCTGGGGGCAATCTCCCTAACCATCTTGAGCCTATGTCTCCTAGAGTTTGTGAAAAGTTGAGGCATAGTAAGAGATCGCTATGGACATACTGGGCCATAGCACTTTTATAGCGTCTGACATGTTCTTTTGGGTCTGTATCCTTCTTGAACTGCTCCACGTGTGGCATCCTGAATCTTTCTGGGAATGAAGTCCGCAGGATGTCCCTAGTGAACAGGCTGTCAGAATCCTCGTCAGATAAATCGTTGTACCCATAACGTCTGACCAGTGCGTCCATTTGACGCCTATTGTTCTCGACTTCTCGAGTTAGGCTCTGAATTACGACATCTCTGTCTCCCACCGGACTTCCCTGATGGTTAAACCTTTGGGTGATTGTCATTCCTCTTTCTGGCTCTTCACTTTGATGCCGGGTTTCACGTATGATTCCATGATGACGCTTGCAATGGTGCCGATCACTATCTTCTGATGACGACCGATCCCTGTGCCGATCATGTTTGAGGTGTCTAGCACAAATTGTCTGATCCTGGTTCTGTTTCTGGTGTGGTCGTTCCTCTTCAGGTGTTTCACATCCAGCCTGATTGATTGGAGCAGAATTCCTTCTGGTTTTCGATGTATTTAGTTCTGGCCCTACTACAACCGAATAAAGCCTCACAAGTTGGAGGTTAGGAGGTTGTGCTTCTTCTGCAGCTAGTAGATTAACTCCTTCATTTGCTGCGTCTGCCACCAATTGTTGCAACGCCTCTCGGAAGCATTGTGTCAGGTCTCCGTTGGTCGGAGGAACTTGCTGGATCCCCGCAAGGAATGTAGGTTGCTTCTCTATGGTTGCAGCGAGATCTCGCGAGCTACTGCCAACATGAAAGTTATCTAGAGATTTTTGGACATCCTCGGAACTGCTTCTGCTTCTGCTTCTGCTTCTGCTTCCTGCCATTACCTTTAATTAAATAGGAGGTTCAGCCCTTCCTTCTAGCACCAATTGTTGACGTCAATTTCTGGATGTATGATAAAAGCTAACAAGGATTGGATTTTAGCTGTGATTTCAAAGAGAAAGAGAAGGGGAAAGTAATCGGATGTGAGTTTTTTACGTGGTAAAACTACGATGACCTGAGAAACGTCCACGGGTGATTGAATGATCAACCAAGCCAAAATCCACTATGAAATAATATAATTACAATTCTCGATCTCTCTTTCTTCTCTCTATATTTTTCTATGATTGATGTATCCTCTGTGAGACGAGATTATGGGTCTATTTATATGTTCATAAAACCCTAATCTTCTTTGTACAAGTAATAAAGGATCTTTGTATTTAATTATGATTGTTTACTTGTTCGAAGTAGTTTGTCTTCTTTCTTGTTTCGAAGACTTGTATTGAGATCGAATGGGACTCTAGTAATGTAGTCAAATTAGGACTTATTTCCTTATGAGATCGTAGTCTTTTTGAAGAAATAAAACTGTTGCCTGATTATGAACCCATCCTGCTTGATAATTTTGTTCTTCTTGGAATTCCCCTGTGATATGAATATTTTCGTGTATTTTAATGACTCGATTCGTATGAGCTACGCGCTGGACTTTTTATTTAGTTTTCTTTATGCTTGTCCCGAGTAAAACACGATATCAGCTGATCCCGAGTGACGTCATCGGATCCCGAGTAGAGAGTATGTTTAACTGACCCCGAGTAGTATATAACGTCAGTTGACCCCGAGTAGGTCTTGTTCAATATTTGTTTATTCAGATTTCTCTTCTTTGGTGGTGCCTTGCAGGATGCCTATTCGGACATCCACCTCGCAATTTTATCCTTTTTGTCGATGACGTGTACGTCTGGTAAAATTCACATACAACAAATTTAAACATGAAATTTTAACATCCATAAGACTTGGATTTTCAAGTAGCTGTCCATTATTATGTTCCAGCTACTATGGTTTCAATTCTAGGTTTCTATTACTTTTATTAGCAATCTCTACATTGTAAGTTGTATATATAATGACTAATTTGTCCTTGATTTATGCTTTCTTTTTCCTTTGAGAATTTATTTAATAAATTACAAATTGCTTGAATACCTTATGGGCTTTTTGTCAACTTTCTCTTCTCTGCTCTTAAGTTTTCCCCCAACTACAAACACAACAGAGATACAATGCAACGGAAATCAGAATTCAACCCATCAGAGCCCAACAGATGAGTCGCATCCCCATCACGAATATAACCGAAGGAAGTCATTCTAGATCGAGGTGGGCGATGCCAATCGGAGAACAATGACATACAGATTTGGAGAACAAATTTTTGTAAATAAATATTTTACTTTTTTATAATTTTCTTTTTATCACAAATATTTCCTTTATAATTGTATTTTATTTAATCTACTATATCAGAAACTATTGTTATATTATTAAAAAAAACTATTAGTTACATTGTTAAAAACAAACAAACAGTTACACTGCATATTACATTGATTATGCTGAATTTTAATATGATGAATTAATTAATTAATAACTTTTGAACTATCAAATATTATAATATATCTATATCTCTTGAAGTTAATATATATATATAAATCAATGTTTTAGGTTTATTTGATTTTCTAGCTTTAAATTTTATTTGCATTGATCATTAAAACATTATTTTAAAAGATACAAAAGACGCCGATAATAGTTTTGGAAAATAAAAAGTTTGGGAGTTTCGTAAGCCAAATTGAAATATAAACAATATAACATTCCTTGCATTTTTTATCTTTAAAGTCCTTAATTAGTGATATAACGAATAAATTATCTTAATTAATTTAATTAAAAATATTAATTATGATAACAATTTCCCAAAACAAATTAAATTATGGAATTGCAAAACAAATAATTTTACAAAACAAATTATATATATATAATATAAACATATTTATTTCTATATATATCACATGTGAATTGACACCTTGATCGCGGTTATGAATATTAATTGTTTAAAAATAAATTATGGAATTGATTAACAGAATTTATGCACTCTTTTGATTACCTATTGATTTTGTGATTTACAGACCGCCTCTTGATTGGTTTTTTCGAAGGTGTCTTTTTATTTGTATATTATATCGATATAAAATTGGAGAGTTGTTTATTTTATTATATAAGTGAATTGGAAATTATTTATTACATTATTTTGAAATTTGACTGCTCTTGATTAGGCATGCCCATGGTTCCGGTTCCGGTTCCGGAGGAGCCGGAACCAGAACCGTAGACCGCCAGTTTCGGTTCCGATTCCACCGATTCCGGTCCGGTTCCGCCGGTTCAGTTCATTTTTTTTTTTACATTTGAGCATAAGAAAAACAAAATCTAGAACTGGAACCGAACCGCCAGTTCCAGGGTGCTTTTTTCGGAGGAGAACCGGAACCGGAACCGAACATTCAGCCCAACGGTTACGGTTACTGTTTCAGAACCGGTTCCATGGTTCCGGTTCCGGTTCCGATTACGGTTACGGTTACGGTTACGGTTCATTTCACACGGTTGTGGTTCAGTTCTACGGTTCGAATCGAACCGTGGTCATGTATACTCTTTATCTCCTTAGTAAAAAAATTATACAGTAAATGATAATCAATACATATTTTTCAAAACAAATTAAAATATCAATTGTAAATATCAAATTAATGGTAATCTATTTTATATGGAATTAGCGGTAAACTTTAAAAAATATCATTAGTACTATATTAATGATAACATAACAAAAATTTAAAATAATAATTTTTAATCAAATATTAATGATAAAATATTCAAAACATTAATTATTGCTTTCAATTCAATTGTTTTTTTTATTAAATATATGAAATTCACTCATAACTTTTTTTATAAATGGTAATAAATAATTTTTTTGTACGATAAAACAAATCACGTCACTACTATTTACATCCTCATAATAGAACATGTGAAAAAAAATTTGTATATATAAGAGAGTTTATTAAAAAAAAATGGAATACCCATAGAAAATTAGTGTGAAAAAATAAATTAATTTATCACTATGTTTAACAATAACCTTTACGGAGTTTTTTTTAATTGAATACTTCTACAACTATTTATAGAACAAATGTTTTTATATAAAAACATAATAACTATAAAATCTCTAAATACACTCTAGTTTACTCGAAATATACATTTTTTATATAAATGGAAAAATAAATATTTTTCTAAACAAATTGAATATATATAGAATAATCTAAACATATGAATTTCTAATATATCACAAAGCATGTGAATCTACACTTTGATTGCAATTATGAATATTAATTATCATTAATTACGATATTTTCTTTTGATTACATATTGATTTTATAGCATATTGATTTTTTTTCTAAGGCTCTTGATTGCCTTTTTATTTATTACATCAATAAATTAGAATGCTCTTTATCTCTTTAGTAAATATAGAGATATTAAAATTTATTACAATTCTTTAAGATAAAAAAAGTAAATTTATATACTTTTTAAATTAATTATTTTCTTATGTATGAAAGTTATGAAAAAAAAACAAAAATTATTTTACATTATCAATACGAAGCTTTTGATATACAGTAATTAATATTTTAAAATTGTTAATTTTCTTGGAAATATTTTTTTTTAGGAAAAAAAGTGAAATTATTAGGCATTTGAATTTCAAAGACATAAATAAAAAACTTATTAGTACAACGTGACTTTGTTTTAGAATGCATTAGTTTCTTTAGGGACCAAAGATACAAGGATTTAACAACCTCAATTCTCTTTCTATAAAACCTCAGATATCATATTAGAGTTCGTATTGCTACTTAATACAGTAAACATGACACAAAAGATGTGTCTGATATCTGCTACTTAATACAGTAAACATGACACAAAAGATGTGTCTGATATCAAAGATGTATTATTTTTATGAGTTCACTTTTGCTCACCCCCTTTCAAGGTGGGTGAGCATTACCCCCTCCCGCATGGATGATATGTGTCCATGGAGGAGGTAAATTTGTCTAAACACTATCAAATTTACCCCTCTATGGACACATGTCATCCCTGTAGGAGGGGGGTAATACTTACCCGCTTTCAAGGGGGTGAGTAAAAATAGACTCTATTTTTATTCATGTTGTGTGTTTTAAATTTATAGATATTTTAAAACACTTTCCTTTTAATATCAAAGATGCATTGTCATTGGTTTCATTAAATTCTCGAATTTGTCCTAAAATTTAACATTAGTCTGATGATCTTTTCAAATTTAAAGTTTCCATTAATCTATATAATATATATAAATTTAAATTAAATATCCTTCATTTTGCAAGCTTTTATTTTTGGGTACTTTACTGAAATTTCTTAAATTGATTTGATAAATCATGATAATCAACAGGGACGAATCCAGGATTTTCTATCCGGCGGGGCTGAACTACAAACTAGTTAGAAATCTTTTTAGAACTTTAATAAGAAGATGGATTTCATTAATACAAAGTAAATACACAACGGTCATTCATAAGATATAATAAATCAAACCCCTCAAAATGTATATTCCCATGAAATAAAATGAAGTCAAGAAAAAATTAAGGGTTAGTTTTCATGAAAGTTCTCTCTCGTGAGAGGATCAATCGTAGAAGTTGTGGTCTAATAGGTAGAGTTTCTCTAGCTAGGAGGAGAAGGTGACTGTGGGTTTTGTTTTTCTTTCTCAGATATGTGTATGTGAATACTGTTTCGGTTAGATGACTAGATCTGATGTCTTCATAGGTTCTTCCGAATTAGTGAAGTTGTGCGAGACTTTCTCTTTCAAACAAAGGACCGATCTTTCAGATTAAAGGTGAAGAAGCTAATCAAGTGGGTTGGATTGGGTTGAGCAAGTTGATTGACTCATTGAGCAACTTTAGAGTCATTTTTGTAACGTTGAAATGGAAGCAATTACAGATAATATTTTAAATTAGCATAAGATATATTGGGTTGAACTGTACTTAAAAATTTGTATTGAGCCTATATGGCTGTGTAAATTTAAGTATTTAACATATTAGTGAGTAAACTTAACATATTAATAAAAAGCTTATCTTTTTTTTTTTAGAAAAAGGCAGACGAGGTTGCAGCCCCGTACAGCCCTCACAATCACTCGCCCCTACCGACCCATATTGATACCATCAGTTTCACATGTATGAAACGTGTAAATGGTGCGAAATTAGATTTGTTGGTTGGGATGGATGGATTTGAGTGTTTTCATTAAAATAATATAAATATATTTTTAATTGAAGAATCTTTGGAAGATTTCTTTTTTTTTTCACTCATCAAATTGCTATATAAATAAACAAATAAATATTCAAATAGTGAAAATAGAAGAGTCTTTTAAAGATGATATTATTAGACATCTCACATTTTATATTTTACTTATATTCCAATTAATGATGTGACAATTGGTTTATAAATACAATTTAATAATGATTTATTCTTACTTATTTAGTGTAAGTTATTTTTTGGTGAACACTTATTTAGTTTCATATGAGTCCAGTTATCACATTTTTAATTGGAATATAGGTGGGATATCTAATGTTACCCGGACAGTCCGAAATAAGTGAGTGGTGACAAGCCTGCTAGTATACATACCATCCCAAAAGTTTATTCTAATTTGCGGCCCAAAGAGAATGATAAAAGTAACATGGAGAGAGAGGAGGTATAAATTAAAATGATTGTAGAATGATCTTCTTTCGAGCCGCTCAGCGACTCTCTAGCCATTGCTAACAAAAATGAATAAAAAAAATGAAGGAATGGAATGAATCCACTATTCAGCTTCAACGGTCCATGGATTGATGAATTATGAATTATGATGATATCTTTACAAGTTAGACCCACTTCATTTTGACCCCCCATTTCACCTCCACTCATCTTTCTTCATCAATCATCACACATGCCCCATGTGCCCACAAGCCTCCCATTTTGGCTCTTTTTATCTCTTATACCATTTGTCTCCCATTTTAGTTATCCCTTACACTCGTGTAATTCCCCACCCCAAATAATTTTGAAAAGGAAAATATTTGGATGCTGACTATTTTGTTTTTATTGGTGAAAAAATCCACCACCAACCCCATGTATTTAATATCAAACATTGTAAATAGTTTTTTCTACCCATTAAAATAAATAGTCAATACCTTAAGTACTGACTGGACAGTACATAAGTATTATCCTTTTAAAAATGGCCTCATCCTCCTATTTTTACTCCGAAAACGACACTTAGAACCTCCATGAGACTTTTGTTTATGATCGATAGGTGACAAAAATAATAATTAATATATATATATATATATATATATACATATATATTATTGAATAGAAAAATCTTATGTTTTACGAATAAAAGTCTCATTCTCACCCAAAAATTAATGAATATTAGTCTATATCAAGATAAATTAGTGAAATTCCAAAATTTATAGGGCTTGAGTACATTTAAATTACAAAAGTAATAAAATCATTCTCTAGTGTGATTTTATGATAAAAACATTCATTCAATTCGATTATATTTTAAATTCGAGGAACATGTGCCATGTAAAAAGAAAATTACATAAAGAGAGAAATGATTGAAGCAAGTGAAATTGACCAATTCTCTCACTCACTCACTCTCTCTCTTACTAATTAGAAACGTTAGTGTGCATCACGAGTGAACCTTAAAAAAATGGAACGTTGGAAATAATAGACAAAACTACAAAAGCATAAAGAAAAAGTCAAAAACTCATGCCTCACCCATCAACCCACCATCATTATCATATCTTTTGTAGTTTTGTATTATAGTATCAAAATAATGAAATACACACTTCATATCATATAAGGATATCATTATATATTTATATATCTCTAGAGGAGTTTTCTAATGAAGTTAACCAAGTTGAGATGAGAAGTAGTGAACCAACTTATGCCGAGTGTTTGGCTTTGATCACGTTTACGGACGATTACTTGCAACCAGGACTCATTAAGCATAACAGGCCTTTGTTCATTTCAGGATACCTTAATGGATTGGAGATAACAAGAATCATGATAGATGGGGGATCGGCTGTTAATCTCCTACCTTTGAGAATGCTAAAACGTCTCGGGATTGCTATTCATCGATTGGCCCCAAGCAATCTACTTATCCAAGTCCAAGGATTTCACCAAAGTAGGCAGAGGTCTCCGGGCATTGTACGACTTGAATTAAAGATCGAGGAATGGGAGGATACCATACCCCTTTATGTCATTGATGCGGAAACATCAAAGTTCTACTTGGGTAAGTTCTCAAACAAATAAATTATATTACAGACAATTATTCTATTACAAACATTCTTAAATTTCCATTCAATCTAAATTTATCCGAGAGTTTTGATCTAGAATATAGGGATGTATAAAAAACTACCAAACCGAATCATACCAACCAACCTACCTAAAAGTTTGGGTTGATTCGATTACAATTTATAAAAATGGGTGGTTCAGTTTGTCTTGATTAATAGTTGGCTCGATTTGGAGTTGAATGAATTATTTCACCAACCCAAACCAAACCACACATTTTAGATAGTAAAACTAAAATATAAAATTTACCTATATTTTCTATTCAGTCAAGATTTTATAACTTTACCAATTATTTTAAACTTTTATAGTTTATTTATTTGTTTTGATACAATTATTCTGATTGATTGATGTATTAGGGTTTCAAAAACATAAATGTTGTTAAACGAGTCTTTATTCGGAGTATATATACATATATATATATATATATATATATATATATATATATATATATGTGCAATAATTACTCGTTTGACTTCTCTATACTTCACTTATATATATAATTAATATTTTATGTTATGATTATTTTTATTTAAATATTTTTTATGATATAATACAAAAAAAATAATTCAAATCTAAATCGATAAACCTATCCAAACCAATTCGACCTTTTTTTGGTTTAGTTTGAATCGGTTTGAAAAATCACATTGGTTTGACTTGAGTTGAAATATAACCAAACTGATTCTTATTTGTTTGGTTTGACATTAAGCCTCAACCCAAACCAAACCAAACCAAACCGAAAATGCACACCCCTACTATAATATATATATATATATACTATTATTTAATTTTTTTAAAATATGTCATACATTTCAAAAACCCAAAAAAAAAAATTGGAAACAATCCAATAACTCTAGCCAAAGTTGAAAAATCAATATATATATATATATATATATATATATTTATATTTATATACATACATATATATTATGTTTTTAAAATTTTAATTATGTTTTAGATATTATATAAAATGTGTATCCAGTTATAGAAACCTTAAAAAATATATTAATTCAAAACTTTGGATTATAAATGGTAACAATACTCAAACCGTCACATGGGTCGTTTGATATGCTAATAAACTAAAGAAATTGAAGACTGGTTGAGTTTATGCGTGTTTCGATATTAGATTTATGTTTCAGACTGCTTGAGCAGTTCATATGGGTTTCGGGATGACTATTATACCATAAACAAAAGGGAAGAGAAGCCTTAGCAGAGAGCTGACTGGTCTTCGGCTTTGGCTATTCGACACCCAAGTCAGTACCAAATCTGGAAAATACAAATATAGATAAAAGGCAAGATTGAAAATGTAATAGGAAAAATCTGTCTTCTGTTCTTATTTTCCCTCCTTCAATGGGATTACAATGTGTTTATTTACACTAGAGGAAACGTGTCTAAGTTCCTATATTCAGGTGTTTCGGCTGACGCTGGTAAACTAGTTGGGCGACCTAAAGCTTAGTTGACACTTGATTTTTGGGTTGATCGAATGTCTGGATGACATGTATTTGTCTCGATGTTGTTGTACCGTTGGTTGACTGAGACGTAAGCCCACTTGGTAGGTTGAGTGTTGTTAAACCGAATATTGGTCTTACGACGCCTAAACTCTGGCCCTGGTTCATTGTATGACTTGTTCGAAAGGTGTTTCTCAATACGACCTATCTATCAAGTGGATCTCTTTTAGATCATCTTGTTTTGTTGGCATTGACATGGTATTTGGGCTTCAGACCAGGCCTGACCTTCGGTTTCGACCCAGTACAAGGTCTAGTCGAAACCTTTACGAAACGGGATAAGATGGCCTTTTTTAGGCTCTTGCATATGGGCCATATTTTATTCATATAGTGACCATGTGGCAGTAGGCCCATATTTTGGATATAACATATACTAACTTACAAAAACTATTTGCGAATAATAAATTAAATAAATTTATATTAAGCAATAAGAGGATTGTATAGAATTATCGTAGCAATAAAACTTACAAATGTGAGTTTGTCAAAAAAAAAAAAAAACAACAACCAATGGTTACTAAAGGAGCTAAGGGGTTGCTTGTTATTTGTACTTAACACTTAGGGGTTATTTGTTTTTTTTAACTTAAAACTTAATGGGTTTAAATTGAACTCATTAAGTTATTTTGTTTGTTTTTAAAAGTTGTCAAACAACTTAAAAATATAAAAAAAAAACAACTTAAAATAAAAAGTAATAAATCTTGACTTTTAACTTAATTTCAAATCACTGGATTACATTTAATATATTCACTTCCAAGTTTACCCTAAAAAAAAAATTCCAAATCTATTCTAATTTGATATGGTGTAGAATTTTTATTTATTTTTATATATATAACATATTTCTTATTTTAAACAGGTTTTAGAAAGGAAAAAAAAAATCACTTCTTTATACTAAATTTTTCATGGATTGAACAATTGAATTTCTTTAGTCCTACAAAATACTAGTAAGAACTCTGTATATTTTTTTTATCTAACTATTCATCTAGTACTCAATAAATTTATCTACTGTATTGATTCGATTTTGTGGTTTGAAGATGCTATAGAATAATTATATATATATATAATTCAAGAATCTATTTCAAAAAAAAAAATCAATAATTTTTTTTTACTTCCGGTGCATATTGAACTTGAGTTTTTTTTTTTTTAACAATAACTTGAACTCTTTACATGAGATTGAACAATTGAATTTCTTTAGCTCCTATCAAGATAAAACTTTGTATAATTTTTTTTTATCTAATTATTCATCGAGTACTCAATAAATTTGCCTACCGGATTGATTCAATTTTGTGGCTTGAAGATGTCATAGAATAATTATATATATAATTCAAGAACCATTTTTTTTAAAAAAAATCAATAACTTTTTTTTTCATACGGTGCATATTGAACTTGAACTCTTTTTTTAAATAATAAATTAAACTTCAACTTTGTTTGCAGAACATGTAAAATTATATTCTTTGATAAATTTTTTGTTTTGTTAAATTGAATTTTGTTTGCCAAATAACATAAAAAATCTTATAAAAATGGTGCTTGTTAAATTGTTTCTTTTAATTAGTATGAGTATATATGTAAAATTAGTTATTTTCAGACAATTTTATTTTAGAAAAACAAAAATTTTGACAGTATATTCAGATGTGAGAAAAAACAAACAAACATGTCATTCAGATTCAGATTTCAGTCTCCATTCAATTTTCAGAAAAATTCAGAACTATTCAGTTTTCAAACAAAAAAACAAACGACCCCTTATTGAGTCTAAATTGAAATTATTAAATTGTTTTATTTTCTTTTTTAAGTGGTCAAATAACTTAAAATATCAACAATAAAAAATATCTTAAAATAAAAAGAAAAAAATCATGACTTTCAACTTAATTCTAAATCATTGGATTGCATTTTATATAATTTCTTCTAAGATTATCATCTCAAAGATAACATATTTCCAATTTTATCATCATTTTATATTATATAAATTTATTTCTTTAAACCTATTACTTATGATAAATAGCTTAAAAAAACATTAAACATTGTCACTTTTCACACCATTATTGAACCTTCAATTATATATATATATATATATATATATATATATATATATATATATATATTGTAAAATCAAAATCATCATTTATCATATTAAAAAAATAATTATTTATCATACCATGAATAATATCTTATCAATATTACACAAAAATGATTAACAATTTGTTAAATTATTTTTTATTTAGTTGTTTGTATCATATAAAATGAAAAGCAAACGATTCCTAAGTCTTATGCTGATCTTTTAAAATTTACAGTTGTGAATGAAGAATATTTAACTGCTAGGGGTGCCTACAAAAAAAAGTGGCTTAATTGACATCAAAGTGGACCTCATTGCTTACTAATCTCGTTTGCATATGTGTAATTAAACATTCTATTATTGATAGAATGGTCATCTCAAATGACGACAAACCTTGAAAGTTGGTTGATCTTCGAGCAAAACTATTTTTTTTTTTAAAGTTAACTTCACCTTGGTGCCTCATCTCCTTAGCTCGTAATTATTTTCAGATTGTCTTGGCATCTACAATTGACAAAAACCAGGTTTGGAGCATAGGGTCTTTTAACTTGAAGTCGAGTATTTTGCATCTTCAGCCTTGAACTATGGACTTTAATTTGATTTTGTATAAATCAACTAATTCTCAGGTTTGGGTTCGCTTTTTATGATCTATCTTGGCAATATTGGCATCCTAAAACTATTTCTGATCTAGCTAGAGGGTTTAGGGTGCCTTTATGGATTGGCAGGGCCACTGTTGAAGGGGATTTTGGGCATTTTGCTCAAGTGTTGGTTGATTTGATGTTTTCCCTCCTCTTTTGAATTTTTCGTTGTTAGAGAAAGATGATTCCCATAACTTGTTCGTCTCAGCTGAGTACGAAAACTTTTCGTATTTGTGTACTATATGCTCTTCCATCGGTCATCTCCCTAACAATTTCAAATGGAAAAAGACAGAGGTTTATTCTTCCTCCGCCTCTGGAAATAATTTACATATGCATGAAGTTCAAGTTATGACTAATGACATGCCTAAACAAGGTGCTAGGGATGGATTTTAGATCCCTCATGGTTGTTCGAATTCCAAACTGGAATATCGATTGGTTTATAGGATTCAGTCTTTAGTTCCGGTTTTTAATGTTGTCACTGATATTCGTTATGATATTGATGTCCATGATTCAATTGCGGTTAATTCTTCTTAGATTCTAGGCTAGCTAAGGGGACGAGACCTTTTTCTAGGCTGGTTAGTCATTCGGTTTAGGTTACTTATGCTCTTCGTACGGTTACCATAGTAACTTATTCTCAAAAGGGTCGGTTAAAGGGGTGAGTTCTATTCCTAGATCAGAATTCATTGATCAACGAGATTTGAATGGCCAGTGGGTTTCGATTGATGGTGAAATTCCTTGATCGGTTAGTTCCTAGGTGCAGGTTATCTATGATTTTCTTGTAGCTACTATGGTCACTTTTCCTTTACAGGAATCGATCGTTTAGTGGGATATTTCTAGGTCACATACTACTTATTCCGTGTCGGTTAAGGGGATGAGTTATATTTTTGATACCACTATCACCACTGCAATTCCTAAGCTAACTAAGGGGACAATGTTAGGTTTCGATTTTGTTTTGGCATGATTCTATATCAACACACTATTTGTTGGTAATGTTTAGTTATCTAGGTGGTTCGTGATAATATAAGCTTCAAATATGGAAGATGACTTATCCTGCAAACAAGTTTTTAAGAGGTGGTGCTTCATCGTCAAGCTAAGGTAAAAGAGACCTTAACCTCTAGCAAAGCATATGCAAGCACACACACATTTCATGCATATGTGTTTGTATATCGTTGTGCAAAATTTGTATAGCACACACACTATGTATGCTCATACATTAGTTCATAAATTCGATTAATATTCATAGATGGACATATGATCGTCACATTTATGTACCTATTTTAGACCTCAATTTCTTAGTTTTTGTGCTCGTTTGTAGTGTTTTATGTATATAACGTGTGTTTAAGCCTTATGTAGGTAAAAGTTCTATAACAATAACGTTTGTGCTTAAAGTGAGGAGTTAAGGCTAAAAAGGGAAAATTTTCAAAGATAAAGCAAAGTGCAAGATGAAAGTGCGGGCAATAAGCCACACCACAGAGTCAAACTGATCTCCAGAAGATTGTGCGAAGAGGCTAGTACGGGTAATAAAGCGCACTCCAGAAACCACACCCAACATTAGAAGAATTTACCGGTGGGAGAGTGTGGGCTATAAGCCGCACTGACGATCCGGCACCGAAGATCAGAAGAATGTGCAACCTGTCTGCCGAGTGTGGTTTTTATCGTTAGAAAATGTTCGTCAAACAAAATTTATAAATCTCAACTATGCACCTATAATGTATGAAGCAAGTATATGTGACAAGCTAGGGGTATCGTCCACAGAGATCAACACAAGTTATGATTAAATTGAAACTCTAGTGATTAACAAAGCAAAAGTAAAATGCATTAAGAGTAAAATGATATGATTGTTGAGATGAGAAAAACTAAATGCAAACTAACTAGAAATGACTCAAATGCAACTAAGAGATGATAGGTGTGTGGCTATATGATATGTAGACTAGGGAGTTGATGAAGTCTATAAGCAACTAATATGAACATTAAACTAATGTAACCAACCTAGATGTATAGTGTTGGTTGTATATCTCTCATGAATTTCCAATCTAGATGTATAGAATTGGGCACCCATAATTGTTTGTTCATGAATGCACATCTATCAAATTAGGAATAAATCTTTTTATAAAATCATCAATCTAGTTATGTAGAATTGATGCTTAATCTTTCACAAGCAATCAACCTAGATGTATAGAATTGACTACCCGTTGAGATTAGATAAGAATTAAGATTATTTAACTCGGGTTTCACTTGAGGATGTGCTCTTGCTTAACCCTTTCATTCAATTGAGTTAGAGGAGAGGAATATACAATCTTGAGCAAATCATCTTTGAAATCAAATTAAACCATTGAATGAAACAAAATTGATAAATTGATTGTAAAAATAAATAGTTCATTACAAAGCCCACCAATCATAAATGAATCACATCAACCTCCTAGTGAGGTGATTAGCTACTCATGACAATAAAAAACAACAAGTAAGAGAGGAATATAAAGGACCAATAAGTGACCTTCTTCTTTTTCAAGCTTCAATCTCCTCCCCAATGTCCTTATTGAGTAGGAATTGATGAAAATGAATGGTAGGTTTTGATGGATTTTAGGAGAAATGTAATTCTTAAATCTAGAGAGAGAAAAAGTGTGTAGAATATGTGTGTGGTCATATGTGTGATCTCATTAACGGATCCTTAAATATGGTTTCAAAAATGGATATGTTAAGCTGATATGGACAAATAGATTACGTGAAATGTGCGGGTATAGCATGGGTATATATCCGCACAGTCCCTTGGAGCCAAATTCTTCATCTTCGGTGCGTGGGCAAATGCGGTGGTATAACGCTTGTGCTACCAGTGCAATGACCCGATGCTAGATAATTCTTCCTTATGTGCACAGGAAAATGCGGTGGTAGTGAACTGGTATCACCCACGTAGCCTTTTTACTTCAGAATCTTTATTAATGTGCACAGGTAGTGCGTGGGTAAAGACCTGCGCAGATACCAGAGCATAGAAGCATCATTGCTTCCTCGAATTGGTCATTTTGTGCGCAATTCCATGTTTTTCCATCCTTTATTCCAATTTTTACCTAATTACCTAGAAATATATAAAACAAGCCATAAGATCACTAAAAATACATGAAAACAAGGCAAAGGAATTGGATTCGGGAGCCAAATTGTATGGTATTTTTGGCTCGATCAAATACCCCCAAATCAAACATTTGCTCATCATCGAGCAATCTCTAAAACATAATAGACAAGACACAGACAAAAACACGATTCAATCTAAAAGTGTCCTAGAATCAAAGAATTTACCGAAACACCACTAAATGAGAGATAGATAAGAGATAGTGGGACTGAGGAATAAGTTAATGCAAAATGGTCTAAATAACTCCAAGGCACCATTCGGGAAACTCGCACAACACAAATCCCACACTTAAAGCACCATTGCCTTGGAAACCACTCGCTCTCATGCCTCAAGCATAATTCTCTTCGATTCTATGTCTTCATATGGATCTCTCTTCTTTTTCCTCTCAGAACCTAGGTTCACACTCATGCAATATGTATGCAAATGAAGTCATGTAATGGAATCTTTTTTTTTTTTGCATACATTTAATATAGAATGAAAGTTGTTTATAGTGAATGAGTCTCATAAAAGAATCAAGTGCCATAAACGTGTGAAGATCATGATTTGAATAATATTCCCAATCTAGACTTCCACTAAGATCAAATAGGGTTTTCCCTTTAGTTGTAATGAGGTCATGGGGTAAAATGTGGTGAACAAAAAAAAGGGATAATTTTTGTGTTCAAAGATCACTAATCATGTCTAAACATACTCACATACCCCATACAGAGCTTTATTATAAATTACTCATTAGCAACTAGGCACTTCCTTACTCGTATATTTGTGCTTCACAATTGTATTATTCCTTGTGAGTACTTGATAGTGATTTCACAAGGCTCTTCCTTTCCTCTTTTTATTATTTTCTTCTTTTTTTTTTTTTTCTCCTTTTTTTCTTCTTTTTTTCTTTTTGCTTTTATCTTTATTTTGCCACAATTTGCTTTGCTTTGCTTTTCCTTGCACAATCATCATATATCATTTTACACTTTGGCTATTAAGTACAATTTTGGACACTTTAAGCCATTACATGTACAATTACATTGTTGCCTATATACATGTTATTCCATATTAGAGTTCATACATTTCAACCTTACACAACACCCCCCATATGATTGGCAATTTAAGGGTTGGTTTGTGTTTGGTTTATGGCTATATGGTTTAATGTGGTTCCAAGTGAAAGGTAAATGTTTGGCTTTTTAAATAGCTAATGCACACACATTGTCTAAAATCATTTCAAATATTCCATCTATCAATGGAATAAAAGTTTCGATCTAGCAATCCACAAATGTGATGCATGTTCTATGACACATGATGACTGTTGATGTGATGAGACTTATGCATGGTGTTTGAGATTTGAAAAACATTCCCCCAAGTGTACGCTTTTGGCCTGTGTGTTGTGACCTCATGAGGATATCTATACTATTAGAACAAGGCGCTTGAACACCGAGTCCCCTCAGCTTAGACACTAAAAGATGAGACTAACCCATGAAGTGCAAATGATACCCCTAAAGTGACAAAGGGCTAAGAACAAGCTCACTAAGCATGCACAAATTCACCACAAACACTATGCACAATGTATCTGACCAAGCTAATTAGGCTTGAAGATTTTAGCATGGCAAAATTTGAAAAAAACTGACATTAAAAATGACTCAAGACGTAAAAACGAAAAGACTACTCACAAAGGCTTCTACACTCCCAAACCAAAACTCAACATTGTCCCCAATGTTGGAAGCAACAGAGCCATGCCTAACAATGCACACCTAACAAAACATAAAACAACACAACATAGACACTAATCATGCACAATCAATGCCCAACACAACAAAATACTCAAAATAGGCTCATCATTACAAAGGCAATTCGATACACTATACTTGAAGCATATGCATGCAACTTGTAAAACCAACCACAACAAGCATAACCATGTCATAAATTGAACAGATGGGGGGCACAACCCCCAAATCGATTAACACAATATGATTATCCCTATACAAGTATATATAAATGTCCACCCCCAAACCGAATAGGGCACTATATTGTAATGAAATCGCTTGTACACTCATTCATATATCCAAGAGAGCCTTCAACTCATCATGTCATCCAAAATCAATATAATCAATTAATCAACATTCACTCAAAATTGTATTCAATATGCACAAATTAAATTCAACTCAAACATGCACAAAAGATATTCACAATTGAGTGCATCACATAAAAATTGAAAACATTCACAAAGATATATAATGAAATTTAAGGTGGTAAAGTGGTAAGAACTCCCCTTGATGATATGACCTTTCACTCTTTTTATGAACACTCTTGAGTTGCTCGTCCTCCTCGACTTGCAAGTTGTTGTTGGGTTTTCCCAAGAGATTTGAGCACTTCACTTCCAAATGCCAACATCATCAAAACAAATGGGATGAATAATATGTTCAAAAATATGTCTCTAGATACTAAGCAAAATAATATCCACAAGCATCCCAAAATAATATTCAACAATAGTATTATCCAAATGAAATGAAGTGAAAATAAAAGCATCCTAGAAACTAATAAAACTAGAACAGTTAATTGAAAAAGAAATGTAATGCTAAAACAAATGGACCTCCATGGGTTGCCTCCCATAAGCAACTTATTTATTGTCTTGGCAAGACGTTGTTGCATGTTTCACTCATCTCTTAGGCATAAGGATCCAAATTTCTAAAGCATCCTCAACACCTCTGTATGTTTCAATCTATGTCCGTTCACCCTGAATTTCCATCATCTTTTGGACTCTGGATTTCCACAACTTCATTCGGTAGAACATCAACTACTCTATATGGTCTCGACCATCTTGTTCATAGTTTTCCCGGAAAGAGTCAAGCGAGAGATATACAGTAATACAAGCATTCTTGGGTGAAACTCTGTCCTAATCACGTTCCTGTCATGGATAATCTTGGTCTTTTCTTTATAGATTCTTGCGTTCTCATCAATTTGCAACCTAAATTCCTCCAATTCATTGAACTGTAGACACCTCTATTCCCTTGCATTATCATATTCCCAATTCAACTTCTTGATAGTCCACCAAGCATGGTATTCCAACTCCACGGAAAGATGACATGCTTTTCCAAATGCCAATCTATAAGGACTCATTCCGATAGGAGTTTTGTATGCTGTCCTATACGGCCCATAAGGCATCATTCGACTTTTCTGCCCAATCTTTTCTTGAGGAGTTAACTGTCTTTTTCAAAATCTGCTTTATATACCGGCTGCTGACCTCAACTTGTCTCAAAGTTTATGGATGGTATGGTGTTGCTACATTATGATGGACTCCATATTTCTTCATCATGTTGCCAAAAATTATATTACATAAATGGTTACCTCTGTCACTAATTATGATATGTGGAGTCCCAAATCGAGCCAATATATTATCTTTTATAAGCTTAACCACCACATGACTGTCATTTGTTCTTGTTGCAACTGCCTCTATCCATTTAGATACATAATCAACCCCTACCAAGATATAGTTGCTCCCCTTTCAGACCTTATAAAATCAAGCCCCCAAGTATCAAATATTTCCATCACAAAGATCCATGTCTGGTTATCTCATCTTTCTTCCCAATATTTTCTATACGCTGGCATCTATCACATGTTGCATAAAACTGATAAGCATCCCTAAAGAGTGTTTCCCAAAAGAACCCTGATTGAAGCACTTTTAACGTAGTCTTTTTTCCACTGTAATGTCCTCCACACTGTAATTCATGGCAAAATCTTAGGATATTCATTTGCTTAGACTCTGAAACATACTTTCAGATTACTTGAACTGGATCATACTTAAACAAATATGGCTTATCCCAAAAGAACTGTCTTGCATTTGCTATGAATTGTTCCCTTCCTTTTGAGTCCAACTCTGGTGGGAACACCTTGTAGGCCAAGTAATTAGCCAAATCTACATACCATGACTTCTTATCCTGCCCAAAGTTGCTCACCTGGAAAGTCCAAAGGTATCTCATTTGTCCTTGCTGGACCCTCTTGCACCAGTCTACTTAAGTGGTCTGCCATCACATTTTTGCACTCTTTTTATCCTTGATCTTCAAATCAAACTCTTGTAAAAGAAGGACCCATCTAATCAACCTTGGTTTTACATCCTTCTTTTGCAACAAGTATCTGAAAGTTGCATGGTCTGAGTACACTGTCACCTTTGCACCAACCAGATACTGCATGAACTTTTCCAATGCAAAGATAATCGCCAACAACTCTTTTTTCTATTGTTGAATAGTTTATTTGGGCATCATTCAAGGCCTGTGATGAGTAGTACATCACATGAGGGACCTTGTCAACCCTCTACCCTAAAACTGCACCTACAACATAGTCTAAAACATCGCACATCAGCTCAATTGGTAAATCCCAGTTAGGTGGTGCCATTACTGATACGATGGTCAAGGCTGCCTTCAGTAACTCGAATGCTGCCAAACACTTCTCATCAAAAACAAATTCCTTGTCTTTCTGGAGAAGCTCACACAATGGCCTGGCTGTCTTCGAGAAATCTCTGATAAATCTCCTGTTGAAACCTATATGACCTAAGAAGAACCTGATATATTTAACTGACTGAGGTAGAGACATGCCCTTTATCACTTCCACTTTCTCATTATCTACCTTAATCCCCTTATTAGAGATGACATGTCCCAAAACTATTTCTTGTTGCACCATGAAATGACATTTTTCCCAATTCAAAACAAAGTTACTCTCCTTGTACCTTCTCAAAACTAAGGATAAGTTCTCTAAACACAGACTGAAAGAATCACCCAAAATTGAAAAGTCGTCCATAAAGACCTCTATGATCTCCCTAATCATGTCTGAAAAGATAGAAGTCATCCATGGAGTGTTACACAACCAAAAAGGCATTATTCTGTAAGCGAAAGTCTTAAATGGACATGTAAAGGTTGTCTTTTCCTGATCTTATGGCGTTATCACTATCTAGTTATACCCTAAATACCCATCTAGAAAGCAATAAAAACTGTGTCATGCCATCCGCTCTAATATTTGATAAATGAATGGTAGTGGGAATGATCTTTCTTGGTAACCGAGTTCAATTTCCTGTAGTCAATGCACACACACCATCATATCTAAAGCCTTTGAGCCACTAACTCATTTTTCTCATTCTCCACTACTTTAATCCCTGACTTATTTGGCACCATATGAATTTGACTGACCCATCGACTATTTGGCACCGAGTATATGATCCCCGCATTCAATAGCTTTAATATCTCATTCTTAACAACCTCATGCATAATGGGATTAAGCCTCCTCAGTGCTTCCCTAGATGGCTCAATGTCTACTCCAACACAATTCTATACATACAGATGATGGGGCTAATCCTTTTTATATCCTCTATAGTCCATCCTATAGCCTCCTTATGCTCTCTCAATACCTCTAGTACTTTGCTCTCCTGAAATTGATCCAAACTTGCAGAAATGATCACTGGGTGTCTTCTATCCTCATCAAGATAAACATACTTAGCTTAGATGGAAGTGGTGTAAGTTCGAACTCTGGGGACTTCTCTCATTGTGTACCCATTTTCTTTTCTTTAAAAACTTCCAAATTAGGTCCCAATTCTTCTTGCTCTGAACCCTCATCATTATCTTTTAGGCTCATTTATTTATCAATGTCCAATCCTCCTAAATTTTCTTCAACTACATCTTTTAACTTCTCTTTTAATGCATTCACCATGTGACAGTCATCTGATCCCACCAGATAGATCATACAATTGAAGATGTTAAATTATATTTTTTTCTGTCAGAGTCTTCATGGTGAGCTTCCCTTCATGTATTTCTATCACAACATGTGTTATAGCCATAAATAGTCTCCCCAATAGAAGTTTCACATCCTTCTCATTTCTACCTTTCTCCATGTTAATCAATATAAAATCGATCGGGATTATTTATCTCTCCAGTTGAATCAAAATATCCTTCATTATTCCTTTCAAACTCCTCGAAAATGAATCAGATAAGACTACTGACATAGTGGTAGGCTTGAGGTCTGTAAGACCTAACTTCTGATAAATGGAGAATGGCATGAGGTTGATACTTGCTCCCGAATCTAGCATAGCCCTCTCACGGTTAGCTTCTTCTATGATGATATCAATGATCAAACTCTCAAGGTCTTTCATTTTCTATGGCAACGTCTTTTGAATCACTGCACTAACATTCTCGTTCAACCTTTCCTGCTGCCTTGGCTTAAACCTCTCTTTATCCTTGCTTAGTTCATTGAAAACTTCCCATATACAGGCATCTTCTGAATAGCATCCAACAGAGGCAAACTCACATTCACATTGGAGAGTATGTTATAGATATCTTGGAAGGATTTCTCCATTTTGGAATTCTTCATTCTCACAAGAAATGGTATAGGTGCAATGTAGGGGTTAAGGGCTTTGTGAAGTAGTGGCCTTGGCTCCGACCAAGTCACCCCATCCTTGTCTTCTTCCTCCCCTTTGTTCCTACTCTTTTTTTCTTCCAGGGTGCTTTTTTGATTTCAATTACCGAGTACACGTCCACTTATAAGGATTGCCCTTGCTTGTTTAAGTTGACTGTGGAATTTACCTTTATCCCTTTCTCTCAGAAGTTTCGTCAACTATCCTAAATGCTTCTCCATGTTTCGAATAGAACTGTCCAAGCCCATCATTCTTCTACCATTTTTCGTAATATATCTTTGTAAGTTCCCCCTAACTCTTCTCTCTTCTTCTTGAATTTATTTTATTGTTTGCTGTGTCAACTGCATAAAATTTTTCATTTGCTCCTCTAAAGGATCCATACTTACTTAATAGATATTACTCCTCTCCTGGTATTGAAGGCACTCTTCATATGATGGTTGTAGAGTGTGCCTTTCTTGGTTGGTGCTCTGCCAATGTGCTATGAGCTCTTCATCTAACCGATTAGAAGATTCTGTAAAACTATTCACCTTGTCTTCAAGAGAAAAACCCTCAATCTCACAAGTGTTCCATTAAAATTCAGTCCTATTTCCCCACTCTTGATCATGTGCATAGTCACATTGACTGTAATTTTGACTTGAATCTTGCCAAAAATAATCATGATTCCTGAAAAAAATCAAAACACGAATGCCAAGAGAAGTAAAAAGAAATCAAAGAGACTAAAGTTCTACTAAAACAAATACCCACAAATCTATCAAACAATTAATCACAAGGCAGTTGAAAACTAAATGTGATACTACTATCTAAATAACTAACTAAAGCACAATATAGTCATAGCAATATACTCCAATCCCCGACAACGGTGCCAACCACAACACTTTAAAGATATGTAAGCATATGTATACTTTATTGAAAAGCATATTAATTAAACATTTCAATTCAAGTTTACTATTTGCAAGTGAAGGAATTAAACTAAAAACTAAAATCAACTATCACATGTAATAATATATATGTTCAATATACATAAGTACAAATGAATGAATAACTATATACAAATAAGTCAATTTATAAGGATAAAAGATATGTACAACGTTGATCAAAAGAATGTTTTCATCTTCCTTTCTCTCTCTAAATCTTGAAATATCCTCCCACATAACCCAAACCTATTTTCCTATCAATTCCTTCACAAAATCACTCATTCAATCACCCATTCAACCTTCATTTCACCAAAACTCAATTACCCACTCAAGGAACTTTGAATATGCAAGCTTTGGAGAAGAAGGTGACTTGAAGATAGAGGAATCTCAGCAGTCCAATGGGTTCACCCTTTACCTCTTGTTTCCTTAATTTACATTGTATTGATATTATAAGTAGATAAACCCATATTGAGAGTTGATGTAATAATTCATGGACTGTGGGCTTTCCACTATATATTTGATTTGATTTATATAGTTTCACTCATTGTGTTTAATTGTGTTTGATTTTTCTCTTGAATTAAGTAGGCACTCTAACTCTTGATTCTTGTTGGTAATTGAACTTACTTGAGTAACTAAGCTTTAATTGAAACTCTTAGTGGATTAAGTAGGCACTCCAACTCTTGATTCACTTCAAGGTTAAATTGGGCTTTTAATTCACTTGGTATCCTTTTTGGGTTGGGTAGGCACTCAAACCCCTAATTCATGTTAGATATCGAATTATGATGTCTTTATGGATTGAGTAGGCACTCCAAACCTTAGCTCACTTTAGATGTCAATTAATGATTTTGACCGTAAACACTAAATGTGTTTTTAACGAGCTCACTTGAATGGAAGGAATGGATTGTGAGTACTCCAATCCAATTCATCCTGGCTAATCAATCTACCTAGGCTTAATGAGACTCCTCTCCACTCTCAATTCAACACTCCAATGGTTGAGTTGTGGATGAGGATAGATTGGTTCCATAACCACACTCAAAGGTAGATTGACCATATATAAATTGAACCGACTCTTAAGAGATCGGATTGCCTACTATTCGTGTTTGAATTGCATCGACTCCTATACTTCTTATCATATCTTATCATCTCATTTTCTCACTATCTTAGTTTGGTCTTCATTTAGCTTAATTGTAGTTTCATTTTAGATTTGCATTTTAGATTTTAGTTGATGATTCCAAACCAATCATTTCATTTACTTTTCATTGCATTTACTAGATCTATAGCATAGTTTGATCATAGCTAACCATCGATCCTTGTGGACGATACCCGACTTGCCACTTACTTATTTTTACATATTTTAAGTCATTGTTGTGGATTTAGAATTTTGTTTTTGACGAGTATTTTTAATACCAAATGACACTAGATCAGTTATCTCTGATTTTCCTTCAATTACTGGGGAAACTTCTCCTCTATAAGATCCGATTCAGTAGGGTTTGATGGAACATAAGATTTTGATTGATGGTTTTATGTCCTATAGTACTTCTCCTATGTTAGTTTAGGGGACAAGTTCTATTTCTTATATCACTGTCACCACTACGGTTCCTTGGTCGATTGAGGGGACAAGTCATTTTTCTAGGCCAGTTAATCCTTCAGTTTAGGTTACTTCTGCTCCTCATACGGTTACTATGGTAACTTATTCTCGAAAGGGCCCGATTAAGGGGATGAGTTCTTTTCCTAGATCGGAATCAATATATTAACGAGATTTGAATGATTAACGAGATTTGAATGGCCAACGTGTTTTGATTGATGGTGATATTTCTAGACCAGTTAGCTCCTCGATGGAGGTTATCTCTGTTTTTCCTACGGCTACTACAATTACTTCTCCTTTACATAATCTGATCGTTCAGTAGGGTTTGATAGAACATAGGGTTTTGATTGATTGTTTTAAGTCCCATACTACTTTTTCTGTGCCAGTTAAGAGGATGAGTTCTATTGCTTAGACCATTGTCACCACTGTGGCTCCTTTTGCTCAGCGAAGTTTGACTGACATTGCCTCTTCTTCGGCTTTTGTCATGGTTTTGTCAGAGCCCATGTCAGATTACAGGTACCACTTTCCTAGTCTTGAGCTGAACTTCAACATGATGCCAACTCTTCAACCCTTTTGGTGAAATTGGATACTATCTAACAGTGATTTTCGATGTCCGTTGATCTAGTTAGATTGTTTCATTAGTTCAGTTCTTATTTCTTTGCCTTCGGTTGAGATATGCTTGCCTATTTAATTTATTGTTTTAGGGTCTGCACACCCCTCTACTTTCACTTTTATTCTCTCTAACGTTTTTTCTTCTGTTTCTTTTTTATTTATTTATATATAATTATATCTAAGAGTTTTCCGGTATATGATCATATATGATACTTTTTTCATCCATATCGTCTATTAAAAAAAAGAGATCGTAAAATAACAAAAAAAAAACTTACAAATGTTCTCAATAAAGACACACTCATGATTAAATTGTTTAATATAAATTATTTGTAATTAAATTTCTAGAATGATTTGCCAAGTATATATAATTCTCATTTTGTCTTTTAAAGAGAACACATCATAATGAAGATACATCATAATGAAGATAATGATGGTATTAGTATATTTTCTTGTATATGTGAAAAGAAAAAACACACACACGTCTCTTAGTCTTGACTTTGACATTTTAAAATGAAATAAACAATTCTTCTGATTTTTTATTTTAATTTTCATATAAAAAATTTAACTCATCAATGATTCAATAATCCTGTAAAGAAAAAAACAAATAAAATTATGGATGAATATATATATATATATATATATATTTTTTTTTCTCAAAGATGTCAATTTTTTTTCATAATTTGTAAGAATAAAAATTTAAAACATGTTTTATTTAGTTATTAAATTTAACAAATACTAATAAATTTCAAATTATTAGTTTGACCGTGTACAAATTTTGAAAAGACAAAAATACTTTAAACTCAAGTGATTACTTTTTATAAAAAAAATCAAGTGAATATTTTAAAATAAATAGAAATACTATTTTTTAAGGTTTATTTCCTCCCTATCTCTCGTTTTCTCATTTCTTCCATTTTTCCAATCCTAATTTTCTCCGTTCTCCTGTTTGACCTTTTTTTGACTAAAAATACATATTTTAAAAAAACACTCGATGGTTATAAGTTATAATATACAAAAAGAAATCCAATACAAATACAAATAAAATAGATTTAGTGGGAAATAATAATTATTAAAAAAAATAAAATCAAATAGGTTTTGGTAAAATAATAATTAATGAAAACATAAGTTTTGGAGGGAATTAGAAAATGGGGATAGAGATGGAGAGAATTCCCATTTCAAATTGGAGATGAAATTCATCCCCATCCCCATCCCTATTTGTGAATGATTTTTGATTTTTTTTTTCCACAAATAGGAATGAGGATTTTTGGATTTTTGGATTTTTGAGAGAAATTCCCATCCCTACTTGCCTTAAAAATAAAAATAATATATATATATATATATATATATAACTTTTTATTAATTTTTAATAATTAATACTAAAATTGTTAAAATTGTGTAAATCGTTAAGTCACATGTTAATTTTTCAATTATAAATTGTCAGAAAAATAGAATTTACTCTTTAAAATAAAATTACAGAGAAGCTTTTAAAAAAAGTGTAAAAAAATTAGAAGCACTAAAAGACAATAAAGCCCCAACAGTCGGAAATGGAATGAAAACAAAAGAAAACGTTCATTTTTCTCTGATGATTTGTAATTAAACAAAACGTTCATATTCACATTTCACACCACCCAAGAAAGTTGCTTTGCTGTGCTTGCTTATTCTCTTCTCTTCTCCATACACGCACTCCACTTATTAGTTATTAATACTCTCTCTCTCTCTCTGCGCAAAGTATACATTTTCAACAAAAAGTTTTTCTTTTTCTTTGTTACTCACTTACACTCATCCATGGAGGCTTAGTGGGGTTTTTATTTTTGTTTTTAAATTATATTTTTGTGCGCATTCACTTCACTTCACAGCTGTTTCCACATCCTCTAAAAAGGGTTTCTTTTCTTTCTCTTTGGTTCTTCTTCGTTTGAGAATGAAGCACATTGGTTGTTGTTGTACTTGTACTACTCTCTAAGTGTTTGTTTCATTTGGGCTGTTTTGTTTTGTTTGTTTGGTTTCTGGGTTTCCACCAAATGGAGAGCAAAGTGCAATTAGTAGTGGTGGTTCTTCTTTTGGGGTTTTTGGTATGCTCTTTGTGTCAGGAAGACGATTCAGAATACCCAATTACTGCTGTGTATATTGTTACTCTTAAACAAGCTCCTTCTTCTCTTAACTACGATCAACAACTGGAAACAAAACACAAGCATGGTGCTTCTGGTAGATTAAGTAGACTTAACACACCAAGGTGCTCTTTTTCTTTCTTTTTTACTACGTCCTGTGAAGCTTATTATTTGTTAGTGATTAAGTAGTTAGTGTTTTGGCTTCATAATTCTCTTTGTTTTCTAAATTATGACCCAATTATGCTTTAGAATTGATTTCTTTTTTACATTTAGGAATGCTTCGAGACACCATAGTAGGCCTGGTTCGTATATTGCTCGAGTTCATGATTCTTTATTGAAAAGGGTGTTGAAGGGAGAGAAGTATCTGAAGCTGTACAGCTACCACTACTTGATTAATGGGTTTTCTGTACTTGTTACACCACAACAGGTATAATTTCAGTTCATGTTTGTTGTCATCATTCATCATTATGAGTTTTTATAATGATGTTAATGCATTGTTGGTGTTCTCATTACTAGTATTCTTTTTGTTATTACTTTTGCATAATTGAATGTATACTTGCACCTTGACATCACATCTTTTATTGGCTGAAATTTTTGCTCGTATTTGGGAAGAAATTTTATATTGAAGTTTTTATTTTTAAGTTTTTAATTTTTTCGCTGTACTGGACAATTTCAAAGGCAGATAAGCTTTCTAGGAGAAGGGAAGTGGCAAACGTGGTTTTGGATTTTTCAGTTAGGACTGCAACCACACATACTCCTCAGTTCTTGGGTTTACCACAGGGGGCTTGGGTCCAAGAAGGTGGATACACAACTGCTGGAGAAGGAATAGTGATTGGATTTATCGATACTGGTATTGATCCAACTCATCTCAGCTTTGCTGATGATGTATCTGAGCACTCCTACCCAGTCCCTGCTCATTTTTCGGGCATTTGTGAGGTTACTCGGGATTTCCCATCTGGTTCATGCAATAGAAAGCTTGTTGGCGCCCGCCATTTTGCAGCATCTGCTATAACAAGAGGAATTTTCAATTCATCACAGGACTATGCTTCACCATTTGATGGCGATGGCCATGGCACGTGAGTATACTTGTTCCATTTCTTTAACAAGTGACTTTTAATTCCTCTGTGTCTGGTATTGTCTTTACAAGATCATAGCAGTTTCCCTTTTTCTCTTTACCTCAAATTTGTTCAAGATAAATATCAGATTTCTATAGTTTGATTAATATGTCTGTCACTTTAAGCCTGCATTAGGGTTTTGACAAGAAAACCAAGTTAGGATGAACTCAACTCAGCGACATTATCAGGATAAAACCAAATTTAGATGATAGAATTTGCAGCTCTATGATGCATGAATGGAAACTGTGGGAAAAAATAAAGAATTCTGTTGTATGACTTGTTATATCATTTTTCTTTTTTCCAGCTGATTGTATGCCTGAGTTCTTCTAAATGAGGCTTCTACTTGTTGGTAATCAAATTCTCTTGGAATAAATTTTATGTCTCTATGATGGTTCAATCCATTAATGGGTTGTATGGTATGAACAATCCTTAAATGCAATTCTGTATTAGACTTTACATTTAGCCAGATGGTCGTTAAAAAATAAAGTTTCCAACACAATTTGAATGCTACAAATGTCTCTTTGTTCTCATGAAGTGTAGAACACTATATGAATTTATTTTGAGAATACAGAAAAACAGTAAATATTCTATTCAAAGTTGTTTTAATTTTCACTTCCATGCACTTACCAATATCAGTTTTATTCAATGCCTTACTTTTTAAAACAAAATTTATCTAATTTATATATGCAGGCACACAGCTTCTGTTGCTGCAGGAAACCATGGTATTCCAGTGGTAGTTGCTGGGCATAACTTTGGAAATGCAAGTGGGATGGCTCCTCGTGCACAGTAATTACTCTAGACCGGAGCCTCTTTATGTCAAATTTATTGCTTTTTCTAGTGATGTATATCTAATCTATAAAACAAAAGGCCTCCACTTCTGAAACTTTCTCCTACATGTAAAATGGAAAAAGTGGTGATGGGTAGAATCAGAATGTATGCACCCCCCATACCATTACCAAGCGTATACTCCTATACAACTAATTATTTCTATTGCAACTTTTTTAAGGAGCAGGGTATCGAAAATACACTAGTCTTTCACATGTTAACATTTGCCTGGATCTTAACAGGAAAATAGATAATATAATAATAAGTAGCAGTTTAAACAAGAAACTTGGTTCTTGAAACCTCTCTATCGGTCCAAACTTATCTAGTAGAGAACTTATTTTAAAAAATTACATATAATATTTCTTAAAGTTGTTTGAAAAAGAGTTTCTAAGCTACCTCTCTATGCATTTTGGATTTAAAATTATTCTACGTGTGACAAGAGATTTGACACTATCTTCAAGTGGTAAGGCTTCATGCATTTTTCTAGCTCTTGACATTTTTTTGTTTCTTTCCTTGCATATATTATTTCCCTGCTTGTCCATATTTTGTATTTAAATTGCTGTTTAGCATTGAAACAATTTAATCATATTAAGCTTGCATGTATTTTACTTTTTTTAGTTTGAGGTTTGCAAGGGTTAGAATTTGCCTGAATTCTAACAAGGACCTACAATTTGAAACTTGAATAATATGTTTGTTTTTTTAAGACAAAAACATTCGAAAATAAACACTTGTATATTTATACACTACACTTAAATAATTAAAAACAACTAAATAAACTGTTTAATAAATTCAAAGGCAAAATTATATAAAAATTGATAATATTTCTTGAAATATACATAAATACATACATACACTCACATTCATACATACACACATGTTTGTAGGTACATACATACATACATTCACATACGTAATTAAAATATGTCGTTTGGCGGATCTGAATTAACATATAGTTTTTGAAAACTAAAACTGCAATATTTGAGCCACAAACAAAAAAGAAAAAAAAAACCCCCAATTGAATATTTTTTTAGGCTCCCTGCAGTTCGGATACGATGAGTTTATATGAAAAAAGATATATTGAGGATATAAATGGAAATAGCTTAGCTTCTTGAGGATAATTTTGAAAAAGAAATTTTAATTATGTTTCAGATGTTCTACTTTAAGTGATGAGTCAAAAAAAAAAAAACCCTCCTTTTTGTTTCAGATCTTTTTATTTGCTTTTTAGACATATTTGACTACCTAAAAAAACAAACAATATGGTTAAAACGGGTCTAATCTAATTCAAACTATGTGTCAAAAACAAACAGCCCTTGAGTTTTCCCAATGTTTGCCATATCTAATTATTCTATTTTCCCACATCATTTCTTGTTTTAAGTCCATCATAATAAATATGATCATGACCATTCAGTTGGTTGAGTTTTCATTTTATCTTTCATCGAGGAAAATTGCTAGACTGACTTGCTACTCTGCATAAGTTTCTGTATCATCCATCCTTAAGTATGTACTAAATGGTCATGATTTGCAATGGTTATTGAGACTCATAGTAAGTAAATAGATTTTGAAATATATTGCATAACTATGTAGCTGGAATTGTTGAATCACTTTTGTGTTTGTATGCTTAATATTAAGGGGACACAGTTTAAGGAACTTTTGAAAATTTTCTTAATACATTATATTTTAATTTTTTAAATTCTGATATTGCAATAAGCTAGAATAAATTCATTTTCTTTTTGTTTGTTTTAATTGTATAAGTGAATCATTCCAATACAGTTCTAAACTTCTAATCAAAGAGCTTTTTCTGATGTCTTGTTATGGTAAGTCATCCTTAAAATTAAATGAAAGGCAGCAAATGATAGGGTATAAGAGATCATTATACATTTTTTAGGATGCATTAGTATATATGGGCCATATGGCTTTACTTTTCAGGTTTTATTCAAGTAGTTGATGTTGTCACCTTGATATGAAACTAACTTAAAAGGAAGGAGGAAAATTACAAAACAATCATCCTTGCTATTTGTGGTGGACAGCAGAAATTGAATGTCCAAAAATTCAACTCTATTGATAACTGGTCGATTCATGATTTGTTGACATAGATTTTCTGTACAAAGTTTCAGGTTTTCAAGTTTACTTAAACATCCTCTTTTGTGGGATCAGGGTAGTTTTATTTGAAAATTGAATAATTGATTCTGATTGAGGATTTTATACTAAACCGTTGTTTTAATACACCAATCAATCAATTGTAATCATTCTGAGATTTTAGAGTTTCTGATCAAAACTTTAAGCTTTCAAATTTACTCAAATATCCTCATTTTTGTGGAGTACGGGTAGTTACATATGAAAATTGGGGTTTAGACCAAACAGGGATGAGTGGATCATCTGATTTTTTTTTATGGGTGTTTTTGTTGCTCAAAACCGTTCAGTTAATGGATGCTAGAAGTTTAGATTTGTGGTTGAATGGTAATGCTGGTTTAGGCTTATAGGATAAATCAATTGCAGAGGAATATGTATTTTATCTTAATTTTGTAACTTTTTTCCACTTTCAGCATTATTTGTAAACAGAACTTCCTATTTGACTCTAAAGAACAGGCTTTTATGCTTGCTTTTCAGTTTCTTGGATTTAGGAATGTCTATATATCAGTTTAGGTCGTTGATGTGTTAACCAAATGCTCTTTTTTCTCAGTATTGCTATTTACAAGGCACTGTACAAAAGCTTTGGAGGCTTTGCTGCAGATGTTGTTGCTGCCATAGACCAGGTACTAGATATTTTGGTCTGTTTTTTCCAATTTAATTTCTGTCACAACTGATGTTTGTGCTAGAAAATTTTACTGTATAAATGTTTACTGTGTTTCTGAAAGAGAGAATATTAAGATACGTCTTGTACATAAGATTTACTGGCATGCGCACACACACACACACACACTAATAGGAAAGAAGATGAACCTAATGCTGGAGACACACACACACGCACACTAATAGGAAAGAAGATGAACACACACACACACACACTAATAGGAAAGACGATGAACCTAATGCTGGAGACACACACACACACACACTAATAGGAAAGAAAGAAGATGAACACACACACACACACACACACACACACACACACACACTAATAGGAAAGAAAGAAGATGAACACACACACACTAATAGGAAAAAAGATGAACCTAATGCTGGAGATTTTATCCACATTTTCTAACAGGAAAGAAAATGAACCTAATGCACATGTTCTAATAGGAAAGAAAATGAACCTAATGCTGGAGATTTTATCCACACTCGTATGCAGCCATTTATATGGAAACTGTAATTGATATTGATTGCCCACTATGCAATTTCAGGCAGCTCAAGATGGGGTTGACATTATAAGCTTATCAATTACTCCCAACCGGCGTCCTCCTGGTATTGCAACCTTTTTTAATCCCATAGACATGGCCCTGCTATCAGCCGTAAAGGCTGGTATCTTTGTTGTGCAAGCTGCAGGAAATACTGGACCTTCACCTAAGAGCATGTCTTCTTTCAGTCCGTGGATATTCACTGTTGGTGCTGCTTCTCATGATAGAGTGTATGCAAACTCTATATTCCTGGGGAACAATTTAACCATTCCTGGAGTTGGACTTGCATGTAAGTTTGTCTCTATAAGTTATTGTGCCTAGTTTTCTGTTTCCTTCATACTGGAATGCATTGCAAATTTGCGTATATAGATTCATTATGCCTGATGCAAGTATAAAAGAACCTAGAAAGAATTGGAAATTTAGTTGAATGAATTTTGTTCCATTCTTTGCACCAAATATGTTTTACTGTTTCTGTCGTTTTTCTTGTGTTCTTATTTCTTGTATGGTTGTTAGATATTGTTAACTGTTTGCCAGTCAACAGGTGCCATTTGGAGGTCTGTTTCAGGGTCCAAGATGGAGACTTAATATATGTGGGGTCTTCATGAGTCTATATAAGTACATTTTGTTTTTACCCTTCATTATGCCGTTAATGGTCTAAAATTTACAGCTGTAATTGTATGGAAAATTTCTTGGTTCACAACTATGATTTTAAGCTATGCATAATGCTCATTATCATTATCATTAAAGATAATTAGTATATGTTCTTTTTGCAGCGGGAACTGGTGAAAATATGATGTATACGCTGATTTCGGCAGTTCATGCTTTAAATAACAACACGACAATTGCCAATGATATGTATGTTGGAGAATGCCAAGATTCCAGTAGCTTCAACAAGGATTTAGTGCAAGGAAACCTCTTGATTTGTAGCTACTCAATCCGGTTTGTGCTTGGGCTCTCTACCATCAAACGAACTTTACAAACTGCCAAAAACCTCAGTGCAGTTGGCGTTGTGTTCTACATGGATCCTTTTGTTATCGGTTTTCAGCTTAATCCAACTCCAATGGAAATGCCCGGCATCATTATTCCATCCCCTGATGATTCCAAGGTGCAGTTCTGTGTGTATTTGTGTAAACTCCAGCAAATTTTCCCTTTCAATTACTAAAGCTTTCATATGATTCGCAGATATTACTCCAATACTACAATTCTTCTTTGGAGAGGGATAGAGTTACAAAAAAAATTATTAGATATGGCGCAGTGGCATGCATTTCAGGGGGGTTAAAAGCAAATTTCAGTAATTCTGCTCCAAAGGTTATGTATTACTCTGCTAGGGGTCCAGATCCAGAGGACAACTCGTTTGATGATGCTGACATAATGAAACCCAACTTGGTAGCTCCTGGAAATTCTGTTTGGGCTGCTTGGAGTTCTCATGGCACCGATTCGGTTGAATTTCAAGGTATGGACAGTTTCGCATTGTAATCATTTGCAATTTTGATGCCTTATAGATTTTATAACTTCACATAACTTATAAAATATATCTTACAAAATTAACTTGCACTCCAGGTGAGAACTTTGCAATGATGTCTGGGACTAGCATGGCTGCTCCTCATGTTGCTGGGCTTTCTGCCCTGATTAAGCAGAAGTTCCCCAATTTTAGTCCTTCTGCTATTGCTTCTGCACTTTCCACAACAGCATCTTTATCTGACAAGTATGGTGGGCCGATAATGGCCCAGCGTGCTTATGCCAATCCAGATCAAAACCAGTCTCCAGCAACACCGTTTGACATGGGCAGTGGTTTTGTAAATGCAACTGCATCACTGGATCCTGGTCTAATTTTCGATTCGGGTGAGTCATTCTGCATCTGTAACTCATATTTTAGGATGTGAGTGCTGCATGACTTTAGTTCCCGCAAACGAAACTTAAATTTAAATTATGCTTGTAGATTTAGAAGTGTTATGAACTATATAAGTCTATAATGCACCAAAGCCTAGATCTGAAGTAGGAAACTGAGTTTGGTATCAAATCTGATTGTAGCAACTCAGAGAAAAAAAATTGATAAAGAAATAACATTGAAGTAGTGAGCCATAAAAGACTAGAAAATTGGAAATCCCGGACATCACACGTAGGCTTCTTGAGCATCACAGGAGAGATGCACCAAAGCCTAGATCTGAAGTAGGAAACTGAGTTTGGTATCAAATCTGATTGTAGCAACTCAGAAAAAAAAATAGATAAAGAAATAACATTGAAGTAGTGGGCCATAAAAGACTAGAAAATTGGAAATCCCGGACATCACACGTAGGCTTCTTGAGCATCACAGGAGAGATGCCTCGTGAGTCGAACCTTGCTGGATCTTTTCTATATCTTCATTAACATACATTACATAAGCAAGTATTTGGGAGTTGGGACTAGCAGTGAAGGAAACACTATAAGAACCACAAAACGTCCTCGTCAAAACTAAGTTCCACAAAATTAAATGCATGCTTGGTGAAGTCCTCTAACCAGGAGACCTGAACCTGTAGCGGGAATTGCTGAGCTGCTTAAAAAAAAAAAAAAAGAAGAACATAAATCTTGCAGCTTTAATTCATTTCTAGGAAAGATTCCAGCTGAGACTGTTGCTAAATAACTAATATTGATTAAGCTTTATCGCTTTTTTGATCCATTTGATTGATCTGAATAATGATCCATCTACTGACCAGTTATGGACACGAGGGCATCTTTTTTCAGTATATAAGAATATTTTAGCATTTCTTGTGTTATCTTTCATATGCTGAAATTCCCGACTATATTCTGCCTTGAACATTAAACTTATGTGGAAAGATCTTGTATCGACTTCATTGAGGTCTCAACAAATTTGATTATTGCAAAGGATTTCTGTGATTCCTCTTGCATTCCATCAAATTTCATTCACATATATTTGAATATTATATGCTTATTTTTGTAGGTTACAACGACTATATGTCATTTCTTTGTGGGATTAATGGATCCAGTTCAGTGGTCTTGAATTACACTGGTCAAAACTGCTGGGCATATAATTCTACCATCAATGGTGCTGACTTGAACTTGCCCTCAATTACAATTTCAAAACTGAATCAGTCAATAACAGTTCAAAGAACAGTGATCAATATTGGTGGCAATGAGAGTTACAATGTTGGTTGGAGTGCTCCATATGGGGTTTACATCAAGGTGGCTCCAACTCATTTCTACATAGCCAGCGGTGAGAAACAGGTGATCAATGTATTCGTAAACGCGACTATGAATAGCACTGTTGCGAGTTTTGGCAGGATCGGGCTCTTCGGAAACCACGGTCATGTCATCAACATTCCAATGTCAGTGATCAATAAGGTCTCATATAATAGCACTACAAGCTGATAATGGAGGAGGATTAATCTTTTTGTGTTGTGTTTAATAATCTGTTTTTGTTTATCTGTCAACCAATTATTTCATTCATTTATCTTGTATCTATATGTTTCAGTAGGAGTTAGTAGTGTAATGTAAATGCCATAGTTATTAATTCTTAGAACTGTAGCTTGCTCTTTCTTTCTGTCACAACTCGCAACAAAATTGGGATTCACAAAGCTGATTCGCATACCTGTGAGAGTGTGAGACTTGTGATTCTCATGTCAAAATCTTTGATAATTCCATTCGTAACACTCAAATTTCCATTAATTGCTTTTGTAGACTGCGCGATACTTTATTATTGAAAACCGATGAGTTGTTTCAGCAATGTATTAGGAGATGGGTGAGATCCCTTTTTTTTTTTTTTGGGTAAAATGTGTAGTTATAAAATTGAAATCTTCAAAGGTTTTTGGCATGGAGGAAGAGAAAATAACAAAGAAAGTTGCATTGGACGGTCTCAGACCATTGCTTTTGAAGCCTAATATGCAATCATCCACACGATCCAACACTAATGACCCAGTTTGTAAGCAACATATGCTTCTTTCTTAACAATAGGTTAACTGATTCAGTTACTGAAACGTCAACAGAAACAGCAATATGCTACCAGAGAAATATAGGACTTCAAAAACTTAAGAGATTTTAAAAGCCACATGCTTCCAAATAAGTAAGCCATAAGCTATAATATACAGGTGGCGGCCGGCGGGTCATCAAAAGTAGATCAATTAAGTGTTTAGATCTTATTTTTTGGGTGGAGATTTGGGAATTTTTATATCAATGAAATTAAATGTTTATTGATTTATTTACGGCAAGGCAATGGTGACAAAACAGGTCGGTCCGACTCAAATTGGAAACCCGTTTTGCTAAACGGTTGGGCTTGGCATGACACTACAATTTGTCGTGTCGTGCCAGACCTGACCTGTTTAGCAAAATGGGAGCCTAGCACAACACGTGGACACGACCATGTTTGGCCATGCCGGGCTGGCACGCAGGCCAAATAGGTCGAGCCCGGGCCCATTTATAATTTTTCAAATAAATTAATTTTTTTAGTTATTTAAATTTAATTTGTTATAAGAATAATATTTTTTTAACCATTTAACTTATGTATTTTTAATTGTAATTTGTTTATCTTATTTATTATTTGTCTAAAATGTAGAAAATAAATAGATTTATTATTTTATTTAATAAAATAATACAAAGATTAAAGATTAAAGAAAATAAAAAAATTGATGAAAATTATGAAATTATAAAAATATGAAATCATGAAATAATTATTTATTTCGGAGTTTCAATATTACATATTTGCATAATTGACTCATTAAAAACCTTACTAAGAAAAACATAATGGGATAGAAACTCTATGAGGGAAAAAGAGTGCAATCGTATTAGTGTATTACAAGTAAATGTACATGTTGACTACACATCTTAGACCTAGTTATTGCCGAAACTCTCATCGACAAATAAATTGGAGAAATTTTGAATAAGTTCTTAGTCTGTCGTTTCATTTTGCATCCTCTTTCGAGCATGCTCATAATCTCGAAGGCATGTTAATATCTTTACCATCTCTGGAGATAAAGAACTCATTCTTTTGTTCAATTATACGTTCACTCATGCTGAATGCATGTTCTAAAGAAACAGTGGACACGGGGATAACGAGTATGTCACGTGCTAGGTGTGACAGAATCAGATATTTATAGCTATAGGTCTTCCACTATAACAGCAAATCAAATTCCTCTGTGTTTTCGAATGAATCAAATTGAGCTTCAAAGTACATATTCAGTTCGGCTCCGGAAGTTGCAGCAACTCGTTGAGATGAACTTGATGTGCCATCTTTTTTTCGGCGTTTGAGAATGCTCCAACTTGTCTTCAACGAGAGTGTGTCTGGTTCTACTGATGGTTGTGTTTCAATGTCGCAAAACATACGCTCATAAATAGTAAAAACTTTGAACAACTTGTTTCGAATGTTAGTAACCTAGACGGAATAATTTACGTTCAAATTAACACCGATAAACTTAAGCAAAGTTTTAAACCATATAATTTCACCCTAAGATCTAGAACACCTAAGGCATAAAGGAAAGCCATTGTATTTTTTAAACTTGGTCTCTATGGCAACAACTAATGGTGTAAAAATGGATCGACCCGAGACAAGCTGGTCCGGCCGGTCCACGAAGCCAACGGGTCGTGCTTGGCTCGGCCAGTGAAGGAAGCGGGCCAGACCGAGGCCCGATCCATGATAGTCCCCGTGCAGGGCCGTTGTTACAAGGTCCGACGGGCCGGCCAGCCACGGCAGGCCAAACCGGCGTGCCAGGCCCCTGGACCGACCTGCTAGGCCGGCCCACCGGCTCGTGACATCAACCGGTTATTTTTTTTTTAAAAATTCACATCCTCTGGATCGGCCTGCCGGACTAGGCCCGCCTGAGGCAGGCAGGCAGGCGTGCCGTGCCGTGCCGAGCCTCATTTTTTGGAAACGGGCCGAGCTTGGTCCGGCACACACATCGGTGCGTGCCGGACCATTTTTACACCATTAGCAACAACTGCAGTGCCTAAGATATCATCTTTCCTATAAGTGTTTAACATATCAGGCATTTCCACAATCTGATGGATTTTCTAGAAAGATGTATGGTAATAGATTCCGGAAAGAGTTACAGTGGCATTATAAAAAACCTTAAAAAATTCAACAAAAATCTTTACCACATACCAATCGTCTAGGGTCAGTAATGAACGCTAAAGTCCAGTCATTTTCATGTTATAAAACCTAAAATAGGTGTATCATAATCCAAAAAATTTTACAACATTAAGTAACTAGAGTTTCACCTTACCGACATATCTATTTGGAATCGTCGGGGTCATAGATCGTATGTTGTACAATATCTGTCGAATTCTTGGAATCTTGGATTAGAATTGCCGATTCAAGAAAGGGCATCTCTGATGCGATCTATACGATCGCTTACTTCCTTCATACCATATTGTACAACTAAATTTATGATACAACAAGCACACCGTTGATGGAAGAAATAACTGCCATCTTACGAGATTTTTTTGTCAATAAATTTAGAAAGAACGCAATGAGTTATTTCATAAGTTTTTAGAACTTAAACAATGACATTAAAAATATTTTCTATGGTATATGCAAAATCCATATGACGAAATCAATGATTTTTTTTTTGTAACCTCTAATCAGAGTCTAAATAGTGTCATGTGGTATATAAATAGTCCTGTTTAGAATATGCATTCCAAATATCGGAAGTTAATGCAATAGAAACACCAGCTATCAAGTCATCTTGTTAGGTTTTAAATAGTTTTAACAAATCGCTTCTAATGGTGTTTCTAAAAACAACATGAAATTGGGGGGTTGTATGCACATCGGATAAATTCTTCACAAAAAACAGTCACCGAAACCAATCGGTTGATCAGTTTGTACAATATAACATGTCATGCATTCTCTAACATGCATGAAATTGAAACGCAACCTCGTAACGGACCCATCTGGGTGTCGTTGTAGTTGTGTTTGGGTTGTAGTGTTTACTTGTCCTTGTACAGACATACATTTCAACATATGTCTTCTCAAATGACCGGCCCCCCTAGTAGTGGTATAATCCTTAAGACAAAACTTAAATTTAATTCGGGGCTCGACCATTCCGTTTGGGAGTATCATTTGTACTACGTCAAAACATTGTCATACATTTGATGTAAACTTCTTAGATTTGAGATGTGATGTCGGTATGGCCCCGGAACCGGAAGGTCCCGCTGCAATTTCCGTCGGTCCGGAAAGGTCAAAATCATCGTTGTTCATGTTAAAACCGTTCGAAAAAATAAAACCGTTCGAAAAAATAAAACCGTCCGAAAAAATAGGATGATGAGGATCCATTTTATACAATACAAATATTAACTCATTAGTCATTAAAAGCTAAACATAAAACTATAAAAGCAATAAAATGATAAAAGTACTAACTAAAAATATTAAAATTAATAACTAAAGTGTAAATATAAAATGAAAATTTACTAACAAAAAACATTAAAATTAACTACTAAACATAAAACGATAAATTTACTAACCAAACAAAAATATTAAAATTAACTACTACACAAAAAATGCTTAATTTACTAACTAAATAAAAATATTAAAATTAATAACTAAATCCTGAACATAAAAATTGATAAATTCACCAACAAAAAATATTAAAATTAACTACTACACAAAAAAATGCTTAATTTACTAATTAAAAATAAAATAAAATTAATAACTAAAGTCTGAACATAAAAATGTTAAATTTACTAACACAAAATATTAAAATTAACTACTACACATAAAAATTCTTAATTTACTAATTAAACAAAAATATTAAAATTAATTACTAAACACAATGATAAGTTTACTAACCAAAAATATTAATTTGACTACCACACATAAAAATGCTTAATTTACTAACCAAATAAAAATATTAAAATTAATAACTAAAGTGTAAATATAAAATGATAAATTTACTAACCAAAAATATTAAAATTAACTACTACACGTAAAAATGCTTAATTTACTAACAAAAAATAATAAAATTAACTACTACACATAAAATACTTAATTTACTAACCAAAAATATTAAAATTACTAACTAAATAAAAATATACTAATAATAAAGCCATAAATATTAAATATACATAAAACCAAAGATTAATATCAAAATTAATAACTAAGCATAAATATATTAAGTATATATATAAAATTTAAAAAAAGACATAAAATTAAATAATAATACTTAAAAAAAGGTACCTTTGAAGCTTTGAACTTTGGTGGAGAGAATTGAGAATAATAGTTAGATGGTAGTAAAATAGTAATATAGTATTAGAATAGTAGATGACTGAGTGTAGAAATTAGAGAATAGAGAGAGAAAGAGTAGAGAGAGAGTAAGAATGAAAATATGAAATTGTGTAGTGAATTGGAGAATTGAGAGATTAAGAGAAACTGAATGAAAATTTGAATGGGTGGGAGTATTTATAGAAAAATATGAAATGTAGGTAAAAGTATAAAATAGAAGAGTTGATGGGCAAAAATGTATTTTTGTTTAAGTTTTCAAATTTCAATAGTTGGGCTCGGTTTTTATTTTTTTTAAAAAAAATTGGAGGGTGGCATGCCATGCTGGACTGGCATGTCGGGGCAGGCCGGCACTGCTGTCCCGACTTGGGGTCCGACACGTGCCACACATGGGGGTCGTGCTTGGCACGGCCTGCCAAGGATGGCAGGCCGATCGGGCGGGCACGCTAGGCCGACCCATATTGCCACCACTACAGTAAGTGTATTTAAAATAAATTATTAACTTTTTTATTAACAAAACTATTATATTTTGGGTAAATTGTACAGACATACCGAGTTTATATGAAATTGCAACTATATTCAATTTTTGTCTGATTACATGGACATACACTACCATTAGTGGTCAACAGTTATCCAAAATTACACAAACATATGCTAGCATTGATGTGGCCAATGGTTATTTTTAACCTTTAGCTACCTTATTGGTTTGAAAATACTGAAGTACCCCTACTGATTGTTTTATCATTTATTTAGTTAAAACAAATTCAATCAAATAAGATAACTAAAATAATTCAAGAAATAAAATAAAATACACACACAATTGACTTTAAAAAAATGGCATTTTGACTTTCAAAAAACAATCTGGAAATGGAAAGAAGTTCACCATTTCACATCCACAGCTCAGTCTTTACTGCCGCCTTTTAAAGTTGAAGACGTTCGATCTCCTCTTGTTAGAGAAAGATTGTTGGAGGAGATTCTCTCGATGTGGAGGAGTTAGACCTCGATCAGCGTCGATCCCCTTCTTATGGAGTAGATCCGACTTAGATCTGCGTCGGTCTCCTTCCATCGGTAGAGATCGATAATCTCCTCAGTCAGAGGAGTCCGACCTACTTTTGGAGGAAAAGATATCCACCGACGGTAAAGACTCCACCGTAGGGTCTCTCCACCACCGATGGAATCTCCACCAACTGGTCTTTTAAAAAATAATTACACTATGAAGTTTGCAATTTGCATTGTAAAGTTCAATATTTTTTTTGTTGGGTTTGGTTTATAAATTTTGTGTTTTTATGTTGTTTGGTTGCTAAGAAAAAGTTTGGTTGATGAGAAAATCAAGAGAGCAAGTGAAAGGAAAAAATGGGAGTGATAGTATTTGTTTTTCTAGGTATATTTTTGTTTTTATGTTGTTTGTTTGATGAGAAAATAAGAAGAGAAAGTGAAGGAAAATGGAAGAAATACGGCCATACGGGAGTGATGACGTCCTTTTATTTATTTATTTACTTTTCGTCAAATCCACTCCATCAAAACTATTATAAAGTAATTAATAATAATTGTAGCTTATTAGTAGGTCAAAGGACCGTTTTTTTCCCTAAGCTATTAAGATTTAATGGGTCATCACTAATGACAGGGTATGTTTATATAATTTCAGATAAATATTGAATATAACTGCAATTTCATATAAAATCAAGGTTTGTTTATGCAATTTACCCTTATATTTTTATAGTATAATATAGTACAATATAGTTATTTACCAAACATGGCCTAAATTAACACAATATAATATTATACATCAACAAACACATATTTGTATTAAAACAATCAAATCCAATATAATTTGATCCGATATAATACAATCCAATGTAATCCAATACAATATACTAAACAAGCCCTTAGTTGATCCGCTAACTACTAAGGTGTCAAAATCTCTCCCTCTCTCCAGAGTTTTTTTATTTTATTTTTAATTTTTAATAAGAAAGAAGAAGTTCTGATGTTATGTTATTTAGGTATAAAAGTAATAAAAGTAATAAAAAAAAATTGGGTGTGGAGAGATATTTTATAGGTGACAATAAAACCACCCAAGCACTTTATCTTAAAAACTTCAATTTTAGAAAATTCTGACACACTTCATATTGTTCTAAAAATATCTATTTTATTTTGGTCACTTATATTCTAAAAACATTTTATTTTTTTATTTTTTTATAAAGATACTTTATTTTAATTTAACATTACCCATTATTAATTTTGATAAATTTCTTAATGCATCTCGAGCAACCAAGGATCGATATCTTCATTTTTATTTTTCATCTTTTGCATATTAAGTGATTTACTCATAAATTTCCTTTGGAATGAGCTTGTATGTTAATGAGTTTAGTATTCAATTTTATTTCTTCAAAAAAGAGTTTTCTAAAACTTTCTTGATAATCAAACATAGTTATGGCAAAATGTATTCAACATTATTTCAAATTTTGGATTATTGAGAAATCATATTTTGGAAAATTAGAATTTCACTTTAAAACAAAACATTAATTTTAGGTTTTCATCGTGTTAAGAATTAATTATAAATTATTTACAGTAACAAATGAAAATATTAATTTTTTTTTGTTTTAAAAAATAACTCGAGCCTACTTGTTAGGGATGATAAGAATAACCCATTGGTATAGGGTCCAATGGGGACCCGCATGTATTGGATGAAGATGAGTTTCAATTTGATGGAGATGAAACATGGATGAGATAGATATCAAACCTGCAATAGGTATGGGGCAGGGATGAGTATTATATTCTCTGCTCCGCCCCATCCCGCTTAAATTATAATATTTATTTAGTTTTATTTAGTTTTTTCTTTTAATGTTATATTTAAAAATTTATTTATTTATTTGTTTCGTCTTAAGATTTATGTTTAGTTTTAATCTTTATGACATATTTTTCAATTAGATTTTGAAATTACTTTATTTATTATATCATATTCATTGAATTATATATTTATTATTTTAATAAATAATTTTGATAAATAGATTAAATTGGATAAATGGGTGTGGATAGAAAAAGCATATCCGACCCCGCTCCGTTTCACATACTGTTGGGTTATATTTGGGGATGAGGTTTCTTAAGATAAATGGAGTACAGAAGCGGGGCACAGAGAGGGCCACCGTGCCCCTCCCCGCCCCATTGGCATCCCTATTCCCTAGTCCCTACTGCTTGCTGATACTTTTTCAAAACTTCTTAAATTGTCCATGTCACTCTCTGTTTTATTTATAGTCACATAAATAATTTTTTTTTCTCTTTTTCATTGGAAAATAAATATTAATAATTGTACTTAAATAAAGAAAAGCTGAACGGAATTTTTAAGAATGCATACAAAGAAACTTTAAAATTTTGAGGATTTTTTTTTAATCCGTGAAACAAAGGAAGTAGAGGAATGACATTAATAATGAAATAAAAACTAGGTTTATAGTGTCTTTAGATTTTTTTTTTATCATGTTTAGTAATTTTAGTTATAGTAAAAATAATCATTAATAAAATAAATTTAAATGGTGTGTAAAAAGATACAACATTTAGTTGTTTGTGAATAGCATCACTCAAGGTTGAAATGGATAGATATATTACAGAGATACGAATATGGTACGATACGTAGATACGATAAATCTCTAAAAATTAGGATACGGATAAGGTAAGATACGTCAATTAAAATAATATATATTTATATTTTATATTTTAAAAAGCATAATCTAATAATTCATTCAAACATATCATATATAATCATATAAATATATTTATGATATAAGAAACGAACCCTACAAAGTAGAAACTTAGTTTGAGATTTATTTGAAACAATTATATTTTGACCCTTCAACTTTGTAAAATCATAATATTTTTTCCCCAAATGTATCCTTGCCATATTCTTACCGTATCCCCAGCTTATTCTCGATATATCCTCAGTCAAACTTGAGTAAAAGTCAACGGATATATCAAATGGTGTATCCGATACGTATTCAAATATATCATAGGTGTATTCTGACAGAATACGAGTTCGATACGAGTTTCCTCCCCAGTTTAAAATATCTGTGCAATATATAAAAGTCAACTAAAGACATGAGAGATGTTTATACAATTTATACAATGTTAAGCCATCTTTGCTTATATGTGAAATTATCACTAATATTGAGGGTATTTGTGCAATTTGTCCAACTTTTAGCTGGCAGGTATCCGTATTTCAACAAATATATAAAAAATCTTTATTTTTCTTAGAAGAAAAAGACAAATATATACAAAATGGATTTAGTTATGATCTATTTTTTTTTTTTAAATTTTAGATCCTGTAACTCCTTTGTCCGTAGACTGAAATTCAATGGTTAATAATAACTTATAACATCGTCGATACACGATTGACTTATAAAAAAAAAACATATAGCGTTAATGAATATTATGTTTTTTTCGATGTAACTGTAAATATTCAATTTCGAACTGACGTTACTAAAAAATATATTAGACATTATCAATAAGAAAGTATCTCCGATGTAAATGTAGTATGCATACTAATAATAGTTGACATTTCAATAATGTTAAGAGACTTGCTCATACGTGGTATAAAAATAGACATGATGGATAATCAATTCAAAATTTGAATTCCAATGTTTCTATTTAAAACACATTTTTTTATGATATGTCTATTTTTTTTCTGTTTTATTTTTTATTTTATTTTTTTACTAAAAATATATAAAAAATTAATGTCAATTTTAAATACTTGTTGAATCAACCGAAAAAATAACCGTGCAACAAACCATCTGAAAGTAGACGGTCATATTAACAATTTATAATATTTTTTTTACTACGTGAGCTTTAGGTAGAATATGTATAGCTGCATTGAAAATTGATTCTACGTAATATTTTTTTTTCACAAACCACACTTACATTGGAGATGCCCTGACAGTCTATAGACAGTTTGTTATACAAATATTTTTTCAATTGATTCGGTAAGTATTTAAATTGAAATTATTTTTTTTTTCTATTTTTAATAAAATAATAAAATAGAAAAAAGCGACATTAAAAAAAAATATAGTTTAGAGGGAAGCATCAAGTTTTATACACGCAGGAAGCAGGAAGCAGGAAGCAGTTCTATGTTGCTAATTATTTGTATACTCTTAATATCTAAGCTAAAAAAGTGTCTAAAAAAAAAGTTATTTTATTTATCCGTCACGATTCATGCGGTCAATTTTGTTTTTCACAGAAAAACTGTAACTCGGCGGCTAGGAAGTGCCGAAGAGGTGATCGGTTAAAGGTGATAAAGAATCGGAGTCTGGAACTCGACGGCCATGGCGGGTTCCAATCCTGACAAGTTGATGACCAAAGCCGACAAACTGTAAGCCTCTCTCTCTCAATTGAAATCAATCCTCTTCCAATCTACTAAATTTCTTCATTTCTTCATTTCTTCATTTGTAGAACACAACTCAGTCTTACAAGATGGAGTGCTGATTGGAAAAGTGCCACCGTATTGTATGAGCAAGCTGGTAGGTTAAGTTTTATCAGATTCTGTTTTAATTTGGGTGATTTCTTCATCGACACTTGTTTGTGCTTTTGCTGTAGGCAATGCTTTTAGGGTTTCCAAAAAATATGATAAGGCTAAAATTGCATTTGAAAAAGCTTCCAAAGGACAAGAGATGCTTTCTTCGTATCCTCATCATTTGTTTTTATTATAGCTCATATTGTTTTCTACACATGTATGTTTATATCCTTTACAAGCAAATCAGACCTTGGGATGCTGCTAAACACATGGAGACTGCTGCTGCTTTAGCTAAGGAACTGGGTAATTGGACTCAAGTTGCTGATTTTTATAAAAAGGCATCAGAGTTGTACAATGAATGTGGAAGATCGCAACCTGCATCTGATGCTCTAGCAAAAGCTGCTCGGTATAACCATGCTTTTACCTTATTTTTTTTATCAGAATTTTTGCAATTTATAACATTTTCGTTAACAAATTCAAAACCTTAAGCAAGATCCAACACTAGAATAATATGAACATCTATTGAATTATTAAATTGGGTCTCTTTGGAAATTTTCTGAAACTAAATTAGAAGAATTATTTTATTATCTTTACACTATTGAATCTTTTCGATATTTGGAAATCCTATCACTCAGGAATCAGGATCATTGTATTTGTATCTTAAAATGCTGAGTGAAATATACTGTCATCATTCAAATATAATGGGATGCCCAAACACTTCTAACTTGTAGGAATTTTGTTCATCATGTTTTCAATAGAGGATTATGATTTTTTCCCTATTTCTTATGTCATTGCTTCAAACTCCATTTACTCCTTACAAAGATACACAAAAAGTACATAGGCACAGGAAATAGGAATCATGTGTGTGTGTGTGTGTTTATATATCCTTCTCACTGACTCACTCCGTCTCCCTTGCAGTGCATTGGAAGATGCTGTGCCAGAAGATGCTGTTCAACTATACATTGATGCATGTGTTCTTCTTGAAGAAGATGGAAAGGAACAAATGGCTTTTGATCTATACCGTGCTGCTACTAATGTTTACATAAAGCTTGAGAAGTAATCTAGCTTTATTTATTTTTTATAACTTTTCTCCTTATTGCCATTCAGTATAGATGATTATTAAATCATTTATATGATCGGGATGATTCAATTTATATTGTTGTTTTGACATAAGTTTCATTGTTCTTTAATCTTGTGAACATTCATCGCTAAGTGACAAAAATCCTATGAAAGCACTCTTGTTCATCATATTATTTTGATATATATATATATTTCTAGTCCACTTGTTGTGTTTAACTTTTATTTAAATAAAAAATTGTTGTTATATATATATAGCGGTTCTTTAGTGAGGACCTTTTATATTAAAATCTTAAGAGGACCTTGATGAAATTCAATGATTTGATGATTTTTTTTTCTTTTAAAATGGATGATAAAACAATAAAATATTTTTGTGAAAAACATTTTGAAAATTTCCGAGCAACTATTTTTTCAAAATTTCCTATGTTTTCTTTAATACTCCATATTAAAAAAATTGGAAAAATAATTCCGGTGCACTAAATTTTTTTAAATTGATTTCACAAGTATGTGTCATTATTTCATCATCCATGAAAAAAAAAATTCATTACATTTTATTGAAAATCTTTTAATTTCATCAAGGTCCTCGCAAATTTTAAAATATGGGATATATCTCACTAGATAAGGACTGTATGTATATAAATTTTTGTTTCCTCAAATTCTGAGTTGACACATTGATGAAAATATTTGTTGTCAGTTATTCTCATTGAACCTTACGAGTGTTATTCACGGTATCATTTCCTACAGACATGCAGATGCAGCAACTTTACTGTTGAGGTGGGGCTTAGCAGCTGACAGTTGCAAGGCTACCAACAGCCAGTGCAAGGTGTGGAATTTATATGTTTTGCATATGGATGTGCACTTTTCTTACATTCATTTTGTCAGCCATTTTCCTTATTTTTTTGTTAAATCGTTTTAAAACACTTCGATTTTATTATCTTTGATGTTGCTCTCCATACTTATTGCTGAAGATATTTGTTGCACCTCAACTCCTCTTATCTTTTTTTTCTCTCTCTATAATCTTGTGGAACTGACATGCTTTAGTGATTCTTAGCTTCTTTTTTTTCGATTACCCAATACATTACCCCTAACATACCTTTTTCAATTGTAGGCGTATCTTAGCGCAATTATTGTTCATCTTTATGCTCAGGACATCAAGCAAGCAGAGAAGTGCTACAATGATTGTTCCCAGTAAGTTCAAACTTTCTTATTGCTTCCACGATCAGATACTTGGTGTTTGTTTGGTAAGGCTTATATATTGCCCTAAAGAGTTTTTTTTACTGTCAAAACCCTGTCATTATTGTTTGTATCGTACAAAGGATAAAACGTTTGTTTGATGTCTACTAGAGAAGCTCAAACTTTGGGCTTCTATGAAAAGCTATTTTTGAGAGAGTTTTTTTTTTTTATTTTTTTATTTCCCTTTTTTGTGACTTTAAATTTTCAAATAATGTAATAACATTTAGCTACAGTTAGACCATTTAGTGGTTCAGAAAGAACGTTTTTTAATTGATCAACAATTCAACACTATCGTAACTTTTTGTCAGAAGCTTTATTTTTTGGAAATCATACCAAACCGATCCTTAGTGTCCTTGTGGTGTGGCACTGTGGCTTTTGGAATGAATGATAGAGCTTCTTCAATAAAAACCTGTTCTGACTTAGGTTCGCTAAAGCTTTGTATTTTCTGTTTTCTGAAATATTTGTTTTTTCTTTTCTAATTAAAGCCCTTTACAAATATATTTTAATTGTTTAACTGCAGAATGAATAGTGCTTTTTTAAAAAACAAATATATAATTGAAAACACATTCACACCTGAGCAGAAAATTAAATATTTATTTTCTTTAAGAAGGTCCCAAATATTTTTCTGTTTCAAATTTTATCTATCTGTGATAAAAATTAAAATAATTCTTTATTCAACAATACTTTTGTCACCTTCATTTGATTTTATTTTTTAAGCAAACCTTAAATTAGCCCTTCCACCAAATTCAAATTCCACCCACTTCACTAGTTTGTTATAATTCAAACATAATTCGCATAGTTGTATATTTTCCCAACTCCCACTTGATCGGTTTGTTCTACTTTAGCAAAATAACTTGCAAAGTTGTAGCTCCACATGCTGTTTGACTATGTTCAATTTTTTGGGGTAAAACTATGATTCTTCTCTAAAGGTACCATTTAAATATATGACAAATTTAAATCTCTGGTGCTTTGTTGGTCTTCTTTACATTACTTTTAAAAGTCATACAGTCTGAGAGGGCTGAAACTATGAAGCAATCTAGATAATCTCCTGCTAATACTTCAGAGATGTACATATGTTCCATGTGGAAAGATTTTGCTATTACTAGCATCATTTTTGAAATTGTGGGATTGGATAAATTTTAATCCTTATAATTTGGGTTCTGATTGAATTCGGCTAGCTTGGATGTGGAATTGTTTGTTTAAAAGAAAAAACGTTCAGGTCATACATCCACCCCTTTGGAAGATCTGAAAAGAAAATTGGTTCTTTATCTAGATTTCATGTTCTCCAAGTCTCTGAAGATGAATGAATATAAGGACTAGAGTTGTTCATTGAGGCTTCAAAATCTTTGAAAGAGCATTCATTCGAATTCTGCCCCAAATCTCTCTCTCTCTCACTCGTGTACTTGGGGAATTGTTGAAGTGTATTTTATTAGATTCAGAAGAAAGCCAAACATAGACCCGCCGTTAATGACCCTTAGACTACTTTTGGTGTGTGGGATGGGACAAGATTTGGGATTGGGATTTGATGGCTTTGAGTGTGGATAGCGTTGGAATCGGATTAAAGAAAATAATAATGTCCTTTGTTTGGTGCAATCTAGGATTGGATCAAATAGTATATCGATTAATCGATTAAATGAATTTTTAAATCAAATAAAATAATCAATAATGAGACTATCTGAATCATCTTACTTTTAAGTTGCAACTATGCTCACCTAGACATCAGTCATTTGCAAATTATTGTTGTTTTCTGCAACGATTGCCCGTTCTTTCCATTGCTGTATATTACTAGTATGGAAGCAGTTTTTGGCTGAAGGTACTTATGTCTAGATTTCAAATTTATGGTGATATAAAATGCAGTAAACTAGTCTGCATATTATTATTGTTCCTCCCCAAGGAATTAGCAATTAGCTTGCTGCTCTTTAATCTTCGAAATTAACATCAATATGTAGCCATGCTGTTGCTGCCTCAGCTGCCCTCTTTTCTACACTTTTCTTAAGCTGATTGCATAGTTTAATACTAAAAGAACTATACATAACAAGGATTATTTCTTTATCTGCTGCTATCAGTTTGAGTCATGAAACTCTTTATTTATTAAGTTCTTTGTTCTGCCCTCCAATAATTTACAAGTGCGAGGGAGGGAGTTTGGACGAGGAAAAAGAAAGTTGATGTGCTGACTTTGATTCTTTGTAGGATTGATGCTTTTCTGAGAAGTGACCAGAATCGCTGTGCCAGTAAACTTCTTTCTGCCTATATGGAAGGTGACATTGAAGAAATTAAGCGTCTAGCACAATCAAGCACTATTTCAAATCTTGACCATATGGTAAGTCCCTTGCTTTGTATGCAACCTCTTTTTTATTAGAAATTCATGGGCCTGTTATTCAGTGTGGATAATTTGATTTGATTGCATCATGTTGTGCTTGAGCTTATCCAATGGGAATTTATGGGAGCCAGATATCAATGAATTTGCTATACCGAAGACCATCCAGATTTTGGAAAAATATAGGAATAGCAAGTGACAAGAGATGAGTGATGCTAATATTATTCCGTATTTTGTTTTGAGTTATGGCATACATATAATATGGTGTGTGTTCTGTGATCTTTACTTATGAGTAAGCCATATAGCAGCTCCACCATGAAGATATAAGTTACTAACTATCCTGCTTTCGGTCTCATATGTTGATTATTTCTGCACTAGGTTTTCCTACTCTATTTTTAGTCTATATTTGATTTTTTGGTCATCTTGCTATATCGACTGATTTCCACTGTAATTTGCCAATTGTTAAGACACTATTATTCATCCTTGAACTTGTCTTTCCTTGTCAATTGAGTATTGAGTCATAGTTTCTTGCTGCTTGGAGTTGCAGGTGGATTTTTTCTTTTGAATTTAGTCATCAACTCACACATTACTGCCATTCTTTATTCAAACTACAAATGCTATAGCATAAAAGTGGTATAACAATAAGCATATATTGGTGAGTAAAATGACCGAAGCTCTTCAGCATCCTAAGCGCCTTTCAAGATGAATATAAGGTGTAAGAAATATATGTATCATGTACTTATGCCTGACTTGCATATGATCTCATAGAACTGAGCTTTAGACATTCCACCCAGTCAATAATTATTGTTATATGACAACACACCGGCTCCCATGTAGCCCATTACAGATGGAATGATACTCCACTTTAATATGACTAATTGGGTGATGAACAGCAATGATAATGTCTTTTCCATCTCAAAATCTCTAGCCTCAGCAGTTTGTGCCAGAATTACACTAACCAGGAAGAAACTGGCTTTTACCTGGCCTAGAAGACTAGATGCTTCGATACCTCCTCTCCTAGGGGTCTGATGATATAGAAATTTAGATCGTTAACTGGAACATTAATTGTGAAAGGTTTGGCCAGATTTGTTTTCAAAAGTGTGGCTAGATTTCTCCTACAAGGTCAACATTGCATTTCTCTTGTTTGGTACTTCGGTGAATTCGTTCTGCACAATATAGCAATGAGCAGATGAGATTTACTCTATTGAGTTCCTGCATGAGCATTTACGTTTGTGTTCCCCAGTCTTCAAGGGTGTGTCTGAGGTCTACCTTGTATAGTTAATATTATGCACTGTGATATAAACTGTTGATTTTGTATTTATACACAATTAAACAATAATTAACTAGCATGCTTACATATCTCATGTAGATAAGCATTTTTTTAATGGTTGCCTCGAGCAGTTAAGAAATGGAGTTCTCTGTTTAGCATATTGGATATTTGAGATTCTTTTTTTTCTTTCTGTTTTTTGTTTTTTGAATGTATTTATTCTGTTATTTTTTTTTTCATTTTCCTTAATAAATATGTCGTATGAAATCCATAGATCATTGAGTTTTCATTCTAAAGATTCATTATAAGTTTATAACTCTGTTCCCAAATTAAGAATTTGCACTGTTATTGGATTTGGTTGATTACTTTTGATTTAAAAATAGCTTTAATGGAGATATTTCAGTTTTGTAATCTAATTATCAACTGACTGGTGTCTTGTTTGCCTTTGGAACCGTGGGAGAACATTTTTTGTTAGATTTCTATCTATTGACTGTCTGCATGACACATTTATGTTCAGGGACAGTTTAATCTTGTCCCATGATGAAAATAATACCACTTTGGCAATGCATGTATTTGCAAATAATCAACCAAATAAAATGGTTGCAGATCATCAGGATTGCACGAAAGCTGCCCACCGGAAATGTTAGTGGACTGAAAATGAATGCTACTAAATATGAAGAACCGCTCGATGAAGATGATCTCACATAGTTTCTCCTAGTATTATCAATGGTAGCGTTCATTTCGGCATGTTTATACAACATATGGAAATCAGAGAATTGCGTATTTGCTGTTGCATTGTGTTATTGTTCATTTTGGTGTTTATATAACACATGGAAATTGTTCATTTTGGTGTTTATATAACACATGGAAATTAGAGAATTGCAGTATTTGATGTTACAATGTGTTATTGTTGCAATATATGGAGCCAAAGGACTTTTATGTAAACATGAGTTTTTAGTTAGAAGTTTGTTCAAAATTATGAATAATCAGATAAAGTTTGGATTTGATTGTAGCCACACCTTTTGAATATAGTTCAAATTGTAGTGAGACTTTGTATTTTATTTGGTGGAAAGAAAATTATATGGATTGTATCTCTGAACTTTGAAAAGAACATGAATTCGTAATGTGTACATGACATAGTTTATAAATATACAATTTATTCCATTTACTAAGTTACTGATTTAATGACAAAAGTTCTCATTAACTCAATATTTTGGGGCCGTTTGTAATTTTAGAGGAAATTGAAACCGAATGAAATGTTTGTATTTTATTTTTCTCACATCTGAATATAATGTTAAATTGCTTGTTTTTAAAGATAAAATGAATTGAAAACAAATAATTGCTATTTATTGTTATTAATTGTTATGTATTTTATTTTTTATCATACCAACATCTAAATGAAAAATAATTTAACAAATTATAAACTATTTTTATGTGAATATTGATAAGATATTCTTCATGGTTATGATATGATAAATCATAGTATTGAAATGGTTTTGATTTTTACAACATAAATAAATAAACAGAATGTTCAAACTCTTTTTTATTTTTAAATGAAGGTTAAACGGTGGAGTTGAAAACAATGTGATTATGGTATTTATTTATTTATTTATTATTATTTTGTTTATAGTAATTTTTTTTTTGAGGATTTTATTGTTTAAAAGTTGGATTAATATAAGGGGAAAAAAGTATCTTACATGATCATTTGCTAAAATAGTATCCATAAATATAAGAGATAAAAGAAAAGTAAAAGGTGACAAAAAGCAACAAAACACAAAGAACCAAAATAACCCCAAACAAAAAGAGGCAGACAAGTCACATCAAAAAGAAAAAGAAAAAGAAAACTTCAAGAAAAGCAAAAATTTCGGAGCCATTCAATCATTGTCAACTAAAGAAGAACAGAATGACGGGGCAGAGAACTACCAAAAATCATCCTGAACTCCATAGCATGCTTAGAAAACGCATCTGCAATTTGATTCCCTTCCCTAAAAATATGGGAAACCTGAAAATCCATCCGTGGGATCTGAAATATGCAGCGCTGCCATGCCTGATGAACCCTCTAAGGAACCATCTCAGAACGCGAAGAAAGAAGTTGAACCACATAAGAAAAATGGCTCTCAAGCCAGATTCGATGGCACCCATACTTCCAAGCAAACTTAATGGTCAACAAGGCTGCCAGAAGCTCGGCCTCAACCGTAAAAACTAGACCAAGAGGAATAGCAAAGAAACCCTTCACAAAGGCTTTACAGTTCCGAAAGATACCACCACAACCACCTACCCCTGGAGAGCCCATAACAACACCATCTGTATTTACTTTGATCCAACCAGGAGTCAAGGGCAACCGAACCACACTCTTGATCATCGGGGCTTTATAAGGGCGACCACCCCAGAGACCAAATTGATGAAGAATCAAAAGGTCATCCATACAATTACACATACAACCAATCTTCAAGCGGTTGGCCTTTAAGACCGCACACCAAACTAGAGAAAGAACGGAACTAAAGTCCACCGACTTATCTTCAAAGATCCACTGATTACAGGCAATCCACACCCCTAAATCACTACATGGATTGCCGCCTTTGATAAAATCCTAATCTACTCACTAAAGGAAACTGCCGTGGTCTGGAAGAAGAAAGATTGCCAAGTTTCGGTAGAGACACTATGCTGGAAAGCCTAGAAAACAGCCTCCTAAAGAGCAACCGTAAAGGGAAAATTAAGAAAAAGATGATCCGCGGATTCACTACTAACCCCACAATTACTGCAATGAGAAGCCAACTGGACCCTAAACCTGTAAAGGTGACCCTCAGTAGAAAGCCTGTTCAACCTAAGGCGTTAGGTCAAAGCTGAGCGAGTAAGGGGAATAAAACGGGACCAAACATCTCTCCACCAAACAACCTGAGGAAATTTTTGAGGAAATTATTTATAGTTATTTATCATTAGTAATATTTGTATTAATGAAAAGAAATTTGTATAATATAAAATCATGGTAATATTGGAAATAAGTTATCTTCATGATATACTCTTCAAAGAAAATATTTGAATTGAAATTTAGTGATTTGAAATCAAATGAAAAGTTGAGATTTTTTATTTTTTATTTTGAGTTGTTTTGGTACTTTTAAGTTGATTGACCATTTAAAAAACAAAAATAAATTAATTAATAAGTTCAGTACAGATCAGACCATTAATTATTAAAGTGGAAAAAAGTAAATAACCCCTTAAAATAAAGATTAAAAAAAATTATAAATCACGGAGCAATTAAGCACTTTGGGACTTGCTTAAGAACTATATGATTCATCAAAAAAAGGAATGATATCTACCTTTTTCTGTCTAGTAGGACTAAGGATGTCAATTTAACCTGAACCGTGAGGATCCAATCGAATTCGAACCGCATGGGCCTGGTTCGGGTTTTGTTATTCGGGCCACGGGTCGAGTTTGGCTATAAAAAGGTAAACTTGAATCGAGTTCAGGTCCATGGGTCAAAACCCGAACCCCGATTACTAAAAAATGGTCGCTTAAAACGACGTCGTTTTGGGTTAAAAATGAAGCCTAAATTGCTATTCGGGTTAGCAGATCGAAACCCGAACTCGAATAAGTTAGTGGGTTCGCGGGTCGGTTCGGGTTTCCTCTAAACCCATGGGTCACACAACCCGAATCCGAACACACGAAATTATTCGGGTCAACAAAAAGTTCATAAGTTCGAGCCAATCTTGATCCGAATCCGACCCATTACCATTCCTAAACAAAACTATTAGTCTGTATAAATTTCGATTTAGAGATTTCATAAAATGAGTCTTCTTGTAAAGTTGATCCGAATGATTTTAATTTAATTTTTTTAGTTGTTGATCCGAATCGTGAGAGATAGCCATCGTGGTGGGTAGGGATGTCAGTGGTACGGGTCGGATACGAGTTTTCCAATACCATCCCCAAAACCAATTTGTATGAGAAATACCATCCCCGATGAATACCCACCTTAAAATAAACGGTGCAGGTACGAGGATGTCCTTTTAGATGATCGATTTTTTTACCTCATACCATCCTCATCCCATTAATGTATTTTTTTTAATGACTTTTGATAAAGATCATATAAATATTATTGAATAATATGAAAATAATAGTGTGGGTGTATATTATATATAGTGATCTGGAATGGATAGTGTTACAATGGAGTGAAAAAAACGGGAAAAAATGAGAAGGAAAATTAGGATCCATCCTGTAAGCGTTTTTCAGTTGCTGTTTTTCGAAAATAAAAATGAAAATGAAAACAGTGTTTTTGGTTTCAGTTTCAAATTTTGAAAACAAGTTTGATAGTATATACTGAAAACTGTATTTTGAAAATGAAAACTAAAAAAACGCGTCTGGTAGGTTAACAAATAACTATCAAAAATTGAAATATCAATTTTAGCATTTTGTTTAATATTATTACAACTATAAACAAATAGATTACACAATTAACCAATATAATTTTTGTATTATAATTTTTAAATTAAACAAAAGTAACACATAAAAACTTAATTCAGAAAACATATAAAAAAATGAATTAATCAAAACTAAACTCTTAAATTATAAATAAATAATTACAATATATATATATATATTATATAATAAAAATATAACTGTATATATTATATATATACATATTTTAATAATATATAAAATATATATTAATTATTATTACATATATTATAATTTATATAAACATATAATATTTGATATTATATATATATAATATTATATGATATATTATAGAATATAATAACAATTATATATATATATATATATAAAATCATAATATTATATATATTATAGAATATTAATATACTAATTATTTAAATATTATAATATATAATATACATAATATATATTAAAATTCTACATATAATATTATAATATATATATAAGGGGCACTTTGGTCATTTGAAAATCTTGTCCCGTCTTGTTCCAGCCATGTCAAACGCATAACAGTACAATTAATAGTTTAAAAAAAATAAATTTTTTATATAAAAAAAGTGAAAAACGAAATCAAAAACAAAAACAAAAACAAAAAATAAGTATTCTGTATTTTTCAAATCTTTCACTTTTAACACTGGTTTTGTTTTTCATTTTTTTTTTTTGAAAATAAAAGGAAAAACGGTTAACCAACACGTTTTCGAAATCGTTTTTGAAAAATAAAAATGAAAACGGATTGAAAAACATTCTTGTAAGCGTTTTCCAGTTGCTACTTTACAAAAATAAAAATAAAAATGAAAACAGTATTTTTTGGATTCAATTATGAATACTGAAAATGCGTCTGATAACATATACTGAAATCTGTATTTTAAAAATGAAAACGGAAAAAACGCGTATGGTAGGTTAATCGAAAACTATCAAAAATTAAAATATCAATTTTGACAATTTGACTAATATTATTACAAGTATAAACAAATTTATTAAATAATTAACCAATATAATTTTTGTATTGTAATTTTTAAATTAAACAAAAGTAACACATCAAAAATTAATTCAAAAAAACATATCAAAAAATGAATTTATCAAAACTAAACTCTTCAATTATAAATAAATAATTATAATATATATATATATATTATAATATGTATTATATTAATATATATATTATAATAATATTTAAATAATATTTTTTTATTTTATATTATAATATATATATAAATGTATAATATATCATATATATATATATAATACTATATAATATATTATTGTATATAATGACATTATATATATATATTTATTAATGTATATAATAATTTATATAGAATATATATATATTATAATATTAGATATATTATTACATATATATATATATTAATATTTTATTATTATATTTAATAATATATATAATCATAATATTATATATTTTATAGATACTAATTATGTAAATATTATAATATATAATATATATTATATATTAATATTCTATAATAAAAGCTATATTTTAATATTAAATAGATATGATATATATATTGTAATGACCTTGATTTTATGATTGACTTATTTTATGACAAACCACACCACATTGGGGATGATTGTGTAATGGATAGCTTAGGTCCTCATTGGCAAGCTTCCAAACATCTCCATGACTTCAAGAGCAAAATGTATATTCACTTGACTTTGTCTCTTGAAGAGTTTAGGTGCACACACACCTCATGCATGCTTTATTGATCTTGCATTTGTGTTGATATTGTTTATATGTGTGCATCTCTTCACAATCACACGCACTTCATTTGTAGATTTAAGTGTGGTATTGTGTTGTGTTTGCGCTTGCACGATGGTGTGCTTGTTTTAGTGCATTGAGTGACTATATGAGAATGTCTCATTCTTCTCTTGGTTTGGTTATATGGAGTAAGGTGTCTAGTTTCAAAAGAGTGTATTTCAATGATTTAAATATTTTTCAAAACTGACATTTGTATGGTCTTGTGATCATATCTTTTTATACAATGATTCAAAATGAGTTTTAAAAATTTCTGTAAAAACTAGACACCCATACCTTTCCAACGGTATATTATTCCTAATATTTTATGACCGTTTGGATTGGTTTTGAAATCTCTAAAGTGACCACAGAACAGGGCATCTCTGTTGTTGTCCGTTTCTAACCTTTTGTCACTAAAATGACCATAACTTTTTCTATAGACATCTAAATCATGTTTTTTTTAAATTGGAGTAAAAATTATACTTCCATACCTTTCCAACGGTATATTATACGAAAGGTTTGGATGTCGTTTGGTCATATTTTGGGTCGTTCGAAGCTCGAGTTGTTGTGCTGTCTGGCGTGTACCGTGGCCTAGACCGCTTTTGGTGCCATGCCTAGCCAGCGACCTAGGCAACAGTAATGTCCAGCCGTGCCATGCTATACAAGACTGCGGTCTGGACACTTGCCTAGGCCGCGACATGCACAACAGTCGTAACGAAACTTTGTTTTCTTCGTCTAAAACGATGTCATTTCACTTGGGCATTATAAATACATCCTTAACTCATCTTCTTCATTTGAATGACTCTAAAAAACGAACCCTAGAGTGAGAGAGAGAGAGTTTCTTGAGAGAGAGAGTTTCATTAAAGCTTGATTAACTTTCCAAACCCAAAACCCATCTCCATCTTGCATCATTCTTCATCATATGAGCATGGGTCTTCTTGGTTTCATGACTAGGTAAGTAAGAACTTCATTGAATATATTTTATTGTTCTTCTTATTCTAGATTAGGTGTTTATTTCATGATTAAATACCTAGACTCTAGTTATTGCACATATTTAAGAGTTTTGATAACATGATTGGGTTTGTTTGTTGATAGCTTGAATTTAGGACATATTTGCCCTTCCTGCTAAGTTTCTATGCATTGCATTTAGACATTATTGATTAGGTCATATTAATGGCATTTTGATGATTGCATTAATGACCGTGTCATGCTTAATGACAACATATGTTGAAATGGCCTTGTTTGATAACTAGGATATAATGTTGAGTAATTATATCTAGTTAGGTCTTTATGAACATTCATTTAAACATTGATATATAGGAATTGTACTTAGTGACATTCTTAAATTCCTAGATAAGCATTTAGTGTTTTGCCTAGTATTATTTGCATGTTTGAATATTTCATCATATTCACATAGGTTGTTGAACTCTTCATTGAGTCAAGTCTTGAAGCTTCGGCGTGAAATTGCACAAGCAAGGGAAGTCTTGCAACCAAGGGTAGGTTGACAAGCAATTGGTCGGGTGCCATTGTAAAAGGCCCAAGGGGGTAGAGTAGGAGGCGTTCACACCAAGAGTAGTGTATCAGGGGATATCACTAGGGACTGAACCAAGAGTGGTGAGTGACGGTGTCCATAGCCTAAGGTTGTCGAGAGTGAGAGTCCGATAATCACTTGAGGGTGTAACCTTTTATTCATATAATGGATTTATGTGACCGAGTGTGGCGCACATAACAGCCCGTGATTTTTTTCATTTGACATCTTGTGTTATTTATAGTTTCGCACTTTACACTTGCTGTTGTATGTTTGTTATATTGGGTGAATTTTGAATATTGACTAATCAAGAAAAAATGGTAATTTACTTGATTAAAACCTATTCACCCCCCTCTAGGTTACAGACACACACGTTTATAGGGAACTTTCATATATATATATATATATATAAGTGGGGTACTTTGGTCATTTGAAAATCTTGTCCCTTCTCGTACTAACCATATCAAACGCATAACAATACAGTTAGTAGTTAAAAAAAGTGATTTTTTATATTAAAAAGGTGATTTAAGATATATGCAACAAATGTATATTAAACAAAATGAAAAACGAAAACGAAAACGAAAAACAAGTATTTTGTGTTTTTCAAATCTTTCACTTTTAACACTGATTTTGTTTTCATTTTTTATTTTTTCGAAAATAAAACGAAAAACGGTTAACGAACGCATTTTGGAAAAATAAAAACGAAAACGGATTAAAAAACAACTGCAGGACGGAGCCTTATGTTTTCTGTAAACTGTAGTCACGGTACTATTTATTTTTTAGAGTTACTTCCAATACTAATTACGTGCTTCAAATATATATATTGTGTGTGTGTGTGTGTGTGTGTGTGTGTGGAAATGGTCCAAAATGTCACTTTTTTTTTAATCTCTTGCGATGATGTCACCATATTAATAACTTATGTTTCAAAGGCACCTATTAGATGAACTACCAAAATTGCCCTTAATAAAAGTTGTATTTGTTCTTTCATCTTCGATTTCTGAAAGATAAGTTTATTTCTCTCTCCAAAAAAGTAGTGTGTTTTTCAAATCTGCAGGTAACTAATTTTTGTGATCTCCCTAATGTTTTGTCATGCTTTTACAAGTGATTTAAGATATATGCAACAAATGTATGAACATTTAGTCTCCAGAGTATGCACTATGTTTATTTTCTTACTTTCCGAGAATATAGGTCGAGCTTGTAGGTTTGTTATAAAAGCTCGGGGTTTTTTAAAAAAGCTCGGTACGAGCTTATAAGAGTGGTCCAAGCTTTTATAATAACTACGAGCTTTTAAAAGCTCGATCCGAGCTTTTATAAAAGATGCGAGTTTTTAAAAGCTCGATCCGAGCTGTTATAAAAGCTCGAAGCTGTTATATAAAAGCTCGCAACTCTTATAAAAGCTCGGACCGAGCTTTTATATAACAGCTGCGAGCTTTTATAAAAGCTCGGAGCTTATATAAAAGCTCGGAGCTTATATAAAAGCTCGGAGCTTATATAAAAGCTCGGAGCTTATATATAAACGCTCGAACCGAACTTTTATATAACAGCTCCAAGCTTTTATAAAAGCTCGGGGCTTATATAAAAACATTCAGACCGAGTTTTTATATAACTACTCCAAGATTTTATAAAAGCTCGGATCGAGCTTTTATAAAAGCTCGGAGCAGTTATATAAAAATTCGGTCCGAACTCTTTTATTATGCTTATCCGATATGTTATTGTATTGGATCGAGATTTTATTTTGCTTTTCTGAGTTTTTAGTGTATTGCCTCGAGCTTGTACTTTAATTATCCTAGTATTTTTTATTTCGAAGGAATTTTTTTAATTCCGACATTTGTTATTATTTTTGAGCTTTTTTATAACATTCATGTGGTTTTTTAATTGTTATTTGAAATTGAATTTAGATATTGTTAATGTTAATAATGGTCTGTGATTTTGATTTTGACAAGAGAATGAATCGGGTGAGAATAGTCATTTTTTTACAACGGTCGATGGGAGCAGTTACCCAATGGAAGTCAGTGGTTTTTAGGTGCTGATAATCAAGGAATGTATGTCTCAAAGAGTATGACTTACCAAGAGTTGGTGTCGATCGTGAAAACCGTTGTGAAATATGATGTCGATAAATACAGTGCTGATCTACTATGTATATCAATGGTTCCTGGGACTACATGTCGCACGTTTATAAGAAACGGCGATGATGTTTAGTTTATGTTGGGGGAAGATAGAGTGATCCCTCAAGTATGTGCCAGTCTAATTGAAAGGGTCACATGAGGTGTCATTGGTGAAGAAATCCCTCGTCGTGATAACACCCAACAATTTCGATATTCAGACGGAAGCAACCAGTTGTTCACAGAAAGAATTTGGAGTAACGGTAAGGAAAACCTGTGTGGTGTCCCACCGGAAGTAGCCGACCACGGTAAATTAGTCGGTGACCAATTCGACGATATGTTTGGATGTCAAATTGAGATGAATGATGGGCAGTTCAACCACCATTATAATAACTTCTACAATGACATAAACAATGAGCAGAACAGTGAACCGAATGTTGGGTCGACACAACAGATGGACGATGAGGAAAATTTGCATCCAGTTGATAATGTAGATAACAATGAGGAAGAGGAAGAGGAAGAGGAAGAGGAAGAGGCCGTCGAACCGGAAAGACATGCAACACGTGTACAAAGATTTACTTACAGTGTAGTAGATATAGATGGGACTTCCGAGGTCCGGCCTAATTTAACTCCATTTGATTATGATAATGTCAGAACGTGGGTTATTCCAGGAGCACAATCATACTCGTTTGGTATTGGTGGAAGAAGGAACTCGGTTCAAGAAGAACCTACAAGCATGATATATAAGGGGCAATTTTTTCTTACCAAAAAGGATTTGAAGAGACTCGTTGGGCATTTTGCAATGCGGCAGAACTTCGAGTGGAAGGTGAAAAGGCCAAATAAGACAACGTTACATTTGGTTTGTTTGATGGACAATTGTACGTGGAAATTAAGAGTGGTTAGGAGAGATGAAGGAATATACTTCCAAGTAAGAAGTTTTGTGAACAAACACACATGTCCTTTGGAGGAGATTCACTGTCGTCATCGACAAGTTAGTGCAGTCATAATTGGAGAAGTGGTTGCACCTAGACTTCAACAACAAGATGGTTTACTAATACGTCCGAAGAACATAATCGCTGACATGAAAATAATGTATGACATCCAAATATTGTACAGTAAGGCACATTAAGCCCTGCAATATGCGTTGTCACTGTCCTATAGAACACATGAGGAAACCTTCAAACTAATGTCATCATTTGGCTACGTGTTAGAGCAACAAAATCTAGGGACAATAATTGACTTACAGTGCGACAAAGATGGTAGATTTCTTTATTTTTTCATGTCGTTGGGTGCCTCACTCATAGGATTCCAGAGGTGTATGCATCCAATTATTGTTGTAGATGGTACCCATTTAAAAGGAAGATTTGGGGGTACAATGTTTGTTGCAACTGCATAAGATGGGAACGAACAAGTGTATCCAATTGCTTTTGGGTACGGTGACTCAGAAAACAACATTTCATCGGAGTGATTTTTGGATTGCTTGAAAGGTGCACTAGGTCATGTTGATGATCAGGTTTTCATTTCCGATCGGCATACAAGCATTGAAGCTGAGATTTCTAAAGTTTTCCCGATGCAACCCATACGATATGTTGCTGGCACTTTTATGAAACTGTGAAGAAGCGATTTCATAGAAAGGATGTAGCATCCATAATGGATAAAACAGCTAGATCATACACTGAGTTGAAACATAATCGCCACATGGAAGAGCTACATAACCTGCACCAGATTGCATTCAGTTATGTCATTGAAGCTGGTCCACATAAGTGGTCCCGCGTACATTGTCCGGAAAGAAGGTATAAGGTCTTGACAACAAATGTTACTGAATGCATAAACTCATGCCTCAAATTCACACGGCAGCTGCCCATGCTGACACTGGCAGAGTTTATTAGGAATATGCTATAGAGGTGGTTTCATGATCGCCGTCATACTGCACAGTTCATGAATCATCAGTTGACCGACACAGTACATCTTGTGATCCTCAAACGTGTTGAGAAGTGTGCTTATATGACCGTCAATCTAGTTGACTGGAACTTATTCTCCGTCAAACGGTCCAGAAAGAAGTGGATTGTTGACTTAGCCCGAAAGACTTGCACGTTCAACAAATTTCAAATGGACATGTTTCCATGTTCACACGCACTTGCAGCAGCAAGGTATAATACTTTTACTTAATATATTTTGGGTACTTGCAAATGAATTTGACACCCCATGTAATTGTTGTTGTAGGGAGCGAAACTTGGATTACACATCTTTGTGTGCGGACTTATACAAGAGATAGACACTAATCGATGCGTACTCGGTTCCTTTTATGCCTGTTGGCCATCCGTCTTCATGGGTAGTCCCCACTGACATCGCCGATCGTGTGGTATTAAATCCATTATCGATGAGGCAAGCAGGACGTTCGAATGGGGTGGGGGACGACGTGCCTCATCTTTGAAAAGGACAACCACTCAATCGTGTAGAAGATGTGGAGAATTAGATCATAATGCTAGACGATGTCATAATACACCTTTGATTAATGATGGTTCGAGCAGAATTGTTCCGCCAGAATACCGGTGCAAGTGTAGCATCTGTCATTCAGTTGGACACAACAAACAGAGGTGCCCTGATAATGGACCTACCGTAGTATGACTGAGCGCATTTGGAAAGAACCCATATTTATTAGTTGTAATTACACGATGTGAAAATGTTGCGTTATTATTTTCAGATTAAATAGGGATGATAATTTTTAGTTTCCTATTGAAGAACGAGATGTAAAATTTGTCAATGCTAGACGATGGCATAAAATATACATAATTTACATAATTTAATGAATGAATATTATTACATAACTTAATACAACTCAACTATTGTACAACATTCATTCCTCGGATTTGTGGTTGGGAGTTACAAAACACCTCCACTGCCATCTTCTCTAGTATGGTGGGCATATCGTCTTCTGTCCAATCGTAATGGATCTTGTCTGCCAGTATGTACTCTATCAGCGTCAGCCTATGCGCCCTATAGTTATCTCTGCAATGCACGACATAGACATGCGTTACAAAGATAATAATTTTTATTGGATCATTTGTACGTACTATTATATAATAATACCTTTGTTGTTGTTGCGGCAGAGCTGCTTTTGACATCAGGCTCACCCCAAAAGCCCTATTCTCCCTCTTGAACTTCTCCCTACCGAGTGACCTGTCATCGTGAAACCCAGACTGATGCAACATGGAAAGGAGAAACCACCTGAGTGGCCGTACCTGGCATTTCCTTATGCTGACGGGGACCTCCTGTCTGAAGAGGTCTAGGATATGTATCATCCCGGTAATCAAGTCCACGCTGGTCACAAGCCAATGCTGGCGTCCGATGTTGCAAGGAATAAAAACATGTACCAATGAATAACACAACTTATGTTCACCACAATTATGGGAGAAACAAAATATGGAAATAATTTTATAACACTTACCATGTCAACCTCGTGCCAGGGCCGGGTTCCTGTCGGGAGAAATCCACATACGGTCATAAGGTCTTCCGTAATCCACATGTACTGCAAGACCTTCCACCCCAACACTTTCACTTCACCATCATCACTGCGAGACATTATTTTCTCCCACTTGTACTCCAATAATGGCTTTGGACAAACAAATTGTCATTGTGAGTGAGGATCAATTCATTGATAAATAAGTACACACAAACCAACAAACACTTATAAAGAACTAAGTTCCCAGAATGTTTATCCTCTAGTTGTAAACATTGGGGTATGCTCGTTGACGCTTCCGTAAGATGGCCAGGTATGCGTCCATATGCTGTAAAAAGATTTGGAAACACTGTTACAATTCAAGCGTACAAAAAGTCAAACCTAGATAAAGGATCCGGTATTGCCTCCGCTATACCCGCATAATAGGGTTCACCCCTCTCAGCTTGGGTGGCCACCAATTCCGTCCTTACAAACATCTGAAAACGTTGTTAGAATATTGTGTAATTGAATTTGGTTATTAACATTAACAAGTTAGACACTTACATGATCTGTGAATATATTCAACAACCTATCCCCCAACGGTTGTATCTTTAACGTCCACTTCAGAATTCGGGGGGGATATATCGGTAGCCACCAGAGTCCCGAATTGGGTCCCAAGATCGGGGATCACCTCGAAAGCAAAAATCTACAAATAAATATATGTTATTTCCAAATTCCGTATAAACGATTACAAATTTAAATGATTTTATTCATAAAACGCTTACCAAAAGGGCGTAAGATAAATCATAAATGTTGTACGCCTCTACCATATGTTTGTCACATCCCTTTGTTTGTTGGCGTCTCTGGAACCGCTCCCGTTTCCCGTCAAGCACATGCTTGAATGAAATTATGGAATGACTGTACACGTGTGTACCCCACGGGAACACGTCAAAACCGTCCAGATCATTCACCAGTCGTAACTGCCAAACTGAAATTTTGACTATCTCGTCCAACCCCATAAGTATCCAGTTCAGCATATAGATGCGGCATAGTTTCACACCATCGTATGCCTGCTGAAAATCACCTTGCCTCAGGACATCTCTCAACTCGAAGGACGAAATCTCATCCTTACCACCAAAGTTCCGGTGATGTAGGCCATTATCCACTCTAACATAGCTGCTCGTATCCGGTACTACTTCGAACCTTAATCCGGTGATTAGGTAGAATTCTACCTTGGAGAACCTCACCTCATGAATGTCTAACATAAACCACATCTCGTCTGAGGACCCATTATGATGCACCTTCTGCAGAAGTAGCTGGTGGATAATAACATCCGAAAACTTCACCGGGCGGGGCATGGTCAATAAATGCCCAAAACAGGACGCCCTTAACCGACGTCGGTCTTCCTCAGCCCATTCTGCAAGGACCCGGTTAATGGAGTCGTCTATCTAGCCAAGGGCATCGAAATGGTCATGGCGAGTGACTTTGCCCTCGTACCATTCTTCCACTGGAGTTTTAAGCGACTCCTTCAACCAATTCGTCATCTGAAATTAAAAAACAACATAATTAATTTTTTGGCCCTGTTAAATCCTCAGAAATAACAAGCTCTAATCTTAACAAAAGCTCGGACAGAGCTTTTATAAAAGCTCAAAGCGAGCTTTTATCTTCAAGCTCCGAGCTTTTGTATAAAAGCTCGGAGCTTTTGTATACAAGCTGCGAGCTTTTGTATAAAAGCTCGGATCGAGCTTTTATATAAAAGCTCGGATCGAGTTTTTATAAAAGCACCGAGCTTTTATAAAACCTCTATGCGAGCTTTTGTATAAAAGCTCGGATCGAGCTTTTATATAAAAGCTCGGATCGAGTTTTTATAAAAGCACCGAGCTTTTATAAAACCTCTATCCGAGCTTTTGTATATCCGACCTTTTGTATAAAAGTTTTGAGAATTTGTACAAAAGCTCGAATCGAGGTTTTGTAAAAGCTAGGAGCTTTTGTGTAAAAGCTAGGAGCTTTTGTGTAAAAGCTAGGAGCTTTTGTGTAAAAGCTCGGATCCAGCTTTTGTGTAAAAGCTCGGATCCAGCTTTTGTAAAAAAGTTTTTATAAAAGCTCGGATCCAGTTTTTGTATAAAAGCTCGGATCCAGTTTTTGTATAAAAGCTCCGAGCTTTTGTACAAAAACTCGGATCGAGGTTTTATAAAAGCTCTATAAAACCTCGATCCGAGCTTTTATATAAAAACTCAAAGCTTTAATATGAAAGCGTCGAGCTTTTATACAAAAGCTCCGAGATTTTATACAAATGCTCGAAGCTCGATTTTATCTTCCTCAACAACTTTTTTACAAATACAAAACCCTAACCTAACCCATTTTCATTCTCAGATCCATTTTCATTCTCAGATCCACAAATAAAACCTAATCTAACATTTCATTCATTTAATCAACAACCAAAACGATACAAATTCTAGCTCAACTAACCTCGATCGATTTCAATATTCTATTCAACTATCCATGACACTGGTTTCCAAGTTTCGGTACCGTCGCCGTGAACACGAAACCATCAATTAACTTTTTTTTCTTTTTTCTTTTTCTCTCTTTCTTCACAGCGAAAGTGATGGTATGGGTATTTTGGTCTCCATACTTTAAATGGTGTTTTTTAAACATGATTTATTAATGTGGTGCCATTAATTTTTTGAACACATATATATATAAATATAATGGGGTACATGGCGGAGATTTGAAATCTCGTAACCGTACCAAAATTAAATCAGGTATTGAAAAAAATATCATCCCCATACCAAAACTTAAATGATATGGTTAAACCCACCCCTAACGGGGTGGGTTCCCACAAATCCCCAAACCAATGAGTAATTTTGCCATGTCTAGTGGTGGGAACGTGGGGTTGATTATTTTCTTATTTTTCCTTTTTAATTTAGATAGCTTTTTCTTGAAAAATTGTTTAACTTTTTATTATTATTATTTTATTATAGATAAAAACTTCGTTAAATTTGGTCTGTCCTTTAGTGTAAGATTCCTTATACAGTTATACTGTATAAGGATCCAAGAGGTTTTTTTATTAAATTCAATGAAATTGTATTAGTTTGTTTTATTTTCGTTTTTGTATTTTTTAATGGTAAAATAATGAAATATATTTGTAAAGTTTTGTAAATTTTCAACTGTTTTAAGTTTTTCATTGATATTATTAATCAAAGAAAAATAAAATTGAATTAATTGAAACAATGAAATGTATTGTATTTTATTATGGTATTTACATACCCTATGTAAAAGATCCAGGAGTAATTTATATTTATTTTTAAGCGTAAATAATTAAAGAGCAATTATCAATTAGGTACTGGATTTTTTTTTTAATTCCAAGTTGTTTGCGACTTTTACAAAGGTGACCAAATTAGTCCTTATATTTTTTTTTTCATGTGCCAAATTAGTCCCTTTCTTTTTAGAAGTGACCAAATTGGTCTCTCTAATGATTTGACGGTATTAAATATAACTGTTGACTTTAATACTTTTAATTAAAGTACGTAAATACCCTTTATTTGTCATATTATATCAAAGTTGTTTTGTTTTTAATTTTTTATGCATTAAATTCATTATTATAATTACAACAAAGTCTAAATGAAACATCATTTGTACCTTTTTTCAATTAAAATTTTCTAAAAAAAAATGTAAAAATAACTTAATTAGACAATGTCAATTATACTTTTATTTTTTAAAATAGATTTACTATTCATTCCCAGAGTATTTTTTTTTACCATTTTAACATTTTTATATAATTTTTTTGTTAATATTATACAATCATTGTTTTCAAAATTATTTAAAAATCAAAATACACAAATAGAATAAACAAAAATATACATGTGTTAAAAAAATGTGCTAAAAAAATGTCCATGTGTCAATATTATATTGTTTATGAGTAAAGTATAATTTTATCCATACACAGTTAAAGTTGAGTGAAGAAACTTAGTTAAATGAACTAATTTGGCACTTGAGAAAATATCAGAATCAATTTGGTCATTTTTATAAAAGTCGCAAACAATTTGGAATTTAATAATAAAAAATGTCTAAGACCAAATTGGTAATTTCCGGTAATTAAATATGTAGAATCCTTAATTTTTTTATTAAAAAAATTGTTTCCATCTTTAAAATTTGAATTCCATATTTCATCTTTTAATAAAGAAGAGAATGTTTATCATGATAAAAGAGGTACGACCTATTAACAAAACTGTTAGTTTTTATAGACACAAAGCATAAACTCATAAGAAGAAAATGATGTGAATAATGTAAAACCGAATTGTTCTACAGTTCTTCATTCAATTATCTTTTTTAAATACAAAAAGATTTTAACAGAAAACTAGTATTACTGCTAATTACACGACATGATCTTACTATTTACAAGCCATAAACTAAAACCATTAACACATGATTCCTAAAATCTAGGTAATGTATGGCATATTCAGTTTGACCACTTCTAGTGCACGTCTCATCACACGTCAACAACCCATGTATGCAGTGCAGAGGCATTTTTGCATCACTCCTCCTTGCCTCAGTAGCTGTAGAGGACTAGTTTGCTTATTAAGACTTCAAGTCTAGATTTGAATAGAGCTTTGGTTAACACATCTGCAATTTGATTCTCAGTTCCGCAATAAAGAAAATTGATTTCACCTTATTTCAGCACTTCTTTTAAGAAATATAACTTGATCTTAAAATATTTAGTCATGCCATGAAAAACAGGGTTATTTGAGATTTAAATTGTTGCTTGGTTATCTATATGAATCTGTGTTGGTTCATTCTCTTCCATGTGTAAATCTGCAAGTATCTTCCTCAACCAAAGTGCTTGATTCATAGCAGCAGTGGCTGCAACATACTCAACCTCAGTTGTGCTCTAAGCTATTATTTCTTGCTTCTTTGAACACCATGAGAACATTTCTAATCCAAAGCTGAAACAAAAACTACGAAGTTTAAGATCCCGACAGTAGAAATATTTGATACCATAATTTACTTTGCCCTTGATATATCTGACAATCCTTTTAGCAGCTTGAAAGTGCACCTCATTGGCACAATGCATGAATCGTGAGAGCAGGCTCACTGCAAACATAATGTTCGGTCTGTTAGCAGTAAGATACATCAAACAACCAACTAAACTTCTGTAATTACCTTTATCAATTTTGTCAGATCCATCGTCCTTGCTAAATTTCTCTTTCTGATTCATTGGGGTTTTTGTGCATCTGCAGTCATCACATGAAATTTCTTAAGTATTTCTCTTGCATATTCCTTTTGGCATATGAAGACACCATCCTGATTTTGCTTCACCTCTACTTCCAAAAAATAGGACATCAAGCCAAGGTGTGTCATCTCAAATACTTTGAGCATTTCAACCTTAAACTCTTTTATTAGATTCTCATCACTTCTGGCTAAAAGTGTATTTAAAAAAAATTAATTTAATTTTTTTTTTGTATAACAGTTCTACTTGTTATATAATGATTGTTTGTTTCAAATGAGAGTAATTGTTAAAAATGTTTTATATGATGAAATCATTCTTCTTTAATATTGATAATTGATCATGTTTGATAACAAATTTAAAACTTTTTTTATTTAAAAATTGAAGGTTCAGTTTTTATTTCATTCAATGGTGGGTGTTAATTTTATTTATCGGTTATAATTTTCTAAATCCTATAAATAGAGGCTTTGCCTCATTCACAAAATACACAATTCTTTTGGAAACAAGAGCTCTCTACAACTTTAAAGAAATTCTTGAGTATTATTTGTGAGAATTCCGAACAATCTTTGAAAGAGTTTGAGTTTTCTAGTTCTTCTTCGTGCAAAGAAGTTCCGAGACAGAGGTGATTATGGGATGTTTTATCCTAGGGACGGCGTGGCAACTTTGGTACTGCTTGCACATAAGGGCAGAGCCGCGAAACGTCTTAAAGAGAGCGACGTTGTCCGCGACTCAGCCACTTTCCAGGTTTTTCTATTCTAATTATATTTAGTAATATTTGAAACATTTTTTAGTAACAAAATTGTTTTATTTTTCAAACAATTACCATCAACAAAGATTATTTTTGATATACTTTCTAGCAACTATTTGTATTGAAGAATTTTGCTTCAACATTTTTAAGATGTCTCGTAATCTTTTTTAAATCAAAGGTTTTTTTTCAATGGATTCTAAGTCATCCGACCTAAACCTACCATTCCCCTTTAAGGGTGTTCAATTTAAACGTTGGAGACAAAAAATGCTTTTTTATTTGACTACCAAGAAATTAGCCATTATTGTTAACACTGAAAAACCGGTTCTTCCTAAAAACCCAACCGTTGAACAAACCTCAGCTCTAGAGAAATGGATTGCAAATGATTTTATTTACAAAAATTACATTCTTAATGGTTTGTCTGATGATTTATATGATTACTATACTACTACCGCAAGAGATGCACGTGATGCACTTCAGAAAAAATATGATACTGAAGAGGTTGGAGCAAAAAAATTTACTGTCAGTCACTACTTGAAGTATCAAATGACAATGACAAGTCTGTAGAAGCTCAATCACATGAGTTGCAGAAGATTGCCCACGAGATCATGTCTGAAGGTATAAACCTAGATGATCAATTCCAAGTAGCAGTGATCATCGACAAGCTGCCCTTAAGTTGAAAAGACTTTAAGAACCATCTGAGACACAAGACCAAGGATTTTCCCTGGAGAGTTTGATCACACGCCTTCGAATCGAGAAAGAGGCTAGAAAACAAGAGCTAAAGGAGGAAATTCTGGTTGTGACAAACAACAAAAATTTCAACATGAATAAGACCTCTGCTGTTCTGAAACTGTGAGCTAAGAATATGAAGAACCAGAACCGAAATCAGAATAAGATCGGCAACAACAAAACACATAGTAAGACTCCACAAAATTAGAATAAGCAACAACATCCCTCATGGAACAATGATTCATCATAGTTTTCTTGCTATAACTGTGGCAAGCCAAGGCATCTTACTCGGAATTGCTGAAATAAGCGAGTTACACATCCCACTGCTCAGGCTAACTTGACCATAGACCAACTAGTTGCTATGATTCGGAAGTCAACTTAGTTGATGAATTCTAGGGATGGTGGGTAGACCTTGGTGCCTCTTGCCATGTCTACTATGATCGAGCAATGTTTAAGTCTTATTCTAATGTTGTGGACAAAAAGGTGTTGTTGGGTGACTCACATTCCATCGTTGTTGCTGGTAATGGGGAAGTTGAACTAAATTTTACTTCTGGGAAAACTGTATTCTTAAAGATGTCTTACATACCCTAGAAATAAGAAAGAATATGGTATTTGGTTATCTCCTCAACAAGGCATGATTCACTCAGACCATTTGAGCAGATTTGTTTACTCTCACCAAAAGTGGATTTTTTTGTTGGCAAAGACTATGCCATGAGGGCATGTTCAAACTTAATGTTGGTTTTAATAAAGTTAATATTTTTACTTACATGATTTGTCCTTTTAATATTTGGCATTCTAGACTTTGTCACATAAACAAAAGACTAGTATAAAATATGAGTAGCTTACAATTAATTCCAGAACTTTCTCTAAAAGATTTTGAAAAATGTGAATCATGTACTCAAACGAAAATCACAAAAACCCCTCATAAATCAGTAATTAGGGTTTTTGAACCTCTAGACCTAATTCATTTCGATATTTGTGAATTTGAAGGAATTTTGACTAGAAATGGAAAAAAGTACTTTAAACCTTTATAGACGATTGTTCTAATTTTTCTTATGTCTATCTTATGAAGAACAAAAGTGAAGCCATAGACATGTTCAAAATATTTTTAAGTGAAATAGAAAATCAATTTAACAGGAAGGTTAAAAGATTTCGCAGTGATAGATGGATGAAATATGACTCAGATGAATTTGTTAAATTGTATAATTGACATGGAATTATCCATGAGAAAACCACCCTTTATTCCCCAGAAATGAATGAGAAAGCTGAAAGAAAAAATAGAACATATTCTAAGTTAATAGTAGTTGTCCTACTTAGCTATGGTGCTGCCTCACATTGGTGGGGAGAAGTTCTATTAATTGTCTGTTATGTCTTGAATAGAGTTCCCAACTCAAAATCCAAAATTTCACCTTATAAAATTTGGAAAGCTAAAAAACCAAATGTTTCTTATTTTAGAACATAGGGTTGTTTGGCTTATGTTCGGAAGCATGATCCAATAAGATCAAAGTTAACAAATCGAGCTTATGAATGTGCTTTCATAGGTTATGCAGTTAACAGTAAAGCTTATAGATTTTACAACTTAAAAGATCATGTTATTATTGAGTCAAATGATGTTGATTTCTTTGAAGATAAATTTCCTTTTACAATAAGAAATAGTGGGGGGTCAGTGTCTAGTAGTGTACCTAGATCTATTATACCTGATGAAGTTGAGTTAGAACCAAGAAGGAGTAAAAAGGCCCAGACCTCCAAAGATTTTGGGCCTTACTTTTATGCCTACACCTTAGAAGTTGATTCGAATTATTTCCAAGAAGCCTTGACTTCCTTTGATGTTGACCTGTGGCAAGAAGCCATTAATGATGAAATGGACTCTCTAGAGTCTAATGGAACATGGCACTTAGTAGACCTTCCACCTGGTTGTAAGTGGATTTTTAAGAAAAAATTGAAACCCGATGGATCAATTGAGAAATACAAGGCCCGACTTGTTGCCAAGGGTTATAGACAAAGAGAAAATGTAGATTTCTTTGATACTTATGCACTAGTAACTAGAATAACATCCATTAGAATACATATAGCTTTAGCAGTTTTGCACGATTTAGTTATACATCAAATGGATGTTAAAACCGCTCTTTTGAATGGTGAATTAGAAAAAGAGATTTACATGGACCAACCAAAAGGATTTATAATTCCTGGTCAAGAGAACAAAGTTTGTAAGTTAGTCAAGTCTCTCTATGGTCTTAAACAAACACCTAATCAATGGCATGAGAAGTTTGATAATCTAGTCATCTCTAACGGTTTTAGACTAAATGAAAGTGACAAGTGCATTTATTATAAATCTGAAAATGATTTTTGCACTGTTATTTGTTTATATGTGGATGACTTTCTTATTTTTGGCTCAAATATTCATGTTGTGAATGCTGTTAAATGTTTATTGACTGCTAACTTTGCAATGAAATATTTAGGTAAAGCTAGTGAGGTCCTGGATATAAAAATAACTAGGTCAAAAAAGGAAATTTCTTTAGATCAATCTCATTATATTGAGAAAATTCTAAAGAAATATAATTATTTTGAATGTAAACCTACATGTACTCCATATGATCCTAGTGTAAAGTTGTTCAAGAACACTGGTAACAGTGTTAGACAAAATGAGTATACGAGCATCATTGGTAGTCTTCGTTATGCTACTGATTGCACTAGGCCCGATATCGTTTATGTTGTAGGTGTACTTTATAGGTTTACTAGTAGACCTAGTAAATAGCATTGACATGATCTTGAAAGAGTAATGCGTTATCTCAAGAGAACAATGAACCTCAAATTACATTATACAAAGTTTCTCGTCGTACTTGAAGGTTACAGCGATACAGATTGGAATACTCTTTCTGATGATTCCAAGGCCACTAGTGGATACATTTTTAGTTTCGATGGAGGTGCAATATCATGGAAGTCTAAGAAATATACTATTTTGGCTCAATCCACGATAGAGTCAGAAATGATAGCACTAGCTACTACTAGTGAGGAAGCAGATTGGTTGAGAAATCTGTTATCAGACACCCAATTATGGGAGAAACCAATACCAACCATGCTTATTCATTGCGATAGTACCGTGACTATTGAAAAAGTCCAGAACCGTTATTATAAAGACAAGAGGCGACAAATATGTCGCAAGCACAGTACAGTTAGAGATTTTCCCTCAAATGGAACTGTAAGAGTGGATCATGTACGGTATGAGGAGAACTTGGCTGATTCTCTGACGAAAGGATTAGCACAGGAAAATGTTTAGAAAACCTCAAAAGGGATGGGACTAAAGCCCATTGATAGTTGAGTCACTTGTGATGGGAACCCAACCTACAGACTGAAGATCCCAAGAAGTGGGTTCAAAGGGTAATAACAAGTCATGAAGTTATATGTGGAAACATGCTATTGCGATACGGGGTTAACACTCCAAGTCCACATCCTGAAGCGATTTAAGGTTGAGTTAAATGTATCTCTTAATGAGCATTATACTCCATGTGGAGTTGGGTACCTAGCTACAGGATTATCCGTGATATGCTCACCTATGTGAATGCGGATGAGAGGTCGCTTCCTATGAAATTATGGGCAAAATTTCTAGAGCATTCACTATACCGAGATATAAGCACATGGCCGTAAAGTGTTGGTTTTCAAACTTAACTCTAGTATGATTGTGTGTGTGGTGTTGTCATTGATAGAGTTCAAAACTACGAGTTACTCTAGTATATACAGAAGCATAGTCACTATGTAAAGGTTTAAGTCACAACGACACCTTTACTTATGTACAATCATATAAAATATTGCTACATGAACTTATTATTTTTAAATACAAGTGAGGGATTGTTAAAAGTGTATTTTTAAAAAATAAAATTTAAATTTAATTTTTTTTGCATAACAGTTCTACATGTTATATAATGATTGTTTGTTTCAAATGAGAGTAATTGTTAAAAATTTTATTTGATAAAAGCATTTTTCTTTAATATTGATAACTGATTATGTCTGATAACAAATTTGAAACATTTTTTTAAACGTTTTTTTATTTAAAAATTGAAGTTTCAGTTTTTATTTCTTTTAATGGTTGGTGTTAATTTTGTTTATCGGTTATAATTTTCTAAATCCTATAAATAGAGGCTTTGCCTCATTCACAAAATACACAATTCTTTTGAGAAACATGAGTATTGTTTGTGAGAATTCCGTAATCTTTGAAAGAGTTTGAGGTTTTCGTTTCTTCTTCGTGCAAAGAAGTTTCAAGACAGAGGTGATTCTGGGCTGTTTTATCCTGGAAACGGCGTGACAACTTTGGTACTGCTTGCACAATCAGGGCAGAGCCGCGAAACATCTTAAAGAGAGCGATATTGTCCGTGACTCATCCACTTTAGAGGTTCTTCTATTCTAATTATATTTAGTACTATTTGAAACATTTTTTAGTGTAACAAAATTGTTTTTTTTTCAAACAATTACCATCAACAAAGATTATTTTTGATATACTTTCCAGCAACTATTGTATTGAAAAATTTTGCTTCAACACTTCCTAACACAAGCATGTCATCAACATATATAGAAACTATGATCAGCTTGGCAGTAGTTTCTTTTACATACAACGTAGCTTCACTTAGGCTTTTAATAAAGCCAAGACCTAGCAGATGCTCATTAATCCTATTGTACCAGGCTTTGGAAACCCGTTTAAGGCCATACAAGGCCTTCTTTAACAAGTAAACCTCCTCCTTTTGTCCCTTGACTTGGAAACCTTCTTGTTGCTCCATAAAAATCTCCTCTTTCAAATAATCATTTAAAAAAGCAGATTTTACATCTAGCTGGTAGACTTTTCATCCCTTCTGTGATGCCAAGGCAAGTAGCATTCTGATTGTATCAAGTCGTTCTATTGGAGCAAAAGTTTCAGAGAAATCTACTCCACACACTGAGCATACCCTTTCACAACTAATCTGGTTTTATATTTGTTTACAGAACCATCTGCATTAAGTTTGGTTCTCTAAACCCATTTGACACCTATAGGATTTTTATGTTGAGGTCTGTCCACTAGCTTCCATTTGTAATTTTTTTTTCAATCATTCTGATCTCCTCTTTCATTGCTTCAATCCATTTTTCATCCTTCTCTACCACTTTAAATTCTGCAGGTTCAAAAACAGCAACGTTGCACCTTTCATAAATATCAAACAATGGACTTGTACCTCTGACTGGTACTTTATCAATGTCATCCTCAGGATACTACTGAAACTTTGAGTGCTACTCATTTTCTAAGTTCTTCTAGTTCCATTGTCTATCCTCCATGAACTTGACATCTCTGCTCATAAGAATTTTTCCATTTTGTGGTTGAAAAATCCTGTAAGCCTTGGAAGAGTTGCTATATCCAATAAAGACTTATGATTCTGCCTTCTTATCTAGTGTGTCTCTTTTAACCTGTGGCACATAAGAAAAACATAGACAACCAAAGATTCTTAGTTGATGCAAGTCTGGTTTATGACCAAACCAATGTCCTTTTTTGCAGAACTTTGGTCGGTAGTCTGTTTAGCAGAAAGACTACTGTGTTTGCAGCTTCATTCCATAACTTTTTTAACAACTCCCTTTCATACAACAAACACCTTGTCATCTCCATTATAGTTCTGTTTTTTCTTTCACTTACTCCATTCTGCTGTAGAGTATAAGGTGTTGTATATTGGTGTTCAATACCAGCTTCTTCACAAAATTTGTTAAACCTGTCAGAAGTGTACTCCTTCCTATTATCTAACCTTATCACTTGCATTTTGTAACCACTTAGATTCTCCACCCATAATTTAAATTTCCAAAATACACCAGCAACCCCAGATTTAAATTTGAGAAAATAAATCCAATAGAATCTGGTATAATCATCAATAAATACAATATAGTACTTACTGCCATTTAAAGATGATGTTTTTTGAGGTCCTCCAACATCTGTGTGAACCAGTTGAAGCTTGTGTGTTGCTCTCCATGTAGTTTGAGGGAAGGGACTTCTGACTTGTTTGCCATACTGACAAGCCACATAATCTTCCATCTTCTCTTCCAGTAGTGGTACTTCTTTCACCAGATCATGTTTCTGCATATAAATTAGTCCAACATAATGAAAATCACAAGCCTCCTGTGCCATAATTTTGCATTGCTTGTGTTACATGGAGAGGCTATCTGCTCCTCCTCCATTAGATTCAGAGCAAAACTTTTTCCTCTCATTCTTATCTAAAATGTATCCTTGTCTTCTAGATCTTAGATCTTGCACCATTTGTCTTCAAATAATATTTTGAAACCATTCTCAAGCAATTGTCCAACATTAAGCAGGTTTGGTCAGTGTCAGTTACATATAAAACATCAGCAATGTATTTCAAGCTTGTTAGGCTCTCTATAGCCACTGTTCCTTTACCCCTGACTGCAATGTATTCACCATTTCCAATTCTAACTTTGAAAATGTCAGTTTTATCAAGTTCTTGAAAAAGCTCTAGATCATTTGTATTGTGGTTTGTACAACCACTATCAATAAGCCAAGAATCACTAGAATTGTTGTTTGTTGCAAAATATGTTGCAACAAACAACCGCTCTTCCCGATATTGTTCAGCAGCGACATTTGCTTCCTCTTCATTCTTCTGTAACTTGCAAATCTTCTCCATGTGCCCAATTTGACCACATTTTCTGCATTTGATATCTGGTCTCCGCCATTTCTTTTGTTGATGATTAGTCTTCTTGCAGTGTGGACAATGTGGATAAGTTCCATCCTTGGTTTTGTTGTCGCATGTATTATTGCCAGACTTTTTGTTGCTCTGCCTTTTATTGTTCCTCCTTTCTTTGTCTCCTCATGAGTTTTGTGCCTTTGCTTGAAAAGCACCCTCTATGGAATTCTCTTGTCTTATTATCCTTCTTTACTCTTATGCATGTAATGCATTCACCAGTTCTGCCATGGATATGCTTGACAGATACTTTGAATCTTCTAAAGAAGAGATTTTAGCTCAATATTTTTCAGGTAATATAGCCAGAATTTTTTGCATAATTCTCTCATCAGAAAAGTTCTTACCAAGTAGTCTTACCTTGTTCACAATGCCGAGCAACTTGTTGGAGTACTCTTTGATGGATTATGACTCTTTCATTCTTAGCATCTCAAATTCTCTGATCAAATTTAGCACCTGTATATTCTTTGTTCTCTCGTTGCCTTGATATTCATTCTTGAGATAATCCCATATATCTTTTGTTGTTTGTAGTTTCATGATTCTTGTGAATATTGTACTTGAAACTGCAAAGTATAAGTAAACTCTTGCTTTTGACTTTCTAGTTATTTTCTCCTTGTGATTCTTGAGTTAAGCAATTGTTGGATTTACTGGTAGTGTAGGAACTTCATAGTCATCTTCCACTGCTTCCCATAGATCCAAAACATCCAAATGAACTTCCATTTTAATAGCCCTGGCTTGATAGTTGTCACCATCAAAGACTGGTGGTTCAACTGAGAATGTCTTATCTGACGCCATTTGATTAAGGATTTTGTATGCTTTTGTGTTTTTGTAGAGAGATTATGTTTGTAGGTTTTGGTTCACTCAACTCACAGATCCCTCAAGAAGCCTGGCTCTGATACCAAAATATGTTATTTTTTATAGACATAAAGCATAAACTCATAAGAAGAAAATGATGAGAATAATGTAAAACTGAATTGTCTACACCTCTTCATTCAATCATCTTTCTTAAATACAAAAGGATTTTAACAGAAAACTGTGTTACTGCTAATTACACGACATGATCTTACTGTTTACAAGCCATAAACTAAAACCACTAACACATGATTCCTAAAAACTTGGTCACGTATGGCATATTCAGTTTGACCACTTCCTGTGCACGTCTCATCACACGTCAACAACCCATGTATGCATTGCAGAGGCATTTTTTCAACAAAAACAAAAACATGTCACTCTTATTTTCCATATATACTCTTGTGAGAGATCCCTTATTTTAACATAAAGTAAGGACCATAATGAAATCCATTGATTTTAATAAATTTTGATTTAAATATTTTTATAAATGACAAGTTCAATGAAATTTACTTGTATACAAAATTTGAAATTTTGTCAAGAACTATAACTATTTTTTATTATTTTTTTTTATTATGAAACATCAGAAAACATAGCAAAAAAAAAAAGGAAAAACTTTATGTTAACATAAGGGATCCTTTATGAGAGAATGAGATAACCACTATAAGAGATCACTATTTTAACGGAAAGCAAGGACCTTGATGGAATCCATCGATTTTAATAATAAATTCAATGAAATTTACTTGTATACAAAATTTCTAAAAAAAAATCAAGAACTACAACTATTTCACTTGAAGCAACAAGAAACAAAACGAATATTTTTTATTTTTTGAGTATAGGATCAACTCTAGGTATTCTCACCCTTTTATGTTTTGGAAATGTATTAAAGGGTGTTTAAGGCTTTCACAATTTGTTTTATTTACATATTTATATAATCATTCAATTATAAATACAAATTAGTTACCGCATCATTTAGATTAATTTTTAGATTACAATTCATTTTTAAAATAATCCAATGGTTAAAGAAAGGGGCAGCTAGGTTTCACGGGATGTCATGCACTGAGGACTTCTGAGTTGTATACGATCAACTCTTTGGTATTATTCTCACCCTTTTATGTTTTGGAATTGTATTAAAGGGTCTTTTAGGCTTTCACAAATAGTTTTGTTTTACATGTTTAATAATTTAATAGTAAATACAAATTAGTTACTACATCATTAAGATTAATTATTATATTAAGATTGATTTTTAGAACAATCCAGTTGTTCAAGAAGGGGTGCAGTTAGGTCTCATGGGACATCACTTGGGAATTTTGAGTTATATATATATGATCAACTCTGGGTATTATTCTCACCCTTTTGTGTTTTGGATTTGTAGTTTTACTGTCACAGTTTCTTTTTTTATACATGTTTATTGTGACAAGCTCACTAGCCTTTTTAAAGATCCCAGATATACGTTTGGAGAATGTTGTCCTTATATCATCATTGTTTCTCTTGATTTCAATCTTCTGTCTGCCCTTGGTTTTCTTAATTGATCTGTCCATGACCAGCAACTTCTGCGAAAGACAGAAGATTATATGTAAGAATGTGATGTATGGCTGGTTTGGTATGGTTTGATTTGAAATGTATTTATAATAGGGGAAATTCAAGAGATTAGTCAGGGCAAGCCGCAAGGTCATAAAATTATATCATGAATTCATATTACCTTATATTTTAAACATTTAATGTTTGGATATCTATTTGGCTAGCACAGTAAACATTGTTCTGTTTACGAAATATTTGATGATAGGTATAATTTACATTTAGTTAAATCTGTTATATATATACACACACGTTGACATCCAACTGTTTACCAGAAAAATAATTGAACAATTATTGAGTTAGTATATATCCATGGGAGAAAATCATAAATATCCTTTTAAAATATTAGATTTTATTTTAACGATATATGAAAAATTAATCGTTAACAAGTGTTTGAGAAATTACCAAAATACCCTCATATTTATTTATTGTCTTTTGATTTATGTATTTGTAAGTGTCAGCAAATAAACACCTAACTCTATTGCATAAATGATGGTATAAGATTTATGTGATGATCGAATGACATTTATATTTATATTTTCTTTACTGTAGAATAATTATCATTTCATTTGGTAAAAGGATCTACCGTTCCCAAAAGTTATTGGAGTTATAAATTTTACAATGATAATTGTATTTCGTAAGTCATTATGTTTGAGATTGTAGTTTGAAATACACATTTTTGTATATTCTTTTACCATAATTTCTTGGGATATTAAGATTTTAGTCTCTCTAGTTAGCGTTAATCTGGATTTGATCAACTAGTTTTTGGAATTACTAACTTTAGTTCACTAGTTCTCTGACAATACCTATTCAAGTCCCTACCGTTCAATTCCATTAGATTTCCGTTGACTTCCATTAGGTCAATAAGGGTAATATGGGAAATTTAACAAAAGCTTCTAGAAAGTTTTCATTAAATAAGGGTAAAAATGGTATTTGTATATGTAAAAATTTTAAAAATTGAATTAAAATAATTAAAGAAAAAACTAAAAAAAAACTAAAAAAAAAAACAATTAACAGCATCACACGGTCACCATTTTTCTCATTGTTCTCTCTTCTAATCTCATCTCCCTCACGATCTGCCATCGTTTCTCTCTTTCTTCACAACCAGCTACCACATCCACCAACCCTAATCGACGATGGTGTGGAGATGGGAATCGATGATAGTGATCATGATGGTGATGATGAATCGACGATGGTGATAATGAATCAACGATGGTGTGGAGAAGTGATGGTGATGATGATGATGATGATGAATCGATGATGATGATGATAAATAGAGAGTTAATTTGTGGAATTGTAGAAACAAAAACATAGATTCAGTTTAGGTGTAGATTCGGTTTGAGATGGATTTTGGTGGTGGGAGGGTTTGGTGATTCCATGGAAAACGTGTGCGTGAGAGGCTAGAATGGGTGGAAAACGAACCGGAGAAGGATCGACGGTCGTTGTTCTGGGCAAAAAACCACTAGAAACGAGGCCGAAAACGGTGTAGAACAGTCAGGTTTCATGTCGGGTCAAGACCGGGTCCAAGTCGGGCATGCCAAGTCGTCGGGTCAGCTGGCTGAAGAAGATGACGTGATGTCATGTTGATGATGTGGTGTGCGCTCAGCAATGTATAAGGTGCGCTCAGTGGTCCAAGTTGGCATGATTCAGGATGCAATTGGATCTGGGTTAGAGATGCACACTTTTCCCCGGGGTCTCAAATCCCCGTACCTTTATCCCCATTTGGGGATTTTTTATATAGGAAAAATGGGGAAATGAGGGGGGGGGGGGGTGATGGGGATGAAAATTATCCCCAAATTGAAATGAGGATGGGGATGGGGTCCCCCCAAACATATATAAATATAATTATAATATATATATATTATTTTTTATTTTTTAAGACCCTAGGCATACAAATACATTTACTCTTTTTACCTTCAAAAAATTAACCTAGAGATTTTTCAAAGTACTTGGCAATGAATTGGCTGTTAATCTCTTTAGATTATCTATTATTTGAAGTTTTTTTTATTAAAAAACAGTTTGTATTACTTCATATATGAAGTTGGTTTAGTTTTAAACTTTGAATTATTTGAAACACTTTATGTAATTTTTAGTTAAATGAGGAAACGGGAAAATGGGGAACCGAGAAAAACGGGAAAACGAAAAAACAAAAAAAAAGGGGGAAAACGGGGAAATATGGAACTGGGAATGGGGATGGATATACCTCCCCCAAAAAATACCTATCCCCATTTTCCCCTAAAATTGGGGGGGGGGGGGGGGGGGGGGGGGGGGGTGAGGATGGGTTGGGGTGTATTTAGCAAGTCCAACAACCCACTTCATAAAGAGCATAAGGGTCTTTTCACTGGTGTCAAGGGCAACATGGTCATTTTACCCTCTGACATTGTCAGTTAACGGAAACCGTTACAGAAGGACTAAAGTTAGTAATTTTAAAAATTAGTCTAAACGTGCATCTCTAATCTGGGTTGGGGTGTGTTTAGCAAGTCCAACAACCCACTTCATAAAGAGCATAAGGGTCTTTTCACTGGTGTCAAGGGCAACATGGTCATTTTACCCTCTGACATTGTCAGTTAACGGAAACCGTTACAGAAGGACTAAAGTTAGTAATTTTAAAAATTAGTAGACCAAACTTAGATTAACACTAACTAAAGGAACTAAAATCTTAATATCCCTCATTTATTTTAGGGATTATCACATATTGAGATGCAACAATTTTAATTATAAATGTCAAATTTCTTGTATATGTATTTGTTTGTTTGTTTTTAACTATGTGTCCGATATAAAGAAATTTAGATGCTTAAAGTTACAAAATCTTTCATGGCTAGATAATATAATTGCATTAATTGTCTATGTCTACATCACTGAATAGTTATTATTGTTAGAGATATAATCATTCCCTCCCTGTAATTTATCATATTATACATTTTATCTCTCTCTAGTTTCAGTAATGATCATTCTTCCCCCTGAAAAGTAAAATAGCAGACACTTTACCCCCTCTAGTTTCAATAATGGTCATTTTCCTCCTGAAAACCAAAATATTAGACATTTTATCCCTTGATCGTTTGAAATTCCGTTAGTCAAGTACTTTGACCGTAAAAAAATTAATTAAATGATCTTATTGCTCTTGAACACATGAGTTAAGCCCTCTAATGGTACCACTAATTTAAAGAAAAAAATTAGAAATAAAAAATTAAAAACTAATAAAAGTATTTTAAAAATAGAATTGAAAAAAAAAAATTAGCAACAAAAAAATTCAATATTTCAAAAAATAAAAAAAAATCAATATTTCAAAATAAATTTTAATATTGTTTTAGTATCTTACAATTATATTATTTTATTATTCTTTATGTTAATTTTTTTAAATGATTTTTTTTTTCATTCTTTATATTAATATTTTTTAAATACAATTTTTTCTTACATTTAATTCTTTATATTAATTTTTGTTTAAATAAATTGAATTTCCGGTTAACATATTTTTTTTATTTTTTATTGTCAATTATGTTTTTTAAATACGTTTATTAGTTTTTATTTTTTTTATTTCTGATTTTTTTTCTTTAAAAATAATTAATGGTTTTATTAGGAGACAAAACTCATGTGTTCAAGGGTAATAATGTCATTTAATTGATTTTTTTAAGGTCAAGGGGGAAAATGTCTAATATTTTGGTTTTCAAGGGGGAGAATGACCATTACTGAAACTAGATGGGGTAAAATGTATAATATTTTACTTTTTAGGGGGGAGAATGGTCATTACAGAAACTAGAGGGGGTAAAGTGTCTAATATGACAAACTACAGGGGGAAAATGGGGAACTGGGGATGGGGATGGGGATGGATATACCTCCCCCCAAAAATCCCTATCCCCATTTTCTCCAAATGGAGAAATTGGGGGGGGGGGGGGGGGGGGGGGGGGGGGGGGGGGGGGTGGTGGTTTGGGGGAAGGATCTAGGAAGTGGGAATGGGGATAGGGGGACCTATATCCATCCTCATTCCCCAAACGTGTATCTTTAATCTGGGTTGAGGTGTGTTTAGCAGGCCCAACAACCCACTTCATGAAGGGCATAAGGGTCTTTTCATAGGTGTCAAGGGCAGCATGGTCATTTTGCCCTCTGATATTGTCAGTTAACGGAAACCGTTAGAGAAAGACTAAAGTTAATAATTTCAAAATTTTGTGGACCAAACTTAGATTAACGCTAACTAGAGAGACTAAAATTTTAATATCCCTAATTTATTTTAGGGATTATCAAATATTGAGATGCAACCATTTTAATTATAAATGTTAAATTTATTGTATATGTATTTGTTTTTTTGTTTTTTAACTTTGTGTCCGATATAAAGAAATTTAGATGCTTAAAGTTACAAAATCTTTCATGACTAGATAATACAATCGCATTAATTGTCTATGTCTACAACACTGAATAGTTATTATTGTTATTGTTAAATGTCAAAATTTTGTCATCCCTCAGGTGAGAATTTTCGGTGAATAAGTGGAAACACCGCCGATAAGTTTGAGATATTTTTGGTGGTTCCGTGATCGTGGGTTCAAGTTCCTCTCCCACTCCTTAAGAAAACAATTTACATAGTACTAGAAAAATATGGAAGCACCGCTCCTCCATGTCCCCTTCGAAAAGGCTCCTGACCCTCGAAGAGAGGAGAGATTGTTGGAAAATTCCATTATATGGGGCCACACATGCGAATATTAAATGTGTTGTGCTATCTTTTGGTTAATCCTAAATTAAAGTGATCTAATTAAGATTTAAAGTTTTAAGGCTTAAGGGTATAATTGTCATGGAATTAATGTGTAGATACCAGAGTGTTATTTCTAATTTGTTGAGGGGCCGAATTAGAAATAGCCAACATATAATAATTTGATTATTATATATATTTAGGGTTATGGTCCCCAAATTACACGACACTTTTGTTTTTTCTGTTTCCCTATCAACAGAGCAAAATAGAACACGGTAGGGTTCATAAAGGTCGTGATAATTTGGAATATCACAACCCGTTCACAAATCTCCAGCAATGGATTCAGGTAAGCTTCCGCTATCGATTCTTTTCCACTTTTCTCTTGAATTGACATGGGTCAATATTATATGTTTAGGGTTTGATTAAGTATGTATAGAAACATATTTAGGTTAAGTTTTTCAGATTAATTATGTACATTTACATGTTGTTTTTGTTTTATTGTGTTAATTCAAATTCTAACAATTGGTATCAAAGCCACCCATAATCGATTATTGAGAATTGAGATTTGGATATTAAGTTTTAAGAAATTTCTGGAATATTATTTGGCTTTTGATCTTCCGTGTTTTAGTTTTGTTTTTTTTTTTAAAACTGAACTGGTTTTTTTATTATTATTTTGGTTTGTTGATTTAATAATAATAATAATAATAATAATAAATTAGTTTTGTTGGTTTTGGGTCGATGGGTTTTCTCACCCAAATCATAGTCGATCTCGGGTCAACCGAGCAGTTTCGTCGGTGCACATGTCCCCGTCGATCACGCTGTTGGTCCAGATCGAGCAACCGTTTGTTGTCGCATAGCCGCTCGTTCGATCAGTGTTGATCGATTGTCGATCTTCGTCCGATCTGCGTTTGCGGGTCGTCTGTTGCTTCCCGGTCGTTCGTTGTTGCCTTGTTGTGATGGCGTGGAGGATTTAGGCGGCGGCGGCGGCAAGAAGAAACTAGGATTTACAGTGTTTTTTTACTCAGACCCTTCTTTTGAAAATTTGAATTTTTTGGGGGACTGTTTTGCAATTTATATGGGTCATTATTTGATTTTAATGAATTTTCAGGGTCAATGTATAATTTCAAAAACTTACGGGGCCTGTTTACAATTATGAAAACATTTGGGGCAGATTTATAATTATTGAAAAATTAAGGGGTCACTTTATAATTTTTAAAATTATTGGGCCAAATTTTAATTATGAAAACTTTAGGGGCCTTATGTAATTTTACAAGATCAAGGGAACTTTTGTAATTTTGATAAAATAAAATAAATTTTTATTTTATTTTATTTTAAGGATCAACTTAAATTCAAACATCTGTGAAGGTTTTACATGTGATGATTATAAGGTTTTACATGTGAATAATAAGTCGATCCAAAAATAGATTTATTATTTAACATAAATTATTGTCAATGTTTGATCACTACAACAAGAATACCACTTACAATTACAACAAGAATACCACTTACAATTAATATTATTGTCTAAAGACTTGATATTAATGTTGTACTGGATATCTTAAGATGAGACCGACCATTATTTGGTATATCTTTTATGGTTAAATAGAGTGGTCTATCATTCTAAATAAGCTAATTGAAGCAATATGTCGCCAAAGTGACCTATCTTGTGTAGATTATTCATGAGCGATGTTGGATGTTGGATGTTGGATGTTTGTGTGTGTGTGTAAATTCATGCGAGTATTAGTCGACCCAAAGGAAGGTTAATACTTGGCCGAATTGCACATACACATGTGATAAATATGTGACGATTATAAGGTTTTACATGTGAATAATAAGTTGATCCAAAGATAGATTTATTATTTGACATTAATTATTATCAATGTTTGATCACTACAACAAGAGTACCACTTACAATTAATATTATTGTCCAAAGACTTGATATTAATATTGTGCTAGGTATTTGATATTAATATTGTGCTAGGTATCTTGAGATGGACTTACCATTATTTGAATTTATTGATTATTGTATTTGGTTATTAATGTGAGCATGTTTGTATGTTTGTTTTGTTCTCTTTCAAGCTAATGGTTTACTATATCTGTTAATACCAACTCTATATCCATGCTTAATGGGACCAACTTTAAGGATTGGAAGGAGAACATTGAAATTGTTCTAGGCTGCATGGATCTAGACCTTGCACTTCGGGTTGAGCAACCCGCTTCTCTTACGGATGCAAGTTCTCCTGATGACAGGAAGAACTTTAAGAAGTGGGATCGCTCAAATCGCATAAGTCTTATGATCATCAAGCGCGACATTCCGGAGGCATTTAGGGGTGGGGTATCTGAAAAGATAACCAAAGCCAATGAGTTCCTAGCCGAAATTGAAAAGCGTTTTGTAAAAAAAACGTTAAGGCAGAAACAAGCACGCATTTGCAAAGCTTGATTTCTATGAAGTACAAAGGCAAAGGGAACATTAGGGAGTACATTATGGAAATGTCTCATATTGCTTCTAAGCTTAAGGCACTGAAGCTCGAGTTGTCTGATGACTTGCTTGTGCATTTGGTATTAATATCACTTCCTGAACAATACAGTCAATTTAAAGTCAATTACAACTGTCAAAAGGAGAAATTGACTCTTAATGAGCTCATTTCTTACTGTGTGCAAGAGGAATAGAGACTGAAGCGAGACATGACCGAAAGTGCTCATTTGGCTAGCACCTCTAAATATAAGGGTAAAGAGAGGAAGAATAATGAAGATGCAAAATACCTTATAAGCTTTGGACAGGCGAAATGCCGAGTCTAAAGCATTTTCACATTTGGGGATGTCCAGCTGAAGCAAGGCCTTACAGACCACATGAAAGGAAATTGGACTCCAAAACTGTGAGCAGCTATTTCATTGGCTACTCTAAGCGATCAAGGGGCTACAAGTTTTATGATCTCACACTTAAGTTAATTTTTGAAACGGGAACTGCAACATTTTTTGAGGATGTTGAGTTTGTGGGGAGAAATAAGGCTAGAGACATTGTCTTTGAGGAAGAATCGGTTTCGATTCCCACTATCGCTTTTGACAATGTACAGGTTTCTATACCTGTCAATGATCAATAAGCGAATATGGATCCTCAACCAGACAATGTTGAACAACCCCCCATTCAAGATGAGGTAATTGTTCCTGAGGAACAAACTCAACAACCTCAAGAACCAGTGCCATTAAGGCGATCCACTAGAGAAATGAGAAATGTTATTCCGGACGATTATTTCGTATTTCTACAGGAACATGAGGAAAACATTGGAATGTTGGAAAATGATCCAATCAACTTCCATCAAGCCATGCAGGGTTTCAACTCTCAAAAGTGGATTGATGCCATGAATGAGGAGTATAAGTTTATGCAAGACAATCAGGTTTGGGAACTTGTCCCATTACCAGAAGGTGTGAAACCCATTGGTTGTAAATGGATATTTAAAACCAAAGGGATTTGAAAGGTAATGTGGAGAGATATAAGGTTCGTCTTGTAACTCAAGGCTCGACTTGTAACTCAAGGCTCGTCTTGTAACTCAATGCTTTACCCAAAAGAAAGGGATTGACTATAAAGAAACTTGCTCTCCAGTTTCAACGAAAGACTCTTTTAGGACAATCATGGCACTTGTTGCATATTTTGACCTTGAGCTTCATCAGATGGATGTCAAGACGGCGTTTCTCAATGGTAACATTGACGAAACAATTTATATGGTGCAGCCAGAAAACTTTGAGTCGGGATACCCAAAGAATATGGTTTACAAATTGACAAAATCCATATATGGACTCAAGCAAGCTTCCCGTCAGTGGTACCATAAGTTTCATCAAGTGATTATCTCGTTTGGTTTTGAGATAAACGTTGTTGATAATTGTGTGTATCATAAATTTAGTGGGAGTAAGCACATATTTCTGGTTTTATATGTCGATGACATACTGCTTGCCACAAATGATATAGGCATGTTGCATGAAACCAATAGATTTCTATCAAAGAATTATAAGATGAAAGATCTTGGTGACGTCTCCTTTGTATTAGGGATCCAAATACAACGAGACCGCTTTCGAGGTATTTTTGGATTATCACAAAGGAGCTATATCGATACAGTGCTCAAAAGGTTTGGCATGCAGGACAGCAAACCAGGTGACACCCTTGTCGCTAAGGAAGACAATTCAGTCTCAATCAGTGCCCTTAAAGTAACCTTGAAGCTAAAAAATTACAGAAAATTCCCTATGCATCAGCTGTAGGGAGTCTAATGTATGCTCATGTATGTACGTGTCCGGATATTGCGTACATTGTTGGTATGTTAAGCAGATATTTAAGTAACTCTATAATGGATCATTGGAAAGCAGCCAATCAGATTATAAGGTATTTGAAGAGAACAAAATATTACATGCTCACATATAGAAGATCGGATCAATCGGAGATCATAGGGTATTCCGACTCCGATTTTATTGGATGCCAAGACAATAGGAGATCCACATCAGGCTACATATACCTGTTGGCTGGTGGAGCTATTTCTTGGAAGAGTGCCAAACAGACACTCATAGCTTCTTCCACCATGGCAACATAGTTTGTAGCATGCTATGAGGCATCCAACCATGGAATATGGTTGCGGAATTTTGTCACTGGGCTGCGCATTCTGAAGGGTGTTGAAAGACCACTCAAACTATACTGTGACAATAAGTCAGTAATGCTATATTCTAACAACAACAGAAACTCATATAAGTCAAAGCATATTGACATTAAATTCCTAGTTGTGAAAGAAAGAGTATAGAGTGGACATATATTCATAGAGCACATTGGGACAAACTCCATGATAGCGGATCCGCTTACAAAGGGATTACCACCCAAGGTCTTTCATGAGCATACTGCTCATATGGGTGTTATTTTGTGTGAGGATATCACATTATAGTGGGAGTTTGTCTATTTTTTGTATTTTATTGCTCTATATTTTTATTTTGGATATACTTATGCATTTATGTATTTGGATATTTTTCTGATCAGAAGTAAAGTATTCGGTTAATTACACTCTGTTACATTGTGTTAAGTATTGATCTCACTAAGAAATAAAGTAGAACCAGTTGGAATAGACATGTATAGATCACATTGTATGTAATTTCCATGCTACACATCCATGATTGATCTATGTCATTTGGTTATGTTGGTATACGTGACCATTGATGGGTTTAGTCACGCTAAATGTGACGAAAACCGTTTTGATCATATGTCGGCATAATCAATGGACGAGATTGTTCGGATATACCCTAAAATTGTGATAGTAAAATTTTGGAGCTCATAAAGTCATACACATTTGTAAAGTTACATATATAGCCCAGTGGGAGATTGTTGGAAAATTTCATCATATGGGACCACACATGCGAATATTAAATGTGTTGTGCTATCTTTTGGTTAAGCCTAAATTAAAGTGATCTAATTAAGATTTAAAGTTTTAAGGCTTAAGGATATAATTGTCATGGAATTAATATGTAGATATCAGAGTGCTATTTCTAATTTGTTGAGGGACCGAATTAGAAATAGTCGAATTAGAAATAGCCAACATATAATAATTTGATTATTATATATATTTAGGCTTATGGTCCCCATATTACACGATACTTTTGTTTTCTCTGTATCCCCATCAATAGAGTAAAATAAAACACAGTAGGGTTCATAAAGGTCGTGATAATTTAGAAGATCACAACCCGTTCACAAATCTCCAGCAATAGATTCAGGTACGCTTCCGCTATCGATTCTTTTCCACTTTTCTCTTGAATTGACATGGGTCAATATTGTATGTTTAGAGTTTGATTAAGTATTTACATAAACATTTTTAGGTTAAATTTTTCGGATTAATTATGTCCGCATATATGTTGTTTTTGTTTTATTGTGTTAATTCAAATTCTAAGAGATCCCTTCTTTGTCGCGGTTCCACAGGCACCGGAGTAGCGCTCCCTCCGAAGCAGGCCCTCTATAGCAGAGCTTTGCCTTACGTACCTCTCTGCAGGAACGAAGGTCCCTGACCAATGAGAACCAGAGCCACGAGAAGGGCTAATGTAGGCCCTACCGAATACACCACTTAAAGGGGGAAGAAGTTCACTAGAGATGGACGGGTAGTTGGGCATTTAATGTGCCCACAGAACTCACCGTAGAAGGAAGAAAACCTCCAATGGTTGGGATCATCTCTCCGCTTCTCGAGACACCTCAGATCAACGGTTAGAATAAGTACCACTGCAGTTGAGTGACAGTAAATGAAAGTTTTTTAAAAACAAAAAAAAACAAAAAAAAAAAAGTGCCAAATGCTTCTCTAGTATTTACTTGTTGAGTGATATTATTTGAAAGCATATTAAACTTGGATATGTGTGGATGCTTTGAGTTAGTACATAACAGATGACATATGTTTAATATCTCCATGTTACTCCAGTAGTGGATGCTTTGAGTTAGTACATAACAGATGACATATGTTTAATATCTCCATGTTACTCCAGTATACACCTAGAATTCAACAAGCATAGTTCATGTAAATGGTTACAGGTAAAAGAATATAAAAAGGTGAATACGAATGAAGTGTTGTGGCAAACTTAAAAAGATTAATAGTTTGGCATGCATGTCTGCATTGACATGATGTCAGTTCAGTTTGAACCGGTGAACCGAACCGGAATCAAACTGGTAAAATCAAAATCGAAATCGAAATCGGTACCAGAGCGGTTTCAGTTCCGATTCCCTTTTTTAAGGAACCGTCCGATTCGAATCGGATAAGAATCAGCGATTCCGGTTCTGGTTCGAATCGGTGGTTCCACCATATATATATATATATATATATATATATATATATATATATATATATATATATATATTATTTTAGTTTTATTTTAATTTAATTTTTTAATTTATCATTTATTTTATTTTATTTTATTTTATTTTATTTTTAGATGACCCAATAAAATATATTTACAATTTTATATATTTTTTTATTAAACAAGGTTAAATATAAAAAGAAAAGGAAAAAAAAAAGAATAGAACTGTCAGAACTATAACCGAAACCATCCGTTTCGAACTAGAATTAAAACCGAAACTAACGTCTAGTTTACAAAAAGAAGTTAGTTGAAACCTGGTAATAGATATTGCTTAGGTGTCAAAGTAACAGGAATGATGAGCCGTTTGCACACACTGTGTTTATGTGTTGAAATTTATTCTATTATGAGTAACAATTAGGATGATGATTGTTTGACCTTGTTTGGAAAGCTCGTCGTAGTCTTGTAGACAATTAACAAATTGTTTTATTTGTTTTTAATCTCTTTTAGATGGATGGATGGTGGAGCTCCTTGTATACATTTAACAAAATGTTTTATTTGTGTTTAATCTCTTTTAAAAGGATGGTGGAGTTCCTTATAGGTGAGTCACTAGATTTAAATGCTTTGATTTGATTATATATTGTTAACGGGAAATTCGTTCAAGATGAGAAATTCCAACTAACACCCTTGAGACCACTATCACGGAGGTGATGGTCGGGATCGGTACTTTGGATACCTAACCTACTTAGATAGAAATGAAAGTTTGAATGACTATAGCAAATAAGAGCTTTATTATAGAGCATTTGTGATACATAGGAATCTCTCATATGTACTCATAATCTCTTTTGTACATAGGAAGGTGGTAACTTCGTGCTTGTCGAATAGTGGATATGACGATGGCCGTGTTCTGATCACAGAATTTAGGCCCGACTTACCTCTCCTTTTTCTTTTTTTACTTTGTCCTTCCCTTTACCATGCTTGACCCTATTTATACTTGGTCCAAGTAGGATTTTACTCACAAATATCCCGCTACGATCCTATGAATATGTTCCCTTCTTATCGGGCGGGATCCATTATTTAAAAGTTATTGACTTCACGTTAATAACGGATACGATGATATTGTTGACAAAGATAATTTTGTTTTCTTTTTGTAATCAAACTCTTGAATTACACGTACACGGAATTAATGTTGGTTATTACGTAGATATGATCCTGTGTGACCTCACGGCATGATTCTTCATAGAGGTCACCAAGTTAGCTACTCGTTGTCTGAGCGAGGTAGATCTATGTTTTAGTTCTGTTCTCAGAAGCCTAGGATGGACTTTCCTCGACCCTTTGGAGCTTGAAGTGTTCTTGTAGACATTTCTGGGAGATCACGTGGATCTAATCCACTTAGAGGTCCTCTTTCTCCTCGTATTGTGGAGAGGGCAGCGGTTTCCTGGAGAGGTTGGTAGGCCTCAAGTTTAGGCTATGAGTTAAGTTTGACCTCTGGGAGCCTGAACCTGGAGGAAGCTTGCTTTGCTTGTCGGGCTTCACTTCGAGTGCTTCTTGAGCTCGGCAATCCTCCCTCACTTCCTTGGGGTGGTTTTGGAGCCTGGCCCCAGGAACCGAGGTTCTTGGGTAGGTGGCCTCGAGAAGCCCAGACTCCAGCATTCACGTGGGGGCCCGACCTGGTTGTGTCTAGCTTCATCCCTGGTAGTTCTGAAGCCTGCGATCCTTCCTTACTTCTACGGGCTAATTTTATGGCCTGCCCGGGGTCTCATAAATGTCGAATTTGGGTTTTGACTAGGGCTAGGAGAGTGGAAAATTTCCCTTTGACCCCCCTCGCCAGATTTTACTATTAACATATATATATTATAATTATTCTTGCATAAAGGATCTTTTATTTTAATTTCAGTAAGGATTTTGATGAAATCATATCCATTTGATCTGAATTTTGATTTGAATTATTTTTAGATGATATGTTCAATGAACTCTACCTATGATTAAAATTTGAGAATTTTTCAAGGACTATAATAATTTATCCTGATTTTGTTAAATATGAAGCATCGAAAAATGGGTGAAATATAGGAAAATTCGGGAAAAATAGTTACAGTTCTTGAAAAAATCTTAAATTTTATTCATAGGTAAATTTCATTGAACATATCATCCACAAAAAAATCACATCAAAATTCATATAAATGGTTGTGATTTCATCAGAGTCCTTACCGAAATTAAAATAATAGGTCCCTTACGAAAGAACCACTATAATATATATATCATTATAAATCTTTTCTCCTTATTTTTCTTTTTGAAAAGTAACTTCTATTTTTTTTTCATTTGTTGTTTTTCTTTTAAAAAATCAATTTAATTTTTATTATCCATCTCAAAGATGAATGGTGGAGATCAATTTAATTTTTTTATTTTTTTCTTTGAGGTCTCCACCGTCCATACCTTCCATGGACCGTGAAGATCTTTTTTTTTTTCAAAATTACTTTTATTGAATATTTTAATAATTTTTTCAAAAGGTCAAAAAGATCCTTTAATTGTTAAATTTGACTAATAGCTGGGGAGTTTATTATCAATTAATTATTAAGCTATTTTTGACTATTAAAGAGCAAACCTTAGAGAGATTGGCTGTAATTTTCTCTTATTTAAAACATTAAGCTTTAAGGATAATTACGTGATGACCAGTATTTGGTTGGATATTATCAAAATGATTATTAGATGAAAAATTCATTTTAAAATAACCGTTTTAAACAAACAGTGTGACAGTAATGATCATTCTGCCACATCCCGTTAACTTATCATTAAATGTATGACATTTTAATAAATAAGATGAATGATTTATACCATGATACCTTAGGGATAACATTTTGCCACTTCATTGTATTTTACAAACCCACTACCACGTCAGAGCTTTCCTCCTCTTTTCTCACGATTCTTCCTAAAATTTCTCATCCAAGAAATTTAACTTCCACATGCTCAATCCAATTAAAACATTGGACTAGTAAAATTTATTGTCCAAGTGTGAATCTTAAACTCTGGATGTTTTACGGTGAAGGAACCAATCCTACTAGGCTACTACCATATAATAATTAGGAGGGAAAAAAAGAAAAGAACAAAAATCAGTTTAGCAGCATAAATGCATCTAGAAATTACTAGAGTGACCGGACGGAGTCATAAGTCGACTATAATCTTAACATAAAATAAAAAAGAAAAAGCAACGAATACAACAGACGTAGCTGCCTTTGCCTCTTCTTCTCTCGTTTCTCCTGCATCGTCATCAAAATCTGAATCTCTCTTTTCTTTCTTCATAGTCTCTTTCACTTATTTCTCCAAATAGATTGCCTCTTGTCAAAAACTTCACCACATGTGCTATACCGAGAGAAAGAATATATATATATATATATATATATATATATATATATATATATATATTATTAAGCTTTTGTTGGTCGATGTCCAGACTGCTGTGTAGTTGCTTTTTCTATTAATTTTCTGTCTTTCTATATATATATATATATATATATATATATATATATATGAAAAAAAGAAAAGAAAAAGGAAAACAGAGTTGGCGGGAAGAGAATGAGAATCTGTTACAAAAGTTAGTTAGGATTGAGTTGATGAAATTGCTTTGTATTCACAAATCACAACAAATCAAGAAACACATGTCTCTCATGGCCAAATCGTTCCTCCTCCTCCTCCTCCTCCTCCTCTTGAACGCCACCATCATGTCAGCCTCTTCACCACCGCAACAACAACAACAACAACTTAAGAACATAATCGACGCTCTAATAGGCGCAGGAGATTTCAACAGCTGGGCAAACATACTCTCGTCGGCGGATCCGACGGTGTTCCCTGTGTGGGCCACCTTCTTCATTCCATCGGATTCGTCGGAGGCGGTGGATCGAATGGCGATGGTGATGGCATATCACATAGTTCCACAACGCCTCTCCTTCTCAGAACTCTGTCTCTTGAAGCCTCTCACTCGTCTCCCAACACTTCTTCCAACAAAATCAATACTCGTAACTAACAATTCTGTTTCCAATTTTACCCTCGACGATTCTCTTCTTTCGCATCCACACCTCTACACTACTTCCACCTTCGTCGTTCACGGCATCCAAACTTTCCTTGACTACTCCGTTTACGGTGGTGACGAAAACCACCCTCTGCCTCCGCTCCCTACCCCGCCACCACCGCCGCAGCAAGCACAGTTCACAATCGAGTCGGAATCGGATGCCGCTTGCTTGTGCTTGTTCTCGGAGTTTATGGTTTTTTTGTTGGTTGTTTGTGGGGTTTTGATTCAACATTTATTGGTTGTTTGATGATGAAATTGGGAACTGGGAAGTGCATTAATAGTATATTTTGAGGAATAGTTTTGCTTCCAGTCTCTCGTTTCAACCTTTGTTCTTGTTATTATCTGCAAGACTCACTCTGTTTCTTTGTTTTCATCAAAGTTGTATCGTACCTGATCATTTCTTCCAAGGAATTTTCATCTGAATTCGTTATCAATATTTTGTGTTTCCTAAGAAAATGGTTGACATGCATATTACTATATATTAGAAATCACTTTTCTACTGCAGCAAAATGTGTTTAGATGGTAAAAAAAAAAATACCCGCTTAAGGTATATAAAAAATTAGTAATCACCTTTCAACTTTCAAGTGTAATCATCTATACATAAGTAGCGCCAGTGTGAGAGGGATTTATCAGACTTAATATGATCAGGTAAGGGCATCATCAAAATCAGATTTAATATCACTTTTCAATTTACTTGATCAGTTTAATGGCATCATCAAAATCAGACTTAATATGATCAGTTAATGGCATCACCAAAATCAGACTTTATATCTATGTCGTCGTGAGTGGCACAAATTTGTGCACAAATAAACCCCACGAACTCTCCGAAACTTTGATGAATTTTCAAAAGAATGGACCTAGTAATGACAAAAACAAGAAGCTATGTTGCATACGAAAGAATGACAGGGACCTATTTCTTTTTCTTCCCTTTCTTTATTATTTATCTACTTGTTTTATGGATCTCCTCTGTCAATGATCTCAATGCTACACTCCGCTCAGCACTTTGTGCTTCACTGCAGAGTAATCTATGCATTGTTTTTAATCTTTGGGATTCGCCTTCTTCATTAGTCCCCGTAGTACTGCATCTACCTCTTCATGAACTGAATTATTGTCTCCTACAGATTGTTCATTCTCTTCCTGCTCCGTCAAAGCAATACCACAACCTTTATTCTTGGTTTCTCCTAGAAAACAACTCAATCCAAACGAGTCCTTATTGATTTCACCGGTATTTCCTGTATTTCGTAATGTCATAAGCTTGCGATTCCAGTATTCTGTGCATTGATGATTTGGGTCAAGAGCTTCAATAGTCTGCGAGTAATTTCAAAGAAGCAATATAAGATTCAATACAAAAACTAAGCGGGATGTATAGCAGTAGCACACAACATGCAAAGAAAATTTACATCGAATGCATAGACGAGGTTTACTTTTATTTATAAGCTAACCATTCGGATTAAAGAGCATCATAATACCCACCGGCCACCACCCAATGCACATAGTTCATGTATATAAGCAATGTACGCAGCATCAACCATTTCCTTTAAATTTTGAACTTCAAAAGAATCTAACATGTATGACATTTCTTGAACTGAATCTTCAGATCCATCGTCTGTGCATGTGTGTGGATGACATCATGATTACCAACCAATATCAAATTAAGTGCCAAAGAAACTGTTACACTGGACTAATCTTATTTACCAGAAAAGGCATGGTAGTGCAGTTATGGTATAAGTTTGTACCATATACCAAACAAATATCATTGAAAAAATTGTCTTCTCTTAAAAAATCAATTGATCCAAAAAATCAATTGATCCGAGTAAAGCTGGCACAAAGGAAGCTTTACCTGAATAATGGGTGGGGAGAGAAACCCAAAAAATTCAAGCCCATCAATGTTCTGCAAAGGGGGAAGTCCTCTTTCCCCTAAGCTGCTTCGTCTTAAAATCTCTTGATTTAGTCGCTGCTGCACCATGTCCCAGCACTTTTCTGCTGAGAAATTCACAAAGGATTCACTTGGGCAATCTTCTAATGTTACCTGAAATTCATTAGGCTACGTGAGAGCAGAGACATAAACAGGCTGAAAAACAAACAATAAATCACAAGTTAATACTGGCTGTTTTGATAATCGACTAATTGTAATTTAATACACAAATAAATAGGCATAGATTTCAGAACTCATGTTTTCAGAATTTGCTACAAGTCCAAATAAAAATAAGGTTATTCTTATTGGTTTGATGACGCATCTTGCTGACAAGATGAAAAGCATCTTTGTGCTAAATGGAAACACAATTATCAAACACACTTCAAATATCATCACAATGCTGGCAGTGTTCCTTTGTTTTGGTGACATATAGATAGCTAGAATTCAGTGACTTTTATGCATTTAATGTCATAGATTAAACTTGCTACAAACTGAAACACTAATAACCAATTAATGTGATTGTCAGCAGTATATGACATTCAGAAAAGAGTATAATATATTTATTTTATCATGGAAAGGATTTTACAGAACAAGGCAAAATATCAGAAGCAAATTAATCTATATTAAAAGAAATTTTATATTCTTACACAAAAAAAAAAAATTGGAAAGAGTGCAAAATTGTTAGGTCGATAAATGTTCTTATTTGAGACCCCTAATTCCTATGTTTTATGTAGTGTTCTTGAGTGAAATTGGATATTTTAATGTGTTTGTTGAGATTGTGTAGAAAATAGCTCTTGAAGTGATTTTGAAGATAAAATGGTGATTTTTAGAGAAGTTTTGAGAAATGACCATGCAGCAACTCTAACTTGTGAAGACCATATCTCCCTCTTCAAATCGAACTAGGTTGAGATCCACATATTTTCTGAAAGCCCCGGGTGTCTAGTTTCCAGTGCACTTTACGATTCATCAACCCGATTTTTCTAAAGGAAGTTATGGTCGTTTTAGTAACCGAAGGTCAGAGCTGAAGAGCAAAACAGTTGTCCAAACCCCTGCGTCTTACACAGCAGTTGGCACAATGTCCAGGACTAGAAAGAATTCCACCGTCAAGACCGCTGTGACCTCCACGTGTCCTATAGTGGCCAACATCAGTGTTTTCCGCTGTCAAGAGCGCTACGCAATTGCACAGCGGTCCAATACCAGAGGATCTCGCTTTGCCAAACGTTGTCCCAATCGCCATGCAATTGCACAGCGATACATCTCCAGTGAATTCCGTTGTCATGAGCGTTGTGACTCACAGTGATCCCCACAACAGTAGTTGCTTATTTTTGGCAGATTTCCGGTCCGAATTGGTCCAAACTTATTCCAAAACTTCCTAAATTCAAATTAGGAATCAATAATTAAAGAAGAAATCCAAGTTAAGAAAGGATTCTCATTCCTTGTTAAATTCTTCTTTCCTACTTGGTGTGTTTCCTACAACAAAACAAATTAGGAATGTACAAGGAGAATCACCTATAAATACCAAGAGTTTTCTACATGAGAAAAGGTGGAGAGTGGAGAATTGAAGATTGAAGATTGAAGACTCCATCAACATTCTCTTATTCTACTTTTCTTTAGATTAGATGTTTTTATTTTATTTTCTAGTTTTTATTTCTAGCTAATTTTCTTATTAGTTAAGGCTCTCTTGAAGCTCTAAACATGATTTCCATTCCATAGACAAGTTTTGTTTAACGAAGCATTATTTTCTCAACAAGATGATTTTAATTTCTCCATAAGAATTGTTACTCTATTATTATGTTTCTTTGATTGATCACCTTAGAAGCATGGTTATTTGAATACAGAGTCTATGTTGTAGGATAGAGTTCGAATACCATACGAACATATTCTTACATGCAACAATTCCTTTAATTGATTCATGAATAGCCTAGAATAAATACTATGTTTTAGGGTACATGTGATCATAGTTTTAAAACTCGAAAGGCGGTGCGAGGCGGTCAAGCCTTCCCGAGGCGAGGCGGCAGCCTCGAGGCGATCGAGGGTTCAGACTCAGTCAGAAAATGGAAATAATAATTAAAAAATTTTAAAAAAGTAATAAAGTTCTATAATATTAAATAAATTTATTTTTAAAAAATTAACAAGTTAAAGTATGTGAAAAACAAAAAAAACATATCATTTAAGTGAACTATGGACTCTAAAGCCCATTTAAAGTTAACAATCCAAGCAAAGCTGGTCCAATCCCAATGAAACCCTAAATACACATACCCACACAATCACAGTCTCACTTGACATTGTAATGGGCCTATTTTTAACTTGAGTAACTTAAGCCCAAATTAAAAAAAAATTGTTACCCAGCCCAGTGCTCTTTTTAAAACCAAGGTAACCCTAATATTTTTTGTCTAAATCTCCTTTCAAAGAGCCGACACTTCCACTTTCTTCTGTGTTCTTCTTCTTTCTTCTGGTTCTTCTCTTTCTTTTTTTTTTTCTTTTTTTTTGATAAAAATGAAACCGCCTCTGAGTCGACTCGGCCAAGTCGAGGCGGCAGCCCCGGTGCGGTAGAGGAGGGTTTTTGGCTCAAGTATGATGGTGCGGCCGCACCAACTCGTTTTTGGCGCAAGGAGGGGTGAGGCGGCCGCCTCAGTCCGAATTTTAAAACTATGCATGTGATATTCATATTCTCTTGGTTCTTAATGGGTTCCGGTTATTAAATCTAATAAATACCAATGCTAGGTTATAATTTGGAATACAAGTATTTATGTAAACACCATGCAATCTACATACTAAAAGAGAATCGATACAACTTGTGTGGAATACCCACCCGCCTTCTTGTTAATATCTTCATCATATTTGATATCATTAACTTCATTATTGTCTGTGGATTGGATGATTGTGTGGTTATGGATAGGAGGTCCTAACTAGTGTTTTTCCATATATTTTTCTTCCTTAAATTTCTGTTGCGTTTTATTTCTTGTTAGTTACTTTTCTTACTTTTAATAATCATTTCAAAAACCCCATTCGTGTGTGTGCTTTTAGAGTCTTTGTTTTCATATTTGTAGTTAGATTAAAGTCCTAGAGTGTCGTAGATATAGACTCAATATTTTAATAGTCAATTAATTATCTGGGAACGATCCTCGCTTTTATGTTGTGCTTATCTGTTGTGCTATTCTCACGACTTGTGCACTTGTAAGGTTTTTATTACTTTTCGTTGTCCATTTAGACACCAACAAAAATTAATTACCGGTGCAAGTATCTGAGTTCAAAACTTTCTTCAATAACCAAGTGATATATATGCCGGTTTATCAAAGTTATAGTTAGAGAGGAAATTGAGTAGTTCTAGGAAATCAAACACTTCCAGAATTTGAAGTCACGCTAGTAGGAATGGCAATGTACACAGACCCGGTTGGGTACCCAGGATTTTGCAATCCGAGCACCCGACCGGGAAAAACCAGGATTTTGCAATCCGGTTACCTGTCCGAGTACCCGGGTATCCATACCCGTATTTACATTTTTTTTTTCTTACAATTTAATTTAATGCTCGGTTACTTCTTTTTAAAAAAATATATATATCTTTAATCAAAAATCCAAACAATTGAAGAAGATAAATATTAAAAAAAAAAAACTAAACCTATATCCAAGTGAATCGGGTAACAAAACTACAATCGTAATCAAATCAAAAGATTAGGACTTTAGATATCAACAGATCAAGCATGCAAAAAAAGAAAAACGATAATATATATATATAGAAAAAACAGACATCGAAGTTGGTCTCGTTTTCCTTTTCACAAATCACAAAGGTTTCTCTCTTAAAAGGAGGAGAGCGAGAGAGCGAGAGAGATTCCTCTGTTTTTCTGGACTATTTTTGGATGTGTTGAAGTTTTGATGTGAGGGGTTGAGACATTCTTGATTTTTTTTTTGGGTTATGGTTAATATTCAATTCAATTACTAGGTTTTGACTTTTGAGCTTACTTACGATTCTCAGAATCTCAGATGACCCAATTCAGGAACAAAACAGTGAAAACAGAAGTGAAACTCAAAATTTACTGCAAAAACTATAACCCAGAAAGAGAAACTCAAGGTGTTCATTAAAATTCCAAATTTTCTTTATAAAAAAAATAATAATAAAAACCGGGTATACCAAGAACCAGGCTGGAAAATAACCAGCCCGAGTACCCGGACAACCCTTAACCAGTACCGGGTATTGAATGTCCGGGTTTTACCCGGGAATTCTGGCCCGGGTAAGGCCAGGTACATTTGCCGTCCCTAAGTCACAGTGGTCAGGCTAGAAAACATCTAGGTTTGTCACTAATTAATCCATTTGATCACTTAAATTCAATGATTTCAATCCCCTAGAGCTTTTACAAGCTGAAGTTCACACGCAGGCCTGCAATCTGAACCAGCGTGACTCAACATTGGTTGCTTGTTCAGTACATCCAATGATCTAAGCATCAATGTTCTTCAGGATTTTTGAAGCCGGTTTGCACTAGTTATTATATAGTATTCCAACAGCATTATGGTATTTAGTTTAGACCGACATTACATTACCTGATTCATATTTCTTTTGGGTATCAACCAGTCTAATGATGTTATGAAGCCTAAAGCACCGTTTGGGTTCTTAAAAATGCACCTTGCATGTCACAAAGACAAACAAGCTAGGCCAAATAGTTGCAAATCCAAACCAGTCAAGCCTGTGCATATTTGTTAGAACACTGATCTGAACATAAGCTTCAAAGGAGTTTAGACGAGCTTCATTATCTCATCTTAAAACCCCTAAATTTGGTTGAGCTATAGATATAGTTGTGTTCATGAGAGCATCTGCTTGCCTCTCCATTGTGACAAAACAAGGTAAAGAAATGGACCTTAAACATTATAAGAGCTACATATTGGCAAGTGACAAAACCTATTCTCTTGCCGGTTGGCCAATCCCAAGCAAAAGAAAAGGATTCTCCGCAAATAAATACGGAAGTGGCGTACAGAAGATAATCTAAGGCTTCTTTCAAATAAATAAATATATTGATCCATGGGGCATTTCAACCAGCATAAAGGTCTTAGTCTTGAAGCTTGAAGTGCAATCCAAACAAATTAAAAGAGAAAAACCTCACCTTAAATATAGGTCCAAGAAGCCCTGCATCCAAGACTTCAGAAATATAGATACAAACTTTTTCTGGATTGAGCAGGCTATAGAAATTAACACGGCTTCTAAAACCTGAAGAATTGACAGTAAATTGCAAGCAATATATATTAATTCTCCTATAAATAAAGAGACATAACAACTATAACAATTTTAAATAACTGAATGGAAGAATCTCACAGATACCTTTTGGAAATATGGCTTGTTGACTGCACCACATCTTTCCATGGACGATAGATCCATAGTTCACAGGTTCAATACAATGATCCAACTGTTTCCTTTGATAGCTTTGATCAGTCACAGAAAGCCTCATTTCTGGGCAGTTGATGATTTTGGTTTTCAGAAAGTGGTCTGACGGTGCTTTTCCATTTGAATGCGGCAATATAAGATCAACCCCAAACAATTTTTTGCTGTCAAATAAATCAGTATCTTCAATAAGCCCTGCGCATGAAGGCCGGCCTTTGTTTGGATTTTCATGAGAATCTGATGAATTACAATCGCTAAAGAGTCTCTTTTTATCTGGTTCTTTTACTGCACCTAAGCCATAGACTTTCTCTTTATTGCACACTAACATAGGAATCTTCACATGTACAATTGCTTCTTTATCATGTGCATCAGGTACATGTAGTAACTTGCATTCATGTTCATCAGACGCAGCATAAAGATTTAAATCAATACAACTCCTCCAGTCCACCTTAGCTTCTTTGATCATATTCATAGCCTGACTTTCATCATTGAAATCATTATGACTTTCTATACTTACATGAGATCCACTTAAACTAAGTGTTCCACGCCGGGATTCTAACTGGAAAACTTCTGAACAAACATGGCTGTATGAACAGCAAGGATCATTAACATCCACAATTTCTTCTTTTCTTGTGGAAGAATATGAACGTCTCTTCTGTTCACCACACTCCATTGTAGATAGTTCACTCTTCAGATCCACCTTAGCCACACTACCATCGGTTTTACTACACAGAGAAACACCACAGTTTTCAGATGCCCAAATTTTTAAAGCCTCTACCCCTCCTTCCAATGCTTCAACTAGTATGTTTAATTCATCCAGACTATAACGGAGAAGGACAAATCTATGCTCTACTTCACATGAACAAAAAATATTTGCATGTTTAAGGCATGCAAATCGGTCAGGAGAGCACTTGCAGCCAGCAGCAGATGTGTGTAAATCATAGAAGCATGAGAAACATTCTCTCTCACTGTTCAAATCAAAGTCCTTTTCCATTTTTTGAAATTTCAAACCAGTGGGTAGCTTCTCAATTTTTTCCTTCTTTATCTGTACCCTTGTCTTGAGTCAAAAATTACAAAAAGAAAATACAGTCAGTATCCCACCCTGACTACATGGTACATAAGCATTCATAAGTCTGTGTCTTTGTGAATTGTGTGTGTGCAGGGAAGAGAGAAAATCAAACCTTCAATGCCTTGGTAAGCATTCCATCCTTTCCACAGACACTTTTCCACCTTAAATTTCCTGGAGTTTCCTTTTGAAGTACCAATAGCTGCCAAAGAGCCAGGACAGCGGCCTGAACTGATCCAAACAGCAGCTTGTCATGGGACAGAGATGTCTTGCGATGCTGCTCGCTATATAGCTCAACTGCTTGTTGCCCAAGTGATAACCAATCAACAGGGGCTACATTTACTGCTTCTGCACAATTAAAGCCACAATTGAATCCAGAATGGTATGCCCTAGGAAAGGTTAGAACAAACTCCCCAGAATGCTGAACAGCGCGATATACTGGTACACCCTCAGTCTTCAGAACTGAAGGAGATAGTTGAGTGACCTGCTCCAAGAGAAACATTATAAGTTTTGTGCCTGAATTATGCTCATCACTAAAAAGCAGCTTAGACGGGAATAGGATGCCAATATTTCTAATACCCTTTTGAGACCTGAAGAAATGTGCAACCGAGACCAATAATGTAACTTTTAAGTGTGGAACAAGCAATCAGCAAAAGACAGATGAGAAAATAAACAAAGAAAGACGGGAAAAATACAGAAAAATAGCTCATATATCTGAACTTTTAGTAAGGCTGAAGTCCAAGCAAGAGAATCTCTTCAACCGGAAATGCCTTGTTGAATGTGTCGAATCATATTAGAATGACAAAGTCCACATAATCTGATCTAGTATTATATCTTTTTCTTCTTTTTTTATTTTTTCCTTTTGAGTTTCGTTTTATTCTTCTATAATCTACATCCAACTTGTTTGACAAGCACCTCTGGACACAAGTGCATTCAGATATATCCTTTTACCTTTTAATGCCAATCGAGGCACCTTTCTTCATTTCTTATAAAACAGAAAAAGCAGAGAAAACATATATAGACTGTTACCCACTACATGATAAAATTTGTGCAGACTGCAGAGCATAATGTCAAAGTGAAGAGCACAATTATCAAGAGGTAATTGATATTTCTATTCTTTAATTTATTATCTTGAATAAAGACATATCGCCCATCAAATTGCAGTCAGCTAAAAAATATTTCTTAATAGATTATGTATTTAAGATAAACGTATTTAGAAGTGTTGTCCATACATAATAAAGAATGCTGGAAGAATAAGAATAAATAAATAATACAATTACCAATTCATGCAGTAAATCAGGTTGTTCCTCAAACAAATCAGGTAGATGCTTTCTCATTGTGTTCTCCAAAGTACAAGCATGACTTCCAGGAACTCCATACCATATTTTTGGATCACCCCAGTGTAGGTAGTTTAGTGAATATAGGTGATGGTCCTCAACGTGCTTTTTCAAACCACATCAACAGAAAAATAAGAAGAAAGTTGGTGAACTTTTTACTTCACAATTAAAGAAAATACTTCTTACATATGATAGGGAGTCGATAATCTGGACAGCATCTATCTACTTATGTGTTTCTAGCAACTATCCTGGACACCCAAATTTCTTTTGATTGAATCCATCATAAAAATTAAAGATAATTAGTTTTGAGGATGTACATGAAGATAAAAAAAAAAAAAAAAAAAAAAGTGTGCAACAATATATCATTTCAACAGATTTTGAAACTTTTACTACTAAAGTAAACAAAATAAACAAGAATATAAATTCATTTAGTGGAAAATTTTGTAGCATAGGACCAAGAGTTTGTTTCAAGTTAAGCCCAAAGTAGGGATAAAAGAATACCATTACTATTATGCTCTCCCTATCTAGGACAATGAGTAATAAAAAATCATTACGATAATTATGTCATTTCTTTTTTTAACCATTAGATTCCTATTGCAATCTGATAGTAGAAACTACATAACCTACCCAGCAAAATGATGAGAAACACATCCCAACATAGAGCCATGGCACTAAAACTCCTGAGATATCGCACCCTTCAAAACAGAGAACAGAACCTGGAAGGCGCGGTAAGTTATTTAGATTCCAACCGGATGTCGAATACGGATGTGAATCACTTTCTGTTATCGTGGAAGATGCCTTTGGAAATCCACTTCCAAAAGCACCTGTTTCCAAGTCAGCCCCATAGTATACCTGCAATTGACAGAAGAAATTTCATCAGATAAATCTAATAGATTATATAGATTATAGATGTGAACAAACAAACAGATGGGGTAAAGTGCTATTAGATATTCATATTGTATACCTCAACCTCGTCTGTTGATTGCTCCACTATCCGCCAGTATTCACCTTCAATATCCTCCACAGAGGGTTCCCATCTCTTGTGTTCAAACCCATCAGATTTTAAATACTCCTCAGAATCCTTCATTCTAAAGTAACATTCTTTAAAATTATCAGCATGTTTCTGAAACTCCTCGAGTGTGTAATCAGGGCCAGAAAGGAACCCGAACCTCTCATCAGCCTCAGAAGCAATGTTAGCTTGTGAACCAGACCTAGCACGTCTCCTAGTAGATCCCATTCTTGACTGCCTCCTCCGTTTTCTCTTTCGATTTCTGTTTTTCCTTTTCATGGGCTCCCTATTTTGGAGCAACTCAACTTGCTGACTTCGGGTAGAAAACTTAGCATTTCCCCATATTTCTTTTTCTTTCAGAGGGCATGGTGGAATCCAGGAAGGCGGGGGAACAATCCGACAGATACCAAATGATTCTGCTTTTGTGCGTATCTTTTCTATGTATCCAAGTGTATCTTCGAACTCCTGATGATGGAGCATCAACTAATGAATAAAACAGAGAAGATAACATAAAAAACAAAAACGAGATCTCTACTTTTTAGTTTTTAGCAGGAGAATACCTCAACAGTTGGATAAAATACAGGAGCTTCATCAATTATTGGCCTGCATGCTTCAGCCGGATCCCATCTAGCTGAGACCTGAATTAACCAATGGTGACCTCACTTATGTAAGCATCAATTAGAAGGAGAGAATTGAAGGACATTAAGTAATTAAAAAGAATACAATAACTAATTATATTGAATATGACAAAGCATTTCAAATAGCGACTTACATTTGGAAAAAATCATATAAGCTTTATCCGACATACAAACAGTAAATCATAGTTATCCTAAAAAAAAAAATCTCACAATAACTATATTATGAATTTTAACCCAAAATTTTGAATTGCCTTCTTTCTGTGAACTACATTTTGCATTCAATACTATGGGATAAAGACTAAATAAAATTTAATGTAATGGGGAAACCATAAAAGCCCCCAAAGGGTGCTAGCCCAGTAATATACCAACCAATGAGTTAGACCAATGGGTGTAACACGTATCACTCTACCGCAGTCTTATTTATAATCCATCCATTATGAATACAACATGCACCAACTCAACCCTGAAAATTATAATAATCTTGTCTACCTTTCCATTTTGAGGATTGCCTGAGCACTCAATGGTATTATCACCGTTTGAGGAGTGTTTCAAAGAATGATCCTGCCAAGCAACTTCCATTAAAAATCCACATGCTTAAACTTACATTTATTGTTCTGAATTTCTGACCTAGAAATGCAAAGCATATTCTATAGTACACAACAACAGTACCACTGACATGGATTTTTCCCTACTATTTCTAGAATTGAATTAAGTACATTAAATAAGAGCATGTAGCCAATAAAAGGCCTATCATACCGACATTGAAGGATGGCAGGACTATGCAAACAAGTATGCAACAACATAAATTAGTAAAAGATGGCCTTTTTAAAACAAGCTAATGATGGCTGTAGAAGAAAGAACTTAAGAATGCATCCAGAAATGCTAGTTCAACAACCATAGTAAGAAAAAGAACCAATTATCGAATAAAGGGCATGAGAATATGAAAACTTTTGGCAGCTTTCTTTAATAAAGTACCTTTCTTGATATCAGATATTAGCTCAACCTTGCCTCAATTCCCTAGAAACCGTTTTATAAGGTTTAATATAGCTTCACTTTCATCCTTCACTTGAAATTTTAAGGCTTATCAATTATTTGATGTTTTTTTATAAACAAGTTCTTTCAAAAAGTAAGTGTCCAAATTTACTTAAGTGACAAGGAACTCCTTTATAAATATGTATGAAACACTGGAAAACTTCATAATTTGACGTGACTAATTACCCATCGATATTTCAACCACACGGACAAGATAGAAATTATCATGCACAGACTATTATTGGAATACACACGAGAGTCAAACGAACACAAGGATTATTAAAATGACATAAGAGGAGGGCTGTAGATTTGAAGGTTGCCTATTTACAACATATACTTTCTTGCCAGAAAATCAAAGGAAGCACTGAGATGACGTCCTGAATCTTCTGTTAACGTACCAAAAAAGGCTCATGGTAAAAATCCATTAACAAGCACTCATTTTAAAACATCCTCTTCCCCTTTACTGCCTTCAAAAAATATCATTCTTTATTTAAAGAATAAATTAGCCTACTGGTAACATCAGCTGTTGACATTTAAATTTCCATGAAATTCATCACACGTTCCATAGTAACTCGCAATAATATCTGCACAACATGTACTTGGGATTTTGGGATAAAATCACAAAGTCTCTTTCAAATAAAGATTTAATGTAGTTAAGGTTGGATAACCAATTTGGTAACTAATGCAACAAGAGCAATCCATGAACAGAAAGTTTTCGGTAGAACTAGACATGAAATTTCTAAAATCAAGAACAATTACAATAGGAATTTGTTTTTCTTCTTCCTATGAACAAACAAAAATAGGGATGGGCTGACATCATGATGAGAAAATGTATACAAATTGTGTACTGAGAACATGATTTATAAGTAAAAGGCATCTCTTGAAAACCAAACATAAGCAATCAATATATAAAAGAGATCTGCATGTTGTAACAGATATGAACAAAAGCAAAACATTTGAGATAAACAAATGCATACTTGAGAAAAACAAGGATACAGAAATCTAACCTCTTTGTTGTTATGAGATTCTGCTACCAATCTCAACTGTTCCATTGACTGCTAAAAAAACTACACGAACCAAATTTAACAAATTACCTGCAAAACCTAATTGATCAAAACCCAATTCTCACAAACTAAATCCCCCTTTACCTTTATAAATAAAATTTATATATATATATGGGGATAAATGAATCCGCCCAAATTCCAAACCCAATTCCAATTCCAATTCCAAAAACAGAAAATTATTTTACGTACCTTTTATGAAATTCCAAATAAAACTGAATAAATAAGAATCAGTTTTATTTGGTTATCCAATATTGTTCCTCAATTTCAAATGAGAATAAAATATTTATTTTAAATGTAAATCAGTAAATGTATAAATATATATAAATCAGAGTTGGAATTGACCGAGTAAACAGACTGGATTAAAAGTAGAAAAAGGAAATGGGAATTGACCCCAATTAATAAAAAATAAAAAATAAAAAATAAGAAATAAGAGAGCAACGAGGACGAAAGCAGGTTAAAAAGAAAAAGCAAAACCGCCAAAGTACTCTGCAACGAGGGCTAAGATTGATGTCTAGGACACCTCTACGAGTAGGTCCCTTCTTTCTCTTTTTTATATTGTTATTTCAATATGGGTATTATACTATTAGGTGTAATATTATTTACATCAAATATTCTGAAAATTTCTGAAAATATTAGTACTGACTACTGTATGAATCAAAATGGTGGATTTGAATCCTTATTTATTTATTTTTGTATTAAACTTTATGGTATTAGAAAATAAAGTTTTAAACTTTTAATGGAAGATTTTTATTTTTTATATAATTCGATACGTATTATATTTATATTATATTATATAGTTAATAATTATTAGTATGGATGGATGTCGGTATACTAATTTATAATAATTAGAGGGTGAAAGTTAAATTTATAAAATATTTAAATATTAAATATAAATTTCTTAAGCGAATTTTTTTTTTGTGCCCTAATTGTTAGATAATACTATTATAGTTCCTTGAAAAATAATGTGTTTTATTATTTTAATTTATGTTTATAACCAAATTTTTGTACTCCCTATCATTCTTACATCAATTTTGGTGGATACTGACGTTTTCATTATTTCATTTAACTAATGAAATACATATAAATACAAGAGGTTTATAGTAATATAGTATTCGATTCGTTTTTACTTAATAAGAATTTCAATGAGAAAAAAGAAATCTAATGATTTGTGATTATAATGTTTCTAAAATCGGTTGAGAATTAAATTGTTTTATATTTATATACAAACTGGAATTTATTAATTCTACTTAATTAAATTGATTTTTTCAATTTTCTTTCTAATTGATGGTGATTTCTGTTTTATTTTCATTTTTAATTAATAAATATGTTCAAAAATATATTATTAGTATTTTGTTAATTTCATAGTAAATCTCCTTTTTTGAAAAGAAATAAAATAAAAACGCTATATTGAATTAAAGAATCGGCTAAAATTGAAATGAAATTATTTGAATAAAATATAATAATAAGAAAAGAAAACGAATAACCGTGGGCGTGGAAGATAAATACGTAATAAGAAAAAGACAAAAATAAAAACGGCAGAGAAACAGTTAAGAGTTAAACGAGTTGAAAGAAGCTAGAAGTCTAGAATTAATGCAGTACACATGCACACAGTTTCACATAAACCAACAAACAAGTACTTTTTTTTTATTATACAAAGATACCACAGTTTCTTAATAAGTATCCACGGATTCCTTTTACATTTCTCAGAGGTGGCGGTGGTTGGTTGGATGAAATGGAATGAAAAAAAATCCATTTTATTTGTTTGGTTTGTTAAATGCTAATGGAATGGATATTCCATTGAAACGTGGATTCCATCATTTTGGTGGAATGAGTATTCCATTCCATTAACAAATTTTCTCTTCCAAAAATAACCCTCAATTTCCAACTCTATTCCAAAAATAACCCTCAATCTCCAACTCTATTTCAAAAATACTCTCATTTCCAAAAAATAACATATATATATAATTATCATAATATATATTATTATTATATATATATATTATTGTTGCATATATTATATTATTATTATTATTATATATATATATATAATAATACATATTATATGTATTATACATACTATAATATTTATATATATATATATATATATATAATAATACATATTATATGTATTATACATACTATAATATATATATATATACTATATAATTTATACTTTTATATTTTATTGTTATTATCCAAAATATATATTATATTTTCTAATTATTTATATTATATATTATATATTATTATATTACATAATAATAATAATGATATATATAATATATAATTTATACTTTTATATTTTATTATTATTATCCAAAATGAATATTATATTTTCTAATTATATAAATTATTTTATTATTATTGTATATATATACAATAATATATAATATTTATATATTTAATAATATTAATATTTTTAATATATATTATATTATATTTATATATTATATATTATATATTATTATTATTATCCATAATAAATAATATTATTATAAATGTTTTGTAATTAGGGGTATTTTGGTCAAAATACAGTTGATTCCATTACATTAAGTTGTTAACCAAACAAAATATTACTAATTCAGATATTGATTCTAAAGTCTCAACCAAACAAAAAAATCAGTTTTCTATTCTTTTCCATTCCAATTCTCATTTCCATTACCATTCCAATTTCTATTCCACCATGGTAACCAAACGCCACATAATTATTACACTCTTTAGTCTTTTCCATTACTTATAAAATTTATTCATGTAAAACAATTATTATAAAATAAGTAGCATCCTAAAAATCAATCTAGTGATATGGTAACCTTCTTGTTATTACGGTTGGGCTTGGGTTCCCTCATATGTGAAGGATAACTCATCAACATATTGATCCAGTGATATGTTGATTATTAAACACACAATAAGAGAATGTACACTTTGGTAATTTAGTGGGTCATAGAGACAACTTAAAGACCTTTATTTTTCCTTCACTATATGTGTGTCGTTGGCTGCAAGAAAGAAATTGTGTGAAAAATTGGAGAGAGAAGAAAATAGAGGTGTGTGCAGAAATTGTGTGAAAAAACTCTTTGTCCAGTTTATTTCAAACGTTGATATTTCCTTCGTCTGAGATTGGTTTATGCTGAAATTTTGTCAGTACGTTATACTCTTGTGGTTCTTGATTCACGACGGTGGGATTGTCAATCAGAGTTCCCTGTGGTTAGTTTTACGATTCCGAACAGAGCTTGGTAGAAAACAGGGGAGGAGTTTCCAATTGTGTGCAGGTTTTGTCAAAGAGCAATATCTCTTTGATCCGTGGTCCAATTGGGTTGAAATTCGGCCAGTACGTTCTTCACTAGTGGTTCTACAATCTGTCAGTTGGATTGTTGATCGAAATTTTTTATAAAGAGATATACACTCCAAACAGAGCATCCGAGTTTATGTTATCTTCTCTCTTATTTCACTTATTGAAATTATATTTGTGTTGCCATGAATGTTTTTCTTGACATTGCAGCTGTTTTGTATCCATATATGAAGTTAGAGATATATTGTACACTCATAATTTGGTTGATAGAGAAGTTTTTGGGTGGACTGCGGTTCCGTTGTTTGTACTTCTCAATCTGAAGAGGTTTTCCACGTAAAAATTGGCTTGTGTCTTTGTACAGGTGTTGATTGATTATTGTGGTGGTTTTTTATTATTCGCAGCATATATATTGTTGTGGTATTGTGTTATACTTGTTTGGTTTCCTATTATATTCACACAAAAAGGGAAAAAGAAGTCATTTGTTTGCCGATTGCGTTTCTTTTTCTTTTCACTTTATTAATCTGAGAGTAATGTTATACAACCCAAATAATTAATCCAAATTTTAACCTAAATGATGTGACAAGTGAGTTGTCATCACCACATAGAACATGTGATGATATGGTTAATGAAAAAAATCACTTGTCACATTGTTTGGATTGAAGTTTGGGTTAAAGTTTTGGGTTGTCTAGTATTAGTGTTAGTCTAATGATAATCTTTGGGTTTTTTTTTATATAAAAAAGGATTAATATTAAAAATCTCTCATCACATTTAAACTATTATTGGATTTATTGGATGTATAGTCACAAATCCTTTTATTTTTGAAACCTCTCATATAGACTAACACCGTTAGTATTCCGTTTGTATTGACTGATTTTGACCGTTAAAAAATTTAAAATATATATATTCAAGCTTTAATTGTATGATTTGACCATTATACCCTAATACGTTTACCCAATAAAAAATAATGAAATTATACAAAATGTCGGAATGTTAACTTGTAAAGCAGAAGTTATTATAGACAATTTTATCCCAAAAATAAAAAATTACAAATGAACCAAAATCATTAAAAATAAACCAATATATATATTTATTTGCATTTTTTTTATAAATCAACACTAATACTCGTTTTCAATGATTTTGGTTCATTTGTAATTTTGATATTTTTAGGGATAAAATTGTTCACTAAATAACTCTTATTTGTAAATTGTAAATTAACATTCTCACATTTTGTATCATTTTATTAGTTTATTTGGTAAAAGTATGAGGTATAATGGTCAATTCATAAAATTGAAGCTTAAATAGGGATATTTTAAACTTTTTAACTATTAAACTCAATCAACATAAACGAAATGTTGACGATGTTAGTTCATAGGGGAGGTTTCTAAAATAAAAATATTTGTAAATATACATCTAATGGAGTTTGTAACCCCCCCCCCACGTTTACCCTATTATTAAGATGAGGACGATGTTTAGTCATATTGATTGTTTTCCCCCTAAAATTAAATAAACGTTAAAAACGTTCCTTCTGTTACCTTTTTCATCCATTTGGACCGTTGGCCGTTAAATGGGAAGGGCATTAACGTCATTGACCCTCTGTATTTCTGAAGAAAATAATTTACAATTCAAATAAAAAACAATTAAAAAAGGATGGGTTTTCGATGGTGGAGAGATCTCTTTTTCGTTTTTTATTTAATAATAGGGATATTAAGATTTTAATCCCTCTAGTTTGCGTTTATCTGGGTTTGGTCAACTGGTTTTTTGAATTACTAACTTTAGTCCACTAGTTCTCTGACAATACCAATTTCAATCCCTATCGTCTAATTCCGTTAGTTTTTCGTTGACTTTCTTTAGATCAATAGGGGCATTGTGGGAAATTTGACAAAAGCTTCTAGAAACCGTCTGGAAGAAGGGTATAATAGTAATTTATAAATTAATTTTAAAAATCATATAAATATTATTAAATTAAATACTTATTTTTATTAAAAAAATATTAAATAAAACATTTTTATTATCATCGATCATCACAATCATCAACCGAACCCAGAAAAATCCAGAAAAATTCATTCATCATCAACATCAACATTCAACCCAGAAAAAAAAACTCATCATCGGGAAAAAAAACCCATCATCATCTACCATCACCAACCATTCATTATCAACAACAAAAGTTGAACCCAAAACCCACCGAACCCACAACCTCCATCCATCATCATCATCAAACCCAGAACCTCCATTCAACTCTCTTCTTCTTCTTCATCTGACCACCGTTCGTTTTTCTTAAAAAAAAAAAAAAATAAAAATAAAAAAAATCCTCAAACACAAACCCAGAACCACGTAAACAAATCCCAACACCACCATAAACTTCATCATCAACAATCATGAGAGAGATCAAGAAATAAGAGATGGACCGAGAACGAAGAGAGAGGTGATGATTGTCTGAATCAATCACCAAAAATCAAAAATAAAAAATCAAAATGATTAAAAAAAACCTTGATCGATCGATCGAAAATCAACGATCAAAAATCAAAAGACCTGGATCTCATCGCATCTCTATCTAGATCGATCGATTGATCGATCTAGGCCACCACCACCATCAACCACCCTGAAGCCGAGAAAGAAGAAGAAGAAAGAGAGATCTGGTCGTCGTCGTCGCGCTTCCGATCATCGTCGTCATCTACGTTGCTTCCGTTCGTCCTTGCTCCCAACGCCGCCGTATCTTAGGTGTTTGGAAGTTTCGATGTTGATGATGAATAAGTAAGAAAGATGGAGGAAATTTTTTATTAGGTTTGGTGATGATTTACACGAGAGAGAGAGAATGCTTTTATATTTTAATTTGTTTTTTTTTTAATTATTTTAATATATATATATATATTAATTTTTGTTGGTGATGGTGATTGTATGGGTTGAGATGGTGGTTATGGGTTGATTGGTGGTGACGGTGGATGGTAAGAGTGTTGGTGATTTGTGTGGACGGTGAGGATCATAATCATCAGATGTCGGTGTGAATTGATTTGTTTTGTAATTTTTTTTTATAGATTTTACTGATTATCGATGATGGTGATGATAGATGATGATGGTGATGAGTTTTATATTTTTTTTTATGGGTTGCAATTTTTCTGATTTGAAGATTGTTAATGAAGATGAAGACGGAGGGTTAAGGGTTGAATGTTGATGGTCGGTCAAGATTTAATATGTTTTTTTTTATATTTTTATTTTAATATAAAATTACTATATAGTTTAATATAAAATTACTATATCACCCTTCGTGTAAGACAAAGTAGGGGTAAAATGATCATTACACGGTCTGACAACTCCATTCCGTCTTATTTAACAGAAAATCTGACGGAATGACTAATGTTAGTAATTCAAAAACTAGTGGACCAAATCCAGATAAACGTAAACTAGAGGGAATAAAATATTAATATCCTTTAATAATAATAATAATAATAATAATAATAATAATAATAATCTTTATTCAATATATATTTATTACCTCACAAAAAAAAAGATTAATTAAAAAAATAAATTAATGAATAAAAAAAATTACAATTTCTGTAATCAAAAAAATAAAAACTAAAAAATCCTCTCTCCACCCAAGCGACTCTTTCTCTCTCCCTAAACAACTCTACCTCTCCCTCTCTTCGTTCTCTCTATTTTCTCTCCGCCATTTCGATCTCTTGGCCGCCGGCGGGAGTCATTCTCCTCCACTGAAAGTAGATCGTCTCTCTATTGGGCTTTCTCTCATTCCCGGTTCTCTTTTTCGTCATCTCTTCCATTCGACGGTGATAACTGCGAGATTGAGCGTTGATCTCCTATTTTGAGAGTAAATCGACACTCATGGTGGTGATTTATGGTGGGTGGTGGTGACTTGTGGTGGCTTTGTTTGGATTTGAGGAGTTTTGGATGTGTTTTAGTTAACACAATTCTTGATTTCAGTTTCTGAGAGATGATTTTTTTTTTTTTGAAGGATTTTGATCGAACCCATTTCTTCACTTTAGAAGAGTTTGGATCGAACTCAGTTCTTGATTATACTTTCTGGGTTTGGGTTGGGTCTGGGTGATGACTGATGAAGTTTTAGTTCTTCATTTTGGTTTGATTTTAATTTGATTTCGGTATTCTCAAAATTTAGTAGATTTTGAGAACATAGTGTGTCGGATTTACTTGTGTTTGTATGTATTTGCACCGGTAAGGTTTCCGGTGGAGGGGTTTCGATTTCTTTGGATGGATTGTGTGTTGGGTTTCTGGGCTGGTGTTCTTATTGAATGAGTGAGAGAAAGTGAGATAAGGATTAGAGAGATAAAGGGATTCGAGAGATCGATTGATCGAGAAAGAGAATGAGAGATTGGAGATAACATTTGATCCAGATTTCTTTCTCTTTTTAATTAATTGATGTTTTTAACGATGAATAAGAATAAAATTTTAATATTTAATTTTTGTATCTTTTTTTGTTATTTTTAATTTAATCTACTATCCAGATCTTATTATTAATTTTTTTGTTTTTTTTTATTCTTTTATTTTTAATTTTATTATTATTAAATTTAAATACAAAATTATAAAAATATCTTCACCGTACATCTTAAAGATAGATAGACCGTGGAGATCCATATTTTTTTAATTGTTTTTTATTTTTTAATATATATTTATTCGATGAATATTTTTAGGGTAAAATAGTAATTGTATAAAGTAAAGGTAACAGAATGTGTATTTAATACATTTAAGAACAAATTACACAATACACTAAACTCCCCTGAGGTTTGTTCTTTTACACACGGAAACAATTTTATCGTTAATTGATACTCACCTCCCCTGCTGTTAGGGTTTGACCGTTAAGTACGAGAGTTGACCGTTACAAAATCATAAAAGACAGAAATACCCCTGGTTCACTAAAAATCTAAAATAACTAATTACATAAAACTCCCCTAATGTTTGCTCTTTTCCACACATAAATAACTTTATTGATAATTGACACTTACCTCCTCTACCGTTAGTCAAAGTTGGTCAAATTAAACCGTTGACCAATTTTGACTATAAAACCTAATGATAGTTTAGTCATTTGAAGATTTTTTTTTTTTATATATATATATATATATATCTTCAGGACAACTTGTCCTGCAAACCGATGCCACGACCACTTTTGAAGAGTCATTCTCTTTGAATAAACCAATGGAAGACGTCACTATTGTGGTCATGCCAGTGGACAATTCAAGGATGTCCAGAAACATTATCACACAATCTATAAGGAAATCCTTACTGTAAAAAATGGGATCTCCAAGTTTGACTTCCATCTCAGGACTAAGAGCTTCATCATCGAAATGGATAACTGAATAAATATTTTTAAATGTAGATTTTTTTAAAAGTATTTTAAAATGAAGATTAAGTAAAAAAAAAAACATTTTTTGAAAATTAAGATTTTTTGTTGAAAGAAAATTAAGATTAATTGAAAATTAAAAATTAAAAAAACGAAATTTTACATTAAAAATGGGAAAGTACAATATAATTTAAATGAAATTCAAATTAAAAAAATCATAATACCTTTACCAGTTCGACAATTCCACTAACAATATAAATCATAATCCATTCCTAATTTTTTCGATCTCCTTCATGAGAGATTGAGTCAGATTAAGTCAGTTGGCCAATTCCACAGACAATTCAAATTACAATTCCTACCGATTTTTTTTTAAATCTATTTATTAAAAAACTTATTTTTTTTTAAACTTTATTTCTTTAGAAAACATGTTTGTTCTTATTTATAAATAGATTTTGAGATTTTTTCCCTTTTTTTTTTAACAAATTGCATCATATTATGAAGGGATTGTGATTTGTGTTATTGGTGGAACAAGCAAACCGACTATATTTTTAAAAGAAATCTAGCCCACTCTTTCATGGAGGAGATCGAATAAATTAGAAAGAGATTGCGATTTGTGTTATTGATGAAACTGGCGGACTATTAAATGTATTAAGATTTTTTTTTTATTTCATTTTTTTATTTGAATTTTTTTAATATTAGATTTGACTGTCGCTTTTTTTTAATGAAAAATTCCGTTCTTTTTTTAATTCTTTATTTTCAATTTATCGTTTTCCAAAAAAAAAAAAAATCTTAATTTTAAAAACATTTTTCTTTTGTTCACTTAATCTTCATTTTAAAATATCTTAAAAAAATCTCCATTTGATAATATTTATTCAATATATATATATATATATATATATATATTTAAAATGCTTCAAATGATTACTAAATTATCTTTAGTTTTGATAGTAAAAATTGAACTACAATTTAATTTGACCATCTTTGACTAACAGTAAGAGAGGTGAGTGTCATTTATCAATAAAGTTGTTTTTGTATGTAAAAGAACAAACCTCAAGGGGGTTTTGTGTAACTAGTTATTTTTTATTTTTGGTGAATCAAGGGCATTTCTGTATTTTATTACTTTTTAATGGTCAACTCTCACACTTAACGATCAACCCCTAACGGCGAGGGAGGTGAGTATCAATTAACAATAAAGTTGTTTCCACGTATAAAAGAGCAAATCTCAGAGGAATTTGGTGTAATTTGTTTTACATTTAATGGATGAAGAAGGTAACATAAAGGGTATATAATATATTCTTTTCATTTGAAAGGGAGACCGGTCAATATGGTTAAACCCTGTCCTCATCGTAATAATAGGGCAAAGGTTGGGGGAAAATGATACTTTCACTTTAAAAAATGATAATATTTTGTAAATGATAGGATTCATATTATTTAAATTGATTTTTTTTTAGCATCAAAGCAAAATAAAATGCATAAAAGATAATACCACTTTAAAAACATCTTCAACGCTGTGCTAAAATTATTTACCAATACTAAGTAAAAACCTTCCTCCAATACAATGTTAAATACTATACCAAATTTGACACAACAATAAATGTCAATTTTTAAATTATAAAAATGTCATTATTTATATATTTTATATATTTTAAATTATTTAAATTTAATGTATATTATTATTATTTCAATCCAATTTATTTCATCAGTAATAATTTTTAAGAAATTCAATAGTTATCAATTAATATATTAATGGTATTAATTAATTTTTATAAGTTTAATGAATAAAATAGAGTATTTTAGTTTAACTTTTAACGTTATGTATTGAAGCACAATATTAATTTATTGTGTTAAATATAATATTTATTTATTTTTTATATCAAATTTGGTATTGTAAATAAAATCGGAGATGGTTTAAAAACAAATGACAGCCTTCCAAGTCAGACCACGTGTCAATTAGATTTTTTTTTAAAATATTATATACCAATTATAATGGCAGCTATTCGAACAATCGAACAATTAATAACAGGGATCCGCGTTACAAACATGTTTATTACAAATATATACAATGATCTGCTCTTTAAAATGACGTGCCCAACCTATTTATACATTTCACATTTGTCCAAAGTATGCTTTCCTTGATGAAAACTCCATTATCAATTTTGTTTTTTAAAAAGCCGACACTTGCCATTATCATATCACTAATTGATACGGTTACAGATTTCAATAATTTAGATTTAATAATGATATGGAATTATTGTACAAGTTAATCGGTGCAAGATGGTGTCCAAGTGTCTAAGCATTAAGATGCAAGGTGTATTATGTGGCTGAACATTAAAACTTCTTATGGTTAAAAAAATCCTAAGAGTCCTAGTTGGTTACTATTTATAGACTTTATTATGGACTGTTAATAATAAGTGGTGTATTAATGCTTAGGCTTGATTGCTAGCATGAATGTTTAGTTTTATTGGTTTATTTTTTATGTAATAATTTTATTGACTTGTTTTTGTGAAAATGAAGGTCTGTTGGAGCTACTTAGCTTGAAGGGTTGTTTTATGTTTATATTAGTGATGAATTTGGAATGAGAAGACAGATTATCTTGGATTTCTTTTTAACTTGATAAGGTTATACCTTTTTTTTTCCGTGTTGTCTTGGTGGATACTAAGATAATTTCGAAAATCTAGAGTCTCTATATCATTAAGGTGGTGATTACTATATCCTTAATGTGGTAAGCTCTTTTCTACCCTTTTGGTGTCTTTTGAGTGGTGGTGAAGTTCTGTATCCACTAGAAAGGTTCCAAGAATCGATTCATTTCTTATTTTCCTTTTGTTGTTAACTTCCTTTGTTTTCCAACGTTAAATATCCCGTATCAAATTGGTATCAAAGCATATAGAGTGTTGGTGTTGTTGATTACTTTAAAAAAAAATATGAGAAGAATGGCTGCTCGGGGAAGACAAATTCCAGAAGATGAACAAGTGGATGAAAAAGACCTTCAAATCGCTGAGTTACAACACGTGGTTGAGTAATTGCAAAGAAGGCTAGAGAGGTAAGATGATCGTAACCAGAGGAGAGAAGGCTGCAGACAATCAAGTAGAGAAGAGTCTGATGTCAATCCATTGTATGAAGAGGATGAATATGAACCAAATAATGCTCCATGTTATCAAAGAAGGAGCCAGCAAAGGCCTCATAGGAGAGCACGCGATAGGGACGTACATGTAGAGATTTCGGAGTTTGAAGGTAAGCAAGATGGTGATGTTTTCCTTGATTGGTTATATACTATAGAAAGAGTGTCTGATTTTAAAGAATATTCAGATGAAAGGAAAGTGAAACCGGTGGCCCTTAAAATGAAAGGTTATGCATCCTTATGGTGAGAAAGTCTAAAAAAAGAAAGAACAAGGGCAGGGAATGAGAAGATTAGGACCTAGGATAAGATGATGAGGGAGTTAAAGAAACGATTTTTGACTGAAAACTACAAGCAGGATAATTACTTAATGTTTTACAACTTTAAGCAAGGAGATTTCTCAGTAGAAGAATACATTAGGGAGTTTGAGTATTTGATGTTGCATTGTGATGCGGTAAAACCGAAAGAGCAAACAATAACCCGTTTCCTGGGGGGCTGAAGGAGGAAGTTTTTAATACAGTCAGGTTGCAACCTTTTTGGACCTTCACTGATGTTAGGAAGCTAGCTATTAATGTAGAGAATGAAAGAGAGGTTAAGAGGAGTTTTTATAAACCGTCCAATAAACCAAACACATATAAACCTAGCACCTAATCATCAACCAAACCAGCAGTCCCAAAACAACCCCTAAAACTCGAAGTTAAGAGTGGAGGTGGAGCTACACCAAAACCCTTCCTTAACCCTAATTCCACTAGAAAATGTTTCAAATGCCAAGGCTTTGGTCACATAGCCTCAGATTGCCCAAATCGAACATAGTCACCATTATTGAAGATGACCCGATTCAATTCGACGAGGATCCGAATGAAGACTTGGAAAATGAGGATGGAGAAGTCATTGTGTATGCAGATGAATGTGAGATTCTTATGATTAGAAGTAGCCTTAACGCTGTTTTGAGTAATGATGAAGATTGGATACGGGAGAGTATCTTCTTTACTAGGTGTACTTCTCAAGGCAAGATATGCAAGATGATAATTGATGGAGGAAGCTGTACAAATGTGGTGGCAGCCACTATGGTGGAAAAGTTAAGCCTGCAAACTCAATATGGAGAAAAGGTGTCTAGTAAACTTTTCCATTGGCAAACATTACAAGGATGCTATTTGGTGTGATGTAGTGCACATGGATGCATGCCATTCGCTGTTGGGTAGACCATGGTAGTATGATAGGAGAGTTGTACATGATGAGTTCAAAAACACTCATTCTTTCCTTAAGGATAGAGTTCAAATCACATTGGCCCCAATGAAACCTGAGTATAACGAATCTAAAAAGGAATGGAATTCATTTCTAACCGGTTCACAAGTAGAGAAGAAAGCTACAAAAGGTGGGGAAATTTTTGCTTTTGTGATGTTGGAGGTGGCTGAAGAAAGGGAAAGCTCTATGCATTCACTTGTGTAACCTATCTTAGACAAGTTCAAAGATATAATTCCTGAAGAAATTCCTCATGGACTTCCTCCGAAGAGATCAATTCAGCATAACATTGAGTTGATACCCGGTGCTTCACTACCAAACAAAACTGCTTATAGAATGAACCCTACTCAAAGCATGGAGTTGCAGAAACAAATGGACGAGTTGATAGCTAACGGAATGGCGAGGGAAAGCATGAGTCCTTATGCAGTTCCCGCTCTTTTAATACCAAAGAAAGATGGAACGTGGCGCATGTGTGTTGACAACCGCTCTATCAATAAGATCACAATCAAATATCGCTTTCCAATTCCTAGATTAGATGCTTATTGACCAGTTGCACAGTTCTATGATTTTCTCAAAAATTGATCTACGAAGTGGCTACCATCAGATAAGGATGAGAGAGGGTAATGAGTGGAAAACAACCTTTAAACGGGTAAAGGCCTCTATGAATGGCTAGTTATGCCATTTGTCTTATCCAATGCTTCAAGTACTTTCATACAACTCATGACTACCATCTTCAAACCTTTTATAGGTAAGTTTGTCGTTGTCTATTTTGATGACATTCTTATTTATAGCAAGAATATGGAGGCTTATGTCGCTCACTTGGAACAAGTTTTTATAATTCTTAAAAAGGAGAAGTTGTATACTAACCTGAAGAAGTGTCACTTCTTTACGAATAGTATTGTGTTTTTGGGATATGTAGCGATTGGTGAAGGAATTAAGATGGATCTAAGCAAGGTGGAAGCCAAGGTGACTTGGTCGATTCCAAGATCCATTCATGATGTAAGGAGCTTCCACAGAATGGTGTCTTTTTACAGGAGGTTTATTAAGGGTTTTAGCACTCTTATTGCTCATATCACTGAATGTTTGAAGGGAAGCGTGTTTCGATGGACTGAGGAGGCCCAAGCAAGCTTTGAGAAGATTAAGAAGAAACTGACCGAGGCTCCAATCTTGTCTCTTCCAGATTTTGAGAAAGTGTTTGTAGTGGATTGTGATGCATCTAAAGTAAGAACATGTGCTGTTTTGAGTCAAGAAGGCATGCCCGTTGCTTACTTCAGCGAGAAGCTCAATGAGACAAGGAGAAGGTATTCTACTTATGACAAGAAATTCTATGCCATAGTGAGGGCACTTACACATTGGAGTCACTACTTGCTGCCAAAAGAATTCATTCTCTATTCAGACCATGAAGCTTTAAAGTACTTAAGTAGTCAACAGAAGCTGAACTCTAGACATGCCAAATGGGTGGAATTCCTTCAATCATTTACTTTTGCTCTCAAACACAAGACAGGTCAAATGAATCAGGTTACAGATGCTTTGAGTAGAAGACATGTTCTTGTTTCTAGTTTACAAACATATGTTTTGGGATTTGAAGTGGTGAAAGAATTGTATAAAAATGATCCTGATTTTGGCTCTATTTGGGTGACTTGTTTGGAGGGACCCATGATCAATATTTTTTGGATGATGGTTATCTTTTTAAGGGAGTTCAATTTTGTGTGCCCCATGGTTCCTTAAGGGAGGTCATAGTGAGGGAAGCCCATGGTGGAGGATTGGCTGGACACTTTGGAAGGGAAAAGACGTTAGCTATTGTTCAAGAACACTTTAGTTGGCCTAAGATGAACTGAGATGTCATGAAAGTAGTAGCCATGTGTGTCGTTTGTGTCAAGGCTAAAACACATGGTCAGAATACATGTATTTACACTCCTCTTCCAATTTCGAAGGCTCCTTGGGAAGAAGTAAGTATAGATTTCGTGCTTGGGTTGCCATGAACTCAACGGGGCAGAGATTCCATCATGGTGGTTGTTGACAGATTCTCTAAAATGGCTCATTTCATTGTTTGCAATAAGACTTCAGATACAACACATGTGGCTAATCTTTACTTTTGAGAAGTGGTGAAACTTCATGGAATTCCAAGATCCATTACTTCAGATAGGGATTCTAAGTTCTTAAGTCACTTTTGGAGGACTCTTTGGAGGAAACTGGGGACTAAGTTACAATTTAGCACTTCTTGCCATCCCCAAACCGATGGACAAACTGAAGTTGTTAATCGTTCATTAGACAATCTTTTACGAAGTTTGGTGAAGAAAAGCATCAAGGAGTGGGATCTAATTCTTGCTCATACTGAGTTTGCTTTCAACAAATCTAAAAACCAGTCGACCGGTGCTAGTCCTTTTGCTATTGTGTATGGACAAAACCCCATTGGTCCTTTGGGTTTAACTCATTTACCTACAACACAATTTTTTAGTGCAGATGCAGAAGATCGAGCCAAATTTATAAAGTAAACCCATGAACACGTACGGAGTAAGATTCTGAAGCAAGCTGAGAAGTACAAGCAACAAGCCAACAAGTATCGAAGACATGTCACTTTCAAAGAGGGAGAACTTATATGGATTCATTTAAGAAAAGAAAGATTTCCACATAGAAAGTTTGCTAAGCTGCTACCAAGAGTTAATGGTGTAGGGAAAAACGGGTTCAAAATGCAACGGAAGCATGATAAAAACGAAAATTAGGGTTTGCGTATAAATAAAAAAATTTCCCTTTTATGCAACGAGAACCTTAACCCTAGATTAATTGACGTATATAAAAGTGTCGTACCTCTTTCTCGTGACAATTGAACAAGTGTCGAATTGATTCCGCAAGATCTTTCAATCCAATCATGAACGTGAATCACCTAGGAGTATGGGCTCCCTTTCTTTAAACTGTATACCTGAGGATGGAAACAAATAAAATCTATTTCGTTGTTAGTTACAAATATTCTCCAAGAGAAAAATCAAGAACGTTCGGCCACTTGTGAATTATCAATCAATTTGATTGAAACTCGCGTGAACCTTGATTCGATGTTGTACACAAAACCCTTTTAATGTAAAGGATACTAATGTATTATCGAAAACAAAAACGTTCTCTTTTTCTCTTTTCTCCTTGGCCGAATTCCACACCTTTTTAATAATGAGTTGATTGAATTTTGTCTAGAGCAAAAAATATTTTTTTCTCCCTCAAAATTCTCTATTGATATGCCAAATTCTCTTTTGAAAATTACCTAGCATGGCCGAAATTTCCATCATAGAATTCTTAGGGCTGGCCAAAAATTACACACACATATATATAGGATCATAAATTCTTTCCTAAGAAGGATTTACTTGGTTGGCAAGAATCATTTCCTTAGGTGGATTTATTTGATAGTTAAGAATCCTTATCTAAAAGGAAATCTAACTTCTCCTATATCCATATGGGCTGGCCGAATTTATCATTGATATAGATTATGAGAGTTTAGTATTTTCCTAAGAAGGATTACTTGGTAGTTAATAATCCTTTCCTTAGGTAGATTTACTAATCCTTTTCAAAAAGGAATTCTATCCTAACACCAAGACTCCTAATCCAACTCAAAAGTGTATTTGTAACCATATTAAAGACTTCCTAATTTTATTAGATAAATAATTCCTTTTATTTATCTACTTATCAAATACAGTCTTTAACATTAACTATACTACCAACAATAATATAGTTTTAGGAGACCATCTCCTATTAGGAAAAGATTTTGACTTTTAATTAAATAAATAATTAATCAACAAATTAATTAATTTCCATTTAATTAAATAATAAACTAAAAATAATATATTTAAGCTATTCTTAATAGCCTTGCCGCCTATACCATATATATGGGTCATATATTATTTTTCTTATTTTATTAAATCCATTGGACCTTAATAAAAAGTCCATATGTGAACTAGACCTATTCTTACAAAAAGAAACAAGTTCTAATGCCTTAATACAATTCTAGATGGACCCCTAAATTGGTCCGATAGAATATATCAAGTGATCCATGCATGTTCGTGTGGATTGGGGATCTTGGCGGGCTATCTAAATTTAAGCTCCAATAGACACAACCCAATCGCAACCAACAAATGATTCACTTAGATCCGATCTATTTAATTTTAGTTCATTCCACTAAAGAACTAAAATTGAACTTTTAAATAAAGATAGAATAAGTTGATGTTACTCACTCATACCCTAGACAACCTTATTGGAGAAAGTGTATCCTCGTGAAGAATACCAGTAATCGTTAAGAGCTTATAGACCGCCTATAGCTCTCCAAGTTACCATATTTACTCATATGACCACATTTTGAACTTGGATATTTTGACTTGTCCAGAAGCCATGTCTCAATAGACACTATTGAAAACTTAACGTTAAGATTTAATATCCAATACCTCAAAACATCCATATGATGGTATTCTACTCTCATTTAATAAATGGATCCATGATGTCCATATCTATAAATGAAGTCCTCTATCGATTAACAAATGAATACCACCAAACTATCGAGGATAGACTATGCTATATAATCGTACTCATTGATAGCTCAAATGATAACACTTGCAGCCATAAGTCCATCATTTATCTCAGGATTGAGATAGACTCTCCGATTGTCTTCAAATGAAAACTTTAATCCATTGACGGTTCTAGATAAAGTATTTCATTTTGATCCTATTCAATGCACCCAGTGCACTAGATTCTTTTGTCCAAAGACACCACACTTTGATGATTTTAGACTCATCATAACACATTTGATCCCACTCAAATGCTAACAAAAGAATCTACAACTTTGACAAGATAAAGGCGCCCAACCTTCTATCTTAAGTTGTGAATATTATTCAAGACTAACTAAAGAATCGTGTCTACCTCATACATATCTAGATGTATGAACAATTCTTCTTTTCTCATAGTCTTTTGACCTTATGATTATTTACTTTTGACAATTATAATAATTAAACTATAAATGCTATAAGATTTGTTAAACTAGAAATCACTTTATTCATATGAAAAAGATTGTTAATTACAATATTACACCCTTGCTATCGAGCATAATCCTAACGATCTCCCACTTGCTCTATAGCTAATGTGTCATATATCTCATCCCCATGTTCTTTAGATGCCCATCAAAACTCTTTTGTGAAAGAGCCTTTGTAAAGGGATCCGCTAGATTTTCTGCTAACACAATCTTGGTAATCGTCACGTTACTCCTATGCACAATTTCCCTTAAAAGGTGATACTTTCTTTCAATGTGTTTCCCTCTCTTATGACTTTTTGGTTCTCTCGAATTAGTCACTGCTCCACTATTGTCATAATAGATAGTGATCTGCTTATTCATATCAGGAACCACTTCCAAGTCAATCAGGAATTGGCGGAGCTAGACAACCTCTTTAGCAGCCTCGAATGCGGCTACATACTCGGCTTCCATGGTGGAATTGGCAATACAAGATTGCTTGATACTCTTCTATATGACTGCCCTTTCTCCAATAGTAAACACAGATCCTGATGTTGATCTCCTAGAGTCAGAATCTGACTGAAAATCAGAATCTGTATACCCAACGGGAATTAAATCCCTTCCAGAGTATATAAGCATATAATCTCCCGTTCTTCTAATATACTTGAAAATATGCTTGACTGCCGTCCAGTGATCAGGACCAGGCTTCGATTGAAACCTGCTAACTATGCCTACAACAAAACAAATATTTGGTATAGTGCAGAGCATTGCATACATGAGACTTCTAATTGCCGATGCATATGGAACCTTACTCATGAATTGCTCTTCATGCTCACTCTTAGTAACTTGTTCCTTAGAAAGTTTGATTCCATGTCCGAAATGTAACATACCTTTCTTGGAATCTTGCATGGAAAACCTAGACAAGATTTTATCTATGTATGAAGCTTGGGATAATGCAATCGTTATATTCTTTCTATCCCTTAAGACTTGGATACCAAGAATATAACTTGCTTCTCCTAAGTCTTTCATATCAAATTGTTTTGCTAACCATTCTTTTATTGATGTCAATACACCTACATCGTTTCCGATGAGTAGTATATCATTAATGTAAAGAACTAGGAAAACCAACTTGTCACCTTTAATCCTTTTGTATACACAAGGTTCATCAAGGTTTTGAATAAATCAAAAACATTTTACGGCTTGATCGAACCTTATGTTCTAGGACCTGGATGCTTGCTTCAATCCATATATGGATATTTGCAACTTGCATACCCTTTCCTCTTGGCCCTTTTCAATGAATCCTTCTGATTGCATCATAAAAATGCTTTCGTCAAGACTTCCATTAAGGAAAGTTGTCTTGATGTCCATTTGCCAAATCTCTAGGTCTAGAGATGATTAGGATGGCCACATGAGAGAATGTTTCTTCATAATCGATACCTTCCTTCTATGTATAACCTTTAGCTACCAATCTAGCTTTAAAGGTGTCCACCTTTCCTCTTGTATACCCACTTGCACCAGATGGGTTTTATCCTTTTAGGCAAGTCTACAAGAGACCAGACTTTGTTTTTGAACATAGATTCAATTTCGGATTGCATTGCCTTTTGCCCATGGCGACAATCAACATCTTCCATTGCTTCATTATACGTATAGGGATCATCGTCGTCTGAAAGATTCTCTACAGATTCTCCTAGACCGATGTATCTCTCGGGTTGTCTAACAACCCGACCATTACGATGAGGTATGGTAGATTGTTGATCTTATGTTGGTACATAACTTACAATTGGGCTTGGTTGTGAAACCTCTTGTGGAATTGTATCTCCCAAAAGCTCATTTAGGACAATGCTACTTTTAGACACAAATTATTCATATAGTCCTATTCTAGAAATTTGGCATTTGTCGAAACAAATACTTTAAGATCTGAAGAACTATAAAAATAATATCCTTTTGTTCCTTTTGGATACCTTACAAATATGCATGTTTCTGAACGGGATTCCATCTTTTCTGTTTTTCCTTTTAACACGTGCGCAGGCCATCCAAATATCCATAAGTGTTGTAAACTAGGCTTTCGCCCAATCCATAACTCTTGCGGTGTTTTAGGAACCGACTTAGATGGTACATCGTTTAGAATATACATGGCAGTTTGTAAAGCATATCCCCAAAAAGAACTAGGGAACGTTGAATTACTCAACATAGACCTAACCATATCCAAAAGAGTTCTATTTCTCCTTTTTGCCACCCCATTTTGTTGAGGTGTGCCTGGTGCAAAAAACTGAGAAATTATTCCATTATCAATAAGATATTGCTGAAACTCACCAGATATATATTCTCCACCACGATCGGACCTCAAGATTTTTATGCGTTTCTCAAGCTGATTTTCTACTTCAACTTTAAATGCTTTGAACATATCAAAAACATCCGACTTATGTCTTATGAGATACACATAGCCAAATCTTGAGTGATTATCCATAAAAGTGATGAAGTACTCATATCCACCTCTAGCTTGAATGCTCATAGGTCCACACACATCAGTGTGTATCAATCCTAAACATTCGATGGCTCTTGCGCCTTTGGTCGTAAACGACCTTTTGGTCATTTTACATTCCAAACAAAATTCACAAGTTGGTAGATCATCAACCTTTAAGTCACTTAGAGGTCCGTCACATACCAATCTTTTAATCCTATTAAGGTTGATATGACCTAAGCGCAAATGCCATAGGTGGGTTTCATCTTTTGATAATTTTACTCTTTTATGATTAGGTTCCGTTGATTCTGTGTCTAACAAGTGAGAGATATTTCCATGCAAATAGAATAACCCGTTTTCCAATGTACATTTACAAATAATTTTGTCATTCTTACTAATAATAAAAGCTTTATTAAAAGTAACCGAATAACCAAATTTATTTAAATAAGAAACTGAAATTAAATTTCTCTTGAATTGAGGTACATAATAAACGTTTATTAAATCTAAATGCCTATAAGAATCAAAATTGATTCTAATATCTCCCACTACACTAGTAGATACCAACGCTCCATTGCCTAAATGCAAGTTGAATTCATTCTTATTCAGTCTATTCCTTTGACCCTTTTCACCACAAAAGAAACACTTTCCTTTGATCTTGGTTACTTTCTTAGTCTCCTTCTAAGAAGGTTCAAGTTGCTTTTTCTTCTGTTGTCTCTTGACCTTCTTACGGGTCTTTAACAGTAGCAACTTACCAAGCATATGAATCTCTTTACCCTCGCCTTTCACAAGGATTATCTTGCATCAGGCTTTGCAAGGTGCATTCCTTATTATTCAAGGTGTAGTCCAACTTGAATTGATCAAAGTAATCCGATAGTGAGTTGACAATCATGTCAATTTTGGTCTCACCATCTATCTTAGCACCATTCAGTTCAGCAATGTTGAGATGTGCTATGACTTTTATCATGTGATCTTTCACACCCTGTCCAGGTTTCGTCCTAAGATTCATAAAAGCAATCACTGCCTCTCTCTCTTAGTCATCCTAGACCTCATAGCAAACATCTCCTCTAGAGACATTATTATATCGGTAGCATTCTCCATTCCTTAATGTTGCTGTTGCAACACATTAGAGATGATGGCCATAATGTAATGTACATTTAGCCATCTCATCTGAAGACTTCCACTACTGATACTCATCTCTTTGCTTACTGAGTTAGATTCATTAGTTTGGTGGTTAAGGAATATACAGAATGAACTTATACTTTTCAGTTTGCAACAACAACCCAATATTCCTTTTTCCATGTGACATAAATATCATTAGTTAAAGTATTATCTTTTAGGAATTTGATTAGGGATGGGGTCATGATTTCTTTATATTAACAAAAAATATATAAGTAAATAATCATGATAAAGCACTTTTGAATATTTATCTTGAATTAAATAAAATAATTCAATCGTAAAAATTCAACGGTGATCCAACACCCATAAATGTCATGCCTACTTTGGGAGTACGCACCATTTACTAGTTGGACTAGGTCCCACCTAATTGTTAACATAACAACCAACGTTTTCTATTTTAGCCTTGCAATTTTATTAACAAGAACTCTTGGGAGGATATTAATAAAATTACATTAAGTGTGTTACCAAGTTATCGACCTTCAATATAATCCCTCACGAATATCCCTCATTTGGGAGTAGATATCGTTTGGGCTAATTGTCTAGTCTATCATTGTAAGGAAGTATCTTGCTAAATTCCATTCATGAATACCTCTTGGGAGGTTATTCACGAAACATAAAGCCCAACTAAACTTGGAGGCCGTAGGTGTTCCAAAACACCTTCTCCCACTCAATTGTTTAAGGCGTGTGATCGAATTCCAAAGAATGATTTACCAAGTTATCTAAATGCCAATTTAGATACTTAAACCATTCAATGCATGTTCATACCAAAAGAGATATATGAGTGGCACTCATATGCTATATGACATGTTATCAAACAATGACGAACATTGCATTATTTACAAAAATATAAATATCTACAATTTTGGTCAATCCTAGAAAAACAAGTAAATTACATATGTTAATAGTGAAATTTGGCCAGGGGTCAAAGAGAAATTTTTCACCCATAATCAACAATCATGAAGCCCGAAAAGACCGTAAAGCCACCCCGCAGGAGCAGGGAAGGCCGGCTCGTCTTCAAAAATTCTAGAAAATAAGCCAGGAGCGACCTAGATGAGCCCCCATGAGAGTACTGGAACCCGAGCTTCTCCAGGCCATCTATCGGGGAACCTCGGCTCTGAGGTCGAGCTTCACAATCGCCCCGTGAATGCCAGGGGAAGTCTCCAAGCTCAAGAGACATTGGAAATAAGCCCGCCAACCTCTCCAAAAGCCCGCTGTCCTTGCTGGACATAAAGGAAGAATCACGCTTAAATCTATATTACCCCAGCTACCTCCTAGGAAGGTCTACAAGAGCACCTCAAACCCCCAAGGGTCAGGGAAAATCCATCTTAAGCTTCTAAGAACAAAGCCAGAGCAGAGATCTACATCGCTCTATGGGACAACAGGCAGCTGACAGGGTGACCTCCATGAAGATTCATGGCATGAGTGCATACAGGATCGTCTCCACGTAATATTTACATGCACGTTAAGAGTTTGATTCAAATAAGGGAAAAAACTTATCTCCGTCAACGATATCATCGAATCCAGTAACAATTCAAATTCTAATGGCGAATCCCGCCCGATAAGGAGGGAACAGATTCATGGGATCACAAAAAAGTATTTGCGAACTAAAACCTACTTGGGCGATATATATATATGAGGTCAAGCATGGTAGAAAAAGGACAACGACAGATACAAAAATACAACAACGTATAACATAGAAAACAAAGATATATATATATATATATATATATATATATATATATATATAAGATAGAAAGAAGAGGGGAATGCCTAAATTCTGGATTCAAAACACGGTCACCTTTATCTCCACTATTCGACAGGCACAGAGTTGCCACTAGGGATGACAATGGGTCGGGTTCGGGTCGGGTACTACCAGACCCAGACCCAGACCCAGACCCACCAATAAAAATTAGACCCAGACCCAGACCTAGACCCATGAAGATTTTCGGGTCCAGGTTCGGGTCTGGACCCGCGGGTCTAAAGCAGACCCAGACCCTCCCCGAAGACCCACAAAATTTCATGGGTCCGGGTCTAGACCCGCGGACCCGCAAAATATTTATTAAAACTATTTTTTCCTTTCTATTTTTATTTTTACCTACTCAATTTTTAACCGGTAAAATATGCTCAATACGTGAATAATTAACTTAAATTTAAATAAAACAAAATAACAAAGATGATTGACTATTGAGTTGAGAATCAAAATAACCACACAAATCGAATCAATAATCTATAAAGTCATAAACCAATATTAAACATTAAACAAATAGCATCATAAAACAAACACAACTAGTTTAAAATCAATAATCCATAAAAGTCATAAACCAACATTAAACATTACACAAATAGCATCCTAAAACAAACACAACTAGTTTAAAATCAATAATCCATAAAAGTCATAAACCAACATTAAACATTACACAAATAGCATCCTAAAACAAACACAACTAGTTTAAAATCAATAATCCATATAAAAGTCATAAACCAACATTAAACTTTACACAAATATCATCCTAAAACAAACAAAACTAGTTTAAAATAAATGACATAACACATAAATCATTGGCCATCAAGTCAATCAATGACATTCATTTTTCATTTCCTCCACTGCTCCACACTTCCAATTTCTAAAGTTCCATTCCATCAATCAAGTTTTTCACAAAAAGGTTATTGATTCCTACAACATTTAAATATAAAATCACTTTAGTATATATTCAAATAAGATCAAATAGTAATAAATTCATGAAAACAAAATGAATTTACCTCATCATCATCACTCATCGTCATCTTCCTCAAAATTAGATGCTTCAAATTTTCTTTCCAACTTTGAATCTAATAAGAAGTAAAATATATGAATTAGAATAAAATAAGAAATAAAATTGATAATATAAAAAATTCAAAGAACAATGTAATAATTTTTATACCATTAAATTCGGACCATAACCAACTTTGAGCACACATTAATGCCTCAACTGTCTTTGGATGTAACATGCTACGATGAAGGCTCACAAATCTACCACCAGTACTAAAAGCCGACTCGGATGCAACCGTAGATACATGAATTGCCAAAATATCTCTAGCTATGCAATGCAAAGTAGGATATTTAGATGCATTAACTTTCCACCATGTCAATATATCGAAATTCTCAACTCTTGGAATGACAGGTTCCTCCAAATAATATTCTAACTCTGTCTTCACATGAATTGTAGTACAAGGAACTTCAGTAATATACTGATCGAATTGTGACATTTTTTTTGGGGAGGACCCATTGTTGATTGAGATGGTGAAACATGTGTAGGATTACTTGATGAAGCTTGACTTGCCTTGGACTTTTGCTCATACTCTCCAACCATCCTCAACAAAACTTCCTGAATCTTGTTAATCTCATATGAAGACCCATCTTCATAAAGCGAAGGAAAGTAACATTCCATAACTTTCATTTTATATCTAGGTTCCAAAATTGTTGCCACAACCATAATACCATGAAAATTACTCCAATAGCTATCAAACTTGTGTGCCATAGATGATGCCATTAATTTTATTTGTTCAAATGTGGATGTGCTCCAATCATTAATGGCATCCCTAATATCACACACAGTTGGTAGATAATTATTGACAGTAGGATATTTTGTTCCTGAGAATTCTTCAGTGGCTTGATAAAACACATCAAGTTTATCACTTATCTCTTTTGCCAACACCCAATCATCTTCAGTTGGGACATTTTTATAATGTGAATCTTTATGTTTCAAACGAGGAAAAAATGTTTTGTACATTAAAGCAGAGCGAATCATCAAGTATGTAGAATTCCACCTCGTTTTGCAATCAAGTACCAACTTCATAGTGCTTTCAATCTCTAATTGGCTTACAGTCTCAATTTTTTTTCCTCTCTTTTAGGTAATGATGTCCAATAAGAAACACTAGAACGAATCCTTTCAATACTGTCACTAATCACATCTAACCCATCTCTCACTATCAAATTCAATATATGTGCAGAACAATGCGTATGGAACATGTCTCCATTCAACAAAAGTGACACATCAGAAAGCATCTCTAGGAGAATACGGATCATAGCATTATTGGTGCTACAATTATCTACAGTTAAAGTTGATAACTTGTGTTCGATATTCCAATCATGTAAGCACTCCATCATAACATCAGCAAGCATCTCAGAAGTGTGTGGACATGGAATATATATAAACCTATGAAAGCGAATATCACAATAAACATTAAAACTATTAATCTAATATACTACCACTAACCTTACTAATTTTCACATATTAAACTACTAAATTTACATAATAAAATAGTTAAAGAGATTAATGTGTGATAGTGTACCTTATGATTCGACTTTGTAAAGTCCAAGAATTATCAACAAAATGTGCCGTGATAGCCATGAACCCTTTCCTTTGATTATGAGATGTCCACATGTCGGTAGTAAGTGCAATCCTACCCTTATTTTTCTCTAATAAACCCTTTAATTTACCCCTCTCATAATCATAAATTTGTAGTATATCACTCTTCAATGTATTCCTTGATGGTATTTTGAACAATGGTTGAGCCGTCCCCATGAACCTATGAAACCCTGAATGTTCTACCATACTAAGAGGGTACTCATGCAAAATCACCATATTTGCAAGCTCTCTATAGATAGTGTCTTGATCAAATTTAAACGTCCTAATTTCAACATCTCACTCCTTTGTTTTTGTAGCTTTTAACATGCGTCCCACATCACAAAATTTCCTTCGAGGACAGTTATCCCTATGTTTTTTTAAATGAGATGTTCCAGCAGTCCCTTTTCCCGATAACTTCTTATTACAACCTTTGTAAATAGCTGTCTAAACCCCGTTAATTTTTTCTCTATTAAAAGATTCCCACACCTTGGATGTCAATTTTCTTTTCCCATCTTCATTGACACTAGAATCAATCTCAATGTCACAGGATTCAGCATCAATATTAATAACTTCATTATGACTTGAATGAGTCAGAATCGGAGTCGGTTGGTCTTGGCTTTGGGTAATACTTTTTGATCTCGACATTCTGTGGTAAAATGGCAATAACTATATTTCAATAACTATCAATAGACAAGCAAAGGAAAACTTGTACAAAAACTGTCTATGGTGCAAAGAAACACAAGGGAAGAACTTTCGTAAGGAAAACAATGTCCACGTAGTAAAACTCCTACGATTCTATATATAGGCATTATGCATGTCCTATAACAGATAACACTAATCAAGCATTCTATGAATATAGCCTTCAACATGTGGGCGTGTGGGGTTTACCCACTTAAACTCAACCAACTTTTTCATACAGTGACTTCTTTCAACTTTTTTCAATGTGCTATTGAAAAAAAGTAGTCTTAAAAAGTGGAAAGAATTAATACTGATGAGAGATTTGAGTTGTTTTTTTGTTGAATGGATGGATATTTTAGTTTCTTGTCAATCGTATATGCCTGGAAAACCTAATTTGTGGTTATATTTGTCTATTGAATAACATTTCTTATGAAGCAAAAACTTCAATTTTGGTTGGAAATGGGATCTTATCTCTACAATCGAGTATAGCTAATTAACCGATAAGTGAAAACTGAACTGGTAGAAAACACATAAAACAGGGCTTAAACATCACAACTGTCAATTGGTTCTAATCTAAGCAGTTGTAACAACTTTTGGTAAACCAGTTCCGGAACCAAAGTTGTTTACGCAATTTACCATCGTTTCTGTATTGGTCAAAATTGTTATACTGATTTTGTGCTCATGTAAAACAAACGTAATTCATGATTCATGCTTCCGTCCTAATCAGTAATCGCATGATATCATATTACAGGAATGAAAAAAAATTATACACATGTATAATATCTTCCTAATATCTTATAACACCACCTAACCAACGAGAAAAAAATGGTTAGAAGTTGAAAACTAGAGCTTGTTTGAGTGACAAAAGACTCAGGTATGAAAAATAAATGGTTTTGAAATTGGGACTTGGGAGTGAACCGCGAACCCCAATCGATCGGGATTGAAACTTGGAGCATAGACTACCACAAACAAAATGAAATCAGCTAAAAAAAGATATACATTGATTCCCGAAGGTCCACAACCAACAGATATCATCATATCAATTATTGCATTCAATTCACTTCTCATATATATCATCCGAAACACTATACATTCACATCATTCATATAAAAGAAGTAGGTTATATATAATAAGATCATATATCAATATGATTTTCATACAAGCATCCAATCCATTCTAAGACAGACATAGAATTGCACACAATCTCTTTATTGACAAGTACGATCACTAACCTGATTACATTGATAGAAAAACCAAACCTCAAACATATTTCATAACATAACAAGTTCCTGCAAAATGGAAACTTAACAACACAAACATAACAACCGGTAACACGCCAACACAGCCAATTAAAAAACTCCCCAATTCATCACCTCCCCATTAATCATGGACCATTTCTTAGCCAATTGATCAACAATGTAGTTAAAGCTCCTTGGAGTCTTGGACAGAACATATGTGACTCACAGAGATCATACCAGAATATTTAAACCAAACAATAAATAAGTTTCACAAATTCACAATAACAAAAAAGTATCATAAATAACAAATTCACAATAAGTATCACAAATTCACAAATTCAGAATTAATCAACAAAATCAATCCATAAGTCCACAAGGACCACAACCCCATATAAGAGCAAGTGCAAGAGAGAGAGAGATAGAGAGCTACCGTTGGTGAGTGGTGAGACTGGTGAGTGGTGACCGGTGCACCGGTGAGCGGTGGAGCTACAGGCTGTCCAAGTGTGGACCTGACGGTGAGTAGTGGAACACTGATGCTGCAAGAGACCAATTTGTATGGGGTTATCAATCGGTCCAAATGTCAACAATACTAAAGAGACCGTTCAACAAGATGAAGATCATCATCATGAATTCATGATAATGAAGAAGAATAAAAAAAACATAAATCACCGGAAGCAGAGGCACCTATTGTTCAGCTTGGTATGTTACCTAATAGTTCTGTGCAACACAACCCATCTTCATCAGCACAACCCCTGGTGGTGGTGGTAGAGGGTTTGACGTCAACAAATTCCCTCTAGTAGTTAATCATCAAGCAGAGACTGATCAAGATGGTGTCTCTTCTTCACCCAACAATAGCGCTGCCTCTTCTTTTCAAACTGATTTCTGTATCTACCAAGATGCTGCACTTCTTCACCCAACAACAGTGCTGCCTCTTCTTTTCAAATTGATTTCTGTATCTACCAAGATGCTACAAGAAGAAGAAAAAAACTGATGCTACGGCTATAAGAAGAAGAAAAAAACTGATGTTGCGGCTGCAAGAAAAATAAAACAAGAAATTAGGTATATTGAGTAACAGAGTAAGTGAGTTCTTTGTAAGTAAAACGGTGTAGTTTTACACCAATCGGGTCCACAGGTCCGGGTCGGGTATTTTGATTGAGACCCAGACCCGACCCGAGTTATATTTGGGTCTACTATATTGGACCTAGACCCAGACCAGACCTGAGACCCGATTATGAAGACCCAGACCCGACCCATCCAGTTCGGTACTCGTGGGTTCGGGTACAATTGCCATCCCTAGTTGCCACCCCTTACACCTTCGAGAGACTGTGAGCATACAAGAGAGCGATTTGTACTTTAAAGCAATATATCAATAATAAAGCTCTCATTTAGTGTTCAGTCTCTCGTCTACCTCTTAAACAGGTCGGGAACCAACAGTACCGACCCCAGCCACCATTTTTATGGCAGTGGTCTCGAGGGATTTAACATGAATTTCTCATCTCGAGTAAATTTCCCGTCAATACTTTCTGGCACCGTTTGTGGGAAACCTCTCACACCACCATCTTTTTACATTCAAAAAGTTCGTTATTTCATAGTAATCATATTGCTCTGCTTCTCACAAGGGCAGCAGGGTACCTCAGAACAACCTTTTGCTACATCGACACAAAGGACCTAGAGGAAAGGGAGAAAATCTAGGCTCCATAGCCAGGTTCCCACCCAGCCAGCCACTGTGCGGGCTCTAGATCCCTCTCTGGGAAGTCAGGTCGAGCTTGACCAACAAGCGGGGCCTTTGTAGAAAACGTCCACCTTCGATTACTCGCTGAGGGTATCATTATCCAACAAGCGGGTCTCTGCAATCAGGGGGAGTCAAGCAGGTCTGGGGCTAGGCAACCCGTATTTGATCGCCTGGGATCTGCCCCTCGGGAATCAACTCGTAATAGAGCGGGGCTCCCGACCTCGATCCGGGATAGGCTAGGGCCTATGCTCTATGTTCCCGAAATGCTGCCACGCTACCAACCAAGACAAGTCAGATCCGTAGCAGATGTCCTTCCCCGGGGACGGAAAGAGCTCCTCCACCCAACGACTACAATGAGGGAAGCCCGGGGTAGAGAAGAAGAAAGTCAGCAAAGCCCCCTAGCAAACCCCTTCCGAATAAGGAACAGGGTGGAGGTCGCTTGTTCATCAAAAGGATCCGATGGTGAGGAATCCGAGATCGACTCAAGGAAATCCGAAAGCAAGCGACTAAGGGACCAGTTGGCAGAGCTTCAGAAAGAAGCCCAATTGATGAAGAAGGGGAAGTACAAGGAGGAAAAGAAAGATCCTCTAAGTGAAATGAACGCCCCATTCACCAGAAAGGTCTGGGAGGCAGAGCTCCCGCCTAAGATCAAAATGCCAGCTGACAGGTTCTCCGGGACTGAAGATCCTCTAAGCCACTTAGAGAGCTTCGTTCAACAGATGGAGGTCCAGAACATAACCAGGGCCGCTATGTGTCGAATGTTCCCTACTACACTCACGGATTATGCTAAAACCTGGTTTAAGAAGTTACCTGTTGGAAGCGTGGATTCCTTCACCAAGTTATCAACCGATTTTTACTCACAATTCCAGGGAGTTAAGCCCCGACTGAAGGACCCAATCCATCTACAATACGTGATCTAGGAGAGAGGGGAAACCCTCCTGGATTATGTCTAGCGTTTCCACAAGAAAGTCATCCAGATGGGGGTTTTCACCTAGAGAGAAACTCTCACCAACTTCAGAAGAAACATTTGGGCGGGAAAACTGTTTGTCTTTTGCCAAGAGACCTCTGAAAACCTACCAGGAAGCCTATGATCGGGCTCTGGAACAGATTGAGGTCGACGAACAGCTCAAGGTCAAGATGGAGCATGACTACATAAGAGCCGTAAAGCGACAAAAGAAGAAAGCTTCCTGACCCGAGCAAGCTCAGAAAAGCCAGAGCAAACCCCCTAATAAATCAACATACGGTTTCCCTCTTCCTCAGCCCACATCGGAAAGGTATCTGGATAAACGGGCTCCTCCTCAAGCTTTACCACCTCCTCAAGCTTTACCACCTCCCAAGACAGTGGCACTTATAGCTCGCGATAAGAGGGGGTATGACCATTGCACTCTCTTAAATGCATCCCGAGAAACAGTCTACCTCGCCATTCGGGACAAGGGTTTATTACAGAAGCCCGCTCCCTTGAAAGCCCCAGTTGATAGGAGAAATCATTATAAATATTGCGACTTTCACGAGGACGTATGGCACAACACTTCAGAATGCTACAACATGCGGAACCAGATTGAGGCTTTGATAAGGGGATGATGCTTTATAGAGTTCTTATAACAAGTCAGGGAGAACATTCAGACTGGAAGATAGGTGCAAGCCGAGATCCGAGAACATGCTGAGAAAAGGAAGAGAGAGCAGACAGATCTGATGCAACAGATTCAGATAATCCATACTATCAGCGGGGGTCCCACTCTGGCCGGTACCTCTAACAATTCCAGGAAAAACCATGTGAGGAAGGTCTCTCGTACGGACGAGGGGCGGGATATCTTCAAGGTTGACCAGAGACCGACCAACCCCTCTCAGCTGTCACAGATCATCTTCACCAAAACAGATGTCTATAACACCGTGCAACCACATGATGACCCCATGGTCATCACAATACAAATTGCCAACTTCATGGTGCACCTCGTGCTCGTCGACACAGGTAGCAACGTCGACGTTCTGTTCAAAGACACTTTGGAAAAACAAATTTTGAAGCAATGGTGCTACAACAGTTGTACTACTACATTATATGGGTTCACTGGGGACTCCATCACACCCGTGGGATCAAAAATCCTACCAGTGATCATCGGAGCCGCACCTCTCCAGCAAAACATCATGACAAACTTTGTGGTTGTGGATACCCCGTCGGCCTACAATGCAATATTAGGAAGGCCATTTCTATCATCCTTGAAAAGGGTCCTCTCTATTTACCACAATATCCTGAAGTTCCCGGTAGAAGACAAGGTGGGGGAAGTTCGGGGTGATCAGCAAGCATCTAGGAAATGCTACGTAGTGTCAGCCAACCCAGCAGCTCTAGCTAAACAACTTGCCCAGGTGATGACGATCCAAGGTAGAATAACTCCAGCACTAAACCTGGAAGATGCGGGATCCACTGATTGTCCCGAAGAAGGCCTTGTGGTGCTCGACATGGAAGAACAAAGAAGGGAATGGGCCAGCGGCCATCCGGTCTATAAGTTAGAAGAGATTCCTGTCTGAATAAGCGATCCCTCTGAAGTCGTCAATATCGGAGCTACCCTTGAGCCAGGAATGAAAGAGGGCTTGATTAGGCTTCTCACAAAGTTCAATGATATTTTCGCCTGGAGTCATGCAGAGATGCCGGGGATCCCGATGACATTAGCTGTACATCGATTGGCGGTGGATTCGACCTTCAAGACTGTCAAACAAAAAAGGTGCCACTTCAACACCAAGAGAAATATAGCGGTTCAAGAAAAGGTCGATAAACTAACCCAGGCAGGCTTCGTTCGAGAAACCCGCTACCCCGAATGAATCTCCAACGTGGTCATGGTCACAAAGGCAAATGAGAAGTGGCGCATGTGCGTGGACTACACCAACCTCGATCGGGCATGCCCGAATGACAGTTTCCCTCTGCCAAAAATTGATCAGCTGTTAGATTCCACATCCGGGAACAAGATCCTGAGCTTCATGGACGTGCTTTTCGGCTATAATCAGATTATGATGCATCTCGCAGACCAAGAAAAGACCAGCTTCATCACCGCGCAAGGTCTGTACTGCTATAAGGTGATGCTTTTTCGGGCTCAAAAATGCTGGACCTACTTACCAGCGGTTATTCAACCGTTTATTCAAGCCCGAAATCGGAAGGTCGATGTAGGTATATATCGACGACATGATCACTAAATCTTCAACCTCGGAAGGCCACCTAGATGACCTTCGTAGGACCTTTATGATCCTAAGGGAAAACTAGATGAGATTGAACTCTTCTGAATACGCATTTGGGGTAACTACGGGGAAGTTTTTGGGTTTCATGGTCCTTGAGAGAGGCATAGAGGCTAACCTAGAAAAAATCATGGCTATACTGGATCTAGAATTCCCCACATCTCTTAAACAGGTTCAAGCCTTGATAGGACAGGTAGCAGCGCTCAACAGGTTCATCTCCCGATCTACCGATAAGTGCCTACCATTCTTCAAAGCTATCAAGCAGGGAAGAAACATGAAGTGGGATCAGAAGAGCGAACTAGCTTTCCTAGCTTTGAAAGGATACATAACAAGTCCTCCACTGATGGTCAAGCCAAATTCTGGAGAAGAGCTCTAAATATACTTGGTCATTTTAGAAACCGCTGTGAGCAGGGCCTTGGTCAAGGAATGCGGGGATAGGATCCATCGACCTATCTACTATGTGAGTCATGCCCTAACCAAGCCCGAAAAGAACTATACTATGTTGGAGAAGCTCGCTTATGCCTTGGTCACCTCTGCAAGGAAACTTCGTCCTTACTTCCATACTCATTCAATAGAAGTGGTGACAGATCAACCCCTCCGTCAGTTCTTGCAAAGGCCGGATGTTTTTGGAAGGCTGGTTCTATGGGCCCTAGAGATTATCCAGTTTGGTTTAAAGTATAAGCCTAGGACCGCGATAAAAGCTCAGGCACTAGCAGACTTTGTAGCCGAGCTCTTAGTACCTACAGATCAGGCAACCCCTGCGGTAACAGATGTCACCCTTGAGAGGGCTCCAGAATCTGACAACTGGCCAGAGGGCTGCGAGTCATGGACTCTCTACACTGACAGAGCTTCCAGGCAGTCTAGGGAAAGTGCGAGCATAGTCCTCATCGACCCAGAAGGAACTGAGTACTGCCATTGTTTCAGGTTCGAATTTAAAGCCACCAACAATAAAGTGGAATATGAAGCCCTACTAGCTGGGATAAAGGCTGCCATAGAGCTCGGGGTTGATTACCTGAATATCAAGAGCGACTCTTTACTCGTGGTCAACCAAGTTTCCGGGGATTATCAGGCTAAAAGGGATAACATGATCGCTTACCTAAAATTGGTGCAACAACTCAAGATGAGATTTAAGAGATTCAGAATCGAGCAGATACCTCGATAGCTAAATCATCGGGCTGACGTCCTAGCCAAGATAGTTGTCTATGGTGGCTAGACCCTACCTCACGGAGTCCCTCTTCAAGTAATCCCCTTACCTAGCATTATGACAGGTAAGGAAGCTTATACCCTAGACCGACAACCATGCTGGATGGATCAAATAGTGGAGTATCTACAGGATGGAAAACTCCCCGGAGAGCCCGACCAAGCTAGGAGGGTTAAAAGGCTCTCGAATCGGTATTGTATGGTGGATGGGCATTTATACCTGTTAATAGAAAAATTTGGCTAGGGACCAAAGAAGAATTTTCCCCTTCCCAGCCTTTCCGTAAGGGTCCAAATTCGGGCTTGTTTGACGAGGTATCAAGGTCCCCGAAGTCGAGCTACTACGCGATCCTACAGAAGCAAGGTGAGGCCGCTCATACCATCTGAGCATCTCGCACTTGTCCAGGCTTACCAAATAAAGCCTGACGAGACCGCGTCAAGCTCCTTATACCAGAATAAAGCTCGAAGCTGGGTCGACGTAAAAGGACCTGGGTCCCCCGACATCGAGGTATCTCGTGACACTCTCCTAGAACATGCTACTATCTCTACTTTCACTAGGAGACCTTTATGGTGACGAACTTGTCTTGCAAAGGCCCTCCTACCTCGTCGGGGTATAATCTCGACCTGTTTGTGCATTAAAGGTAGAAGCCCGTAAAGCCTTGTCGTCACCAAAAGTGCTAAGATCCACTGTAGATCCTGGTATGGTTGAATCAAGTAACAAGAGCAGTACTCGAGCGTACCTCTCCACCCTTCCAGAAGCGAGCCAAGATCGTATGTTTATGGCAAACACCTTACCAGAGCCTGCTAACCAAACCAGCTGCCCCGCTAGGAAGCCTGCATAAATAGGTCAAGCTTCATGATAAAGCTCGACGTAGCTAAACCGAGCTTCCAACTATAAGGTTGGAACCCAATAGGATATTTCGCCTCTAAAATGGTTAGTACAAACTCCATGGGAAAACCATCATTTAGCTCCGTGACAATCGAGAGGTCTCTGGGGGACCCCGCCAGTGTACTGGATCTTAGGGTACCTCGCCCTCAAGGAATATCAAATGGCACATCGGGTAACCTCCATGAAGTACCTCTCTAAAGTGATATACAGAACTAGAGCTCTCCTCTCGGCAACGTAGGAAGAGAGGATTGACTTCCATGACATTTAAAGTACCATTAATGAGGTCAACCGTATTAATGGAGGTAGTCAACCCTATTAATGAGGTCAAATACCTTTTCCTCCAAGATATCCTCCACAACCGATTATTGGGGGTCAACTATAACAGAGAATCCCGTCTATCAAGGAAAGAAGAGTCCGAAGAGGAAACAAACCCATCCCTTCAGAGATATTAGCCACGATCCGATCAACTACATAAAAGGAAGAATCGTATTCAATAAGGAAAGGAAGATTGAAGAATCCTGGACTTGCACGCCAAGGTAGTCACCATTTATAAATATGCCTGTAAAAGGCATATCGAGGGGGCTCTCCAGAAAAAAGACAGACGATACATGCTTCGTTTAGAGATCTCTCCACATCATCAATGTACGTGTTACCTTTACCTAGAATATACCGGTATCGGTCTACATTCGACCATTATTGTAAGCTCTCTGGAGCGACTACTTTGTATTACTTCACCATTCTTGTAAGCTCCCCGGAGAATTATTTGATATATATAAGGAAGGGTATTCTCCTTTCCTCCGGATACTGTCTTGGGGTGTGATCATTCGTGATGCTTTTTCCCCCTTGGTCAGTCCACCTCCATCTATAAAAGATTTGTGTTTCTCTTACTTGTGTCCTGTGTAATGCATGCGTATATGAGTGCAAGCTAGATTCCTACCTCGATGAACCTAGTGCTCTTATCTTCCCATCTACATGCTAAAGTCGCATATCAAGATGAGGAGAAACAACCCAAACCAGCTTGAAGGAAGTCGATGGGCTCTCTTGCATCATCTCTACATGCTTCGTTGAGAGATCTCTCGACATCATCAATGTGTGTGTTACCTTTACCTAGAATATACCGGTATCGGTCTACATTTGACCACTATTGTAAGCTCTCCGGAGCGACTATGTTGTATTACTTCACCATTCTTGTAAGCTCCCCGGAGTATTCTTTGATATATACATAAGGAAAGGTATTCCCCCTTTCTCCGGATACTGCCTTGGGGTTTTTCAGCATGTGATCATTCGTGATGCTTTTTCCCCTTGGTCAGTCCACCTCTCTCTACAAAAGATTTGTGTTTCTCTTACTTGTGTCCCGTGTAATGCATGCGTATATGAGTGCGAGCTAGATTCCTACCTCGCTGGACCTAGCGCTCTTATCTTCCCATCTACATGCTAAAGTCGCATATCAAGATGAGGAGAAACAACCCAGACCAGCTTGAAGGAAGTCGATGGGCTCTCTTGCATAATTTCTATGGTAGAAATCGAGCTCTCCGACACTGGAGCTAGATAAGCCCCCCTCCTTACTTGCTATCTTGGTCGGGGAATTACAGAAAGGAATCGGGCTCCAGAACTGGGCTCTAAATACCATGACGGGCTCCGACCCAGACGGAGGACGAGGACCAGGACCAGGACCAAGATCAACCCCTTCATACCAGTAAGAGAACCTCAAGTTCCTCAGATATACTTTATAAGCGTGAAGCCCGACGGACGGGATGGCTTGTCTCATCGAGCTCCTCAGATCTACTACATAAGAACGAAGCCCGACGGGCGGGATGGCTTGTTTCCTACCTACGATTTCATCCTCCTTTATATTCATACAAGATTAGATCAGGTATCAACGGTACCGACCCCGGCCACCACTTTCGCGGTAGTGGTCTAGAGGGCGTTAATAGGGATTTCTCATCGTAAATAAATTTCCTGTTAACACTTTCTGGCGCCGTCTGTAGGAAGTTTCCACACCCCTTTTGAAAGCCTCTATGTCTCTACATGAGTATCATTATACTATCGAGGTAACAGATTCATTATTCATGAATATCATTTACTATATACAATGTCTTTTCTCCATACTTGTCTACATCGCCTATGTATCGCATGTGGTGCTCATTTTATCATTTAACGAGTTTCGTTCATTGTGGAGCAAATATGGTACGTGGGATTCCTGGTGGAACCAGTTCATTATGCTACTCCTATAAAGTGAACCTGCTTAGATAATCGTGGAGCTCCAATACAGTAGCTCATCGCTTGAAGATCTGCTATATAGCTGAACCATTCTGATACATCGAGAGCTCCTATACAGTAGAATTGCACCTCTCCTGCTCTTCTACAGCAGATTCGCTCCGCCACTAGTGTATCACTTATCCAGCAGATCCACTAGGCTTCGACCTATTCATACGGATCCCCTCACCTCCAGGTCCGCCCTTCGTAAGCTCTTAGGTAGAGGTAGCAGGTCGACCCATGAATCTAAGAAGCCAACTCAGCTGTGTAGCTTCTAGAGTAGAAGATTAACGTTTCCACGCCCCATGCACCGGGCCAGTCAATGCCCAAGTGAGCCACTGAACTCTCGATTCATTCCAGCAGGGTCCAGAGCCCTCTCTCAATTGCTGGGGACTTCTAGGATCTCAAGCATGCATTTGGACCAGTACCTCGGGTGGCTTCGTTCCATATTTACCGGACCATTCACCGCCCTAGCAAGCCACCGAAGCCTGATCCGATCGAGGAGCTCTCAGAAGTTTCCCACATTTAGTAAGGCCACTTACTTGCCTAAGCAAGCTTCTAGAGCGGTAGCATCGCTACAAGACCGGTGGCTTCGCTTTATATGTACCGGGTCATTCATCGCCCTAGCAAGACACCGAAGCCCGATCCGATCGAGGAGAGCCTAGAGGTTTCCCACTCTTGGTAAGGCCTCTTACATGCCTAAGCTAACCTCTGGAGCAGCAGCCTCACTGTAAGGCCAAGTGGCTCCTCACTTCTTATAACAGGGCCTGTCAACGCCCAAGTGAGCCACTGAACTCTCGGTTCATTCCAGCAGGGTCCAGATCCCTCTCTCAATTGCTGGGGACTTCTAGGATCCCGAGAATGCATCTGGACCAGTACCTTCGATGGTTTCGCTCCATGTTTACAGGGCCATTCACCGTCCTAGCAAGCCATCGAAGCCTTGATCCGATCGAGGAGCTCTCAGAAGTTTCCCTCATTTGGTAAGGCCACCTACGTGCCTAAGTAAGCTTCTAGAGCGGTAGCATCACTACAAGACCGGTGGCTTCACTCCATGTTTACCGGGCCACTCAACGCCCTAGCAAGCCACTGAAGCCCGATCCTATCGAGGAGCTCTCAGAAGTTTCCCATATTTGGTAAGGCCACCTACGTGCCTAAGGAAGATTCTAGAGCGGTAGCATTGCTACAAGACCGGTGGCTTCGTTCTATATGTACCGGGTCATTCATCTCCCTAGCAAGCCACCGAAGCCCAATCTAATCGAGGAGAGCCCAGAGGTTTCCCACTCTCGGTAAGGCCTCCTACATGCCTAAGCTAACCTCTAGAGCACCAGCCTCACTGTAAGGCCAAGTGGCTACTCACTTCTTATACATGGCCGGTCAACGCCTAATTGAGTCACTGAGCTCCTGTTTCGTTCCAGCATGGTCTAGAGCTTTCTCTCAATTGTTGGGGGCTCCTTGAAATCCCACGTATGCCTCTACTCCTACATGCCTAAGCTAACCTCTAGAGCATCAGCCTCACTGTAAGGCCAAGTGGCTACTCACTTCTTATACATGGTCGGTCAACGCCTAATTGAGTCACTGAGCTCCTGTTTCGTTCCAGCATGGTCTAGAGCTTTCTCTCAATTGTTGGGGGCTCCTTGAAATCCCACGTATGCCTCTAAACCGGTACCAGACAGGTAGCCCAACTCCATTCATATAGGGTCATCCAATGCTCAAGTGAGTCACCACTCATCCCGGAGGGGTCCAAAGTCTTCTCTATGTCGCGGGAAACTTCTAAGAATCCTGAGCATGTCTCCAGACAGTTACTAGGCCGATGTCTCCTCTCCACTTATATGGGGTCATTCATTGCCATAGCGAGCTACCTTGGTCCCGATCTACCTCTCTGAGCCAGCTTCCACCACCTTGGTTGGATCAACTTCAATCAGCCTTGATCTCCATCTTCTCAGTTGGATCAATCGAGATCTCTCCTACCTCTCCTACCTTGGTAACACCAATCTGGACCTCTACTTGACAGATTCAGATAGAAAGGTAGGCAGACTGGAGCCCTCCATGTATCTACAGCAGCAGAGAACTTCAAGGTAGTTCTTACCCCAACACGACTAGACATGAAAGCAGAAATGGGAACCAAGTCCTCCTCATCATCTACGCATCCATCATCTCAATAATTCTGGCTTCAGCCAAAGCGGACCCAGGTAACTCTTAACTTTCTCTGTGATCTACTCAAGGTATCCATCCTCCAATGATGATCAGGTCAGAGGGAAGAAGAGCTCGAGCTGCCTAGCAAGCAATACAGAAACGTCCTTCAGCAAATGAAGCACCCATCTTGACTCCCAAGGTAGCCACGCTGCCATGCAGAGTTGAAACCACTCTTACCATGTGGTCGTGGGTTGAAGAAGTAACCATCCTCCTTGGCTGGCACGAGCTCGACCTTAGCAAACACCAGCTTGCTCATGGAGATTATCATACCGATGGCTCCTCTCCATTTGTACTAGGCCTTACAATGCCCTTATTAGCCATCGAGGTCTCGATCCGTTCGGGGAGCACCTAAAGGTCCTGATTCATTCACAGTGGGGTTTCGAGCTTGATTACGATTGTCGAAGACTCTCATCTACCCCAATCGGACTTCCAAACCATTTACATCACTTAGAGACTAGAAGCTCAATATTTTCTCAGTACTCCAGTGTGAGGGGCGATGGCCCTAGCATCATCTCAAGAGATTCTACTAGTTAAAGAACTTCTAGAGCGAGACTAGTTAACAACTGATACCACCATGCAATGATACAACTTCATATTAGCTCGCAATGAGTTTGCATCTCTTTCGATTTCGGTATCCGTAGTAGATCTCATGTGATCACCATCACCAGGAGAGCTCCAAAGCCCTCCTGATGCCCTGGACTGGATAAATCCCTCCAGGAGGAACGCCATGGTATTTCAACAATGATCGCCTCGAGACCAAGAAATAGCTAGATAGCGCTCCTGATGCCTCGGCCGGGCACTACCCCCCGTCAACAAGGATCTGAGTGTAAGAGCATAGTTGCCATCCAGATCTCGAGACCGGAGATTGATCGGGGAAGCCCCCTCATCACCCCTGATGCCTTGGTCGGGTGACCTCCCCGAATAAGGATCCGAGTGTAAGAGCATAGTTTCCATACAGATCAAAATACCAGGATATAGCTAGATAGCGCTCCTGATGCCTTGGTCAGACTAAGACCCCCAAGAAGGGTCTGAGTGTAAGAGCATAGTTGCCATCCGGATCAAAATTCCAGGATATAGCTAGATAGCGCTCCTGATGCCTTGGTCAGGCTACGACTCCCAAGAAGGATCCGAGTGTAAGAGCATAGTTGCCATCTAGATTGAAATACCAGAATATAGCTAGATAGCGCTCCTGATGCCTTGGTCGGGCTACGACCAAGAAGGGTCTGTGTGTAAGAGCATAGTTACCATCCGGATCAAAATACCAGGATATAGCTAGATAGCGCTCCTGATGCCTTGGTCGGGCTACGACCCCCAAGAAGGGTCTAATCGTAGGAGCATTGTTGCCATCCAGTTCTCGATACCAGGATATAGCTAGATAGCGCTCCTGATGCCTTGGTCGGGCTACGATCCCCAAGAAGGGTTTGAGTGTAAGAGCATAGTTGCCATCCGGATCAAAAGACCATGAAATAGCTAGATAGCGCTCCTGGTGCCTTGGTCGGGCTACAACCACCAAGAAGGATCTGAGTATAAGAGCATTGTTGCCATCCAGATCTCGATACCAGGATATAGCTAGATAGCGCTCCTGATGCCTTGGTCGGGCTACGACCTCCAAGAATGATCTAAGCGTAGGAGCATAGTTACCTGCTAGATCACGACAACCAAAAGGTCATCCTGCTGCCTTAGCCGGGCCAACCCTGCTAGGAAGGATCTAGATGGCATAGATGCCTACCAGAATCATTTCGCCAGCTCATCTAAGTACCATGATTCCTGGAAAAGGAACTCTAGGTACCCATATTAACCACAGATGCTTCATCCGACATGATCGAGCAGTACGCTCATTTATTTTACAGGAATGAATAGTACCCCGGTTCTCTAAAGCCAATCACTAGGAACGATACTGGTTACCAATAAAAAGGGTCAACAAAATTCTTCATGTAGTACAAGATCTAGACTCCAACCCCAAATACTTACCGGTGTTCAAGTCAGAGGGGACTTCTGTTAATAACAAAATTTGGCTAGGGACTAAAGAAGAATTTTCCACTTCTCAGCCTTCCCGCAAGGGTCCAAATTCGGGCTTGTTTGATGGGGTATCAAGGTCCCCAAGGTCGAGCTACCACGCGATCCTACAGGAGCAAGACGAGGCCACCCATACCATCTGAGCATCTCTCACTTGTCCAGGCTTACCAAATAAAGCTCGACGAGACCGCGTCAAGCTCCTTATACCAGGATAAAGCCCGAAGCTAGATCGACCTGAAGGAACCTGGGTTCCCCGACATCGAGGTATCTCGTGACACTCTTCTAGAGCTTGCTACTATCTTTACTTTCACTAGGAGACCTTCAAGGTGCCGAACTTGTCTTGCAAAAGCCCTCCTGCCTCGTCGAGGTATAATCTCGACCTGTCTGAGCATTAAAGAAATAAGCCCGTGAAGCCTCGTCGTCACCAAAAGCGCTAAGATCCACTATAGATCCTGGTATAGTTGAATCAAGTAACAAGAGCAATACTCGGGCTTACCTCTCCTCCATTCCATAAGAGAGCCAAGGTCACCTGTTTATGGCAAACACCTTACCAGGGCTTGTTAGCAAAGCCCGCTACCCCGCTAGGAAGCCTGTATAAATAGGTCAAGCTCTATGGTAAAGCTCGACGTAGCTAAACCGAGCTCCCAACTACAAGGTTGGAACCCAATGGGACATTTTGCCTCTAAAATGGTTAGCACAAGCTCTATGGGAAAACCAGCATCTAGCTCCGTGACAATCGCGAGGTCCCTAGGGGACCCCGCCAGTGTACTGGATCTTAGGGTACCTCACCCTCAAGGAATATCAAATGGCACATCGGGTAACCTCCATGAACTACCTCTCCAAAGTGACATACAGAACTAGAGCTCTCATCTCGGCAACGTAGGAAGAGAGGATTGACTTCCATGACATTTAAAGTACCATTTATGAGGTCAACCATATTAATGGAGGTAGTCAACCCTATTAATAAGGTCAAATACCTTTTCCTCCAAGATATCCTCCACAACCGATTATTGGGGGTCAACTATAACAGAGAATCCCGTCTATCAAGGAAAGAAGAGTCCGAAGAGGAAACAAACCCATCCCTTCAGAGATATTAGCCACGATCCGATCAACTACATAAAAGGAAGAATCGTATTCAATAAGGAAAGGAAGATTGAAGAATCCTGGACTTGCACGCCAAGGTAGTCACCATTTATAAATATGCCTGTAAAAGGCATATCGAGGGGGCTCTCCAGAAAAAAGACAGACGATACATGCTTCGTTTAGAGATCTCTCCACATCATCAATGTACGTGTTACCTTTACCTAGAATATACCGGTATCGGTCTACATTCGACCATTATTGTAAGCTCTCTGGAGCGACTACTTTGTATTACTTCACCATTCTTGTAAGCTCCCCGGAGAATTATTTGATATATATATAAGGAAGGGTATTCTCCTTTCCTCCGGATACTGTCTTGGGGTGTGATCATTCGTGATGCTTTTTCCCCCTTGGTCAGTCCACCTCCATCTATAAAAGATTTGTGTTTCTCTTACTTGTGTCCTGTGTAATGCATGCGTATATGAGTGCAAGCTAGATTCCTACCTCGATGAACCTAGTGCTCTTATCTTCCCATCTACATGCTAAAGTCGCATATCAAGATGAGGAGAAACAACCCAAACCAGCTTGAAGGAAGTCGATGGGCTCTCTTGCATCATCTCTATGGTAGAAATCGAGCTCTCCGACACTGGAGCTAGATAAGCCCCATTCTTACTTGCTATCTAGGTCGGGGAATTACAGAAAGGAATCGGGCTCCAGAACCGGGCTCCAGGTACCATGACCAGCTTCGACCCCGACTGAGGACCAGGACCAGGACCAGGACCAAGATCAACCCTTTCACACCAGCAAGAGAACCTCAAGTTCCCCAGATCTACTTCATAAGAACGAAGCCTGACGGACGGGATGGCTTGTCTCCTCGAGCTCCTCAGATCTACTAAATAAGCACGAAGCCCGACAGGCGGGATGGCTTGTTTCCTACCTACGATTTTATCATCCTTCATATTCATACAAGATCAGGTCAGGTATCAACGGTACCGACCCCGGCCACCACTTTTATGGTAGTGGTCTCGAGGGCGTTAATAGGGATTTCTCATCCTAAACAAATTTCCCGTTAACAATACCGAAGGGGGAAATCCCTTCCCCTGCTCCGATGTTTACACCTAGAAGACGCCAAGTGGGCTTTGAGAGAGGTTCATTCCGGGGAATACGGGAACCATATTGGTGGAGAGGCCTTGTCATATCAGGTTCTCTGCATGGGGTATTATTGGCCAACAATCCATCAAGATGCTAAGAACTTGGTGCAAACCTGTGAGGCATGCCAGAAGGCCGCCAACTTGAGTTACCTCCCTCCGGAGCGCTTGTCATCCCTTAGCTCGCCATACCCCTTTGCTTTGTGGTGAGTCGATTTGATTGGACCGCTTCCTACAGCTCCGGGACAGGCCAAGCACGCTATCGTAGCGATTGACTACTTCATAAGATGAGTTGAAGCCGGACCACTCTTCCAGATATCGGAAGAGAACACAACAGGGTTCATTAAGACCAATGTAGTTTGCAGGTTCGGAACCCCTCTTGCCATCATAACCGACCTCAAAAAATAGTTCGATAATGGTCGATTCAGAGATTTCTACGAAGGTTTGGGAATCGACCTTCGGTGGCCTACCCTCAGACCAATGGTTTGGTGGAATCCACGAACAAAACCATTAAGAAGTTATTGAAGAAAAAGCTATAGCAGAAGAAAGGCAGATGGGTAGAGGAGCTTCCCGAGGTCTTCTGGGCTTACCACACTACAAGGAGAACATCTACCGGGGAAACGCCCTACTCGCTGACCTTCAAGGTTGAAGCAATCCTACCTATAGAGCACAAGTTGACCTCCTTTAGAGTCCAATGATTTGAACCGGGGAGCAATGAATGTAAGCTCTGACCTAGCTTGGACCTCTTGGAGGAAAAGCAAGATTGAATAGCTGAGAAGGTAGCGATCTACCAAGGCAGGATTGCAAGGTACTTCAACAGGTGGGTTAAAGCCCGAAGCTTCAAAGAAGGGGATCTAGACCTCAGGAAAGTGATGTTGAACACCAGGAAGAGGTCAGACGGGGTCCTAGGGCCCAAGTGGGAGAGACCATACCTAATAAAGATGGTGATCCGTAATGGGGAGTACAAGCTCGAGGATATGAATAGTTGTCTCATCGACCATGCTTGGAATGCAGATCACCTAAGGAAATTCTACCCTTGGACAGGAGACTCAGGAGCAGGTGACCTCCGACTAGCTTCTTTTATTTTTTTGACAATATTGTACTCCACCCTCCATATCAATAAAGCCTGCTTTTCTTGTTTACTCATTCTTCAACTCTGTCTTACAATGATTTGGGTATACATGGAAAGTTTTGACATTATTGCCTCAAGACTAGGGGTAAGCCTGGGAAGCCACCCCACCACTCATGATGCCTCGGCCGAGCACTACCCTCCGCCAAAAAGGGTATGAGTGTAAGAGCATAGTTGCCATCCAGATCTCAAGACCAAGAAATAACTAGATAGCCCTCCTGATGCCTTGGTCGGGCTACCACCCCAAGAAGGATCTGAGTGTAATTGCGTAGTTGCCATCCAGATCTCAAGACCAGGAAATAGCTAGATAGCCCTCCTGATGCCTTGGTCAGGCTATCACCCCCAAGAAGGATCTGAGTGTAAGAGTATAGTTTTCATCCTGATCGAAATACCGGGATATAGCTAGATGACGCTCCTGATGCATTGGTCAGGCTACGACCCCCAAGAAGGATCTGAGTGTAAGAGCGTAGTTGCCATCCAGATCTCAGGACTAGAAAATTGCTAGATAGCCCTCCTGATGCCTTAGTTGGGCTACCACCCCCAAGAAAGGTCTGAGTGTAAGAGCAAAGCTGCCATCCAGATCTCGAGACCAGGAAATAGCTAGATAGCCCTCCTGATGTCTTGGTCGGGCTACCACCCCCAAGAAGGGTCTGAGTGTAAGAGCATAGTGGCCATCCAGATCTCGAGACCAGAAAATAACTAGATAGCCCTCCTGATACCTTGCTCGGGCTACCACCCTTAAGAAAGATTCGAGCTTAAAGGATAAATCCTTCACTAAATACCTCACTCGGGTTTACAGCCCCTAGAGGGACTCAAAGATAGAAGGCTCGACTTCCTTAAATTCTAAATATGCCAGTAAGTTCATGTTACTAGCTCTCCTTGATACGGGGTTACTTACTACAGCAGACCTACAACCAAATAAGGGGACTGTCAGCTGAAGAAGTTGAGCCAGGAGTTTCATTAGTATGGGGAATCAATGCCTGCGGTTTTTTTTTCTTATCTTGTTTTTTCCCCAAAGATAGCTCGTTTCGATATAAAGGCTGGACCTAAAGGGAGACCAAGCAAGTTCATGCAAGCCAGAGTTAGATTTGAGATTAAAATTTTATTATCAAGTAAGAGAGCCTATCCCCCAACAAGGCTACAACAAGCAAGAGGGGCCCAATCCTTGGTTCCGGGCTATAAAAGCAATAATAAAATGGCAAACACAGTTGAAGATGGGATGCCCACCCCCTTTTTTGGGCATTCAAAATAGATTACATGAGAGAGAACTCAAGCTTCTTCGTCTTCCTGATGACCTCCAGCCTTCTCCTTCACAGAATAAACCTCGCCCCCTGCTCCCTTCTCCGGTCGCAGCTCGTCTTGATCAGCTGTATCTACCGCCTCAGCCACCTCCTCCTAGGGATCAGCCCCGGCTGGACACTGACATTACTTCAGGCGGTATAGCTGCATCAAGAAGGCTGGCCACTGACTCAGGCACGTTTCGCCTTCTGTTGACTCCACTCCTAAGAGCACTACATGGGGGTCTCGGGCTTCAGCAAGGCCTCATTCTAGCTCCTCGTTATGAACCCCCTTCGAGGATTCATCAGGACCAGATGCTGGAAAGGCTGGAATAGGAGGAGGTAGATCTGGCACCTCTAACTGCTTCCCAGCTCCCTCCCCATAAGGACCAGCTTCGGCCTTTTTGGGGTGAGACATCTCCGCATCTTAAGACATGACCTCTTCTCTATCCCAGCCAGCGAGGCTGGAGAGATCGAATGGAGGAGGAAGAGTCTCTGCAACCTAATAAGAGGCATAGAAGTACCCATCGTTAAAATAGGCTTCCACATCGGCCTTGAGCTGGGTAATTTGAGCCTGCAAGGTTTGGTTCTCAACATCCAGGGCCTTCGCCTCTCCCTTTCAGTCATCCCGTTGGCTAGCCAGCCGCTTCGACCGAAGAGTCTCTTGACCAAAAGCCCCACTTCAACCTCTCATGGTAGCATTAAAGCTCAGCTAGCTGCGTCTTCATTCCTTGTTGGCTGGAGGTCATCTCCTGGACCAGGGTCTGAGCCCGCGCAAGTAACCCTTTGGCTCGCTCAGCTTCAACCTCAACCTTGGCTGCCTGATCATGAAGGAAGGCTACCTGATGCCCCAAGGCCACCTGAAACTTGAAAGCCTGCAAAGGAAAATCATGTTAGAAAATGACAAATCAAAATGCTGAATGAAGAAGTGAAAGCGATGGTTACCTCGGCTAGAAGGGCGGACCCTTTGGTAATCATGATGTCCACGGGCATCGCGGTCATCCTAGAAAGCCCGCCGTCTGTACAGGATGCAACAAATTGCTTCAGGACCTCGTCCTGACCCGCCGAGCTCGATTGCTGGTAGTAATCATGATGTCCACGGGCATCGCGGTCATCCTAGAAAGCCCGCCATCTGTACAGGATGCAACAAATTGCTTCAGGACCTCGTCCTGACCCGCCGAGCTCGATTGCTGGTAGGAGTGAGAAGGGGCGACCTCAGGAATATTGGTATCGGGCTCCCTGGGAACCTCAACTGCCTGGGTTACAACCGGATCATCAGAGATGGATAATGTAACTCGGGGAACATCGGTTGAAGCAGAGACTACTGGTAAGGGGGAAAGAATGGACTTATTGACAACTTGGGAGGCAAACCCTCCTCGGTTTAGAGCCTTCGCCGCCCGAGATGTAAGAAGAGCCATCTTGGACTTCACCTGGTAATGTGAGAGGGAAGGAACGAATGGGGCAGCTACCTTAATGGTTGACCCCCCTTTATCGAAACATCCGAGAGAGCTCCCGGGGACGATCTAGAAGGAGAAGAAGGGATCCCAGCTCACTGGGCTTCGCGAGAAGCTGGAGCAACAACAAACACTGTTAGAGAGAGGAATCAAGACCATTATAACTAAACCATCTAATAAAAAAAACAAGATAGATCGAGATACTTACGAGGGGTAGCACCGGATATCCGCAGGTACCTGTTTACCCTGCGGGGATCGAAGGGATCGGCGGTTGGAAACTTCAGATTCAAGTAGCTTCTAGCTAAGATGGTTTCAGCACGACTTCAGACTCAGCGGGCAAGGAATCCCGACCCCATATGGGTTTGTCACTAAAGGCGGTGGGAACCTCGAGCTCATGCCCACTGACGAAGACGGAGCTCCCCCAGTCTCCCCCTACCAGCACCTATTATTATTTCCAAGCGATGTCCTTCTTTGAAGCCCCGAGGATGATGAAGTTGAGCCTATTCTTGGCCTTGGCATAGAATTGGCCTCGTGGAACCCCAGCCAGGCTACCTATCTAGAAAAAAAGGCAAGCTCCTCAGCCCCAGGCTCCCTAGTTACATTGCTCATCTCGCACTGCTCCTTCCATAATACTAGGAAGCCGACTAGATGCCTCCAGAAACCGGGTGTCAGTTGAAGCGGAGCCAGCTGAAGGGCATTAAGAGCCCGCCGAAGGGTGGGATGAAGAGGGAACCTCACCCCTCTCTTAAAAGCTACGACGTGGATAGGGAGCACGCCTTTGGGCGGGCTAAAAACATTGTAATTCCGGTGGAGGACAGTTAGGGAAACAGTGTTAGGAATACCATACTTGTCCCGAAGATGACCGATCGACTGAGGGTCGACAGTGGAGTCGGGGATGACTCTGGGTTCGAAAGGAAGGGTTACCATTGAAGGAAGCTCCGCCACTGTGACTTGAGCCCTCTCGACCGTATCGACTTTCTCCCCAACATCAGAGTCTTCGTCGACTAGGTTCAGAGTATTGTCAGGCTGGTTCGAAAAGCCAGAGCAGATAGAGATGTTCCTGTTAGAACGACGACGCTGGCGGAGCGGGGAAGATTCCTCATCGCTTGAAATCCCTCGCACCCGCTTAAGAGAAGCTAGGTTAGGGACTCCGGACCCTTCAACCAAGACATAAACACTATCTGTGGAAGTAGACATTGATGGGTAAGAGAGGTGTGAAAGCAAGCGGAAGATAGAGGCAGAGAAAGCAGGAAAGGAAAATTTTAAAAATTTAAGATTTGTGAAAGTACGAAGAAAGTGACGGTAAGGCCGAGTTTAAATAGAGGAGTATCAGTGATATCTTCGGAAAGATCACCTGGAGCCGTATCGTAGCCGTCTTTCTTCGAATTACACATAGTTTCAAATTTAAATATTGGGTAATTAATGAGAAGATTCGCTCTCATTAATTATCTTTATGGTGAAAAACTTTCTTAATTAAACAAGGAATCTGACTCCAACCCCAACTCTACCACCGGTGTTCAAGTCAGATGGGACTTCTTTTAATAGTGAAATTTGGCTAGGGGTCAAAGAAAAATTTTCCACCCATAATCAACAATTATGAAGCTCAGAAAGACCGTAAAGCAACCCCGCAGGAGCAGGGAAGGCCGACTCATCTTTAAAACTACCAGAAAACAAGCCAGACACGACCTAGACGAGCCCCCACAAGAGTACTGGAACCCGGGCTTCTCCAGGCCATCTATTATGGAACCTCGGCTCTGAGGTCGAGCTCCACAACCCCCCCGTGAATGCCAGAGGAAGTCTCCAAGCTCAAGAGACATTCGAAAGAAGCCCACCAACCTCTCCAGAAGCCCGCTGTCCTTGCTAGAAGTAAAGGAAGAATCACGCCTAAATCTACACTACCCCAGCTACCTCCCAGGAAGGTCTACAAGAGCACCTCAAGCCCCCAAGGGTCAGGGAAAATCCATCTTAAGCTTCTAAGAAGAGAGCCAGAGCATGGATCTACCTCGATCTACGGGACAACATGCAGTTGGCAGGGTGACCTCCATGAAGATTGATGGCACGAGTACACACAGGATCGTCTCCACGTAATATTTATATACACGTTAAGAGTTTGATTCAAATAAGGGAACAAACTTATATCCGTCAACGATATCATCGAATCCAGTAACAATTCAAATTCAAATGGCGAATCCCGCCCGATAAGGAGGGAACGGATTCATGGGATCACAGAAAAGTATTTGCGAACTAAAACCTATTAGGGAGATATATATATATATATATATATATATATATATATATATATATGTGAGGCCAAGCATGGTAGAAAAAGGACAACAACAGATACAAAAATACAACAACGTATAACATAGAAAACAAAGATATATATATATATATATATATATATATATATATATGTATATATATATATATACATATATATATATATACATATATATATATATATAAGATAGAAAGAAGAGGAGAAGACCTAAATTCTGGATTTAGAACACGGTCACCTTCATCTCCACTATTCGACAGGCACAGAGTTGCCACCCCCTACACATTCGAGAGATTGTGAGCATACAAGAGAGCGATTTGTACTTTAAAGCAATATATCAATAATAAAGCTCCCATTTACTGTTCAGCCTATCATCTACCTCTTAAACAGGTCGGGAACCAATGGTACCGACCCCGGCCACCACTTTCGTGGTAGTGGTCTCGAGGGTGTTAACAGGAATTTCTCATCTCGAGCAAATTTCCCGTCAACAACATATATCTTGGAATACAAGAACTCCTTTCTTGGCGAACAAGTCTTCATGCGACCTTCGTCGTTCGGACTCCCTCGGCTACCTCCCATGGGCGCGCGTACCCCTTGCCTTTACCCATGGGCATATGCATACCACAAACCCATAAAGGGCTGCCATGCGCAGCCCATGGCTACCAAAGGGCTGCCGTGCGCAGCCCATGCCACAACAAACGTGGTTGCACGCTCTTCGCACACACGTTAGTTGTTACGGTTCGCATGATCCCAAACTTGTTCCGGTTGCTCCTAATTCTTCAAACCTTCGAGTCTTCGATACTTGAATGTATTACAGAAGAATTTAAATAAAAAAAATACTACAGTTTTTTTTATTACAATAGTGCAGTTGTTTTTTATTTTTTTATTACAACAACACAATAAAAAAACTTAGCAACTACCAAGAAGGAAATTATGGCGATGATAGACCACCCTTCTTGTTACAATCCCAAAACAAAATACATTAAAATTCTAGGACCAAAATTGAGCAATAACAAACCACATATAAAACATATATATATCCATACATTCCAATGTAAATATATATGTGAATACCTAGTGTGCCATCTCTTTCTAAAACATGTATTTATACAAAAAAAGAAAAAGATTCACGAACACATATGTTAATTAATCAAGGGTACAACCACATAAGATACCAATTGTAGGGAAAAAACGGGTTCAAAATGCAACGAAAGCGTGATAAAAATGAAAATTAGGGTTTGTGTATAAATAAAAAAAATTCTTTTTTATGCAACGAGAACCTTAACCCTATATTAATTGACGTATATAAAAGTGTCGTATCTTTTTCTCGTGACGATTGAACAAGCGTCGAATTGATTCCGTAAGATCTTCCAATCCAATCACGAACATGAATCACCTAGGAGTGTGGGCTCCCTTTCTTTAAACTGTATACATGAGGATGGAACAAGCAAAATCTATTTCGTTGTTAGTTACAAATATCTTCCAAGAGAAAAATCAAGAACGTCCGGCCACTTGTGAATTATCAATCAATTTGATTGAAACTCGCGTGAACCTTGATTCGATGTTGTACACAAAACCCTTTTGATGTAAAGGATACTAGTGTACTATCGAAAACAAAAACGTTCTCTTTTTCTCTTTTCTCCTTGGCCGAATTCCACACCCCTTTTCTATGAGTTGATTGAATTTTATCTAGAGCAAAATCTAAATTTTCTCCCTTAAAAGTCTCTATTGGTATGCCAAATTCTCTCTTGAAAATTACCTAGCATGGCCGAAATTTTCATCATAGAATTCTTAGGGTTGGCCGAAAATCACACACACACATATATATAGGATCATAAATCCTTTCCTAAGAAGGATTTACTTGGTTGGCAAGAATCCTTTCCTTAGGTAGATTTATTTGGTAGTTAAGAATCCTTATCTAAAAGGAAATCTAACTTCTCCTATATCCATATGGGCTGGCCGGATTTATCATTGATATAGATTATGAGAGTTTATTCTTTTCCTAAGAAGGATTACTTGGTAGTTAAGAATCATTTCCTTAGGTAGATTTACTTGGTGGTTAAGAATCCTTTTCAAAAAGGAATTCTATCCTAACACCAAGACTCTTAATCCAACTCAAAAGTGTATTTGTAACCATATTAAAGACTTCCTAATTTGATTAGATAAATAATTCATTTTATTTATCTACTTATCAAATATAGTCTTTAACATTAACTATACTACCAACAATAGTATAGTTTTAGGAGACCATCTCCTATTAGGAAAAAGATTTTGACTTTTAATTAAATAATTAATTAATCAACAAATTAATTAATTTCCATTTAATTAAATAATATAATAAAAATAATATATTTAAGCTATTCTTGATAGCCTTGCCGCCTATACCATATATATGGGCCATATATTGACTATACTATATAATCATACTCATTGATAGCTCAAATGATAACACTTGCAACCATAAGTCCATCATTTATCTCAGGATTGAGATAGACTCTCCGATTGTCTTCAAATGAAAACTTTTATCCATTGATGGTTCTAGATAAAGTATTTCATTTTGATCCTATTCAATGCACCCAGTGCACTAGATTCTTTTGCCCAAAGACACCACACTTTGATGATTTTAGACTCATCATAACACATTTGATCCCACTCAAATGCTAGCAAAAGAATCTACAACTTTGACAAGATAATGGTACCCAACCTTCTATCTTAAGTTGTGAATATTATTCAAGACTAATTAAAGAATTGTGTCTACCTCATACATATCTAGATGTATGAACAATTCTTATTTTCTCATAGTCTTTTGACCTTATGATTATTTACTTTTGACAATTATAATAATTAAACTATAAATGCTATAAGATTTGTTAAACTAGAAATCACTTTATTCATATGAAAAAGATTGTTAATTACAATATTACACTCTTACTATCGAGCATAATCCTAACAAATGGACCATTTAGAGTTCTTGAGAAAATTGGAGACAATGCCTACAAAATTGAACTGTCGGGAGACTACGGAGTTTCGGCCACATTCAACATGTCAGATTTGTCTCCTTATGTGGAAGATGATGATCCTCTAGACTCAAGGTCGAGTCCTCTCTAACAAGGGGAGAATGATACGGTTACAGATTTCAATGATTTAAATTTAATAATGTTATGAAATTATTGTACAAGTTCATTGGTGCAAGATGGTGCCCAAGTGTCTAAGCATTAAGATGCAAGGTGGCATCCACGTGGCTGAACATTAAAGCTTCTTATGGCTGAAAAAATCTGAAGAGCCCTAGTTCACTGCTATTTATAAACTTTATTATGGGTTGTTGTTAGTAAGTGGTGCATTAATGATTGGGTCTGATTGCCAACATGAATGCTTAGTTTTATTGGCTTATTTTTTATGTAATAATCTTATTGGATTGTTTTTGTGAAAAGGAAGGTCTGTTGGAGTTACCTAGCTTGAAGGGTTGTTTCATGCTTATATTAGTGACGAATTTGGAATGAGAAGGCAAATTATCTTGGATTTCTTTTTAACTTGATGAGGTTATGCCTTTCTTTTCATTTTGTCTTGGTGGATACTAAGATAATTTCGAAAACCCAGAGTTTCTATATCATTAAGGTGGTGATTACTATATCCTTAATGTGGTGAGCTCTCTCCTACCCTTTTGGTGTCTTTTGAGTGGTGGTGAAGTTCTGTATCCACTAGAAAGGTTCCAAGAATCGATTCATTTCCTATTTTCCTTTTGTTGTTAACTTCCTTTGTTTTCCAACGTTAAAGATCCCGTTTCACTAATACTAGACGATTTAAAAGTTTAATCTAAATTCCACCTCAAATGATGCAGCAAGTGGTTTTTTCATTGACCACATCATCTCATATTGTGTGTGGTGATGACCACTCATTTATCATATTATTTAGGTTGAAATTTAGGTTAATGATTGTGATATTATCATTTTAGTCCATATTTGTTTTTTGAATTATCTGTTTTTAGTCACTTATTCATTTTTTACTAGATTGGTCCCTATGTTTTCAAAAACCAATCAATTTGGTCAATTTGACCAATTTTTTGGTCAACTCTAACAGAAAAAGTAAATTAACCATTTTACCCTTAACTTAAATCAAATGACCATTTCACCCTCTAACTTTGTCAATTTTTACAATTTAACCTAACTTGTAATCTAATCATAATATGACACGTGTCACTAAAACTTTAAAAATAAAAAAATAGTTAAAATGTTAATAAAAATCTGAATTTTTTATAAAGAAATACAAAAAAATTAGAGAGAATAAAAAAAAAACAGTTTAAAATTAATTTAACATTTATTTATTTTTTTATAAAAAAACGATATTATCAAATTAAAAAAAATGATAGACATCAAAATAATCATTTTAAAAAAAAAAAACTCCACTCCTTACAAACCAGATCAATCGACCATAATTTTTTTTTTACAATTTATTACGAAAATCAATCGACCATCACAAACCCAGATCAATCAACCTTCACAAACCCATCTTTATAAACCTAGATTCTCTCTTCCAACATCCAACATATATCATCAATTAAAACAATATCTCAACTTCACAAACTCACTTTTGGAACATATCTATCCAAAAAAAGGGGAAAAATAGGAAAAAAAATATGAATAGAAGAAAAGAGCGTCGTTCCACGATTTTCTCCATCGGAGCGTTGAGCTCCGGAGTGAGGTCATAAGCTTCATCTCATTGGAAATGGTTAGCTTCATCGTCAACTTCTTTGATTTGGATCTGGTATCTGAAAAGGAAGAAAAGCAAGAGAGGAAGTGCGTCTGGATCCAGATTGTTCTCTAGATCTAGATCGTCAGCTCCATCGAAGAGGAAGTTGTAGGATGAGAGAGAAATGAGACTTAGGTCTCCAACTTTTTATTTTGGGTACCGATATTGACACCCATAAATATGGGAAATATGATAAGTATACCCATATTTATAAGTACATCCATGTCTAAAATTTTAAATTAGAACATTACTATAAACACCCATTTTAATGCTAATAGTACCCTTATTTAAATTAATATTTGCATTTTAATACAATTTATTTATAAACCCTCTTAAGTTATTAACCTACCTAATTTTACAAACGATAAATTCTTAAGTTCTCCATGCTCGAAACACTCATGAGTATTATACTGTTGATAAATTTTGATATCTCTTTAACTTTCGTTTGTTTAATTTACACGTTTGCCTACATTTGCAGGGAAACCTGCCTACATTTGACATTAACCAAAATGGCAACATGTTAATGAGATTAAAGAGTACTTTTGTATAGTTGTAATTTGAATATTTGATCATTAACGAACAAACTTTGACATAAAAATATAAAACTAGACCCAATCAGATTTTGAAAAGAAGAGAGATTTAAACAAAGTCTCAAAATGAAACTATATATTTCGAAAATTTACTAAAACAAAATTGATTTGTTGTCGTTGAAACCATGAAAAAACAACTACATTTGCAGTAAAAGACTCATTTATATACTCAAAACACATAATCCAGACTACATAAATCGGTTATGTCAAGATTAGGCCATGCCAGAGTATTCAAGAACTCGTTCCAGACATCATCATCTGCATCAACCCAATCAAATTGTGTTGTCGGGGAGGATTGAGACACGCTGGTCGATGACTCCGTTAAAGCAACATAAGTTTTTGTCTTAGTAGTCTCAGAGAGTTCATGAGCTTGATTTTCTTGAACTAGAGCCTTAGAGCTCTTAGATGACTCGGAATCACATGAATTTAGTTTAGATTTTTTTTTTAAAGTGATATAGTTGAAGATACGATGGGAGGCTATATTGACACCCATAAAACTTTTAGGTAACAGTCTCCCTTGATCCGTTAGAGAGTTCTTTGGGTATAATAGGGTTTTGAGCTTTGCGATTAATTCTCAAGCACTCTTTTGTAATCTTCATTTATCAAAGTGAATTTGTTTTCATCTCTGTTCGTGGACGTAGACCGTACGCTGAACCACGTAAATTTATTATGTACCACATTGCTTTTATTTTGTGTCTTGACAATTTTCACAACAAACTAATATTGGATCCCCAAGTTCTTGAATTAGCTCTTTGGGATCCATTATTGAGTGTTTGTTAGGTTTGACTGTTAATTTTTTTTGCTTTTGTTAGATTGACTCTCAAATCTTTTGGGTTGTGTATTTATCAAAAAGTAAAATTGTGATAAATGCAATTTGAGATTAAGAAATTTGATGGGAAAAATAATTTCGTCATTTGGCACGTGAAGATGCGAGCCTTGTTAACTCAACATGGGATGGCCAAAGCACTTGAAGGTATGAAGAAATTGGGTAAAGATATATTTGATGGAGAAAAAAAAATGATATTATGGAGAAAGCATTCAACGCAATTTTATTGTTATTATCTGATGTGGTGCTGTATAAGGTTTCTTATCAAAACAATACATTATCATTATGGATGAAGCTGGAAAATTTATATATGACTAAATCCCTTTCCAACAGACTCTATTTGAAGCAACAACTTCACGTTATTCGTTTGTCAGAAGGTGAGTCTATTCAAGATTATGTGGATAATTTTAATAGAATTGTTATAGATTTTAAAATTATTGATGTGAAATATGATAATGAAGAGTTAGCATTGGTTTTATTGTTTTCGTTACCTTCCTCGTATGAACATTTTGTTGATGCTTTGATGTATGAAAGGGATACAGTCAGTTGTGAGGATTTTAAATCATCTTTGAATTCAAAAAAATTAAAGACAAATGTGTCTGGAAGTACAAATGAAAATTAAGCTAATGATTTAAAGGCTAAAGGTAGAGACAAAAAAGATCTTCCGAAAATAATAGAAACAAATCTAGATCAAAGTCTATAAGCAATAAAGGACGTTATAAATTTTACCAAAAAAAAATGGCAATGGAAAGTTAACTGTCCAAAACTCAAAAGAAAAAAGGATACAACTTATAAATCCTCTGATTTTGGTGATGCTAATGTGTTGGAAGATTATTCTAGTGATACCGATACTATTTTATCAGCCACCTCAAGTTGTTTAGACATCGTTTGGATTCTTGATTCGGATTGTTCATACCAAATATGTCTCAACAAGGAGTGGTTGCTGCTTATCAGTCTATTGATGGTGGTGTTGTTTTAATGGTGAATAATATGTCATGCAAGATTGTTGATATTGACACAATTCGAATTAAGATGTTTGCTTTTATTTGTAGGAAAATATATTGTTAATATTCTTTTGTTATTTAAAAATGGTGATATTATATTAGGATATTACGTAACTTACTATAGTCCCTAATTTATAAGGAATTCCTAAGTTACATTCAACGTAGTTTCCTTATCCTTTAAACTACGAAATGTATACAACTAGTGATGTATTCTTTTTAAGAATTATAACATAGATTATTTTTCTCACCTTTTACTACATGGTATCAGAGCCTATGGTTTTCTAGGATGTACGTTTTCTTTTTATTGGCCTTCATTGCCAATTGATCTTTGGCCATCATTGTAGATCAATCTCTCTTGCCCTTCCTTTAATTCTTCTATATTGATTTGTTATACCTAACTTGACCATGTCAAAAATCCCTAAAATCGTGACTGCAACCATAATATAAGAGACTGAAGTTTCTAGCAATCAATAAACTAGAAAACTCAAAAATATTCATTAGCATATCAACTGAATGGGGGAAATTATTTACGGTGGTCCCAAGTGGTGAGAACATTCCTAAAAGGAAGCAAAAATTGGATCATCTAATATGAGTTGCTCTAGATTCAAAAGACCAAAATTCAATACATGGGACAAAGGTGACTCAATGATCATATCTTGGCTCTAGAATTCGTTGTACCTGAAATCAGTGGAACTTCTATGTTCCTGTTCATTGGTAGAGAAATATCGAGGATATTCGTCGGTTTTTTTTAAATGCATGATGCAGCTAAAATATATGAGGTCAAAACAAAGATTTCTACCACCAAACAAGGAGACAAATATGTCATTGATTACTTCAATGTTTTGAAGATGTTATGGCAAGAGATGGACCAATATCTATGTCTCAAGATAAAATGCAATGAATATGCAACAATGCTAAAAAACATTTTGGAAAAGGAAAGGGTTTTCGAGTTTATTGCAGTTTGAATTTTGTGTTTGACCAAGTACGAGTTCAAGTGCTTGGGAAGGGAGAAGTACCATCAATGAATAAAGCCATATCCATAATTTGGGCTGAAGAAAGTAGAAGATGATTAATACTAGATGTTTTAGTTGTAGATGTCTCAACTATGGTCTCAAAAAGGCAACTCATGAAACAAACCAGTTTTGAACCATAACCAATCATAAGTATTGGGCAGGCCGATTTGTCAAAGACTGGTAAAAGGGAAACAATTTGGTGTACCTATTGCAAAAGGCCTCGTCGTACCCGTTAGCCTTGTCAAAAACTCAATAGTAAATCATCTCTCAATAATAAACATTTGTAGAAAAGAAAAGGGTTTTCGAGTTTCTTACAGGTTTGAATTCTGAGTTTGACCAAGTACAAGTTCAAATGCTATGGAAGGAATAAGTACCTTCACTAAATGAAGTCATATCCATGATTTAGGCTGAAGAAAGTAGAAGATAATTAATACTGTATGATCAAGTGGTAGATGTCTCATATATGGTCACAAAATGTGGTGTCATAAAACAAACCAATGAAGAACCACAACTAATCATGAGTACTAGGCAGGTCAATTTGTCAAAGACTGGGCAAGCCTCGTCATACCCGTGAGTGTTGCTAGAAACTCAGTGGCAAACTATCTCTTAATAAAAAAAAATTGGAACTATAGAAATGGACAACAAAAGACTGGGCAAACACTTTTGACTAATGGCCAATCTAGCAGTGAAAATGTGAACCACGACTGGTAGGAATTTAACAAAGAAGAGATTGAAAAACTGATAAACTTATAGTGGTCTATTGAGAAACCTACTATTGGTGGTGCCTGCTCCTTAGCACTCTCAGATAAGTATGCTGCCCCTTGTGCCTTAGTGTCTCATTTACACATTTTTCGTACTCTTGAGTTATTAATTTAGAAGCCATTGACCACATGGCCCATTCATCTAAAAAATTCCGCACATATTGTCCATGTCCAAGCATTATAAAATTTGCTGTAGTTGATGGAACCTTGACAATTATGGCTAGTCAAGAGGATATACACATAAATCCAAACCTTGTTTTAAAAAATGTTCTTCATGTTTCAAAATTATCTACCTACCTCGTTCCTATTCACAGACTTACCAAATATTTAAACTATAATGTGTTTTTTAACTCCTCTTTCTTTTTGATTCGAGACCAAGATACGGGAAAGATGATTGGACGTATTAGGCAAAGAGATGTATTTCACTATCTTGTAGAACCGAGTAGTAAAAGTGGGACTAAGAATAAATTCTCTTAATCTTTTCTTTCAAAATTGTTGGCAACTAATAATGACAGTATTTGGCTTTGTCACCGTCATCTTGGACATCCATCTTTTAGTATTCTTAGAGTAATGTTTCCACTATTATTCAAATGGATTGATACAGAAACCCTTCATTGTGATGTTTGTGAAATTGCAAAACATCGTCGCGTGTCTTCTCAAATTAGTAATAAAAGAAAATCTTTTCCAATCTCTTTAAATCACAGTGATATTTGGAGTCCTTATTTAGTGCCTCATGTTTCAGAGGCGGTATGGTTTGTTTCATTCATAGATGATTGTACATGAGTAACTTGGATTTTTCTTCTTAAACACAAATCCAATGTAAATATTGTTTTTCCTACTTTTCATAATATGATAAAAACTCAATTTTGGGTTGGCATTAAAAGATTTCGATCAGATAATACTAGAGATTATTTCAATAAAACTATGTTGCCATTTTTTTCAAAAAGAAGGTATAATACATGAGTCATTTTATGCACACACCCTTTAGCAAAACGGGGTTATAGAAAGGAAAAATGACCACCTTTTTGCAACTATCTGAGCCTTCTTATTTCTAAAAAACGTCTTTAAATCTTTAGGGAGAAGTTGTTCATACAACTATTCATGTTATCCACAGACTACCAACTTGAGTTCTTGGGTTCAAAAGCCATATGAAGGTATTTCTAAATTCTTTTCAGATGTTACCACCTCTAATAATCTTGTTCCAAACGTCTTTGGGTGAGTGTCTTTCGTCTATATTCATACTTATAACAACGGAATATTGTTCATCGAGAATTCATGTGTGTATATATGGGTTACTCATCAACACAAAGGGGCTAAAACTGTTACTATCCATATAGCCATAAATTTTAAGTTTCTATCGATGTCACCTTTGTTGAACAGGAAGATTATTTCTTCCTGCCTTATCTTTAGAAGGAGACTACTATTACGGAAGATAATAACAAAGATTTGTTTTTACTTGACTTACCCAATCTCACTCTTCCCTACTCCTCTCCATCAGAGAAAAATACTTCATATGTCCTAGTTCCAGAGTTTGAAAAACTAGTTCATCATCCCACAAAACCATTACAAGTAAATTCGAGAAGGAAAACAACAATCATTTAACCTATGCTAGTCTAAGAACCTAAACCGGCTTTTAGTAATGAGGTAAGCACTCAAACTAAAATTGTTTTGAATAATTCCTCTAATCCTATAGTGAACAGTGACCAAGACCAGCCTATTGCCTCTTTAGTGAACAAAGACCAATACCAACCCATTGTTGTTAATGATGACCATTACCACCCTATCGTACTTCGAAAAGAAACAAGAAATGTACTCAGTATCCATTATACCCTCTGTCAAATTTCGTGTCATATGAAAATCTATCACCATCTCACTAATTCTTCCTCACTCACTTAAATACCATATCCATTCTCAATACTCTATCTGAAGCATTAAATGACGATGAGTGAAGAGAAGCCATGATAGTAGATATGAAAGCACTTGAGAAAATTAGAACATGAAAATTAATGGAGTCCATGAAAGGGAAGAACACAGTTGGGGTACAAGTTGGTTGATCGGACCAAAATTGTCATACATTTTGGCCCTCAATTCCATATCCTTTAGCTTGTTTTCGAGCATATTTTAGTGTCTAATTGCTCTATCATTGTTATTTCAGGCATTCAATGTCTTTTCAGATAAAAAGTGAGATTTGGTGGTAAAAGGACTGAAATGGTAAGAAAAGCTCGTGCATCACATCCAACTTCAGAAGGGCATATCTCCCTCCTCATATCAAATCACATTTATCTCTTCATATATTCATAAATCCCCAGAAGTCTTTTTCCAACGGTATTTACGGATCGCAATTTCAGTTTTTCTAGAGGGAGATATGTGCAATTTCGTAACGGTGCACGAGACTGGAAATTACTATCGCGTGGTGTGTCGCGAGATGCGACACACCTGATTCCGGACCGCGGCATGACGGTTTTTTAACCATTTTGGAAGGGTAAATGTGACCTTTTGCACCCCAATTCATCCCCAAATTTTTCCTAGCCATAAATACATCACTTTGCCACAATACCCATAATCTTTGAATCATTTAATCTTTAAATCATCATAAATCTACACTTCATCTTCTCCACCAAATTAAGAGAGAGATGAGCTTCCAAAGGCATCCATGGAGGTTTTTCCTCCATGGATGCCTCCTCACCATCACCCATTTCTACCCATCATCTACCACTTTTGAGAGTTGATTGCAAAGAGATAGGAGTGGTCTATGACAAATTTCGAGTTAGGGATTCATGGAGCTCCTGGAGGGATTTCTTTAAGGGTTGTCTCCTTTAAACTCATTCTCTTTGTATTTCATGTTTTCTTAATTGTGTAATCCCCATTTGAAAAATATTGTAAACCTTATTTGTGCTTAATATGTTGGTTGTTTTTATATTCATTTGGGTTTTGATTTGTTCTTACTATTATTGATTAATCTCTTATCTTGATATGCTTATGTGTGGATATTGGAAATTGATATGTGTTCATGGATGAGATTAGGAGTAGATTAATGTAATTGTTGTAATTAAATATCCCATTTATGTGTCTATGTCTTTGGAATGTCGAAATGCCATGTATGGATGGGTATTGAGTGTTTGTGGGTTTTTGGTTATGCCTAGGAGGACTAATCCGGGTATAATCTTAACCAATTAACTCTAAAGAATGAATAAAACTTGTTCTATGCAAGACCTTGCTAGAGTAGGTTTTGGCTTATGTTCATATGCTTAATGGTAAGGACTTAAGGCACGATTATTTCACCGAGACCTTGGAGAGCAATTCGTGTCTCGAATCCCTTAGTTGAGATTGCAATCATGAGTGATTTGAGTTTGCAAATCTCTCAATTGAGAGAACAAGCCCTTAGCTTGAATTGAATGTCCTTAATTAGGAGGGTTGTGCATTTATGAGATTGGAGAACGCCGTAGTCATCTAGTGGTGAGGACATCTCGGATTGACACCCGAGAAGACCCGGAGTTCCATTCTCGGTTATGGATGAGGGGTCTCCTTTCTATTCATTTTGTATTTCTATTCTCCCCTAACTAATAGGATGTTATTAATGCCTAACAACCACTATTTATGCACTTATGTATGGTGAGCCTTATGTACCTTGTGTGACAATTCTCATGCATCTCTCCTATCCACCCTTTTATTATTCGTCACTTTAATCACCATTCTCACCTCTCCATATTCCTTTGTTTTTATTTGCATTCTTTTTATTTACATTCCTTCACACACACACACACACACACACACACACACACACACACACACACACACACACAACGTAAAATGCTTACACTTCACACATACCACTCTCACCATTGCCATCTTCTTATTTACATTGCTTTCAATAAATACTAGAACGTGAAACGGTCGACGGATGACACCTCCCTATGGATGATACCCTCGCTTACCGCTTTACTAGTTTTCAAAACTTTAGAGCACATTACGTAGGAATTATATAAATATCTTTTGATAATCGCAATTTGGTAACGACACAAAAAGCGAGTATCATTGGTTTATACAGTGAATCACATGTCAAATAGATCACTTGACAGGTATTATGCTAGACTTGTAGCTAAAAGGTACACTCAGACTTACAGTGTGAATTCTTAAAATGTTTGCACCGGTGGCCAAGATGAATATTGCAAGGATTTTATGTTTTTAGATGTTAACGTTGGCTGGAACCTACATCAGTTCAATGTAAAGAACACCTTTCTACATGGAGATATTGAAAAATAAAGATTTACATGGAATTACCTCCTAGGTTTGGTGTGAATTTAAAATGTAGCAAGGTGTGTAAACTAAAAAGGCATTGTACAAGTTAAAACAATAACCATGGGCCTGGTTTGAAAGGTTTGCTAAAGTAATGAATTGCATGGGATTTAAACAAAGTCAATGCTTTTTTAGTCTATGTTGATGACATTATAGTGATTGGTGATGATGCGAATGAAATGGGGGGGATTGAAAAAGTGTCTTGCCAAGGAATTTAAGATAAAGGACCTTTGGAGATTGAAGTACTTTCTTAGCATAGAGGTGATACATTCTCAATAAAAATATCTTGTTGATTTGTTGTAGGAAACAAGAAAGCCTGGATGCAAAACAATTGATACCTTAACTAAACCAAATAAAAAGTTAGGAGAATGACTTTACTGTCGTACAACAAATCTCATATCAAAGATTAGTAGGCAGGTTAATCTACCTCTTACACACTAGACTGAACATCGTATATGCAGTTAGTGTAGTGAGTCAATTTATCCACAATCCTAATGAAGTGCACCTTTAAGAAGTGTGCAAGATTCTTCATTATTTAAAAGTTATGCAATGAAAGGGGATTATGTTCAAAATGGTAACAAGTTTTACACTAGAAGCATAAATATATGCTGATTATAAGGGGACAGTAGTGGATTGAAAGTCAGCATCCAATTATTGTACTTTCCTAGGTGGGAGTCTAATGAATTTAATAAGTAAAAAGCAAAGTGTTGTTGCAAGGTCAAGCACAGAAGTTGAATTCAGGGCAATGGTACTTGGAATTTGTGAATTCTTGTGGCTGAAAATAATCTTAGAAGAGTTGAAAATCTTGTGGGAAACTCCTATGAGACTCTACTATGATAAAAATCAGCTGTCAACATTGCATATAACCCCTTGCAACATGACAAGACGAATCATTTTAGTAAACAAACATTTTATAAAGGAAAATCTATATACACATTATATGTATCAATAGAAGACCAATTGGTAGATGTTCTCACCAAAGAACTAGGTAGCGTAACATTTCAGTTAATAATTGGCAAGCTGGGAATGGATAATATTCATTCATTAGCTTTAGGAGGAGTGTAGGAAAATATATTGTTAATATTCTTTTATTATTTAAATATAGAAATATTAGATAAAGATATTACATTATTTACTAGACTCTGTAAGTTACAGGAAATTCCTAAGTTACATGTCATTTAGGTTATTTTTGACCTATTTTTGGACCCATATAAATACCCATTTTATATTTTGGTGAAAAATCATCAGCAACACGAATTTTAGGACACTTTCATCCTTCCATCAGCATCCTTAGACATTTTCATTCCTCCATCCATCTTGGAACTTGGAAGGCAAGAAGATGAAGCTTACAATTCAAGGAACCTCAAATGACCAACTTGGGTTTCTTCTTTAACTCTTCTTTGTTTTATTTCTTTTCCTTGATGTGTAACTAATCTATAAGTTAGGGGATTAATGTAACCGGTTAAACAATTCTTGTAATCCTTAGTTTAATGGTTTTTAATTAAATACCTTGGTAGTCTCTTTTATTGAAATACTTGCTCTAATTCCTCTACTTATATTCAAATGAGACCTCAATGAATGTTTGTGTGAGGATTAGTTTATCTATGATGTCTAGGGTTAGATGTGGGTGGTCATCCCATTTAGTCATTAACTACAAGCTTAATAATTGAGAAAATTTTCATATGCATGACCATGCTATGTGTCATTTGGTTTAGAGTTTTAATAAAAAACTAATTTTAACCATTGCTCATTACATGACCTTGTGTGAGTAATAGAAAAGATTAGGTGCTTCATGAAACAAACTCTATCAAGTGGATTTACATGCTTAAATGAGACTTAGGGATTATGTTGAGGAGTTTAATTAGGTTACATTAATTCCCTAGCATTCCCTCATATTCATATTCATAATTTTTGTGTGAGCTTTTGTGTCATTTAGTTTATTGCATTTCTTTTGCATATTAGTGAATTAAATTACCAACCCAAGACAAACATTATGCCATTTAGTTTTCATGCATTTAGATTAGGATTTAATTAGACTAATTAGTGTTCAACTAGTAGAATCACATATCTCAGTGAACGAACTTTCTTTTAAATTGATTAAGATTAAAAAATATTGAAATCATCAGTACTTAAAAGGCTCAAAATGTAATTACAAAAGGCTCGGAGCCTTTACTAAAAGTCTCGGAGCCTTTTACTAAAAAGCTCACTTTATTTAACTAAACTATTTTTTTTTTAAATAGTCTCGATCCTTTGAAAAATATGTTCGATTCTTTAAAAGAAAATCCTCAATTCTTTCTAATATATGCTCGATTTCATTACAAATATTCTTGATTTAACTAAATCAATTTTAAAAAAAAAATATTCTCGATCCTTTAAAAAGTATACTCGATTCTTTAAAATAAAATCCTTGATTCTTTCTAATATATGCTCGATTTCGCTACAAATATACTTGATTTAACTAAACCTAATTTTCTAAAAAAATCTCGATCATTTGAAAAATATTCTCGATCATTTGAAAAAAATTCTCAATCCTTTGAAAAAAATTCTCGATCTTTTGAAAAATTCTCGATCATTTGACAAATACTCGATTCTTTCAATTTTTTAAAAAATATGCTTGATTTTTTCAAAAATAAGTTCAATCATATTAAAGAAAGACTCGATTTGGCTACAAATATAATCGATTTAACTAAACCTTTATTTAAAAAATAAAATACTTGATCCTTTGAAAAATAAAATGTTCATACATGTTCATACAAAAACTGGACAACAAATTATAACGAATTGATACATTGTTAAACCAAATAGAAATATATGAAAATATATAAACGAAGATCACAAATATATGTTATCTTCTTATGCAGAATCTAGAGATAGACAAATTTTTTGGAGAGAGAAATGAATTATTGTTTTCAAAGTGTAGATGGAAGCACAATGAGAATGAAAATTAGATTATTTAAGGGCAATTTGGATAGTTTACCATAATAGGTGTTTTTTAAACTTAATTTATTAAAACAGTGACATCATTGCAACAAAAAAAAAGGTAACATATCTCACAATTTCCATTTATAAATATATGGTTATAGGTCTTTTAGGTAGCCGTCTCTTTTGAGCCGTTAGAGAGTTCGTTGGGTGTAATAGCGTTTTGAGTTTTGTGATTGATTCTGAGACACTTTTTTAATCTCCATTGATCATAGTGAATTTATTTTCATCTTCACTAGGGGACGTAGGTTTTATGTTGAACCACGTAAATTTCTTGTGTTCTGCATTGCTTTAATTTATCTCTTTATTTTATGTCTTGACAATTTTAACAACAATACGCACATTGATATTCAAGTTTCATTTCATTCAAGACTTGATGAAGGACAATGTTATCATGATAGAGTATTGTCGTTCTGAGAACTAGATTACAGACATCCACTAAGCCACTCAAAATTGATTCATTTTTAAAACTTAAGAAAGCTTTGGCATGATGAGCTATAAAAAAAATTGGTTTAATGGAAGCTACATAGGATTAAACAAGTTAATAGTTAGTAGATAAGAGTTAATTAGCGGTCAAAATAATAAATGTAATGTTCAGAGTAATTAAAGAATGATAGCTGTTAGCAGTGGCGGACCCAGGAATCTTAATCAGGTGAGACACTTAAACAGAATAACAATTATATTAAAAAAGCTTTAAAAAATTAAGTTTATAGTAAAATGAGTTTTTTTATTAACAAAATTGATTTTTTTATTCTTATATTTAAAAAGAAATAAATACAAGAAATATAATATATATATATATATATATATATATATATATATATATATATATATATATATATTTGAAGTATTATTATGGGATTTGAACCCTCACCGTGTATGTGGAAGAGATATACATTACCAGCTCAGTTAAGAGATGATGTGTAATAAGAAAAATAATATTAATAAATAAATAATAACAAGGAAAACAACATAAATTATAATATAATTTTATAATAAGAAATTTTGTTTTATATTTATAATGAATTTAGTTTAAATTTATACAAAATAATTGAAAATGACAGAAAAGAGAAAGTGAATTATTTTATTTTAGAAGAAAATAAAAATTTGATTAAGAAATTAGAAAGGATGATAAAATAAAATAGATATAAAAAGAATAAAAATCAATCAACAAAAGGAATTTGAACCCTCATTACACATCATCTAATAGACATTCTCTACACGCTACGCTATTACTTTCTTTATGTATTGGTGATTGTTTAGTTTTATATATATTATATATAAACATAAGAGATTTTTTTTTTTTTTAAGTTGAGATATGGCACCGGCCCTAGCCTTAATATGGCACCGGCCCTGGCTGTTGGTAGGCGGTTGTTGATTGTTGTATGCATTTATATTTTTGTCACGATTTCAGCTTCTATAACTTGTTGATTCCATTTTTCCATTTTATTCAATTCAAGAAATAAATAATTTTTTCTTCACATTGTTTGTTTTTCTACACAGTTTGCTGTAAATTAGAATCGATATATTGGTATATACTGGCAAATTAATACTTTAATTTGTTTTCACGACATTCCAAAGTTTATATTCAAGCATACAATAAACACATGATCAAAACATACAAGTTGTAGCTAATTGATTACATGAAACACCAAGTACAATATTTATTTAAATATTATAGAAAAGAAGCTGCATGTATTACTCCACAAAGCTAGGGTTGAACAAGCTGAAGATGGGTTGATTTAAGTTTTACAAGTTTGATGATGGAAATGGAAGAAATGATCAACATGAGAGCCAGGCCAACGAAGGAAGCAATAAGAGCACCAGCACCATGGTTGCAGAAGCTTTCAAATTTGTCACATATCTTGTTCCACCTTGCATGATCATTCCCATTCTTCCCAAGCTCTGCCATGAATACTGCTGCGTTTACTCCTCCTGATACCAAACCCACGTTCACCTGCATGCGCACGCAGTTCATCAATAGTTACTTGTTTATTTATCATTTTTATGTGCTTTGATTAATTAATTGATTGTTCGATAGAAAAAAAGGACCTAAATGCGTAAATTCGTACCATGTCAAGAACTGCAACCATGGCAAGGCCAAGTCCCTTGTAATCAAACTTGTTTGCAAATAAGTTGACTGCTATCATCAGCAAGTTATGCAGACTGACCATGCCATTTGCTACCACAAAGAACCTGTATGCATGCATTACATCAATCACTCGAATTGAAACACAGACCGGATTCATACAGTATTAAGGTGGATTAGGTTGCGGTTTCTCTGCCGAGTTGATTTTTATGTTGACCTCAACTGATCTAGTGACATTTATAATTAATGACCGATATTTATTTATTTTAATTTTTCACTTTTATTAGTTTTAAATTCAATGTATTGTCTTTAACTATTTGAGGTTATCTTTTAACTATTTGATTCAACATAAAGACCAGCATAGTAGAGAAATTGAATTCCCAATGAATATGTACCTATGAAAAAAAAAAGAATGAAAAAATGAAAGACTTACACAAATGCTGGGGTGTGTTGAAACTTGGCTGTAAGAGAAGCCTTAATAGGAGTAGTTCCAATGGTGGCAACCACCAAGGTTATGGTTTGTTTGTTAAGTGCCATCACAAGTGTGGCTGATGCCGTTGCAAAAAATGCCACAACTCTCAGCACCAAAACCACCCAATCTTTTTTTCTTTCCACTACGGCCACCGACTCTGTTGGCTTTTCGTCGATTTGCAGAGCCATGGAGAGGAAGATAATGATAGCTAGAGATAAGAGTAGATGAATAAAAGGGTGTTTATAATTCTTGAATTGAATGTAAAGATAGTATTTATAATATTAGAAAGTAGGAATGCGATGACCAAAATCATTTGTTATGTCTAACAAGGTAAGTGTAGTTTTCATTGGGTGGTCTAACAAACCACTTAATTTCCTATCTCAGTTTTGGTGGTTGGGAAAAAACTTAATTTAACTCTTATTGCTTGTATAAAAGTAAGTAACTTTTATATTAAATTATTAATAAATATTTCTTTAGTCAAATCCAATTCCATGACCATACCCTATGCTATATACAGTATTATGAAAAATTGACATCTTTACTATGAGTAAAATTTAGTTACCTGGACAAAAGCTTATGTGGCTCAATAGTATGCCCCTGATCACACCTACTCATTGAAGTCGAGCTCTAATCCCAAATTCTGTACTTTAATTTAAAAATGCTAGATACTAATAGTCGATGCTCTTTTGATACTCTCATATGCTAAATTTATTAATAATCATTTTGTCCTTTTGACGGATCAGACTTTTTTCGATCCCAAAAATTTGTAACAATACAAATTAGATTTGTATGGTGCAAATCTTTGAAATTGATTTTTTAATTCACGGTGGTGTTAGCATTTCGGTTAACACAATAAAACAAAACGACATGTATAGGTACATAATTAATCCGTAAAACTTAAGCTAAACATATTTCTATACATAATTAATCAAACCCTAAACATACAATATTGACCCATATCAATTCAAGAGAAAAGTGGAAAAGAATCGATAGCGGAAACGTACCTGAATCCATTGCTGGAGATTTATGAACGGATTGTGATCTTCCAAATTATCACGATCTTTATGAACCCTACCGTGTTCTATTTTGCTATGTTGATGGGGATACAGAGAAAACAAAAGTATCGTGTAATTTGGGGACCATAACCCTAAATATATATAATAATCAAATTATTATATGTTGGCTATTTTAATTCGGGCCCTCAACAAATTAGAAATAACACTCTTGTATCTACACATTAATTCCATGACAATTATACCCTTAAGCCTTAAAACTTTAAATCTTAATTAGATCACTTTAATTTAGGTTTAACCAAAAGATAGCACAACACATTTAATATTCACATGTGTGGCCTCATATGATGGAATTTTTCCAACAATCTCCCACTGGGCCACATATGAAACTCTAAAAATGTGTATGACTTTATGAGCTCCAAAATTTTACTATCACAATTTTAAGGTATATCCGAACAATCTCATCCATTGATTATGCCGACATAGGATTAAAGCGGTTTTCGTCACATTTAGCGTGACTAAACCCATCAATGGTCACGTATACCAATATGACCAAATGACATAGATCAATCATGGATGTGTAGCATGTAAATTACATGCAATGTGATCTATACATGTCTATTCCAACTGGTCCTACTTATTCCTTAGTGAGATCAAAACTTAATACAATGTAACAGAGTGTAATTAACCGAATACTTTATTTTTGATCAGAAAAATATCCAAATACATAAATGTATAAGTATATCCAAAATAAAAATAGAGCAATAAAATACAAAATTATACAAACTCCTTCTATAATGTGATATCCTCACACAAAATAATACACATATGAGCAGTGTGCTCGTGAAAGACCTTGGGTGGTAATCCCTTTGTAAGCGAATCCGCTATCATGGAGTTTGTCCTAATGTGCTCTATGGATATATGTCCACTGTGCACTCTTTCCTTCACAACTAGGAACTTAATGTCAATATGCTTTGACCTAGATGAGTTCCTGTTGTTATTAGAATATATCACTGCTGACTTATTGTCACAATATAGTTTGAGTGGTCTTTCAACACCCTCCAGAATGCGCAGCCCAGTGATAAAATTCCACAACCATATTCCATGGTTGGATGCCTCATAACATGATACAAACTCTGTTGCCATGGTGGAAGAAGCTATGAGTGTCTATTTGGCACTCCTCCAAGATATAGCTCCACCGGCCAACAAGTATTTGTAGCCTGATGTGGATCTCCTACTGTCTTGGCATCCAACATAATCAGAGTCGGAATACTCTATGATCTCAAACTGATCCGATCTCCTATATGTGAGCATGCAATATTTTGTTCTTTTCAAATACCTTATAACCTGATTGGCTGCTTTCCAATGATCCATCATAGAGTTACTTAAATATCTGCTTAACATACCAACAATGTACGTAAAATCCGGACGCGTACATACCTAAGCATACATTAGACTCCCTACAACTGATGCATAGGGAATCTTCTGCATTTCCTTAGCTTCAAGGTTACTTTTAGGGCACCGATTGAGACTGAACTTGTCTCCCTTAGCGACAGGGGTGTCACCTGGTTTGTTGTCCTGCATGCCAAACCTTTTGAGCACTGTATCAATATAGCTCCTTTGTGATAATCCAAGAATACCCCGAGAATGATCTCGTTGTATCTAGATCCCTAATACAAAGGAGACGTCACCAAGATCTTTCATCTCAAAATTCTTTGATAGAAATCTCTTGGTTTTATGCAACATGCCTATATCAGTTGTGGCAAGCAGTATGTCATCGACATATAAAACTAGTAATATGTGCTTACTCCCACTGAATTTGTGATACACACAATTATCAACGACGTTTATCTCAAAACCAAAAGAGATAATCACTTGATGAAACTTATGGTACCACTGACGGGAAGCTTGTTTGAGTCCATAGGATGAATTTTGTCAATTTGCAAACCATATTCTTTGGGTCTCCCGACTCAAACTTTTCTGGTTGTACCATATAAATTGTTTCGTCAATGTCACCATTGAGAAACGCCGTCTTGACATCCATCTGATGAAGCTCAAGGTCAAAATGTGCAACAAGTGCCATGATTGTCCTAAAGAGTCTTTCGTTGAAACCAGAGAGAAAGTCTCTTTATAGTCAATCCTTTCCTTTTGGGTAAAGCCTTGAGTTACAAGACGAGCCTTATACCTCTCCACATTACTTTTCGAATCCCTTTGGTTTTAAATATCCATTTACAACCAATGGGCTTCACACCTTCTGGTAATGGGACAAGTTCCCAAACCTTATTATCTTGCATAGACTTATATTCCTCATTCATGGCATCAATCCACTTTTGAGAGTTGGAACCCTGCATGACTTGATGGAAGTTGATTGGATCATTTTCCATCATTACAATGTTTTCCTCATGTTCCTAGAGAAATAGGTAAAAAATCGTCCGGAATAGCATTTCTCATTTCTCTAGTGGATTGCCTTAATGACACTGGTTCTTGAGGTTGCTGAGTTTGTTCCACTGGAACAATTACCTAATCTTGAATGGGGGTTATTCAACATTGTCTGGTTGAGGATCCAGATTCGCTTCTTGATCAATGACATGTATAGAAACCTGCACATTGTCAAAAGCAATAATAGGAATCGTAACTGATTCTTCCTCAAATACAATGTCTCTAACCTTATTTCTCCCCCCAAACTCAACATCCTCAAAAAATGTTGCAGTTCCCGTTTCAAAAAATTGACCTAAGTGTGAGATCATAAAACTTATAGCCCTTAGATCGCTCAGAGTAGCCAATAAAGTAGCTGCTCACAATTTTGGAGTTTAATTCCCTTTCATGTGGCCTGTAAGGCCTTGCCTCAGCTGAACATCCCAAAATGTGAAAATGCTTTAGACTAGGCTTTATGCTTGTCCAAAGCTCATAAGGTGTTTAGCAACTTCACTATTCTTCCTCTATTTGCCTTTATCCTTAGAGGTGCTAGCCAAATGAGCACTTTCGGTCCAGTCTCTCTTCCTCTTGCACACAGTAAGAAATGAGTTCATTAAGAGTCCATTTCTCATTTTGACAGTTGTAACTGACCTTAAACTGAATGTATTGTGCAGGAAGTGATATTAATATCAAATGCACGAGCAAGTCGTTAGACAGCTTTAGCTTCAATGCCTTAAGCTTAGAAGCAATATGAGACATTTCCATAACGTACTCCTTTATGTTCCAATTGCCCTTGTACTTCATAGAATCAAGCTTTGTAAAAGCGTGCTTGTTTCTGCCTTATCGTTTTTCATAAAACGCTTTTCAATTTCGGCTAGGAACTCTTTGGCTTTGGTTATCTTTTCAGATACCGTGCCCCTAAATGCCTCCGGAATGCCGCGCTTCATGATCATAAGACTCATGCAATTTGAGCGATCCCACTTCTCAAAGTTATTCCTATCATCAGGAGAACTTGCATCCGTAAGAGAAGCGGGTTGCTTAACCCGAAGTGCAAGGTCTAGATTCATGCAGCCGAGAACAATGTGTATGATCTCCTTCCAAATCCTTAAAGTTGATCCCATTAAGCATGGGTATAGAGTTGGTATTTTGCAGATATAGTAAAACATTAGCTTGAAAGAGAACAAAACAAACATACAAACATGCTCACATTAATAACCAAATACAATGATCAACAAATTCAAATAATGGTAAGTCCCATCTCAAGATACCTAGCACAACATTAATATCAAGTCTTTGGACAGTAATATTAATTGTAAGTGGTACTCATGTTGTAGTAATCAAATATTGACAATAATTAATGTCAAATAATAAATCTATCTTTGGATCGATTTATTATTCACATGTAAAACCTTATAATCGTCATATATTTATCACCACTGGTGTGTGTACAATTCAACCAAGTATTAACCTTCCTTTGGGCCGACTAATGCTCGCATGAATTTACACACACATAAACATCCAACATCCCTCATGAATAATCTACACAAGAGAGGTCACTTTGGCGACATCTTGCTTCAATTAGTCTATTTAGAATGATAAACCACTTTATTTAACCATAAAAGATATACCAAATAATGGTCGGTCACATATTAAGATACCTAATACAACATTAATATCAAGTCTTAAGACAATAATATTAACTGTAAGTGGTACTCTTGTTGTAGTGATCAAACATTGACAATAATTTATGTTAAATAATAAATCTATATTTGGATCGACTTATTATTCACATGTAAAACCTTATAATCGTCACATGTTTTACCACCACAGATGTGTGTGCAATTCGGCCAAGTATTAACTTTCCTTTGGGCTGGTAAATACCCGTATGAATTTATATACACACACGTGGTACTCTTTTAGTAGTGATCAAACATTGACAATAATTTATGATAAATAATAAATCTATCTTTGGATCGACTTATTATTCACATGTAAAACCTTATAATCATCACATGTTTACCACCACACATGTGTGTGCAATTTGATCAAGTATTAACCTTCCTTTGGGCCGGTAAATACCCGCATGAATTTTCACACACATGAACATCCAACATCCCTTATGAACAATCTATACAAGAGAGGTCACTTTGGTGACATTTTGTTTCAATTAGCCCATTTAGAATGATGGACTACTTTATTTAACCATAAAAGGTATACCACCAAATATTTGAATTTGAGTTGATCCTTATAATAAAATAAAAATAAATAAAAATTTATTTTATTTTATCAAAATTACAAGAGTGCCTTTTATTTTGTAAAATTACATAAAGGCCCCTCAAGTTTTCATAATTAAAATTTTCCCCAAAACTTTTTCATGATTGCAAACAGGCCCCATAAGTTTTCAAAATTATAAATTGACCTCGAAAGTTTATCAAAATCACATAATGATCCAAATAAATTGCAAAACAGTCCCTCAAGAATATCTAATTTTCCAAAAGTGGCCCAAAGCCAAAACCGATTTCTGAAACCTTTGGTTTCTAGCCGCCGCCGCCGCCTTAGCCACCAGAACGTCACCGGGAAGAGACAAACAGTGGCCAGTTGCAACGCAATTCGCAGCGGATCCGGAGAGACGACCGAACATCGATCTGGACTAGACGGTGTGATCGACGAACGACGGTCATCCTCGTCGCCGCAAATCGCGCCAGTTCCAAGCCAAAACTCGTCTGAAATCGCATGAATATCGTGTGAGAAACCCACCACCGGCTGTGGCGTTGACCAAGAAGCAAACGGGTCTGGGCAGGTGTGATCCAAGATCACCACGGGTCTGGGTACGAAAACCCATTGACCCAAAGTTGCCCAAAATTTATTTATTATTTAAAAAAAAACTTTAAAAACAAAATTCAAAACACAGATGACCAAACAACTCAGAATCTGAATCTAGATTTACTCATGTTCATCAACCAAACAAATTCATCACAGAAATCACAGAATCAAACACAAACATAATATTTTGTTTATGGATTCAACACATATATTAAACAATAAAACTGCATCAGTCTCAGCAAACAAAGTAAGTCTAGATTTTTTTTAATACCGAAAATCCAAATAATAAATCCTCAAGAATCAACTATGGCTAGCTCTGATACCACTTGATGATATTTCGATTAACACAATAAAACAAAACGACATACATAGGCACATAATTAATCCGTAAAACTTAACCTAAATATGTTTCTATACATACTTAATCAAACCCTAAACATACAATATTGATCCATTTCAATTCAAGAGAAAAGTGGAAACAAATCGATAGCGGAAGCGTACCTGAATCCATCATTAGAGATTTGTGAACGAGTTGTGATATTCCAAATTATCACGACCTTTATGAACCCTACCGTGTTCTATTTTGCAATGTTGATGGGGATACAGAGAAAACAAAAGTATCGTGTAATTTGGGGACCATAACCCTAAATATATATAATAATCAAATTATTATATGTTGGCTATTTCTAATTCGGCCCCTCAGTAAATTAGAAATAACACTCTAGTATCTACACATTAATTCCATGACAATTATACCCTTAAAATTTAAAACTTTAAATCTTAATTAGATCACTTTAATTTAGGCTTAACCAAAAGATAACACAACACATTTAATATTCACATGTGTGGCCCCATATGATGGAAATTTTCCAACAGATGAAACTGGTGGATACAGATTTTGACATAAATTTCAATATGATTTTGTAACATTTGAATCAAGAGTAATGTTAGGCTTTCCAATTTCTTTTCCAAATGTGTATAACACATGAGATTTCAACATCTTGTAAATCATGAGATTATGTTGTGAGTGATTTGATATTGACACTTCATATGCTACACACATTTGAGAAAAAAATTTATGATGTCTAGCGTTACTCTTGAATCAATAATATATTAATGATTTAGATTAAACTATACAATCTTCTTTCATTTTAAAATTTTCTCACAATTCTTGTTTTAATTTACTTAATTTTTATATATCTCTACTCTCTCTCTTAAATCACATTTTACTATGTGTTTCTCTTCTCTCTTAATATTGTCTTCTCAAAGTTCTTTAAAGGGAATCAACGTGATATCAATAATTCATCTATGTTTACACCTTGTTCATGATATTTATAATTAAACTTCATGTTGGCAATGGACACAAAATCATTTTTTGCTCTTCAAACTTTGATTCTTATTTAATTTCTGAAAGTTAATATGCATCCAGGAAGAAAACTTATTGATTAAGAAAAGAAAGAATGCGAGAGTGATGAGATGAAAACATAAAATGATGGAGAGAGAGAGAGAAATGATGAAGAAAAGTGAGCCAAAATAAGAGACAAAAGAGCACATATCCAGGAGACAAACAAATGAATAATTAAAGAATCGATAGAAAATCTAAAAATTAAAGAAGTGACACATGAATCTAAACCATTAGGCATTGTTTGATATACCAAATTGAATTAAACTATTTTATGTGATTGAGTAAAATTAGATGAGATTGAATTGGATTTGAATGACTAAATTAATACAACAATTTGTTTGGAATAATATGAGACTAGACTGAATTATTACTATATATATTGTTTTAGAAAACATAAAATTGGGTTAAAAAATAATAATAATTTAAATTTGATAATAGTTTGAAATTGAATAATAAATTATTAAATTAATTTTTTTAATAAAATAACTATTTTAATTTGTATATTATTAAGAGGAAATACCCCTTTTTAGTAAAAAAAATAAAAATAAAATAAGAAGGTTTATAGTTTTTACCTAACATTAGTATTTTTATTGTTTCTACCCCATAATTAGTTGTGAAGATCTAAATGTCCCTCATTATTTTCTTTATCTCTTCTATCTCCTTTGGTCAGAATCATTTTTCTTTTCTTCGTTCTCGCTTTTCCTTCTCTCTCTCTCTCACGCCTCTCCCCTCTCTCCTCTCTCCATCACAATTTTTTTTTGCAACCAAATCTCCTCTCTCCTCTTTAATCCAAGCCTTTATTTTTGTTCCTCTTCTCTCTCCTTTGGTCAGAATCATTTTTTTCTTCGTTCTCGCTTTTCCTTCTCTCTCTCTCACGCCTCTCCCCTCTCTCCATAACAATTTTTTTTTTACAACCGGATCTCCTCTCTCCTCTTTAATCCAAGCCTTTTTTTTGTTCCTCTTCTCTCTCCTTTGGTTTGCAGATCCGGGTTGTATTCGGCCGTCGGAACGATGGTTTGAATTTGAGTGTTAGCTGTTGATTTAAAGGATAGTTGTGGTTGTGTTTAAGTTTGGGTATTGTTTGTTTAAAAAAAATTCAAGATTTTGTTTTGATTAAACTTTTTTCCAGATTTTAAAAAATTCCAGGTTTTTCTTTATTTTGAAATATTTCCAAATTTAAAACAATTTCCAGATTACGTTTGTTAATTTTTTTTTCCAGATTTGATTTTATTAAAGAAAAATTCCATGTATTTTTTATTTTGAAAATTTTCCACATTATATTTGTTAAAAAAAATTCCAAATTGTTTTTTATTAAAAAAAATTCCAGAATTTTTTCCATTGAAACAAAAATTCCTTCATAAAAAAGTAACATTTACTAGAGATCCATTGTTTCAAAGGTTTTTTATTTTTGTATGATGAAATCTTGAAAATTTTCCAAATCTATTCAAACACACCACGACAACTTAATTAAACACATCAGAGCAGACTAATTAAACACACCATTGCAACTCAATTAAATATATCATAGCGGATCAATTAAATACACCAGAGCAACTCAATTAAACACACTATGGAAAATCAAGTAAACACCCCAGGGCAACACCAAATTAAACACACCAAGTCTAACACAATTAAACACATTCGGGAAGAAGAAGAAGAAAAAGAAAAAGAAAAAGAAAAAGAAAAAGAAAATAGAGAAAAAAAAATATTTTTTTCGGGGAAGAAGAAGTAGAAAAAGAAAAAGAAAATAGAGAATTCTTTTTTTTTTTTTAAAGAAGGGCAATTTTATCAAAATAGTGGATAATTTGGTAGAAACAATAAAAATGCTAATCTTGGATAAAAACAATACACCTACTAATTTTATGATTAGTTTTAAAGTTCTCCTTATTATTAAAGTAACAATAAAGTTAAATATTTTCAAGGTTACAATTTAACTGTTTAATAAAAAATTAAAAAAAAATTGTGTGATTATGGTAAGCCCAACAAATTTAGATTCTTCAACTATGTTGAGAAGAACAAGGAATAAATAATCCCAATCCTTTATAATCGGATGAAAATTAAAAAATAAAATATTGAGATAATTTATTGGATTAAATAAATATTTTAAATTTTATATATTATTAAATTAATAATATTCAAAATTATTTTATATAAAATTATAGTTTGATTATTTTATATAAAATTATAGTTTGATTATTTTATATAAAATTATAGTTTTATTATTATTTAAATAAAATCATATATTTTGAATTTTGAATTTTGAATTTACTTATTTTTAAACTTTATATATATATATGGGTAATCTATAGAATAATGGTATTTATATACACCTTTTAAAAAAATATGAACCTTGATTTGTCCTATTTTCACATTTAATGGTTATGTTTAATGGTTATGTTTTAAAGTTGTTGTGATTCCTTATGCATCATAGTATTATCTTCTGTTATGTTTAGATTTGTGTTGACTTGATTTCATAACAAAACGCTCTTTGTTTGTATTGCTTAGTTGCTTAGATGGTTAGTGATTGGATCAAACTTCAAAGAAGGAAAACAACTTCGCTCGCAAAGTTCGTCTTCAAGATGATAGATGCTTACTTGGATGTTAAGGTATCAAGATTCTTTTTTCTCTTGCAAGGCGTAATGCATACACACCCACACACATTGCATCCAAATGTGTCCCTGCATCATTATGCTAAATATATATTACATGTACACACACTTATTAAAGTATGCACATATATTAGATTTAATTTTACAATTTTTGAGAAATTTCATATTCTAGGACTATATCTAGGAAATGACATACTTGTATGTTCTTATATTTATTTGTTTGTGTTTTTGTGATATCGAACTTGATTATGTTCTCATATTATTCTATATTAAGTTCCGGTCATTTTGGTCACTCATTCATATGTTTTCGATTTCCGAGTTGGAAGTTACAAAACTTTCTGTGTCTTTATCGTACATAGTTTTTGTTTTTGTTTATCAAGTCGATTTTCATATTTTTGTGAAAGTTTTGTTGACGTCCATATGCATGAGGGAGTCCTGGTTCGTAATCCAAAAAATGAATTCGAATTCGGAGTTTGGAGGTCGGAGAACGGTCAAAGAACAAGAGAGGTGCATAAAAGGAAGCAAAAGGGAAAAAGTTGGCAAATTGCATTTTGCCCCATGGCCTTGTAGGCGCGTGGGTAACTGGTACCACGCCAAAATCTCTTCCCTGTTCTCGTGAGCTGCACGCAATTTCACATTCCATGAACCAAATGGGATTTTATTACATAGTGTTTGGTGTGCATGGTCAATGAAATCAATGTGCTGTCTCATGGTTGATCTCCTATTGGTCATATATAGGTTTTCTATTGTGAGCTCACCATACTGGATAACTCTCTCTCTACCCTAAATATTGGTCATATATAGGTTTTCTATTGTGAGCTCACCATACTGGATAACTCTCTCTCTACCCTAAAGATTGCAGCAATTTTCCTATATATTTTCTCAACTTCCAAACATTATAACTTTCTCAAATCAACTCTGATTTTAGATTTTTAAAAGCCAAAATTGTTGGTCTTGAAGAGAGGAATAAATCCCAAGTATTTTCAGAGTAAAATGATGTCCAGATTTTTCGTGATTATCTGATTTCTACGCGTGTATCATCATTTATAAGTAAATCATTTTCTTTCTTTTCTCTTTTGTGATTAACTTGATGGTTCTTCTTATTTGATTTGAGAAAAATGATTAGAATGATTTTGATACCAATTTTAGACTTGTTTGGTTGATTTTCGAGATTTGCTCTTTTGTCTTTGATTGAATATCATTTAAACTAATCTTGCAGAACATGAACTTGAATCTAGAATCTCTTTGTGTATTTGAACTTGATTGTTGATTTCTAGATTTTTGGTTACATGTTCATGAACTGTAATATCATGATTGTGATTTCTATTTTCTAAATCTAACTTTTAGTTCTATTTTTGTCTCTTGTTTGTTGAATACGTTGAGAATCTCAAGTGTTAACTTGTTCATATGATTTCAAAGTTAGTTTTGTGATTTCCATTGAAAACTTATTGTTCTAGGTTTGATTGACATGTTTAGGTTTCTAGATATTTTTGTGAATGATTTTAAATGTCTAATCTAGTTTTCCTATCACATGTTCATAAGGATTAGTCATATTTGCTTGTGAGCTTGATATGTGCAAAACTAATTCTCTATAAAGTGTGTTTGATCAACTTGCTCTATTTGTTTGTGATTGCATCATGTTTACATGTTTGCACTACATTTAGATCATTGCCTTGCAAAAGGTTGAAGTCTTTTATTGAAGTGAGTGAAACTTACACTTGAGCAAGAAGTCATAACTAGGATTGGAGTGATCCGGATAGTTAAGTGTTGAAGTCTTGGCTAGGATCAGAATGATCCAGATAGCTAAGCATGGAGTCTTGACTAGGATCGAGGTGATTCAGATAGTCAAGCAAGGAGACAACCCTTTCATTGGGTAGGATAGAAGGGTGGCTCTATAGGTGGATTGGTCACTTGAGAGACTGTATTTTTATTTTACTAGTGGAAGTTGTTTTACCGGTGGTTGTAGTATCAACCCGTGGATGTTTCTTTTTTTGAGGTTTTACGACGTAAAAATCTCTTATGTTGATTTTTGTATTTTTTTTAGTTTCTTTACTTACATTAACTTGTATTGTTTTAACACTTACGTGATTGAATTTACTTTGACTTGTTAAAGCAATTTACTTGTTAAATGCTCTAAGTGTGCTTAACTTGGGTGCATGAAAAATAAGTGCAAGAATTTGAGCATATACCTATTCACCCCTAGGTATATTTTGCACTATAATTGGTTAAGGGAATTTCATTTGTTATCAGAGCGGGTGTCTAGAAGTAATTAAATAGATCCATATTATAGTGTTTGTGTTGTGTTTTTTATTTTTGGTGAAAAAATCCATGATTGTTACTATGGGTGATTCAATGTCGGAAAGTGCTTCTAGTGCTAGGCCTCCACTCTTGAAGGGCCAAACTACTCCTTTTGGAAAAGTATGATGAAAGCCTATATTAGATCCATGAGTGATGTAGAAGAGGAAGATGAGTCCTCGGATGATTAAGAATATACTAACAATTACATTGCTCTCCCGGCCATGTATAAAGGAAGATTTAAGGATAGTAGAGAAGACTCCTCAAGTAATGAGGAAAGTGAATACTCTTCAAGTAGTGAAGATAGTGAAGTCTCCTCCAATCATGAAGAGATCGAAGCTTCCTCAAACCATGATGAAACAAACTTTAATGACAAGATCCTTCAACTAACTAGTGAAATTGTAAAGAAGAATGATGAGAACAACAAGTTGAAGTTGAACAATGCCAATTTAGTGGTTATAATCAAAGCTCTCGACAATGAAAAACAAGATGTCTTTGAAAAAGATGAGCAAGCAAAGTGAAGTCATCAAGGAACATGAAAAGACCATTGAAAAGTATTTTTCAAAGTTGGAAGAAAGTGCTCAAGGGCTAGATGAATTAAAAGAAGACTTTATTATGAAAATGTTTGCCATGGAGGGAGAGATTAAGCAAAAAGAGAACACTTTTAATATCTTGAAGACAAAGGAGTGTGAGCTTAAAGATGAAGTCAAAGCTCTCAAAGAGTCTATTAATGACATGAAAATTGGAGCCATTAAGCTTGATGAAGTTATAAAACTTGGAAAGCATCATGGAGATATAAGTGCCTTGGGTTTTGTAGAAGAAGTTAAGAAGACTCCTACAACCAAGAACAATTCAAGAAAGTCCAAGAAGAAGAAAGACTCAACTACCATTCCTTCCAAAATCAAAGACAAAGACAAGAAGAGCTATGAAACTTCTCAATCAAAACATGTACACCAAAAAGGTAATTTTTTTAAATTCATTCCAGTTTGTCATTATTGTAATATGATTGGTCACATTAGGCCTAGATGTTATGAATATATTAGTCGATGCAAACTAGGAAATGTTTTCACATTTCCTAACACTTTCACTCTCTAATATAGTCATTAATTAAATAATTCTCTACTCTCTAATTTATACACCAAATATTTCTCTACTCTCATTCTCTCAAGTCTCAATATTTCTTCTACAAACTATAAAGGTAATTTCATTCTTATTTAAATTTTAATATTTATGTTTAGTTTTCTATTTTTATACTAATTTTTTTATATTTATACTTAGGTTTTATATTTATGTTTAAATTTATATTTATTATTTATTCTTAATTTTTAAATTTAATATTTATATTTAGTTTTTATATTTGTACCTTGTTTTTATATTTGTTAACCGAAAATTCGTTTGGGGGTAGAATCTTGATCAACACCTTTAAACTGCAACTGGGCAGATCGCAGCGGGGTAGGTACCACTAGGTACCATGGTTTTGTATGAATAGAAGTGGAGCAGGTGTAATATGTAAAAGAAACAAACGAATATGGAATATTTATTGATGGTTGAATTCTCTGGTGCAACGATAGGTGTAGTTTTCACTCTAGAATTCTCTTTCTCTCTCTTTCTCTTTCTCTTTCTCTCTTTCTCTCTTGCACAATAGGCGATGGTGAACTCTTGCAAGTCGATAAGTAGAAATCTCTCTATAGGCAATGGTGTTTTTCTCTCAATACCCGTGTCCCTTTCTTCGACCTCTGTCATCATATTTATCCTCCCCGATTCATCCAATCATTCCTTCTAAATATGATCAATTGATCTGCAATCATTGGAGTCCTTATTTTGGTGTTTATTGGCATTGGTTGGGACTATAAGTCATCGCAAGAATTGTCCCCTTCAATTACGTTGTAGTTTTTGTTGTATTTAAATTCTGATTAGGTTGACCATTTTGTCTCATTTATGGTGCTTTAAGTGGTGAAGATGTCAAATTTCTTTTCTACCTTATCGGAGACGAAAACTGGCTTCATTGCTTCAGTTATGGTATTGTTCTAGGATCCCTGGTATACATGGTATTTCGGTCCATTTCTGAAAATACAAACACGGTTAAATGCTCAAGACTAACCTAAAGAGAGAAGGGAGGGGGGAGGGGGGAATAGGTGAATATGTTAGACACCTTTTTCGACTCCCTTAGAAACAAACAAAAGTTTGTCCCTCTAGATTGCTTGTATCACAATATATATATCAATTAAAGATACTTAATCAATATATAAAATATATAAAGTGTGATACAAACTAGCAATCATAACACATACACAATTGATATTATAGTAAGGAAGTCAACTTACATATAAAGTTCTATCCATAGTATTCACATAACAAATACAAATATAAGAGAGATAGGGATAGAAAAAAGTTGACACAAGATATAACATGGTAAACCTCCGAAGAGGAAACATCCACGGGTTAGCAACCACCGGCAAACAAAATCCATTAGTAGATAAGAAAAGTATAATCTCTCAAGTGACCCCTTCACCTAGAAACTACCCTCTTATCCTACTCATGAATATGTCGCCCTCTTGCTCAACATTCTGAGGCCTCACACCTCTTGTCAAGACTTCCTCGCTCACCCTTCCGGATCCTCACGACCATAGGCAAGACTTCATTGCTCACCCTTCCAGATCCTCATGACCCTAGGCACGACTTCCTTGCTTGACATTTTGAGGTCTCCCACCTCTTGCCAAGACTTCCATGCTTAACAACATAAGTCTCACACCTATTATCAAGACTTCTTTCTCACAAGGCATCTAGGTGATCATGGATGTAAAACGCAAACAAGAACGCAACATAGAATGTTATGATCAACACATCCTATGGAAAATACTAAACATAAGCATGAATGCACATAACAAATGTTGTCTAGTCAATCATGCATGTTTAATTCATCTAGATCATGTAAGATATGTTCAATATTAATAGCAACCTAGATACATGCATAGATTTAAAACTTGAGTCAAAAGATATGTTCAGTTAAAACATAATCAAGTTAAAATCTCATATACCAAAAACATGCTAAAATCATTTGACAAAGTCATTTAGATTAAAGCAAGAGTTCTAGAGCATATTTTCTATTCATAGATTCAACAAAGTACACGAATAGCTCAAAAGAACACAAGCACATGTATGATAGAGAGATTTCGGCCAAAGAAAGCCTAATACATGTAAGGAACTATTTTTTACAAAATCAATCAATTAAAGATCATCAAATAGTCCTAGAATCAAAGCTAGCACAATACAATCCCAAGCATGTGAAAACATAGGTAAAATCAAAACCTAACTCAACATGTGAGATTTCAATTGAAACTTAATCTAGCTTTAAATAAGTTCAAAACTCAAATCAAAACAATCACAAGACACATGTATATATATTGAAGAAGAAAACCCAAGGCAATTGACCAAGTTTTAAATGAAAACTTTGAGAGAAAATCAATACCTTAGTTGATTTGGTGCAGTTCCATTTTTGTGAGATTAGACTCCAAAAACAACAATAAAACTAACTTAAACCTTCAGAGGAAAGATGGAAGATGAATAAACAAACACTCTCAACTTTGAATCACTCATATCGGAGTTCAAATGAAGAAGTTATAGTGTTTGAAATGTGAGAAAATTTGAGAGAAAATTTTGTACTCAAATTTTGAATCTCTTCTTAGAATGAAATGTGTGAGGGAAGGGATATATAAAGGAGAGGGAAAAAAATACAAGCAAAATGACCAAAAGGACCTTAAGTGCACCAAGCACACTTGCTGCCCGAGATGGCGCGTGGGCATCTCGGGGCAGCAAGCATTTTGGCCCGAGATGGTCAGGCGCCATCTCGGGAAAGAGTGCTTGGTTGCACTTCTTTTCCTCGCGTGCTCTCTTCGTGTTCTTCAACCGTTCTCCAGCCTTCAAACTTGGAATTCGAATTTGTTTATGGATTATGAATCATAACTCTCTCACGGAAATGGACATATAAGATACTTAACCCAGAAAATAATAATTCGACTCGATATACAAAGACAATGTATGCAACATGAGTTGAAAGTGTAGTATCTTTTGACTTAGAACTTGAAATCAATAGTATGAGTAACCGAAATGACCGGAACTCAATCAAGAATGATTTAAGACTAAAATCAAGTTCAATATCCATATTATACAAACATATACGCATACAAATACAATTCACACTATAATACAAACTACATAGAGATAGTATCCAATCATGCCTTTTTCAAAACATGTTATTTCCATATCAATGCATGAGCATTCATCTTCAAGTGTGTGAATGTGTTATAATGGGGCACAACGATACAGGGACACATATGAATGAATTGTATGTGTGTGCCTATAATGGTGCACAATAATGTAGGGACAAAAATGTATGAATTGTGTGTGTGCCTATAATGGTGCACAACAATGCATGGACACATATATATGATTTGTGTGTGTGCCTAAGCCTTGTAAGAGAAAGATAAGTCTTAATATACCTTGTAGAACCATATAGCATCATTTCTCTTGAAGACTTTGAACTTGCTTTGACTAGTTGTTATTTATTCTTTGAAGCTTGAATCATCATGAACCTAAACAACTAAATCATTACAAGTAAACATCATTTTGATATGGAATTAATGCCAACAAAATCTAAAACCTAACAATTTCCACTGGGGCGGTTTTCTCCTTAGCTTGTGGAGCCTTCTCGCTATTGCTCTCCATGTTGGATGGGTGAGATATGCTTATTGGATCGATCCAGGACAGTTGTTACGGTACTTGGATACTAGGTAGCCGATACCGCGGTACCGGTACTCTTTAATACCAGGAAAAAGGTATAATGTGGCCTCGAAACTTTCTAGGTCATGGCATCAGTATTTCTCGGTATCGGGGAATCGGGATGGTCCCGATCCAGGTCCTACCAGGTGTCAGTCCGATGAAACATTCTTCTTTGATCCCCTGCCAAAAAAGGTTGTTAACAATATTTAATATTTATGCTTAGTTTTTATATTTATATTGTTGTAAATAAATAAATAAATAAATAATGAATAAAGTGAGAGAGATGCGAGAACATATATGGGGCGTTCGACATTGTTTTTGAGAGGGGTAATTTTCATTTTTGGGTTAAAAAACATAGAAACTTGTCCGGTGCATTTAAAAAAAAAAACATCAAAATCAATTTTTTATTTATTTAAAGCATGGAATCTTGGATGGAGAGACAACTACTAAGGACTCGACCTGTAAGCGTTTTTCGAAAAGAAAAATGAAAACAGTGTTTTTGGTTTCAGTTTCAAAATATGAAAACACGTTCGGTAGCATATGCTGAAACCTGTATTCTGAAAATAAAAACAGTAAAAACACGTCTGGTAGATTAACAATTTTTTTTTTTAAAAATGTAATATCAAATTGGCATTTTGTGTGATATTATAACCTAAAATTATAGAACAAATTTGTTACATAATTGACCAATGTGATTTTTCTCTTGTAATTTATAAATTTAAAGAAAAAAAAAGTGGATCACTACAAATCACAAATAATAATTGACTAATAAAACTTTCAATGCTAATTCATAATTTATAAATCGATATTCATTTTATTAAATATAAAAAAAATAGTTGAAAAAAAATAAAAGAAATGCATTTATCTGATATACTTTAACATTAATAATTAATGTTATGATAAGATTTAAAATAATATAAAATATAAGATAAAATCTGTAATAAAATAATAATAAGATAAAAGATAATGCCTGCATTTATTAAAGAAGACGTAAATGTTGATTTTTTTATTTATCTGAGTTTTTTTACATTGGAGGAAGAAGAATATTTTTTTTGAAATATTTTTTTTCCTTGGCAGCATTTGAGAAGAACATATTTGTTTTTCTTTCTTTATTCGTTTATTTTTTTAATTGGAAGAAGAATTTTTTTCTCTGGTTTGTTTAAAGAAGAAGAACATATCTGCTTTCCTGGTCTGGGTTTTAAAAAAAAAAAAATTGGATGAAAAAAGAAAGAATTTTTTATGGTCAGTGTTTGAAAAAGAACAATTAATTTTCTCATGGATCTGTATTTAAATCAGAAGAATAAGAAAATAAATAAGAGATTTTCGTGGTTAGATCGGCATTGCCGAGATGACCTCCTCCGGTGTTGGAGGAGCAAATCGGTTGCTCCTCCAAATGCTCATTCATGGAAGAACATCGAGCTAAAAGGAAGAAAAAAAAGAAAAAAAAAATAATTTCATTATTAATTTTTTTGAAAAACGAAAAAAATATATGTATTTTTGTGTTTTTCAAATATTTAACTGTTAACACTGATTTTGTTTATTTTGTTTTCGAAAATAAAATAAAAAACGGTTAACGAATGTGAATTCGAAATCATTTTTAGAAAACAAAAATAAAAACAGATTTAAAAACAGTTCCAGGACGGGGCCTAAGTTGTTTTCCTTTTTTTATTTCGTTTTATATGGGCCCATCAACTATATTTATAATAAAATATTAAAAATATCTATTCCTTTTGTCTCCACGTGTATAAAAAGAAGTCAAGAGAGGACTAAGTTTAGAGTCCATTTTTGCTCACCCATTGGGGTGGGTGAACATTACACTCCTCCCGTATGGATGATATGTGTCTATGGAAAGGGTAAATTTGTCCAAATAGTGTCATCTTTTAGGATAAATTTACCTCTCCCTGAACACATATTATGGGGGGGGGGGGGGGGGGGGGGGGGGGGGGGGGGGTAATGCCCACCCACCCTCAAGAGGGGTGAACAAAAATGAACTCCTCATTTTAGAAAAGAATGATTGCCTCCTCTCCACGTGTACAATGAAGTCAAGAGAGAACTGTTTAGGCGGTGTATACAACTGGTGTAAATCGACCTAATATTCACAACATATACTTAGTTTTCATATTTAATATTTATACTTAGATATTTATGGTTACTTTTATATTTATTGTTTATGTTTATTTTTTAAATTTAATATTTATACTTAATTTTTATATTTTTGTTTAAGTTTTATATTTATACCGAAAATTAATACTCATGCTTACATTTAGTTTTGAGTAATGCTACTTTACCCAAACTTGGTACCTAAATCTGGTGTCCAAATGATGTGGCAATACTCCAGTTCATTCATTTAAATCATGCAAATCTAATCCAATTTAAATGAATGGATTGGAGTGTTGCCACATCATTTAGACATCAGATTTGGGTAAATTAACATTACTCTTTAGTTTTTATAATTATGCTTTTTTTATGTTTATTGTTTATGCTTAGTTTTTATGTCTATGCTTAGGTTTTATATTTATGCTTAACTTAATGAGTTAATATTTATATCGTAGGAAATTGATCCTCCAATTTTTTTGGACGGTTTGAACTTGCTGAATGTTGATTTTAACATTTTCGAGTCCGGATAAGGTGTGTAAGACACCCAAGAACTACACAAAAATGTTAATAATACGTTAATGGGAGTAGATCCTTCTCCTTCTACCACCCCGGGGACGAGCACACGTTCCAAAAAGACGACATCGACGGTATGCCAATGTTTTAACCGAGAATAGATAAAAGGCTCGGACGATAAGGACAAAAAAATGGCACGATGTAAATTTTGTAAATATATATATATATATATATATATATATATACCTCTTCTGCATCCGGAACGGAACATTTGGGCAGACATAAGAGAAAATGCAAATCTGCACACGGTATGGTAGATACTACAATACATACACAACTGCAATGGAACCCAGACGGGTCCATTACGACCTGGAGCTACGATTCCACGTAGACTAGAGAGTGTATGTACGATATATTGCACAGACTGATCAACTAATTAATTTTGGTGACAGTGTGTAGGATAAAGAATTTATCCAAAATGCATACAACCCACAATTTAAATATGTTTCTAGAAAAAACACTAGAAACTATTTCAAAAAAACATTTTCACAGAACACTAAACAATTTGATCACAGAATTACAGGATTTGAATGTTTCAATTGCACTACTTTCCTATATTTGGAACACACGTTCTAAATAGGACTATTTAAGTGTCACGAAGTTACAAAAAAAAACTCTTGGTTTACGTTACATGCATTATGAACATAATGTTGAACATATTTATTTTAAAATTACTTCTATTTTAAATGATTATAGCATAACTAAACACATCATTTCTCTGACATTAGATAATGCATCAACAAACACTAGAGCTATTAGATTTTTTTAGCAGAATAATGTTTCCTTATACGAGGGTTATTTCTTCCACCAACGGTGTGCATTTCACATAATAAATTTAATTGTAAAAGACGATTCGAATGTTGTAAGCGATCATATAGATCGCATTAGAGATGCCTTTTCTTAGATTAACAACTCTAATCCAAGAGTGACAGAATTTGGTAGATATTATCACGTATTCAACATGCGAGACCGTAAGTTCTAAATAGATATGCCGGTAAGGTGGAACTCAACTTACTTAATGCTATAAAATGCTATTGATTATGCTAACATTATTACAAGTTTTTATACTTCTAAAAAGAGCAGTCAAATACTATCCCAAAACGATTGGTATGTGGCAAACATTTTTATTAAATTTGTAAACGTTTTCAACTATTCCACTGTACTGATTTCTGGGGTCTATTACCCCACATCTTCATTAGTTACTCATCAGATTGTTGAAATGTATGAAATGTTTGCTACTTATAGAGGGGATTAAATTTTAAGCCGTGCAGTTAAGGCCATGGAGGTAAAATTAAAAAAATATTAGTCTGAAATTCCTTTCATCTATGCCTTAGGTGTTGTATTAGATCCTAGGGTTAAATTATTTAGTTTAGAAACTTTCCTTTATTATATTGCTACTAATTTGAATTTAGATTTTACTAAAGAGTTTACTCACTTGCGGAACATGTTGTACGAAATTTATTCTATCTAAGAGCGTAGGTTTGGTGGCGTAAACACACAACCATCAGAACAATAAGACACACGCCCATTGAAGAGTTGTTAGAAGCTCCTCTAAGAGGCTGCTCTTCCAGTCAGAGTTCTTCATCATCATCTCACCCTTCATTTGGAAGAGCTACTCAAACTCAAAATGTTGAACACAACAAGTACGCTGAAACTGAATTCTCTCTATTGGAAGCAATTGGTGGCAAGGAGGAAGACGTCGTGAGTTTTAATGTGCTATTATGGTGGAAAAACCATAGCAACAGATTTCCAGTACTGTCAAACCTAGCACTTGACGTACTCATTATCCTAGTGTCCACTGTCTCTTTTGAATAAGCATCCAGCACAATTGGATGTATTTTCAAACCTAGAAGAACTTCTTTAACCCTTGATATGGTGAAGGTATTAACATGCATTCGGGATTGGGGGTTTCGACAGTAATTCGATTGCATTTTTTTTCCCTCACAAATTTTTTATCCCACTAGATTTTTCTTAGTAATGGTTTTAATGAGACAATCTTATAATGTCATACCGAAATATGAAAAAGTAGATAAAATTAATTCCTTTACATATATAAAATTCATTTATTTACAATTCTAAATTATCTTCATTTATGATCCATTAAATTCATTTATAACTTTATTTTTATCAAACTTTGTAGATGTTAAAGTATTTATTAAATTCATTTTTTTAATTGTATATAAAATAGCAATTAAAAAAAATATTAGCCTCAAATAATAATTACATTTGTTTTTTAAAAAAATAAATAAAAATATCATACCAGCCGACACAGCCATGTTGACGGGTGCGAATTTTGGCACAACATGTTTAATGGTTATGTTGTGTCGTTTTGGCCCCAATTTACGACTTCAGTTGAAAGTGATCAATAATACTTAAGGATATATTTAATGTTTTGAAGGGCATAGGAAGTAAATTAAAAGGGTATAAATGAAGAGCCTGAAAATCTCCAGTTGAATTTTTGTAAGTCAATGGGCACTGATAATGGTAGAGCGGAAATTATAGTAGGGCATGCGCTATGAGATCCAGTAAAAAATAAGAAGGTAGAACGGAAAGAGTAGGGGTTGTCCCGTTGGAGACTCTTCGATGCTCGAGGTAGACATTTTATCAAAAAATAAAAATTGTTTCAAATCAACAATTAAATTGAATAAAATATAAATCAAACCGTAAATAAAATTGGCCGAGTCCTGGGTGGTATAGTTCGGAGAGCCTTATGTTCGTTTGGGCTAAGCGTTTAGTTCAGCAAATTAAATTTCAGGGAGAACTCATAATAATACGATAATGTATTTTTAATGATGTAGAAAATAGATGTTGACCGAATGGTTTTGTAGAATTGGAGTTGCTCGAGTAGTCTTGAAGAATGGGTGTGGGTGTTGTTGAAGAATGTAGTATAATTGTATTATATTGAATTGAGGTGGCCCCATTATGCCTTTTGTTTCTTGTGTTGGAGTCCGAAGATCCCCCTCTTCTTGGAAGATAAGCCTCCTATTTATAGCAGGGGAGAGGCCACTTGGAGATGAATCCCTTAAAATCTTCCAATGATCTCGACCTGATATCGTGGAATGATATAGTCACTGATGTCTCGAGATTTTAGGAGATATTTGAGAGTTATTGATTTTAGTGCTGACTTAGTCTCAATAGACTTAGTCAAAGTTTGAATCCACTTTGGGCCCAAGTTGAGCCTACTTTAATTGTGCCTGACCGTGTTTGCTTCAGCAGATCGTCTAGCTCCAAATCAATTTTTGATTTTTGGACCTTAATATTTTGGTTGTGCTATTTTTGGCTACCACAGTTAGCCCCCCACTCTCTGAGTTGAAGTTTTCAAGTTAGAGAGTGGATTGTTTCGATCGAACTCTTGCGTTGAAAGTTCTATAAGACAGTTGTTGACAATTTCCAATGTTAGTTGAATCGAAAAATCATGGGTTGGATTCAATAGCCTTATTCTTTCACAATGAACTGCTGGAATTCGTTTGAATTTGCTTACTTTGTCTACTTATCTTTTATTAGACATTAGTCGATCGACAATGTTGGGTGTTATTCATAGCTTGACACATAACGAAATTTGGATAGAATTTGTAGGACAACGTTGTGCAGTTGGATCTGAGTCACTTTTTTGTTCGAATTTTGCTATCCAATATATTTACGGGTCGACAATACATAAGTATATGAAAGTTCCCTAAAAACGTGTGTGTCTATAATCTAGAGGGGGGAGGGGGGTGAATAGGTTTTAATCGAATAAATTACCGATTTTTCGATTAATCAATATTAACACAAATTACCCCGAATAAACAAGCATTCAATAAAATCAATTATGCTTAAAACAATAACAACACACAATATATGTGGAAACCCTCCAAATGGGAAAAACCATGGGCTGATATGTGCGCCACACTAGATCCTCAAATCCATTATTGAATGAAAGTTTACAACCTAGGTTGACCTCCTGCCACACCATCCAGTTACTAACCATTTCACTCTACCCAACAGGCCTTAATAGTGATTCTTGATCAACATGCTTGTGCACTAACTACTTAGTCACAAGACTTAACCTCAATGAAGAGTCAAAACAACCTAAGTGAATATGATAAAATATTCAAACATGCAAGTAATACTAGGCAACACTAAATGTTTATCTAGGAATCCAAGGATGTCAATAAATGCAATTCCTAGATATTAATGTCTATATGAATGCTCATAAGACCTAACTAAATATAGCTATGAAAGTCTAATATCTAGTTATCAAACAAAAGGCCAATCAACATATGTTGTCATTAAGTATGACATGGTCATTAAATGCAATCATCAAAATGCAATCTACATGACCTAATTAGCTAGAGGCAATAATGACCTAAATGCTAGCTATCACAAAAAAACCATATCAACACAAGTTGTCATTAAGTATGGCAAAGACTATAATGCAATCATAAAATGCAATCAATGAGTCCTAAACAATATCTAAATGCAAAGCATAGAGATTTAGCTAGAATGGCAAAATGGTCACAAACCCTAGCTATCACAAAACAAAAATCTCAACCAACAATCAACAACCCAAGCATGTTATAAATGCAATTAAACTCAATAACATACATTTAATGAACAATAATTGCTAAACCTAGGCATACATGTCATAAGAATGGAACAAGAAATTCTAGAGCATGTAAAGATTACCTAGTCAATGACAAACAAGAAAATCCATGCTTGGAAGATGCTAGAAGATGCTAGAAGATGCTAGATGCTTATGGATTGGAATTTGGTTGAGTCAAAATGAGTTCTTGGGAGCTCTCTCTCTCTCTTAGAGTCAATTTCTCTCTCAAGAAAAACTTGGTCTCTTAAAAAATGTTTTCTTAGACTCCCCAGCCAAAGAGAAGAGAAGAGAACATATAAATAATGTGTCCTACACGAAACGACATCGTTTTGGCAAAGAGCATCTGATTCCCGTCATGACCGATGTGCGTGCCGTGGCCTAGACAAGTGTCCAGACCGCGGTAGAGCGAGTGGTGCATTGCCTAAGAATCTCAGCTGTCTGGACTGTGGTACAGGTAGTGTCCAGACCGCGGTAGAGCAAGTGGTGCATCATCTGGGAAACTTTGCTTGGGAGACCATTGTGCATACAACTTGCACATGCCGCGGTAGCAGCAGCGTGCAACGCCTGGAGAACACCGTTGTGCATACCACGGTGGAGGAAATGCACAAGGAGCTGTCCCAGCCCGGTCAAGGGGAAAATCCTCTTCTAAAGGCAAACAAAATGCAACAAACACCCAAGCAAGATTTATGGCAAAGAGGCACACAATTAAGGCAATTAAGCATTCATACAAGATGATCAAAAACATGCATGAGAGTGTGTGTGTGCACTAAAAACTCTTCAAAAAAGGTTAAGTAAGTGATTTACCTTTTGAAGCTTGAGCTGGGTCTTGAGCAGTGATGGCCTAAACTACCCTTACACATTAATCCCCAAATGTGGTTGTCAACGAAATGAGCCAATCAAAAACTGAGGAACTTACAGTATATATATATGTTAATAACCTTTTTTGGCTAGGGTTCGAAGAAGAATTTTCCACCTTCCAGCCTTCAAGCAGGGGTCCAAATCTGGGTCTATGAAGCGAGGTATCGAGGTCCTCTAGGTCGAGGTACCTTACGAACCCGCAGAAGCAGGGCGAGGTAGTCAACACTTTGCATGCATTCAGGCTCTCCAATTAAAGCCCGGTACCTCACCAGGAATCCAATATAATTAGATCGAGCTCCATGATAAAGCTCGACGTAGCTAAACCAAGCTTCCAGCTACAAGGTTGGAACCCTATGGGATATTTCGCCCCTATAATGGTTAGCACAAGCTCCATGGGAAGACCAACAAGATCGATCTAGCTCCATGACAATCGAGAGGTCCCCTAGGCACCCCACTAGTGTATTGGAACCTGGGGTACCTCGCCCTCGAGAAATATCAAACGTCACCTCAGGTAACCTCTATGAAGTACCTCTCCAAAGTGACATATAAAACCAGAGCTCTCCTCCAAATAGCGTAGGAAGAGAGGGTTGACCTTCATGACAGTTACGATACCATTAATGAGTTCAAACCGTATTAATGGAGGTAATCAACCCTATTAATGAGGTCAAACCGTATTAATGGAGGTAATCAACCGTATTAATGGAGGTAGTCAACCCTATTAATGAGGTCAACCGTATTAATGGAGGCAATCAACCCTATTAATGATATAGTCAACGCCATTAATGAGAGAATATTTAACTATTTAATGACCACCGTTAGTGAAAAAGTCCAAAGAGGAAACAATCACATATTCTCCAAGATATTAGCTACAAGACGATTCTTTAGGGTCAGCTATATTAAATGAAGAATCGTATTCAATAAAGAAAGGAGACTAATTCAAGAATCCTCATCTTGCACACCAAGTTAATTACACCATGTATAAATAGACCTCAACACGCACGTTGAAAGGGATTGGAGGTTCAACAAAAAAATCACCTACGAGGTGAAATTATGTACACAGATCGACTCCTGAAATACATGTTGAATCCGAAGCCTGACTGCAAATACCAACCCCCCACCAGAATTATGTCATTAACAGTGTAATAGGCTTCTGGCCTGAACTCTCCATATATCGCCATCATGTACTACCTCTCCCAAGGATATATCGGAACTGGTTAACTTTTTATTACTGTTGTAAGCTCTCCGGAGCATATACGTTGTACTACTCCACCACTTTTGTAGCTCCCAAGAGCACCGCTTGATATATATATATATACAAGGAAGGGTCTTTCTACCTTCCTCCGGATACTGCCTTGGGGTTTTTCAGCATGTGATCATATGTGATGCTTTTTTCCCCTTAATCAGTCCACCTCCCTCTATATAAGACTTGTGTTTCTCCTATTTATCTCTTGTATTATGCATATGTGTATGCGGGCTAGGTACCGACCTCATTGGTCCCAGCTGTCTAATCCTTCTTACATGAGATCAGGAAACTATAATGAAGATCTATGGAAGCGGGCAAGGATCAGACACAGAAGCCAGAAAACCCACCCTCTTTAATTGCTATATAGGTCGAGGAACCACAAGAAGAAACCAAGGTCCAGGACCGGGCTCTGGGTTCCAAAACGGGTTCCGACCTCGACTGAGGACCAGGATCATCCCCTTCACACCTGTAAGGGATCCTCGAGCTCCCCGTATTTCCTCCATAAGCATGAAGCCTGGCAGATGGTATGAATCCTCTCTTACCTATCAAGAAGCCCGACATGTGGGATGACATATCTCCTACCTACCGCGAAGCCCGACTGGTGGGATGACTCATCTCCTACCTACTGTACCATCCTCCATCTTCATACAAGATCTCTCCAAGGTACTAGGTACCTACCCCGACCGTGACCTCCGAGGTAGCAATCTTGAGGATGCTAATCGAGATTCTCCACCCAGTGGGAATTTTTTGTTAAATTTTTTTGGCACCGTCTGTGGGAAGTTTCCATACCCCTTTTGAAAGCTTCAATGTCTCTACCTCAACATCCTTATACTATCGAGGTAACAGATTTGTTATTCATGAAATATCATTTACTATTTTTGATGTCCTTTCTCCATACTTGTCTATATCACCTATGCATCGCGTGTGGCGCTCATTTTGTCATTTAACAAGTTTTGTTCGTTGTGGAGCAATTATGGTACTAGGACTCCGAGTGGAACCGGTTTATTATACTGCTCTTATGAAGCAAACATGCTCAGATAATCATGGAGCTCCAATACAGTAGCTCCCTGCTTGAAGGTCTCTTATACAGCTGAACCACTCTGATACATCGAGAGCTCCTATATAGTAGAGTTGTACCTCTTCTGCTTCCTTATTGAAGGCTTGCTCTGCTGCCAGTAGATCTCATATCCAGCAGATCCATTGGACTTATACCTGGTCATACGGATCCCTTCATGTCGTCGGATCCGCCCTTCTGAAGCTCCTAGGTAGCGATAGCAGATCAACTCATGAATCTAAGAATCCAACTCAGCTATGTAGCATATGCAGCAACACGACCAGTAGAAGGCTCAGTGGCTTCTCACTTCTTATACCAGACCAGTCAACGTCCAAGTGAGCCACTGAGCTCTCGGTTCGTTCCAGCAGGGTCTAGAGCATTCTTTCAGTTACTAGGGACTTATAGGATCCCAAGCATGCTTCTGAACCACTGCAAGACTGGTGGCTTCGCTTCATATATATCAGGTCATTCATCGCCCTAGCAAGCCACTGAAGCACGATCTGATCAAGGAGACCCCAGTAGCTTTATACATTTGGTAAGGCCTCCTACATGCCTAAGCAAGCCTCTAGTGTAGCAGTCCTGCTGCAAGGCTCAGTGACTCTCACTTCTTATACCGGGCCCACCGTCAATGCCCAAGTGAGCCACTGACCTTCTGTTTCGTTCCAGCATGGTCTAGAGACTCATTTCAATTGTTGGGGACTCCTTGGATCCTAAACATGCCTCTGGACCAGTACCAGACAGATGGCTTCACTCTATAGGTACCGGGCCATTCATCGCCCTAGTAAGCCACCGAAGCCCAATATGATTGAGGAGTTCCTAGAAGCTTTCCACACTTGGTAAGGCCTTCTACGTGCCTAAGCAAGCTTCTGGAGCAGTAGCACCGTTACAAGACCGGTGGCTTCGCTTCATATGTATCGAGTCATTCATCGTTGTAGCAAGCCACAGAAGCCAGATCTAATTGAGGAGAGCTCAGAGGCTCCCCACATTTTGGTAAGTTTTTCTACACGCCTAAGCAAGCCTTTGGAGTAGAAGCCCCGCTGTAAGGCCCAGTGGCTCCTCACTTCTTATACCGAGACGGTCAATGCCCAAGTGACCCATTGAGCTCCTGTTTCATTCCAGTGTGGTCCAGAGCCTGATTTCAATTGCTGGTGACTCATTGGATCCCAAGCATTCCTCTGGACCAGTACCAGATCTGTGGCTTCGCTCCATATGTACCGGGCCATTCATCGTCCTAGCAAGCCACCGAAGCCCAATATGATCGAGGAGTTCCCGGAAGCTTTCAACATCTTGGTAAGGCATCCTACGTGCCTAAGCAAGCTTCTGGACCACTGTAAGATTGGTGGCTTTGCTCTATATGTATCGGGCCATTCATCGCCCTAGAAAGCCACCGAAGCTCGATCTAATCGAGGAAAGCTCATAGGCTACCCACATTTTGGTAAAGCCTCCTACATTCCTAAGCAAGCCTCTGAAGTAGCATCACCGGTGTAAGGCCAAGTGGCTCATCACTTCTTATACCGGGTCGGTTAACGCCTAAGTAAGCCACTGAGCTCTTGTTTCGTTCCAACATGGTCTAGAGCCTCATTTCAGTTGCTGGGGACTTCTTAGATCCCAAGCATGCTTCTGGACCAGTACCAGACCGGTGGCTTCACTCCATTTGTATCAAGCCATTCATCTCCCTAGCGAGCTACCATAGTCGCGATCCACCTCTTTGGTTAGTCTTATCTGTAGTAGCGGCTCCTTATTCCCTAGTCTCTTTGCTTGGTTGAAGGAAGGGTCATCATCCTCTAATGCCTCTACTTCGGAGCCAACCTCTGCCATATTGGTTGGATTAGCTTGAGTCATCATTGACCACCTTCTCTTCAGCTGGATCGATCGGGACCATCAGTATGGACATCCCTTTTCTGGGTAAGGTCGGGTTGGATCTCTTCCTCCTTGACAGATTTAGACAGATAGATACGCAGGTTTGAAGCTCCACCTGTATCCCTAACCTCTACAGCAACCCACATCTGCTAGATCAATTTGAACCTCCATTTCCTTGGAAGAATCAAACTGGACATCTACTTTGGATAATTCTGATGGAGAGGTAGGCGGGCTTAGAGCCCCCCATGCATCGTGAACTTTTACAGCAGCAGAGGACTTCAAGGTAGTTCAGATCCCAACACAACTAGACAGGAAAGCAGAAATGGGAACCAAGTTCCCCTTATCATTTGTGCACTCATCATCTCAAGAAGGTCCGGTTTCAGTCGGAGCGGACCCAGGTAACTCTCAGCTTTCTCTGTGATCTACCCAAGGTATCCATCCCCCAATGATGATCAGGCCAAAGGGAAGAAGAGCTCGAGCTACCTAGAAAGCAACACAGAAGCGTCCTTCAGCAAATGAAGCACACACATTAGCTTCCAAGGTAGCCACGATGCCATGCAGAGTTTAAACCACTCCCTCAAGAGTTTATCTCCTCCTTCTGAGCAATCCTCATAAGGAACGATGCATGGACCTGAGTCTCTCCAGATCATATGCATGTTGGATCCACTCCCGGGCTACCTGCGCATTAGCCACAGTTGCCTCAATTCTACTCATGTCTTCGTTCAGAACAATTGCGCCTCTCACTACCGTGGTCCACTCCTCCTTCTTCTGGTTTTACTTCCCCTGAGAGAGCAGTTTTCTCCATCTGAAGCTTTTACTTCTGGATCAACCGGGGCTCACATGCCACTTAAGCAACCACCTCAGTTGTGGCCTTTATTTGAGAGAGAAGCTCCCTCTTCGGATTGATCCTCTTCTGCACCATGGGATTCCGAGCCAGGGTCTGCTTCAGCAACCCAAGACTTGCCAGCTACGATGGGAACATACACAACCATCTCAGCAGCTTTCTTCTTAATCTCTTCCCTTTTCTGTCCATTAATGATTCTTAATTCAAATTGGGGAAGTAGAGCCAAATCTACCTGGAAGGCTGTGAAGAAGTAACCATCTTCCTTGGCTTGTACGAGCTCAACCTTAGCAACATCAGCTTGCTCTCGAAGATTATCATACTGATGGCTCCTCTCCATTTGTACTGGGCCTTCCAATGCCTTAGTGAGCTATCTATGTCCTGGTCCGTTCGCGAAACACCCAGAGATCCCGATTCATTCACAGTAGGGTCTCGAGCTTCATTACGATTGTTGAAGACTCTTATCCACCCCAAACGGACTTCCAAACCAGGTTACATCACTTGGGGACTAGAAGCTCAATAGTTTCTCAATACTTCAGTGGAGGGGCGATGACCCAGCGTGAGACAAGTTCCCCTAGTTCGCAATAAAAAGCATCTTTTACCGAAAGTCATTCTACTATTTACACCCATAATGTAGATTATCTCAAGAGATTCTACTCTTGAAAAGGCTCCTAGAGCGAGGCTGGTTATCAACCGATACCACCTTTCATTGATACAACTTCGTATCAGCTCGCCATGAGTTTGCATCTTCTTCAATTTTGGTTTCCATCATAGTTCTCCTATGATCACCATTCGCCCATGATCGAGATACCCTGGACCAGATCAAATCCCTCCAGAAGGATCACCATTACCAGGAGAGATACACCGCACTCCTGATGCTTTGGACCCAATCAAATCCCTTCAGGAGTATCACCTTGACTAGGAGAGCTAGATAGCCCTTCTGATGCTCTGGACTAGATTGATCCCTCCAAGAGGATTGCCATGGTATTTCGACAATGATCGCCTCAAGACCAGAGACTGTTCGGGGAAGCCCCCTCACTACCTCTGATACCTCTGATACCTCTGATGCCTTGGAGCGGATTAATCCCTCTAGGAGGATCGCCATGGTATTTCGACAATGATCGCCTAGAGACCAAGAAATAGCTAGATATCACTTCTGATGCCTTTGTTGGGCTACCACCACCAAGAAGGATCCGAGTGTAAGTGCATAGTTTTCATCGGGATCACAAGACCTGTATAGCTTGCTAGTGTTCCTAATGCCTTGGTCGGGCTACCACACGCAAGAGGTATCTGAGTATAAGTGCATAGTTACCATCCAGATCCTAAGACTAGGGTAGCTAGCGTTCCCTATGCCTTGGTCTGGTGACCTCCACCAAGAAGGATCTGAGGGTAAGAGCATAGTTGCCTGCTAGATCACAAGAACAGAACAACCAAATGGTCATCCTGCTGCTTTAGCCGGGTCAAACCCGCCATGAAGGATTTGGATGGCATAGTTGCCTACCAGGATCATTTCACCAGTTTGCCAAACTACCATGATTTCTGGAAAAAGAACGCTAGGTACCTAGATTAGCCACATAAGCTTCATCCCACATAATTGAGCAGTACGGTTTGTGACCTTTCTTGCTTATCAAATTTTACCCTAACTAGAGCGTCGGAAATTCCACAAAGGGAATATCCTTTTTTGTGGTCCGCTACCGCTCAATTATTTTACAGGTATGCCGGATTCACCTACATTTCACCAATGTATAAAGACCTGCTGTGAAAGTGGCATTAGTTGCCTACTAGGATTTTTTCACCTAAAGTACTGAGATTCATAAAGTAGGAATAATAGGTACCCTGATTCGCTAGAGCCAAGTATGTTGGAAGCGATTTTCATAAGAAGCGACATGCAAAATTATTCATGTAGTACAAGATCCTGACTCCAACCCTAACTGCGTAACGGTGTTTAAGTCAGGGGGGACTTCTGTTAACAGCCTTTTTTGGCTAGGGTTCAAAGAAGAATTTTCCACCTTTCATCCTTCAAGCAGGGGTCCAAATCTAGGTCTACGTAGCGATGTATCGAGGTCCTCTAGGTCGAGGTACCCTACGAGCCCGCAAAAGCAGAGCGAGGTAGTTAACACCTTGCATGCATTCATGCTCTCCAATTAAAGCCCGTTACCCCGCCAGGAATCCTGCATAATTAGGTCGAGCTTCATGATAAAGCTTGACGTAGCTAAACTAAGCTTCTAGCTATAAGGTTGGAACCCTATGGGATATTTTTCCCCTAGAATAGTTAGCACAAGCTCCATGGGAAGACCAACAAGATCGATTTAGCTCCATGACAATCGAGAGGTCCCTGGGACCCCGCTAGTGTACTTGAACCTAGGGTACCCTGCCCTCGAGAAATATCAAATGTCACATTAGGTAACCTCCATGAAGGACCTCTCCAGAGTGACATAAAAAACCAGAGCTCTCCTCTAAACGGCGTATGAAGAGAGGGATGACCTTCATGACACTTACGATACCATTAATGATGTCAAACCGTATTAATGGAGGTTGTTAATAGCAAAATTTGGCTAGGGGACCAAAAATAAATTTTTCACTCTCCTAACCCGAGTCAATGCTCGAGTTCACCAGTCATTGGACCCCGGGTCCTAAGGGCAAGCCATAGAACTACCCGCAGAAGAAATGAAGCGTCATCGAGGATCATAACTACTAGGAATGAAGCCCAACACGACCAGATCAAGCCCCTTACACCAACACTGGAACTCAGACAAAGTTTGACACGTGATTGTCTGGGCTTCCTGAGATCGAGATTACATCATAACCTCCCTGGAAGATCGCTAACCTCTCCGGGCATAAAAATGCAGAACCTATAAAGATATCTAGCTCATGCTATAGCACCACTCCACTTCGCCAAAGGAAGAAGTGAATCCACCTAGGTAGAGGAAGCTCGCAGAAGCCCTGCCATCACTTATTGGTGTTAACACGGTCATTTCAAGCTCAAAAAGGGACCTGGAAAGGTCAGATCGAGCTCCTAACATTAAACCAGGGTCTGGACCTACCTCATTCTACAAATCAGTGAACACCATACTCGACAAGCTCCATGAGGCATCACACCATGAAGCACACGGGGATCATATCTATACTTCAACGTTGAAACACTGCGTACGTGTAGGGTAAGAGTTTGAATCCAAAGAGGAAACAAACTTATCTCCACCTAAGATATTCTCGAATCCTTTATTAATCTAAAGTCAATGACTTTTTAAAAAAAAGATCCCGCCCGATAAGGAGGGAGAGGATTATGAGAATCATGGCGGGAGAGTCACTAATTTAACCTATTTAGACTGTGTATAAATGGATCAAGCATGAACGAAGAGGTGAGACATCTGACAGAACAATAAAGAAAAAGAGAGAAAAAGAGAGTTTTTTAGACTTCGGCTTAAATTCTGTAATCAGAACACGACCTCCACTATTATCTACTATTCAACAGGCACGAGTTTGTCACCCTACTATATCCCAGAGAGATTGAGAGTGTTTAAGAATCTTTTTGTAAGAAATTCACAGTTGATAATAAAGTCATTACATTCTCGTCTTTATTGCGCTTATACTCATACATCCATCTTTATTCAATCAGATTAGGTACCAAAGGTACCAACCCCGGTCACCACCTACGTGGTAGTGGTCTCGATGGTGTTAACCAGAATTTCTCACGTAGAGTATATTCTTCGTTAACACTTTCTGACGTCGTCTGTGGGGATAATCCATACCGTAATTTTTACACTTACGAATTTGTTATTTTACAGTAATCATGAGGCATCGCTCCTCTAAAGGACAATCCGAAACCTCAGGACATCTATCTGCCCCTCAACCTAGAAAGAGCAGAAAAATGGAAAGAAATCCAAGCACCATAAATCAGTCTCGCATCATCTAGGCACAGAGCGGCCTCCAACTCCTCTAGCGGTGGACCCAGCTGTGATCAATCAACATGCAGCATCTATTGTGGAAAATGTCCGCCTCTGTCTTGTTGCAGAAGGAATTGATCCCCACCTGGCAGATCTGGGAATCCGAGGAGAAGCGAGCCGATCCACTGCTAGGCAGTATACTTTTGATCAGTTAGGACCCTCCTTACCAATCCCTGCCTACCATAGAACAGGGCCTACAACTTCCATCTGGGAAAGGCTAGGACTCATGCCCTCAGTCCCGGACAGGCCAACCGACTATCGATCTAGGCAGGTTAAGTCGGAAGCCGACGTTCTGCCAAGGTTACCTCGTAACCCTCTTTGACCGATGACCTCCAGATGGGAACCTCAAGCTGAAGCCGGGGAGAGTCGACAAACTGCTCAAACATAGCCCGTCCCTGAGGGTGACAAAGTGGAAGTATCCAACTCGTCGGGGGGATCTGACAGCGAGAGCTCTGAGGTCGACTCTAAAAGGCATAAAAGTAAGCGCCTGAGGAACCAGCTGGCCAAGATACAGAAGAATATCTAGCAGTTGAAAAGAGGGAAGGGTAAGAAGGTCAAAAAGGACTCCCTAAGCGAGATGAACGCCCCTTTTACAAGAAGAATTCGACAGGAAAAGCTCTCACCAAAGTTTAAGATGCCATCAGACAAGTTCTCCGGTATGGAGGATCCTTTGAGCCACTTAAAGAGCTTTGTCCAAAAGATGGAAGTCCAAAACACAACCAGGGCTGCCATGTGCAGAATGTTCCCTTCCACCCTGACCGACTACGCTAAGACATGGTTCAGAAAACTACCCGCGGGCAGTGTGGACTCCTTCATAAAGCTATCAACTGATTTCTGTTCACAATTCTAGGGAATCAAACCCCGGACGAAGGATCCCATCCATTTACAGTATATGATCCAGGAGAGAGGGGAAACCCTCCGGGCTTACGTGAAGCACTTCTACAAGGAGGTCATCCAGATAGGTGTCTTCACTGAGAAAGAGACTCTCGCCAATTTCAGACGGAACCTATGAGCGGGTAAGCTTTTTCGATCCTTTACCAAGCAACCTCTGGAGATCTAACAAGAGGCCTTTGATCGAGCTCTAGAGAATTTGTTTCATCCATAGAAGTTGTGTGCAAGCACTTCCGGCCGCAATGTACTCGGCTTCGGATGATGAAAGAGAGACGGAATTTTGTTTCTTGCTTAGCCAAGTAATCAAATTATTCCCCAAGTAAAAGCAACCGCCCGATGTGCTTTTATGATCATCAATGTTTTCCGCCCAATCTGCATCACAATAGCCAATAAGAATATCATTAGTATCAAAGGAATAGAATAAACCAAGATTATGTGTCCCTTTTATATACCTAATGATTCTTTTAACGGCTTTCAAGTGAGATTCTTTTGGATTAGCTTGAAACCTAGCACACAAACCTACACTAAAACAAATATCTGGCCTACTTGTCGTTAGGTAGAGAAGGCTACCTATCATGCTCTTATAGAGACTTTGATCAACATTTTTTCCTTTTTCATCTATGTCAAGTTTTAAAGTTGTACTCATAGGTGTTTCAAATTCTTTTCCACTTTCAAGGCCAAATTTCTTAACAAGTTTTCTAGCATACTTAGATTGTGACAACATGATACCATTGCTAGATTGTTTCACTTGCATGCCTAGAAAGTAATTGAGTTCACCTACCATACTCATTTCAAATTCTTTTGACATCACATTCACAAAATCATCAACCTTGGTTTTACATGTAGACCCAAACACTATGTCATCAACATATATTTGTGCAACAAAAATGTCATTTTTATAATGCTTGACAAATAATGTTCTATCAATACCACCTCTCCTATATTGGTTGTCAATAAGATATTGAGTCAACCTATCATACCAAGCTCTAGGAGCTTGCTTAAGGCCATAAAGAGCATTTTTCAACTTAAACACATGATTAGGAAAGTGTGGGTCTACAAAACCCTTAGGTTGTTCAACATACACTTCTTCTTGAAGGTATCCATTAAGAAAAGCACTTTTGACATCCATTTGAAACAATTTGAATTTCTTAAGACATGCAATGGACAACAAAAGCCAAATGGACTCAAGACGCACAACGGGTGCAAAAGTCTCATCAAAGTCTACACCCTCAACTTGAGTGTATCCTTGAGCCACTAGTCTTGCTTTATTTCTCACTATTTTGCCACATTCATCGTTCTTATTCCTAAACACCCATTTTGTACCAATCACATTGATATCTTTTGGTCTAGGAACTAATGACCACACATCATTCCTCTCAAATTGATTTAGTTCTTCTTGCATGGCATTAACCCAATATTCATCAATAATTGCTTCATTAATATTCTTGGGCTCAATTTGAGAAGTGTAGCAAGCATATGAAATTTGGTTAGCTAGTTGCCTGCTAGTTCTAACCCCTTCATTCAAATCACCTATGATGTCTTGTTGGTAATGCATGTTCCTAAGTCTACAATTAGAATTTTCAACATCTTGTTGGTCATCATTTAAACCATTTTCTAACTCTTGACTTCCTTCTCTAGCAACACTACCATTATCATCATTATGACTAGACTCACTTTCATCACAACTAGTCACATCAATAGGTGTTTTAGTGTCATTCAACAAATGTTCTTTAGATTCATTGACACCATTATTATCACACAAATCAAGCATGCTAAGATCATCTATTTTCACATTAATAGACTCCATAATCGTTTTAGTTTTCAAATTGAACACTCTATTTGCACGACTATTATTAGCATACCCAAGAAAGAGACCAATATCACTTTTAGCATCAAACTTTCCTAAGTGATCTCTATCATTCAAAATAAAACACTTACTCCCAAAAGTGTGGAAGTAACTCACATTGGGATTCTTGCCCTTCCAAAGTTCATAGGAGATTTGTTTTGTGTCGGGCCTTCTAAAAACTCTATTAGCGACATAGCATGCGGTATTGACCGCTTCAGCACAAAGATTTCTAGGGACTTTCCTGCTATTGAGCATGACCCTAGCCATCTCTTGTAAGACACGATTCTTCCTCTCAACAATACCATTTTGCTGAGGAGTTCTAGAAGCCGAGAACTCATGTGAAATCCCATAATCATCACAAAACTCACTAAATCTAGCATTTTCAAATTCACTCTCATGATCACTCCTAATGCGACATATTTTCTTGATTCCAAGACCTTTTTCATTTTGAACTTGATTACAAAACTTCTTAAAGTAACCAAAAGTTTCGGTCTTGTCCCTAAGAAAATATACCCAAGCAAACCGAGAAAAGTCATCAACGCATACAAAAATGTGTTTCTTGCCATTTATGCTTTCGGTTTGAATTGGTCCCATTAGGTCCATATGCACAAGTTCTAAGGGCTTTTTGGTAGGAAAATTAGTGTTCTTTTTATGAGACACCTTGGTTTGTTTACCCAATTGACATGGTTCACAAACACCATCAAGCTTCTTACCAAGACTAGGAAGACCTCTAACAATGTCATATTTTTCAAGATTCTTTAAATCTTTATAATTCATGTGGCCCAATCTTTCATGCCATAATTCAAGTTTGTTGCACTCATGTGCCATATTACATGTTAGTGGATCAACCTCTAAACAATAGTAATTGTCCGAAGACCTTTTGACTTTCAAAACAATTTTGCACTTTTTATCAATTATCTTGCACACATCCTTGTTAAAGTTAACTTCTTTAAAAATTTCACACAAGTGAGTGATGCTTATTAGATTAGCTTAGACCATCTACATACAAGGTGTCACGAAGTTTAGGCAATCCGGGGATACAAATTGTTCCCTTGCCTAGAATTTGCTTTTTGGTGCCATCACCAAATGTAACTCATCCACTATCATTCATAACAAGATTCTTAAAGAATTCCTTGTTACCAGTCATATTCCTAGAGCAACCGCTATCTGGGTACCAACAATAGGATGAATTAGCTCTTAAAGCATATTGTGCAACCAAATATTGTGTTGTGTTTTTCTTAACCCAAACTTTCTTGACAAGTTTCTCATTCCTACTTTTATTAACATGCTTTGACTTGTTTTTAGGCACATTGACTCCATTAGTCACATTTTCAAACAAATCACACAAAGCATTATCAACTTTCTTATGAATAGTAGAACGAGACACAACACGAGATTTAACAAACAAATCATCAACACATTTATTCTCAATATGCTTTTCCAAGGTCTTCTTAGGTCTAATTCTAGATCCATACATGGATGATTGCCTAGGACCATTCAAAGACATATCATGCAAATCATTGGCAATTCTACGTTTACGAATGTATTCATAACATCTAGGTCTTATGTGTCCTACCATGTTGCAATAATGACAAATAGGTATGAATTTGAGAATTTTACCAAATGCTTGAGCATTCAACTCATTTTGCCTTCTCACATTTTTACCTCCTTTGCGTGCAACACTAGATGTCTTGCCTTTTGCATTTGATGATGATGTAGCTTGTCTTTGGCATTGTTGAGTCTTTTTCTTGACTTTCATTATTGATGTTGAGGCACCTCCGGTAGCATTCATGGCTTTACCGTTAGAGAGTGTACATACATTTAAATTGCTACAAGCTTTGACAAAAGTAGATTTGTTAGATGAAGGAGTTAATTTTTCATAAACATATCCTAAACCTCTTTTGTCGCTTGAAGACTTTCCAACCTTAATGAGAGCTTTCACTTTGTTAGAGCTAGATAACATCTTGTTAATCATCTCTTTAGCCTCATTAAGTTTGTCATTAAGCACTTTCTCTTCATTCTCATGCTCATTTAGTTTTGCTCTAAGCACATTTTCAATTCTATTAGCACGATCAAGAGATTCATCTCTTTGCTCAATTTCATGATTCAAAATACTTAATCTATCATTGCTATCGATCAAGTTTTTCTCAAGATTAAGAATTTTGTCATTTAGATCAATAACACATTTTGAGCTACAATCATGATTTTCTAACTTCTTAGTGAGAGACTTATTGATCTTAGAGATCCTTTCATTTTCTTGAATAAGATCTTTGATCTTTTGATCATCTAAGTCAATAGACTCACCTTCAACAAAAGAAGCCACAAAAGAATACATTTCTTTAATCATGATGAAATAAATGAAGATAACAAACACTACAAAGAAGATCTATCTAAGTGCGTCTAGACACCGGCTTTGATACCAATTGAAATTCTCTTTATCTTTATAATGTGAATATACCTAGAGGGGGTGTGAATAGGTTTATGCTCCAATTTTTATCTTCTTATAAAAACAATGCAATTCTAACAATGCTTAATGAAAATTGCAAACAATGACACACAATATTTACGTAATAAAACCTCCAAAAAGGAAACATCCACGGATTGATACCAAAACCACCGGCAAAAGCAAATCCACTATTTCAAATAGAGTTACACACTCAAGCAATCACACATGCTCTACAAGATCACACTCTCACTCTATCTTGAACCTAGTGATCTATTAAGCCGACTTCCTATCCAAGACCCCTTGTCCCTAGGAAGATTTCTTGCTCACCTATCCGGATCCTCCCGATCCTAGGCAAGACTTCCTGCTCGACTATCTGAGTCCTCCCGATTCTAGTCAAGACTTCCTTGCTCAACAATCCGAGGTCTCACACCTCTTGTCAAGACTTCCTCTTGCTTAGCTATCCAAGTCCTCCCAACTATAGCTAAGACTTACAATTGCTCAAATCAAAGAATCACTCTAAGATATGAGACTTTCTACCTTTTCACAAGGCATCTAAGTGATCATGAATGCAAAATGCAAACAAGCACTCAAATAGAAACTGATGATCAACAAATTCTATGGATATGCAACTAGATGACTAGATTATGCTTTCAAAGATCAATCACAAATGCAGCTAGACAACTTAAGCATGTTATCAACTAAGAACATAGATATGAAAATATAGACATCAATTGAAACAAAACCTAGTTCTTTGAAAATGAAATTATATCTAGAAACAATCAATCAAGCATAAGAACAAAGGATTTCTAGAAACAATTTCATGTTTATCAAGTTTAGCACAAATCATTCAATATATCACAAATCTAGCTAAACTTGAAAATCAAATCAAAAAACCACAAAATGATATCAAAATCATCCTAGTCATGCTTCTTAATCAAATAACATCAAACAATAAGAGGATCTAAGAAGAAAACTAAGAAGAAGATGATTTTACCAACAAGTATGCAAATCACGAACTGAAGATCAGATCACAACGATAAATGTAGACATTCTTTGGTTCTTGAAATGCTTGGGGTTTGTAGAAATATTCAAGACACTCGAAATTGGTTTTTGAATCAAGTGATTCGGAGTAGAAATAAAGAAGTTATCACAAAAACAAAAAATCAAAATGTTGAGAGAAAATTTTCTGCACTTGTTCTTCAATTTCTCAACTTGTTCTTATCTTATGAAATGAGAGGGAATGAGAGATTTTAAAGAGTGAAAAGCCAAAAGGACCATTTTACCCTTATTCCTTAGTGTCTCCCCGAGATGGCACATGGGCATCTTGGGGCAGAGCACTCTTGTGGCCGAGATGGCCATGCGCCATCTCGGGATGGTGCTTGGTGATGGCTTAAGCCATCGCACCTCACCCCTTGCGCTCTCCTTGCGTTCTCTGACAGTTCTTTGGCCTTCGAACTCTAAATTCTAATCTGTTTGAAGATTACAAAACCAGGAATCCCTCACGGACATGGAAATATAAGACACTCAACCCAAAAAATAAGAATTTGACTCGATATACGAAGACAAAGACAATGTATACAACATGAGTTGAAAATGTAGTATCTTTTGACTTAGAACTCGAAATCAATAGAATGAGTAACCGAAATGACCGGAACTCAATCATGAACAATCTAAGAATAAAATCAAGTTCAAGATCCATGTTTTACAAACATATAAACAAACAAACACATTTGACACAAGAATGCAAACTATATAAAGATAGTCTCCAATCATGCATTTTCCAAAACATGTTACTTTCATATCAAATGCATGAGCATTCAACTGCAAGTGTGTGAATTTGTTATACCAAATGATGCTCTATGATGCGGGGACACAAATATATGAATTGTGTGTGTGTGCACCTACGCCTTGCAAGAGGAAGAAGGATCTCGATACCTTAGCATCCAAGAATAGTACCAATCCTCTTGAAGAAGAACTTTGCATCATGAGAAGTTGCTTTTCTTCCTTGAAGCACTTATCATCATGAACCACTTAAGCAACTAAGCTTTACAAAGAAATGAAGTTTTGTTATGGAATCAAGCAAACACAAATCTAGAACCTAACATAGTGCGGTAAGCCCAGAGGACCTCGGGAAGATCCTCAGCCTATCTACCTTTTTTTCTGTTGTAGTTTCTTTTTCAATGGCTTCTTAATAGTCGTATTGGTGGATTCCACTAGCCCGTTAGTCTGGGAGTGGGCTACTGAAGCAAACCTAAGGTCAATTCCTAAGCCCTCGCAAAAGTCTTTGAATCGGCCATTATCAAACTGTTTGTCGAGGTCAGCTATAATGGCAAGAGGGGTTCCGAACCTGTAAACTACATTATTTTTTATGAATCTTGTTGTATTTTCTTCTGATATATGGGAAAGCGGTCCAGCTTCGACCCACCATGTGAAATAGTCAATCGCTACGATAGCATGCTCGGCTTGACCAGGAGCAGTAGGAAGTGGTCTGATCAAGTCGACTCCCTACATAGCAAAGAGGTATGGTGAGCTAAGGGATGACAATTGCTCCGGCGGTAGGTGACTCAGGTTTACGGTCTTCTGGCATGTTTCACAGGATCATACTAAGCTCTATACATCTTAATGGATGGTTGGCCAATAATATCCCATGTGGAGTACCTGATATACCAGAGCCTCCCCACCAATATGGTTCCCGCACTCTCCGAAGTGAACTTCTCTCAATGCCCATTTGGCATCCTTAGGATGTAAATATCGAAGTAAAGAAAGGTATTTGCCCCTCCTATATAAATGCCCATCTACCAAGCAATATCGGACTAAGAGTCTCTTGAATTTCCTAGCTTGGTCAGGCTCCCTTGGGAGCCATCCTTCTTGGAGATAATCCATTATGGGGTCCATCCAGCATGGTCACCGATCCAGGATATAAGTCTCGTTACCTGCTGCTGTGTTTGGTAGGGGGATCACTTGGAGAGGGACTCCATGTGGTAAGGTCTGGCTGCCATTCGCAGCTATCTTGGCTAAGATGTCTGCTCGACGACTCTGTTGTTGAGCTATCTGCTCAATCCTAAAACCTTTGAATTCGCTCTTAAGTTGTTAAACTAGCTTCAGGTAGGCAATCATGTTATCTCCATTTGCCTGATAATCCCTAGAAACTTGGTTGACTATGAGCAACGAGTCACTCTTGACCTATAGGTAATCGACCCCGAGCTCTGCAGTCGCTCTTATTCTGACTAAGAGTGCTTCATATTCTGCCTCACTGTTTGTGGCTTTAAACTCAAATCTGAAACAGTCTCAACACTCAATCCCTTATGGGTCAATTAGAACTATGCTCGCTCCTCCCTCGGTTTGCCCGATTGCTACATCTGTGTAGAGGATCCATGACTTGCAATCTTCCAGCCAACTATCAAACTCTGGAATCCTTTCAATAGCTATGTTCGTTGCTGCGGAGGTCACTTGGCCTAGGGACATTGAGAGCTCTGCTACAAAGTCTGCCAAAGGCTGGGCATTAATTACGGTCATGGGTTACCTTAAATCAAACTGGGTGAGCTCTAGGGCCTATAAAACCAACCTTCTGGATACATCCGGCCTTTTCAAGAATTGACTGAGGGGTTGGTCCGTCACTACTACTGTTGAATGAGCTTAAAAGTAGGGACGGAGCTTCATTGTCGAGGTTACCAAGACAAAAGCAAGCTTCTCTTAAAAGGTATAATTCTTCTCAGGCTTGGTTAGAGCATGACTCATGTAGTAGATAGGCCAATGGACCCTATCTCCACTCTCCATACTCCTTGACTAAGGCCCCACTTACTGCAATCTCTGAAACGGCCAAGTAAATTTGCAGCTCTTCTCTAAGACTTGGCTTGACCAGTAATTGAGGGCTTGACAGATATTTCTTCAAGGCTTGAAAAGCTTGTTCACTGTCTTGGTCCCATTTCATGTTTCTTACCTGCTTGATGGCTTTAAAGAAAGGGAGGCATTTGTCGGTAGATCGAGAAATGAACCTGTTGAGCGCTGTTATTTGCCCGGTCAGGACTTGAACCTGTTTAAGTGACGTGGGGGACTCTAAATCCAAGATAGCCTTATTCTTTTCCGGGTTAGCCTCTATGCCTCTCTTATGGACCATGAAGCCCAGAAACTTTCCTGCAGTCACCCCAAATGTGCATTTAGAGGGGTTCAATCTTATCTGGTCCTCCCTTAAGATCATGAAAGTTTTACGAAGGTCACCCAGATAGCTTTCAGAGGTTGATGACTTGGTGATCATGTCGTCGATGTACACCCTCATTGATCTTCCAATTTTGGGCTTGAACAACCGATTAACTAGTCGTTGATGTGTAGCTCCTATGTTCTTAAGCCTGAAAGGCATCACCTTGTAGCAATACAGACCCTGTTCGGTGATGAAACTAGTCTTTTCCTGGTCGGCGGGGTGCATCAAAATTTGGTTGTATCCTGAAAACAGGTCCATGAAGCTCAGGAGCTTGTTTCCAGAGGTGGAGTCAACTAACTGATCAATTTTTTAGAGAGGGAAACTGTCTTTCGGACACGCTCGGTTAAGGTCGGTATAATCAACACACATGCGCCAATTTCTATTTGCCTTCGTGACCATCACCACGTTGGCGATCCACTCAGGATAGCGTGCTTCTTGGATAAAGCCCGCTCGGGTCAATTTGTCCACCTCTTCCTGAACCGTGACATTTCTTTTAGTGTTGAAGTAACGCCTTTTTTGTTTGATGGGTTTGAAGGTCGGATCCACTGCCAGTCGGTGAGCAGCCAAAGTCATTGGGATCTCAGGCATCTCGTCGTGACTCCAAGCGAATATGTCATTGAACTCTGTGAGGAGCCCGACTAAACCCTCTTTCATGCCCGGCCCAAGGGTGGCTCTGACCCTCACTACCTTTGAAAGATCGTTTGTCCGGATGGACACTTCTTCTAGCTCATCCACTGGATGCCCACTGGCCTATTCCTTTCTCTGCTCCTCTCTGTCTAGCACCACCAGATCATCCTCTAGGTGATTCGTGGGTCCTTTATCTTCCACGGTCAATACTGGTGTTGCCCCACTCTGGATCGTTGTTACCTGGGCAATTTGTTTTGCTAGAGCTATTGGGTAGGCAGACACTGCATATCATTTCCTGGCTGTTTGCTGGTCACTACGTACTTCCCCCATCTTGTCTCCTACTGGGAATTTCAGGACATTGTGGTAGATGGATATGACCCCTTTCAAATATGATAAAAATGGCCTTCATAATATTGTATTGTAGATCGACGGGGTATCTACCACCACGAAGTCTGTCATGACATTCTGCTGGAGAGGCGTGGCTCCAATGATTACCGGTAGGATTTTTGATCTTATGGGTATGATTGAGTCCCCAGTGAACCCATACAGCGGGGTAGTGCAACTATTGTAACACCACTGTTTCATGTTCAGCTTTTCCAAGGTGTTTTTAAATAGAACGTCGACGTTGCTGCCTATGTCAATGAGCACACGGTGTATCCCGCAGTTGGCAATCTGTACCGTGATCACCATGAGGCTGCACGGTGTAGTAGGCATCCGCTTCTGTGAAAATGATCTGAGACATCGAAGAAGGGTTGGTCGGGGCTCTAGTCGACCTTGTAGATATCCCACCCTTCGTCTACATGAGGTATTTTTCTCGCGTTGTTTTTCCTGGAATTATTGAAGGTGCCAGCCAAAGTAGGCCCCCCACTGATGGTATGTATTATCTGGATTTCCTACATCAGATCCGCATGCTCCCTCTTTCTTTTCTCAGTGTGCTCACGGATCAAGGCTTGCACTTCCCTTCCAATTTGAATGTTATCCCTAACCTACTGCAAGAACTCTACCAAACATCCTCCCCTTATCAAAGCCTCGATTTGATTTTGTAGGTTATAGCACTCTGAAGTGTTGTGTCCCACATCTTTGTGAAAGTCACAATACTTATAGTGATTTACCTTATCGACGGGGGATTTCATCGGTGGGGGCTTTCATGGGTGTGGGCTTCTTTAGCAACCCCTTATCCCGAATGGTAAGATAGATTATTTCACGGGATACATTTAAGGGGGTGTAATGATCATACCCTCTTTCATCTCGAGCTATCGGGGCCACTGTTCTGGAAGGAGGTGAAACCCGTAGAGGAGTGCGCTTCGCTGGATACCTTTCTGATCTGGGTTGAGAAATGGGGAAGCGATAAGTCTACTTGTTCAGGGGTTTGTTCTGGCTTTCCTGAGCTTGCTCTGGTTTGGGTGCTTTCTTCTTATATCTCTTTACGGCTCTCATATCATCGTGCTCCATCTTGACCTTGAGTTGTTCATCGACTTCCACTTGCTCCAGAGCCCGATAATAGGCTTCTTGATAGGTCTCTGGAGGTTGCTTGGCAAAAGACTAGAAAAGCTTGCCCGCCCACAAGTTTCTCCTAAAATTGGCTAGGGTCTCTTTCTTAGTGAAGACCCCCATCTGGATGACTTCTTTATGGAATCGCTCGACATAAGCCCGGAGGGTTTCCTCTCTCCCCTGGATCACATATTGTAGATGGATTGGATCCTTCAATCGGGGTTTAATTCCCTGGAATTATAAGCATAAGTCAGTTGACAGCTTCGTGAAGGAACCCACACTGCTAATGGGTAGCTTTCTGAACCAAGTCTTAGTGTAATCCGTTAGCGTAGTTGGGAGCATCAGGCACATGGCAGCCCTTGTCGTGTTCTAGACCTCTATATGCTGGACGAAGCTCTCCAAATGGCTCAAGGGATCCTCTGTTCTGGAGAATCTATCATTAGACATCATGAATTTTGGTGGGAGCTCCGCCTCCCAAATCCTTCAAGTAAATGGAGCATTCATCTCACTTAGAGGATCTTTCTTGTCTTTCTTAAATTTTCCCTTCTTCATCAACTGGATCTCTTTCGAAATTCTGCCAACTGGTCTCTCAGAAGTTTTTTCTTGGGGTTTCTTTGAATTAATCTCAGATTCCTTACTGTCAGACCCTTCTGACGAGCTGGTGATCTTTACCTGACTCCTTATACAGACGAGATCTGCCTAGGGGATTAGCTGGCTTTCTTCCCCTCTAGGTCGGGCTTCCTTCTTTGAAGTTGTTGGGTGAATAAACTCTAGTCTCTCTCGGGGAAGGACGTCCGCCGCAGACTTAACTTGTCTGGGATGGTAACGCGGCGGAGCTTCAGGAATGGGGGGCATGGGCCCTAACCTATCCTGGATCGAGTGTCTGGGTATAGTTCCATTATGAGTAGGCTCTAGAGGGGTAGGCCCCAGGAGATCAAAAGCTGGACACCGAATCCCGGGCCTGCTTGGTTCCCCTTGGTTCCCCTTGGTTGTAGAGGTTCGCTTGCTGGACAGTAATACCTTCAACGAGCAGTCGAAGGCGGACGTTTTCCATGAAGGCTGTCGATTGTTGATCAAGTGAGACCTGGATTCCCATATGGGTATCCAAATCCCGTACAATGGTGGGCTGGTCTGGGACCTAGCCACGAAGCCCAGATTTTCTTCTTTTCCTCGGGACCTTTCACGTCGACGCAGCTAAAGGTTGTCCCGATGCGCCTGACTAACCTTGGTAGGAGCGAAGCCTCATGATTACTGTTAAGATGACAAACTTATGAATATAAAAATGATATTTTGAAAGTTGTTCCCACAGACGGCGCAAGAAAGTATTAACGGGAAATTTGCTCAAGATGGGAAATTTCAGCTAACACCCTCGAGTCCACTACCACAGACGGCGCAAGAAAGTACCTTTGATACCTGACCTGCTTAGATAGAAACGAATGTTTGAATGACCATAGCAAATGAAAGCTATATTATTGAACACTCGTGATTTACAAGAATCTCTCATATACACACACAATCTCTCCAGGAAAGAGGAAGGTGGAAGCTTCATGCTTGTTGAATAGTAGATACAATGATGGTCGTGTTCTGATCACAGAATTTAGGCCTGATGTAATTCTCTTTCCCACCCTTTTCCCTTTTCCCTTTTCCCTTTTCCATCGGTCTTATTTATACTTGGTCCAAGTAGATTTTAACTCATAAATATCCTGCCATGATCCCATGAATCTGTTCCCTCCATATCAGGCGGGATTCGTTATTTAAAAGTTGTTGACTTCGAATTGATAATAGATTCGATGATATCTTTGACGAAGATAAGTTTGTTTCCTTTTTGGAATCAAACTCTTGACTTACACGTATGCGGAATTAATGTTGGTTGTAACGTAAATATGACCTTGTGTGTACTCACTGCATGATTCTTCATGGAGGTTATCGAGTTAGCTGCATGTTGTCCTGTAGAGTGAGGTAAACCCATGCTTTGGTTCTGTTCTCAAAAGCTTGGGGATGGACTCGTGGGCACTTACTAGGGGTAGTGTAGATTACGCAAGATTCTTTTTTCATGCCTAGCGGGGACAACGGGCTTCTTGAGAGGTTGGTGGGCTTCTGGCTTAGGCTACAAGTCAAACCTGGCCTTGGGAAGCCTTGGTCTAGAAGGAGCTCACTTTTTTTGTGTCGGGCTTCGCTTTGAGTGCTTCCTGAACTCGGGCGATCTTTTCTCACTTTCACGGGGTGGTTTTAAAGCCCGACTCTAGGAACCAAGGTTCCGGGATAGGTGATCTCGAGAAGCCCGGATTCTAGTGTTCGCGTGTGGGCTCGACCTGGACTTGCCTAGCTTCACTCCTGATATTTCTGATGCCCGATAATCCTTCCTCGATTCTGCGGGGTAGCTCTAGAGCTTGCCTGAGGTCCCATGAATGGCGATTTCTGGCTTTAATTCGAGCTAGGGGAGTGGAAAATTTATCTTTGGTCCCTGGCTAAATTTTACTATTAAGACAAACTTATCTCCTCCAACGATAATCTTGAGTCCGTATTACTCTAAGTCAACGACTTTCAAATAGAGGATCTCACCTGATAAGGAGGGAACGGATTCATAAAATCGTGGCGGGCTATTCACGAGTTTAAACCTACTTGGAGCTTGTATAAATAGGTCCAAGCATGAGGTAGAAAGAATAAGCAGAAATAAAGTAAAAAGAAAAAATACAGAGGATTACACTGGGTCTAAATTCTGTGAACAGAACATGGTCATCATTGTATCTAATATTCGACAAGCACGAAGTTGCCACCCTCCTATGTCCTAGAGAGATTGTGAGTGTATGTGAGAGGTTTCTGTATACCACGTGTGATCAATAATAAAGCTCTCATTCACTATCACATTATCATTCAAATATTCGTTTATATCTTAACAGGTCAGATATCTGAGGTACTGACCCCAGCTACCACCTTCGTGTTAGTGGTCTCGAGGGTGTTAATTGGAATTTCTCCTCTTGAGTAAATTTCCCGTTAACAGAGGATAACCCAGAAAAATCAGGGCTATCTTGGATCTAGAATCCCCCATGTCACTCAAACAGATTCAAGTATTGACCGAGCAGATAGCAGCGCTCAATAGGTTCATTTCTCGGTCTACCGATAAATGTTTCCTTTTCTTCAAAGCTATCAAACAGGGAAGGAACATGAAATGGGACCATGAAAACGAGCAAGCCTTTCAAGCTTTGAAGAAGTATTTGTCAAGCCCTCCGTTATTGGTCAAGCCAAGTCCGGGAGAGGAGTTGCAAATCTACTTGGACTTTTCGGAAACGGCAGTGAGTGGGACCTTGGTCAAAGAAAGTGGAGATTGGGTCCAGCGACCTATCTACTATGCAAGTCACACCCTAACCAAGCCGGAAAAGAAAAATACTCTTCTGGAGAAGCTCGCCTTTACCCTGGTGACCTCGGTAAGGAAGCTCTGTCCCTACTTTCAAGCTCACTCAATAGCAGTAGTAACAGACCAACCTCATCGTTAATTCCTGCAAAGGCCGGACGTGTCCGGAATACATGTTTTATAGACCCTGGAACTCACCCAGATTTATTTAAGGTATAAACCCAAGACCGTAATTAAAGCCCAGGCTTTGGCGGACTTTGTGGAAGAGCTCTCAGTGCCTCTAGGGCCAAGCGTCCTCCGCAGCGACAAATATAGCTCCTTAGAAGATTTCAGAGTCTGACAGATGGCCGGTAGGCTACAAGTCATAGATCCTCTACACTGATGAAGCGTCCAGGCAACCCGGGGGAGGAGCGAGCATAGTCATGATAGACCCAGAGGGGACTGAGTGTTGCCACTGTTTCAGATTCGAATTTAAGGCCACTAACAATTAAGCAGAGTATGAAGCCCTCCTAGCTGGGTTGATGGCGGCCACCGAGCTCGAGGTCGATTACCTTCAGGTCAAGAGTGACTCATTACTCATAGTCAATCAGGTTTCTGGGGACTATCAGGCCAAAGAGGGATAACATGGTTGCCTACTTGTAGCAGGTTCAGCTGCTTAAGAATAAATTCAAGGGATTTAAGATCGAGCAAGTGCCTCGATGACAGAATCGTCAAGCTGAAGTCCTAGCCAAGATAGCTGTGAATGGTGGCCAAGCCTTACCACAGAGAGTCCCTCTCTAAGTGATCTCCCTACCAAACATAGTAGCGAGCAAGGAGTCTTATACCCTGGATCGGCAGCCATGTTTGATGGACCCAATAGTGGTTTATCTCCAAGAAGGAAAGGTTCCCAAGGATCCCGACCAAGCCAGAAGAATTATAAGGCTCTTCATCCGATATTGCCTGGTAGATGGATACCTCTACTGGAGGGGCAGATCCCTTCCCCTGCTGCGATGTTTACATCTTGATGATGCCAAATGGGCACTAAGAGAGGTTCTTTCTGAGGAATACGGGAACCACATTGGTGGTGAAGCTCTAGCATATCAGGTACTCCGCATGGGGTATTACTGGCCAACTATCCATCAAGATGTAAAGAATTTTATTCAATCCTATGAACCTTGCCAGAAGACCTCCAACTTGAGCCACCTCCCATCAGAGCGTCTGTCATCTCTCAGCTCGCCTTACCACTTTGCTATATGGCGAGTCGACCTCAGTGGTCCACTTCCAACCGCTCATGGAAAAGCCAAACATACTATTATGGCAATCGACTATTTCACAATATGGGTTGAAGTCGGACCACTCTTCCAGATATCAGAAGAGAATACGATGAGGTTTATCAAAAATAATGTAGTCTACAGGTTCGGAACCCTTCTTATCATTATAGTTGACCTCAGAAAGCAGTTTGATAACGGTCGATTCAAGGACTTTTGCAAAGGCTTGGGAATCGACCTTAGATTCACCTCAATAACCCATCCTCAGACTAACGGGCTGGTGGAATCCACCAATAAAACTATTAAGAAGCTATTGAAAAAGAAGTTACAGCAGAGAAAAGGCAGATGGGTCGAAGAGCTTCCTGAGGTCCTCTAGGCTTACCGTACAACAAAGAAAACAACCACTGGAGAAACACCCTATTCTTTAACCTTCGGGGTTGAAGCAATTCTTCCCATCGACCATAAAATAACCTTCCTCTGAGTTCAACATTTTGAGCTTGGAAACAATGAGGATAAGCTCCAAGCTAGCCTAGATCTCATGGAAGAGAAGCAAGATCGGGTAGTTGAGAAAGTAGCGATTTACCATAGCAAGATCGCTAGGTATTTTAACAGGAGAGTTAAAGCCTGAAACTTCAAGGAAGGGGACCTAGTTCTTAGGAAAGTAACCTTGAATACTAGTGTTAAAAGTACAGCCCAAATCGAAGCCCAAAATCAACATTCATGAAACCCCGAATGTACCATAAACTACCTCGCAGAATCACGGAGGGATCGCCAGGCCTCAAAACTATCAGGGAAGAAAATAGGCACAACCAGGTCGAGCCTCCACTTGAACACTGGAATCTGGGCTTCTCGAGGCCACCTACCTAGCAACCTCAGTTCCTAAGGTCGGGCTCCTTAACCACCCCGTGAAAGCCAGTGAGGGTCGCCAAGCCCGACAACACTGCCCATCCCCCATCCCCCCCAAGTTCACGCATTTAGAGGTCAAACTTAATTCATAGCTTGAACGAGAAGCCCACCAACCTCTCTAGGAGCCCAATGTCCCCTCCACTATACGAGAAGGGAAAAGGCCTCTAAGTGAATCAGGTTCATGTTACCTCATAGGAATGCTTACTATGATGTCCATTCCAAGCTTCCAAAAATGGAATTAAAGCATAGATCTACCTCGCTCTACGAAAACTACAAACGGCAAGCTCAGCAACCTCCATGAAGAATCATGCCGAAAGTATGCACAGGAACATATCTACATAATAACCAACATTTACATGCAAATCAAGAGTTTGATTCCAAAAAGGAAGCAAACTTATCTTCGTCAACAACATCATCGTTTCCGTTATTTACTCGGAGTCAACAACTTTCAAATAGAGGATCTCGCCCGATAAGGGGGGAGTGAGTTCAGAGAATCAAGGCGGGAGATACACCCATTCAAATTGATTCGGTCATATATAAATATACCCAAAAAAAAAAGATATAGAAGACAAAAAAAAAGTGAAAAAGAAGTACTTCGGACCTAAATTATGTGATCAGAACACGGCCGTCGTGACGTCCACTATTCGACAAGTACGAAACTACCACCTTCTTACATTCTAGAGAGATAGTGAGCATATGAGAGAGAATCATATATTCCATGAGTAATTGATACTAAGGTCTCCACTTGTTATTGTTATACAAACATTCGTGTTTAATCTAAGCATGTTAGGTATCAAAGGTACCAACCCCGGCCACCACCTCCGTGTTAGTGGTCTCGAGGGCGTTAATGAGAATTTATTATCTTAAATAAATTTCCCGTTAACACTTTCTGACGTCGTCTGTGGGAAACACCAACTCCACCATCTTTATATTCACAAGTTTATTGTTTTACAGGAGTCATGAGGCTTCGCTCCTCCTAAGGACAGCCAGGTGCATCGGGACAACCTTCAGTAGCGTCGACACGAAAGGTCCAGAAGAAAGGAAGAAAATTCAGGCTCCATAGCCAGGTCCCAGACCAGCCAGCCATTGTACGGGATTTGGATCCCCCTATGGGAAACCAGGTCGAGCTTGACCAACAAGCAGCGACCTTCGTGGAAAATGTCCGTCTTCGACTGCTTGTTGAGGGTATTACTATCCAGCAAGCAAACCTTTGCAATCGAACGGAGTCAAGCAGGCCCGGGGCTAAGCAAACCCGTATTTGATCGCCTGGGACCTACCCTCCTGGAGCCAGCTCGTAACAGAACAGAACTCCTACCCTCGATCTGGGATAGGTTAGGGCTCATGCCCCCATTCCCGAAGCGTTGCCACGCTACCAACCTAGGCAAGTCAAGTCCGCAGCAGATATCCTTCCCCGAGAGCAATGAGAGTTTCTCCACCTAACGACTTCAAGGAGGAAAGCCCGAGTCAGGGAAAAAGAAAGTCAACAAAGCCCCAAGGCAGATCCCCTCCGAAGAAAGGACCGGGTAGAGACCGCCAGTTTGTTAGAAGGGTCCGATAGTAAGGAGACTAAGATCAACTCAAGGAAACCCGAGAGCAAACGACTGAGAGACCAGTTGGCAGAGCTTCAGAAAGAGGTCTAAAAGATGAAGAAAGGGAAGTACAAGGAGGATAAGAAAGATCCCCTAAGTGAGATGAATGCTCCCTTCACCAGAAGGATCCGGGAGATGAAGCTCCTGCCAAAATTCAAAATGTCGACTGACAGATTCTCCAGGATTGAGGATCCCTTGAGCCACTTGGAGAGCTTCGTTCAACAGATGGAGGTCTAGAACACGACTAGGGCCGCTATATGTCGAATGTTCCCAACTACACTCACGACTTACGCTAAGACCTGGTTTAGAAAGCTACTTGCTGGCAGCGTGGATTCCTTCACGAAGCTGTCGACCAATTTGTGCTCATAATTCTAGGGAGTTAAGCACCGATTGAAGGACCCAATCCATATATATTACGTGATTTATGAGAGAGGGGAAACACTCCAAGCTTATGTCAAGCATTTTCATAAGGAAGTCATCCTGATGGGGGTCTTCACCGAGAAAGAAACTCTCGCCAACTTTAGAAGGAACTTGTGAGTAGCCAAGCTTTTCCGGTCTTTTGCCAAGAGACATTCTGAGACCTACCAAGAAGCCTATGATCGGGCTCTGGAGCAAATTGAATTCGATGAACAACTCAATGTCAAGATGGAACACGACGATATGAGAGCCGTAAAGCGACAGAAGAAGACAGCTCCCAAACCTGAGCAAGTTCAAAAAAACCAGAACAAACCCCCCCAATAAGTCGACGTATCGCTTCCCCACTTCTCAACCCAGATTGGAAACGAACTCCTCTGTAAGCTTCACCTCCTTCCAGGACAATGGCCCCAAAAGCTCGGTATGAGAGAGGGTATGATCATTACACCCCCTTAAATACATCTCGTGAAATAATCTATCTCGTAATTCGGGACAAGGGGTTGCTATAGAAGCCCGCACCTAAGAAAGCCCATGTCGATAAGAGGAATCGTTATAAGTATTGTGACTTTCACGAAGACGTGGGACACAACACTTTAGAGTGCTATAACCTGCGGAATCAGATTGAGGCTTTGATAAGGAGAGGATGTTTGGTAGAATTCTTACAGCAAGTCAGAGATAACATTCAGACTGGACGGGAAGTACAAGCTGAGAAAAGAAAAGGGGAGCAGGCGGATATGATTCAACAAATCCAGTAATACATACCATCAGCGGAGGGCCTACTCTGGCCAGGACCTCTAACAATTCCAGAAAAAACCACACAAGAAAAGTCCCTCGTTTGGACGAAGGGTGGGGTATCTTCAAGGTCGACCAGAGCCCGACCAACCCCTCTCAGTTGTCACGGATCATTTTCACTGAAGCAGATGTCTACAACACCGTGCAGCCTCATGATGATCCCAAGGTGATCACGGTACATATTGCAAACTGCATGGTACACCGTGCGCTAGTCGACACAGGCAGCAGTGTCGACGTCTTATTTAAAGACACCTTGAAAAAAATGAACTTGAAACAGTGGTGTTACAATAGTTGCACCACCCCGCTATATGGGTTCACAGGGGACTCAATCATACCCGTGGGATCAAAAATCCTACCAGTGATCATTGGAGCCACACCTCTCCGGCAGAATATCATGACAGACTTCATGGTGGTAGATACTCCATCGACCTACAATGCAATATTAGGAAGGCCATTTTTATCATCCTTGAAAGCGATCTTATCCATTTACTATAACGTCCTGAAGTTCCCAGTAGGAGACAAGGTGGGGGAAGTTCAGGGTGACCAGCAAGCAGCCATGAGATGCTACGCAGTGTCTGCCAACCCAACAACTCTAGCAAAATAACTTGCCCAGGTGACAATGATCCAAGATGGGGCAACCCCTGTATTGACCCTAGAAGATGTAGAACCCACAAATCACCCAGAGGATGACCCTGTGGTGCCTGACGAGGAGGAGTAGAGAAAGAAATAGGCCAGCGGCCATCCAGTGGATAAGCTAGAAGAGATTAATATCCGAATGGACGATCCCTCGAAGATCGTTAAAATTGGAGCCACCCTTGAGCCAGAAGTGAAAGAGGGTTTAGTCGGGCTCCTCACAGAGTTCAATGATATTTTTTCTTGGAGTCACAACGAGATGTCTGGGATCCCGATGAATTTGGCTGCTCACCGACTAGCAATGGTTCCGACCTTCAAACCCATCAAACAAAAAAGACGGCACTTCAACGCTAAAAAGAAATGTGGCGGTCCATGAAGAAGTGGAGAAATTTACCCAAGCGGGCTTCATCAGAGAGGCACGTTACCCCGAATGGATCACCAACGTGGTCATGGTCACAAATAAAAATGGGAAGTGGTGCATATGCATCAATTATACTGACCTCAACCGGGCATGCCCGAAAGACAGTTTCCCTATACCAAAAATTGATCAGTTAGTTGACTCCACCTCCGGAAACAAGCTCCTGAGCTTCTTGGATGCTTTTTCAAGGTACAATCAAATTATGATGCACCCCGTCGACCAGGACAGGGTCTGTATTGCTACAAAGTGATGCCTTTCGGGCTTAAAAATGTAGAAGCTACGTACCAACGGTTGGTCAACCGGGTGTTCAAGCCAGAAATTGGAAGATCAATGGAGGTGTACATCGACGATATGATCACCAAGTCATCAACCTCCGAAGGGCATCTGGGCGACCTCCGCAGAACCTTCATGATCTTAAGGGAGAACCAAATGGATTAAACCACTCCAAATGCGCCTTTGGGGTGACCGCTGGGAAGTTTCTGGGCTTCATGGTCTATAAGAGAGGCATAGAGGCTAACCCGAAAAAGATTAAGGTCATCCTGGATCTGGAGTCCCCCACGTCACTTGAATAGATTCAAGTCTTGACCGGGTAGGTAGCAGCGCTCAACAGGTTCATTTCTCGGTCTTCCGATAAGTGTCTCTCATTCTTCAAAGCCATTAAGTAGGGAAGAAACATGAAATGGGACAAGAAGAGTGAACAAGCTTTTTAATCCTTGAAAAAATACATGGAAAGCCCTTCACTACTGGTTAAACCAAGCCCTGGAGAAGAGCTACAAATTTACTTGGCAGTTTCAGAAACTGCGGTAAGCGGGGCTTTGGTCAAGGAATGTGGAGATAGGGTCCAGCGGCCTATCTACTACGTGAGTCACGCTTTAACCAAGCCTGAGAAGAACTATACCATTTTGGAGAAACTCGCTTATAACTTGGTAACCTCGGTAAGGAATCTTCGTCCCTAATTTCAAGCTCATTCTATAGCAGTAGTGACGAATCAACCCCTCGGTCAATTTTTACAACGATCGGATGTTTTCGGAAGACTGGTTTTATGGGCCCTAGAACTCACCCAGTTTGATTTAAGGTATAAGCCTAGGACCACAATTAAAGCCCAGGCTCTAGCAGAATTTGTAGCAGAGCTCTCAATGCCCCTAGGCCAAGCGACCTTCGTAGCAACAGACGTAGCCCCTGATAAGATTCCAGAATCTGACAGTTGGCCGGAGGGTTGCAAGTCATGGATCCTCTACACTGATGGAGCTTCTGGGAAAACTGGTGGAGAAGCGGGCATAGTTCTAATCGATTCAGAGGGAATTGAGTGTTGCAATTGCTTCAGATTTAAATTTAAAACTACTAACAATGAGGTAGAGTACGAAGCCCTTTTAGCCGGAATAAGGGCAACTGTAGAGCTTGGGGTCGATTACCTGCAGGTTAGGAGTGACTCGTTGCTCATAGTCAACCAATTTTCTGGGGATTATCAGGCAAAAAGTCGGAACGTGCTTTGTAAATCTTTTTTAGAGCATTTTGGGGCAACGATGGAAAATATTTTCGCAGGTTTTTGAAAATTTTATCCATGCCTTATTTTGGGGATCAGTTATTTGGAAAACTGAATTAAACCGACTTGAATTGTCACGGAGTACCGTTATCTGCCACTTAACTGGGGTTATATAGCAAAACACACCAAGCAAAAATTGAACCTAGAAATTAATCCAGCAAAAATTCAAAACGTAAAAGCGAACAAAAACAAAAATAATAATTGTAAATACAAATAAAGTCAAAAGCAAAAGGTTTGTTTACTCACCTTTGTAACAATGGTCAAAAAGAACGGCAGAGTCTTTTTGAAAATCTGTATTTTCTAAAAATGGTTTCACACATTGTCCATTTACTTCAAATACATTACCATTCCTAGGATTCTCAATGTCAAGGCATCATATAGATACACGTGTTTCACAACAAATGGACCACTCCATTTTGATTTCAATTTGCTAGGAAATAAATGAAGTCGAGAATTATAAAGCAAAACCTTTTGACCAACTTCAAATGATCTTCTTAAAATTCGTCTGTCATGAAAGGTTTTAGATTTTTCTTTAAGAATTTTTTCATTTTCATATGCATCATTTCTTAATTCTTCAAGTTCATTTATTTGCAACTTGCATAATTCACCAGCATCATTTAGGTTAGAATTGAAAGCTTTAATGGCCCAATATGTTTTTTTCTTAAGTTCAACAAGTAAGTGGCAAGGTTTTCCATAAACTAAACGATAAGGAGACATACCCAAAGATGTTTTGAATGCAGTACGGTAAGCCCAAAGTGGATCATTTAGTCTAAGAGACCAATCCTTTCGATCAGGGTTAACCGTTTTTTACAAGATATGTTTTATCTCCCTATTTGCTAACTCAACTTGACCACTTGTTTGAGGGTGGTATGGTGTGGCAATTTTGTGTGTTACTCTATATTTCTTCATTAAAGACTCAAAAGGTTTGTTACAAAAGTGTTTGCCTCCATCACTGATAATGGCTCGAGGGATTCCAAATCGACTCAAAAGATTTTCCTTTAAAAACTTAATCACTATTTTGTTATCATTATTTCGATAAGGAATTGCCTCAACCCATTTTGACACATCATCAACGGCAACCAAAATGTACAAAAATCCAAATGACGGTGTAAATGGACCTATAAAATCAATTCCCCAACAATCAAATATTTCAATAACAAGAATAGGGTTTAAAGGCATCATGCTTCGCTTGGAAATGGATCCTAACTTTTGACAATTTTCACAGGTTTTATAGAATGCATGTGCGTCTTTAAACAAGGTGGGCCAATAAAATCCGCACTGTAAGATTTTTGCAGCCGTTTTCTTTGACGAAAAATGACCACCACATGCTTTAGGATGACAAAATTCAATGACACTGCTTACCTCATTGCATGGAATACACTGTCGAACAATTTGATCAGGACAATACTTGAATAAGTACGGGTCATCCCAGTAAAAACGTTTTACCTCGGTCAAAAAATTATTTTTGTCCTGTGCATTCCAATCGAGTGGCATCATTCCTGTTGCAAGACCGGGTCGAACCACATGGAGGTTTTCACTTGTCCTTGTAGAATTAATTATCTAGATTAATTACTAAGCTTGTTATAAATTGTAGATCAATTAAAATTAAAACTGGGGCTAAGGGATCCACTGTTGGCAATTTGAATATGATCCAATAATTAATATTTAGTCCAGATTAATGGGAGGGTATTCCACTCCACTGACCACTCTCTGATAGATATGGGTAAAAGTACTCACTGTGCTAGACAACATCTGTCTGTCTACAGTGAGTCAAAACTCCACAAAGATCAGAGGGATAAACCACTCTCTGATAGATATGGGTAAAAGTACTCACTGTGCTATACAATATCTGTATGTCTACAGTGAGTCAAAAAATCCACAAAGATCAGAGGGGAGAAACCACTCTCTGATAAATATGGGTAAAAGTACTCACTGTACTAGACAATATCTGTCTGACTACAGTGAGTCAAAAACTCCAAAAAGATCAGAGGAGAGAAAGTAAAAAAATAATAAACTTATCATAATTAGATCATATTTTTCATACCAACAGTATCACATTTGGCCCAGCTATATAAAATTAGTCATACATAATTTAACTAGAAAATAGTTATTTTATTTAAACTGAGAATTTGATAACAAAATAGAGAGAATTTCATAAATCTAATATCAGATTTGGATTCAAAATGTGTAAATTAGAGGGGAGAGATCCCCTATTTATACAAAATACAGATGAAAATTGACCATCAGATGAATTTAGAATGGAGCGTCAAATTGTGCCACGTCATCAGTGAACAGTGAACAGTGAACAGTAAACAGTAAACGCATCCGTGAAAGTGAATAGTGAACAGTGCACCGGCTTCTAGAATATTATTCTCTGCAACACGTGTACGGTGCACTCACAATTTAGGCCAATAAAAATGTGTCACATCATCGGTCAATAATCTTCTAGAAAGTCAACTATTAACAGTGCACCGACTTCTAGAATGTGATTCTCTGCAGCTGCGTGTACGGTGCACTCGCAGTTTGGACTAATACGAATGTGTCATATCATCAGGAATAGTGAAAGTCAACTATGAACAGTGAAAGTCAACTGTAAACAGTAAAAGTCAACTATGAACAGTGAATAATCAAAATTACAAAAATTCCCTTCGTGGCCTTCCTAAGGTTTTTGATGTTCTAAACTTGAAAATGATGTTTGTTTTACCATTTGACTTCTCTATAATTCTGAATTTGTCGAATTACCTCAAAAATATAAAGAAAAAATGAAAAATACACGAATTACTACACAACACATTTATTTAAGCGAGCGAACGAAATTATGTCTAAATTGGGGAATTAATCATATTGGAAGTGTAAAATGATGATATTATCCCTTAGTAAACATACACTTTTCAGTGTTAATCACTATGCACTTATACTCGGATCCTTCTTGGGGGAGGTCACCCGACCAAGGCATCAAGGGTAGTGAGGGGGCTTCCTCAACCAGTCCCTGGTCTCGAGATCTGGATGGCAACTATACTCTTACACTCAGACCCTTCAAGGTGGAGGGTGGCGCCCGTCCATGGCATCAGGGGTAGCGAGGGAACTTCCCCAGCTAACCCCTGATCTCTATGCGATCATTGTCGAAATACCATGGCGATCTTCCTCGAGGGATTAGTCTAGTCCAGGGTATCAAGAGTGCTATGTAGCTCTCCTAGTAATGATGATCCTCCTGGAGGGATTTGATCCGATCTAGGATATCTCGATCATAGGCGAATGGTGATCACCGGAGAATTATCACGGAGATCGAAATCAAAGGAGATATAAAACTCATGGCGTTACCAATACATGGTTGTATCAACGCAGGGTGGTACCGGTTGGTGACCAGCCCTGTTTTAGGAGCTTTTTCTCTAGTAGAATCTCTTGAAACGATCTGAGTTTTAGTTGTAAATGATAGAGTGACCTTCCGTAAAAGGCGATTTTTATTGTGAACCGGTCACTAAGAGAAATCATCTCACGTTGGGGTCACCTAGGGGTACCAGAGAAAATAATGAGCTCCTAGTCCCCAAGTGATATGACTAGCTTAGAGGTCGTTCGGGATAGATAAAATTCATCATTAATTATAATGGAGCTCGAGACCCCGCTACTATCGAACCAGGAGAGCTTCTAGGCTCTTCCGAAATGGATCGAGGCACCGGTGGCTTGTTAGGGCGTTGAATGGACCGGTACAGATGGTGAATAGCCACCGACATGATAATCTTTGAGAATGAGCTAGCGTTGTTGATATCAAGCTCTGGCAGGTCAAAGAGGATGTCTGCTTCTTCACAGCTTGCCAGGTAGAGCTGGCTCGACCTCCCTCCTTTAGTGTCAATGATGGATGGAAAATGGAGGAGATCAAGAAGAAAGCTGCCAAGATGGTTGTGTATGCTTCTGTTGTGACTGGCCAGTCTTGGGGTTGCTGATGTAGGCCCTAGTTCAAAGTCCCATGTTGCAGCAGATGATCTATCCAAAGAAGAAGTTTCGGACCATCTTACCTCTCCACCTCCGCTAAGGATGTACTGGACCAGATTGAAACTACCAATGATGGGGAGGTTTAGACTGGCTTGGTTGAGGAGGGAGATACCCGGGTGTATCCAACCCTGAGGAGGGTGGTGGTCCAGGCTAATATAGTTGAGGTAATGGACATTCTTGTTGGTCCCGCTCAAATAAATGCCATAGCTGAGGCGATTGTGTAAGTGGCTGGTGAGCCCCTAACTGATCTAGAGGTAGGTGATTCGGATAGGGAAGTTGCTCTTTCAAAGGAGGTCAAACCAGAAGTATGAGGAATTGACTAGGGTAGCGGAGGGAGTATTCATTCTAGAAGAAACCCTAACTAAAGTTGGGGTAAACACGGCTGATGTGCAGGTAAATAGAGAGCTGATGCATATGATACTGAGAGACTCAAGTCCATATATCGTGCCTCACAAGGATTGCTATAAAGGAGGAAATAAAATCTAGAGGAAGAGGTCTAAACTATGTGCAACAATGTGGTTGCCTTGGAAGCCAAAGCAGATGCATCATTTGCTGAAAGATGCCATTTACCAAAAAGCTCAAGCTTTTCTTCCCCCGTTTGAACGGAGCGTCACTGAATGATGGAATCGGAGGTGACTATGGAGCAAACTGCGGAGTTAGCTTCGTCTGTCCTTACTGAAATCGGTCATTCTTGAGCAGCTAAGTTCGCAGGTGATGAGGAGGACTTGGCGCCCATCTCTGCTTTCATGTCTTGTCATGATAGGGTAGGAACTACCTCTAAGTACCCAGCTAATGCAGAAGCTTAGGATGTTAGATGAGCTTCAAACTCGCCTACCTCTCCATCTGAACCCTGTCAAAGAGTTAGAGGTCCAGATCGATTCTACCAAGGAAGGCGAGGTCCGAACTGATCAGGCAGATACAGGTAACTTCAGAAGTTTAGGATGCAGGTCGAGCCTCAAACCTACGTATCTGTCTATCTTAATCTTTCAAGTAGGTAAAGACCCAGGTCGACCTTACCAAGGTAGAGGAGGTCCATACTGAAGCCAGAGTGGTAGAAAAGGTCCCGATCAATCCAGCTGAAGAGATAGTGGACCGAGCTGATTAGGGTTGACCCGACCAAGGTGGTGGTGGTGCTAGCTCCAAAGTAGCAGTGCTAAGGGATAGTGGTTCTTCCTCTACCCAAGCAGCAGGACTATGGAGGAATGAGCTGCCATTATCGATGAAACTAACTAGGGAGGTGGATCAGGACCACGGTGGCTCACTAGGGCGTTGAATGGCCCGATACAAATGGTAAGGAGCCACCGGCCTGGTACTAGATATGAGAAGGCTCCAGGCCTTACAACTGTGCTGCTAGTACTCCAAAGGCTTGCTTAGGCACATAGGAGGCCTTACCGAATGTGGGAAACCTCTGGACTTGTCTCGAATGAACTAGGACTCTTATGGGTTGCTAGGGCGTTGAATGACCCGGTATGAATGGAGCAGAGCCACCAGTATAATGCTCTTTAGGAGAAGACTGATGTTGCTAAAGTCGAGCTTGGGCAGACCAAGGAGAAGATGATCAAGATAATAAGGGGAGCGATCGTCCTTAGCAAAGCCATGACCAGAGCTGAGGCAACCGCGACTGAGATGCTAGTAAACGGAGAGTGGATGCAATGTGCATATGATATGGAGAGACTTAAATCCATGTTTCATGCCTTGTAAGGACCGCTCTAAAGTAGATCATGGAGAAAGCTGGGAGTTTATTAGGTTCGTTCTCACTGAAGCCGGTCCTTCTTGAGTCGTTGGGTGTATTGATGTTGAGGAGGACATGGTGCCCAAAATGTGGGAAGCCTCTAGACTTTCCTCGATCAGATCAAGCTTCGGTGACTTGCTTCGGCTATGAATGTCCCGGTACATATGAAGCGAAGCCACCGGTCTTGTAGTGGTGCTACTACTCCAGAAGCTTGCTTAGGCACCTAAGAGGCCTTACCAAGATGTGGAAAGCTTCTGGGAATTTATCGATCGGATCAGGCTTCTATGGCTTGCTAGAGCGATGAATGGCCCGGTATATATGAAGCGAAGCCACCAGTCTAGTACTGGTCCAAAAGCATGCTTGAAATCTTAGAAGTCCCCAACAAATGAGAGAAAACTCTGGACCTTACTGGAACGAACCGGGAGCACAGTGGCTCACTTGGGTATTGATCGGCCCAATATAAGAAGTGAGGAACCACTGAGTCTTCTATTGGTCATGCTGCTCCAAAGGCTACACAACTGAGTTGGCTTCCTAAATTCGTGAGTTGACCTGTTACTACTACCTATGAGCTTCTGAAAGGTGGATCCGATGGCATGAGGGGATCCATATGAACAGATACAAGTCCATTGGATTGGATAGATGATACACCGGTAGCAGAGCGAATCTACTGTAAGGAAGTATGAGAGGTATAGTTGTACTGTATATGAGCTTTGGATGTATCGGAGTGGTTCAGCTATGTAAGAGACCTTCAAGCAGGGAGCTACTGTATTAGAGCTCCATGATTATCTGAATAGGTTCGCTTCATTGGAGCAGCATAATGAACCGGTTCCACCAGAAGTCCCACGTACCATATTTGCTCCACAACGCACGAAACTCATTAAATGACAAAATGAGCACCACATGTGATGCATAGGCGATATAGACAAGTATGGAGAAAGGACATCGTAAATAGTAAATGACACTCCATGAATAACGAATCTGTTACCTCAATAGTATAATGATGTTCATGTAAAGACATTGAAGCTTTCAAAAGGAGTGTGGAAACTTCCCACGGAAGGCGCTAGAAAGTGTTAACCGAAAATTCACACTGGATGGAAAATCTCGATTAACACCCTCGAGGCCGTTACCACGGAGGTTGCGGTCGAGGTAGGTTCCTCGTACCTTGGAGAGATCTTGATAAGTATGAATATGGAGAATGAAGTGATAAAGAAGGATGATGTAGCAGGTAAAAGATGAGGCATCCCGCCCGTCGGACTTCATGCTTAAGAAGGAGATACGGGGAGCTCGAGGTTCCCTTGCTGGTGTGAAGGGGTTGATCATAGTCCTTATTCTTTGGTCCTGGCCCTCGGTCGGGTTCGGGGTCAGGTCGAAGCCCGTCCTGGTACCCGGAGCTAGGTTCTGGACCCTGATTTCTTTCTATAGTTCCCCGACCTATACGGCGATTTAGGAAAGGGGCTTGCCTGGATTTTGTACCAGATCCATGCTCGCTTCCATAAAGAAATCACAGGAGAGCTCCTTGACTTCCTTCAAACGGGTCAGAGTGGTTTCTCTCTATCTCGACATACGACTCGGCAGGCAGATATAAAGAACAAGGGTGCTAGGTCCAGCGGGGTAAGAGCTAGATCCGGTTCCCTAGATCTTCGTCGTAGTTTCCCGATCTCATATAATAAAGATTAGAGAGCTAAGACCAATGGGGTCAGTACCTAGCCCGTATACACACATGCATAATACAATAGATAATAGGAAAAACACAAGTCTTTTGTACAGGGATGTGGACTGACCAAGGGGAAAAAAGCATCAAATATGATCACATGCTGAAAAACCCTAAGGAAGTATCCAGAGGAATGGAGAATACCCTTCTTTATGTATATATCAAAGAATGCTCTAGGGAGCTTACAAGAATGGTGAAATAATAAAACCTAGTTGCTCCGGAGAGCTTACAATGGTGGTCAAATGTTGACCGATACCGGTATATTTCAGGTAAAGGTAACATATACAATAATCATGTAGGGTGAATCTAGGCGAATTATGTAGACTTATCTTTCGTTCGTCCATTTCTGGACCAGAGATAGAATGTGTAGTAGATCATATATCAAGTATCGAATATCTCGTATTTTGGGAGTCGATTTGTGTGTATCATTTTGCATATCCTTCTTGGAGAGAGTTTTGTCATATTTATAGGTTCCAATTGCTTGTTGCCCACTCCCCAGACTATGGATTGGTCCTCCTTCCTTATTAGACAGGATTTTTTATTGTAGTTGACCCTAAAGAATCGGATATGGAGGATATCTTGGAGGTAAAGGTATTTTCTCTTTGGACTCTTTCACTAATGGTGGCCATTAAAGAGTTGAATATTCTCTTATTAATAGCGTTGAGCATGTCATTAATAGGGTTGACTATCTCTATTAATATGGTTGACCTCATTAATAGGGTTGACTACCTCCATTAATACGGTTGACCTCATTAAATAGGGTTGATTACCTCTATTAATACAATTGACCTCATTAAATAGAGTTGACTACCTCTATTAATATGGTTGAACTCATTAAGGATAATCATGAAAGGCAACCCTCTTTCTTGGAGGAGAACTCTGGTTCTTTATTCTAGTGGCGAGGTACCTTAATGATATCATTCTTCATACCTTACGGAGGAGACGTACCCCGGATGGGTCCCGAAGCTGGTATCCCAGTACTCGGGTATCGACCTGAGGGCGAGATAACTTAAGGTACCAGTATGGTTGTATGGAGCTTGATTCGACCTTACAAGGCTTTCGGTGGAGCTCGATTTGACCGCGCTGGAATTCGATGGGATAGCGAAGCTTGGCTGGCAAGCCCGGGTAAGGTGTTTGCCATAAACAAGTGGCCTTGGCTTGTTTCTAGAAGGGTGGAGAGGTACGCTCAAGAACTGCTCTTATTACTTGATTTAACCATGTCAGGATCTACAGTGGATCTTGGCACTTTTTGGTGATGGTGGTGCTTTGCAGGCTTCTTCCTTTTCTACTCGGACAGGTCGAGATTATACCTCGATGAGGTATGAGGGCATTTGCAAGACAAGTTCGGCACTCTGAAGGTCTCTTGGTGAAAGTAAATATGGTGGTATGCTCCAGGAAAGTGTCATGAGATACCTCGACCTCGGAGAACCAAGGTTCTCCCACATTGACCTGGCTTCGGGCTTCTATCATGGTATAGAGAGTTTGGTGTGGTCACGTCGAGCTTTATTTGGTGATCCTGGATGCGTGTGAGATGCTCAGAGGGTATGGGCGGCCTCGCCTTGCTTTTGCAGAATCGTGTGGTAGCTCGATCTCGAGGACCTTGATAACCCGTTACATGAGCCAGAATTTGGACCCTTGCATGAGGGCTGGGAAGTGGAAAATTCTTCTTTGGTCCGTAGCCAAAATTTGCTTTTAACAGAGGATGTTGTGCCAAATTAATTGTCAGGACCCCACGGTGGGCGCCAAACTGAAGAGCCAGAAAATCTCCAGTTGAATTTTTGTAAGTCGGTGGAAACTGAAAAAGGTAAAGTAAAAATTATAGTAGGTCGTGCACTACGAAATCCTGTAAAAAAATAAAAAGGTAGAACGGAACAAGTAGGGGGTGTCCCGTTGGAGACTCTTCGATGCTCGAGTTGAACATTTTATCAAAAAATAAAAATTGTATCAAATCAACAATTAAATTGAATCAAATATAAATCAAACCGTAAATAAAATTGGCCGAGTCATAGATGGTGCGTTCGGAGAGCCTTATGTTCGCTTGGACTGAGTGTTGAGTCAGCAAATTAAATTGCTGGGAGAACTCATAATAGTAGGATAATGTATTTTTAATGATGTAGAAAATAAGTGTTGACTGAATGGTTTTGTAGAACTGGAGTTGGTCGAGTAGTCTTGAAGAATGGGTGTGGGATTTGTTGAAGAATGTAATATAATTGTATTATATTGAATTGAGGTGACCCCATTGTGCCTTTTGTTTCTTTTGTTGGAGTCTGAAAATCCCCCTCTTCTTGGAAGATGAGCCTCTTATTTATAGCAGAGGAGATGTCAGTTAGAGATGAATCAATTAAATTCTTTCAATGATCTCAACCTGATATCATGGAATGATATAGTCACTTATATCTCGAGATTTTAAGAGATATTTAAGAGTTATTGATTTTAATGTTCATTAGTCTCAATAGATTTAGTCAAAGTTTGAATCCGTTTGAGGGCCACATTGAACCTACTTTAATTGGATCTAACCGTGTTTACTTCAACATATCGTCTAGCTCCAAATCAATTTTAGATTTTTGGGTGGGCCTTTATATTTTGGTTGTACTGTTTTTTACTAGCACAATAGATAGAGCTTTTGTTGGGTGGCTCTATAGCCACCCATACATATATTATTTGTTATGCACTTATGCAGGAAAGATACAAGCTTTTAGGAGCACACCTCCAATCCAATCCCATACATATTGGCAAGCACACAATTTCCTTTCTACTTGTTTCCTCAAAATATACATCACACATAAAATTTCTTCAGACCTCATACAATTAGGTTTTTGAACAAATGTTAAGTAAAGTTATCCCCAACATAATATACACGATCAATTTTCCATATCCATCTTTCAGCAATGAGTAATAATGATTAGACTGCTTCCTAACAAAACAGCAAGATCTTGGAACCTCTATTGATTATTTTTTTTCCGTTGTGACACCAACAACAACATTGCTCACCTGCAATATTGGATTCAGAAATTTATTAGCACAAACTATTTTGCCCATATGAAATGAAATGATATGTAGAATCTAGCAGGAAATAAGAGATAAAAGAATAAATAGGGGAATTCAGTTACTGAATTTACCAATTTTCCACTTTCATCAACAGACATAGGGTTTTCAACAACAACAGTTTGGTTCTGTGAATGGGGTATCTGCAGGAAATCCAAGCAAAGGTACCAAAAGAATCATTAAGCATTTCACAAGTCAAAACTAAACAATTTCGTGTTAGTAAAAGTCCTGTAATTCAATGACCTACCGTTGAAGAAGTGGGCAATGTGCCTGAGGTTGTTGTCTCATTAGGTCTGTTCATTGGAAGTGGAACCCTGACATTGGTCATCTTCATATATACAGAGACATAGAGGGAGAATCAGAAATAAGACCTCAGAAATCAGAAAAGGCTACTACCGACTACACAATTTAAACCTTTAATGATGCTTTTACATATAGAACAATCAGCCACCAATAAAAATGAATGCACACATGCATGGTAATGCAATGAAAATTCTATATCTAAGATTAAAGAAGTTCAATTATACATACACCAACATTAGTAACGTAGTGACAGACTGCACATTTAACTGATGGGGCTCCGTATGGGTACATAAGCGTCGTCCGGCAATGCCCACAGTTGATGTGAGCAACCTGGTTGGATACTTTACAAATAGGGGACAAACAAGTCAGAAAACATACCAAAGATATTAAAAAAAAATATTACAAGAGAGATGAAGCAGCAAATGCAATCAAAGAATGTAATGAGAAATGACAGAACATATACAGGTACCAAACGGTAGCCATGGCACAACTTTAATAATACAATTCAGATAAATCAATATCAAAAGCTTTGTTATTGAAAAACAGTCATACTGCTGGTGATTCCATGAAAACATATAAGACGTAAAAGTAACCAATAGATCGACAGCAATAACCAGCTTCACGTCATGCTAAGGGTAGAATTCATCAACTTCATATTGAGTCTTGTTTATTTGGTGGAAGATTAAAAGGCAAGGGTTTGTGGAAATGTATATTGTTGGTAATTAGGACTATATGAGGCTGCTAGTGAGGAGACACATGCTTTTTAGGATAAAGTTTGATCAATTCTTAGCTTCTTCATGGGATTATTGGTTAAAAGAGTTTCGAGATGGATCTTTTTTTTCTCCATTCATTTGAACTAGCAGACTGCTTTAAATTAAAATTAAACTGGACTGCTGGTTCATTATCAGTGGAACACAAACATGATACATTGTTTTTAAATAAATAAAAAATTGTCCCTCACTGATAAAACACAACAAAAAAAAGTTATAATTCATCAAGCTATAAAAATAATCACTGTAAAGGCTCTAGGGAGGCGGCGGGCACCTGCTTCTTCTTAAAGCTTCAAATTCCTTAAAGAACTATTGAACTTCAAATAAGAATAATGTAATTACAATTGATGAAAGTTGCTTACAGCCTTACAAAGCCACACAACATGGCCCAGACTCAAAGTCTCAGGCATGAGAGTGCACACATGCACACATTCACAAAAACAATCACAAATATGCATGATTCAATTTGTTTCAATTAAATTTGCATTCCCAAAAGTCTATAATAACTAAGAAAAAAGTGAAGAGGAGCAATAATTCTGATATTGATGTAAAGAATATGTTATTAACAGTTTTATTATCCCCTTACTGTTTCTCTCTGTCTTAGTGGATGAAAACATTATGTGCAAGCAGAGAAAAGATTTCTAGTGGAAAACTATTTCTGAAGTCATTCCTCATGGTGCAGATTAGCAATTGAGTAAATGTGTCTTGCAAATTCAAAGAAGATTTTCCATTTCTTGGGCGACCAACTAAACTTCACATCTTATGCATGAAAGCATATAATGTACCTGGTGCAAGGTTCACAGTGTGACAGCAGGAGCATCTAACACTCGTTGCGCCACGCGTATACATTAGCAATGTCCTGCAACCTCCACATATAAGTTGAGCCATGTCCACCCCTGCATTGTCATTGTATAAACTTAGGTAATCAGGCCATATAGTTTACAATCTTTGGATTTAATTACATAAACGATGAATAAAAGTTCTGTTGCGATAAAAATTACTGCAGAGCATATTACCTTGGACACAGCTTATTCTATTTATACCGTATTTCAGGCCTAACACCATGTCAAACTACAGATAACAATCTAGAAAATTCACCAATCAATGTGATATGATGGTTTCTAAGTTATCTTCGATATACACCCAATGACAGGAGCAAAGCCACTACATATTAGTAGAAGCACTTGCCTCACAAGAATTTGAAAAATAATGTGGGCTTAATTCATATAAAAGAGGTGAACAAATCTCCATTTCTCCCTACTAGATAAGAACAGTGAGGTCAATGCACAATGATAAATACTTTATTACCATTGGAAAAATGCAAACACAAAAGCAGATGTGCACTACTAGTACGGCACACTTCACATTTGCTGCAAATAATTTTGTTACAAGTAGGAACTTTGCCCTTAGTTGATAGGTCTAGGGCAATCTTCAGTCTTCATTCGAAACTAATGAATGTTGAATTGGAGCTTTCTGACAGTGTCTAATGGCTTTCTATTAATTTGGATAACAAAAGGAACACCATAAAAGTTAGAGGGAAGGAGGAGGGGACGGGGAGAAGAAGAATAAGAAAAGAAAAGAATTCTATCATTTTGTAACCTATCAGGGGAAATAATTATCAAGTTATGTTTGGTACATTGAAGGATTCTAGATAAATACAATTTGTTTGAGTTTAAATACTAAGAAAAGAGAAGAAAAGGTTAAAGAATTAAATATTTTTTGTAACCTATCAGGGGAAAGAAATTACACAGCTATAATATCCTATTTAACATTTCCTATGCTTTGGATTAATCTGATGATTAAGGAATTTAGGGCATGTTTGGTATATTGAATGACTCCGGATATATACAACTTGTTAGAGTTTTAATACTATTGTTTGACTTTTACCTATGAACTTAAGCTTAAGCTTTTCGGTCTAGCGGTTTCTAACATGATATCAACACGTAATTGACTTAGCAGTCATGACTTCGAATTCTGAAAACCCCATTACATTAATTAAATATAATATATATATATATAGGCAAGTGCATCGGTCCACATGACAAGCCCAGATGCCAGGTTTTACACGTGAGGGGTATTACAGTTTAAATCTTGTTGTTGGACCCTTATCAACTTGATTAAGCATTTTGGTCTAACGGTTTCTAACACATGCATAGTACTAATTTAGTATTGTACGATGTTTGGTAAGATTTCCACATGATACTAACTTAAATAGTCAAACATGCTAATTACGCTTGATTAATTTATCCCATGGGTGGCATTGATACTAAATCGAATAGGATAAAAATTTGTAAATCAATAATTTAACATTTTTAAATATTTAAAATGCCCAGACTCTTCACAGAAGATCAGCAGCCAATGTTTTGTGGAAATCAGCCACTCTCATCTGTGGAGGTTGGTCACATTCTTTGAGGAAGAAACAAAGTTTCCTCCCCTAAAAAGGAGGCCATGTCACTTCCATGAAGTAGTCTGGCCGGCCTCCCATGTCTCCTCAATCTCCGTTATGTTGGAGATTGAGTAAGTGTGTTCTCCCTTCAAGGGAGGAGGGCCTGCAAATGGCCTCTAGTAGGCCATCTGAATATTCCTATGGTAGCCTCCTCCACAATGGAGAGCCAAGTTTTAATTTGTAAATCATATTTCGGTCATATGTTATAATTAAGTCATCTGGAGTCTTTATTCGATAGAGTACCAAACACTATATAGTATTATGTTCAGTCATAGTCAAATCGAATTCGAACTAATAACATATAGCTGCTATAGCATACCAAACATACTCTTAGTTTCTATGATTTATGCACTTGATTAGGATTCATTTTTGGCCATCGTTCACTGAAATATTAGGTGATCTGCCAATAAAAGTGAGCATTACTTGTAGATGTCTTCTACTCTTCTACAAGCAACAGTTGGAAACATTAACAAAAGTTGCACTTAGACAAATTGTAAAGATCCCATATCGAGACCCCACATATGATAGTCTATACTAACGTCTTTTGTACTGATACCGAGGATTGAACACACTATGGTCACATAGCATGGATGACTAGCATTCTCTTCCCTTGTCTAGAAAAAATGCCCAAATTCCACATTAAAAGAATCTTAGAAGAGATCACATCTTATTCCAAGATTTACCATTTGACAACTTATTTCATCAAATGCTAACTGCTACCACATAAAACTGAAGAAGTTTAGATCAATGATGGCTAGATCAAAGGCCCTGATTTTTGAGAAGTAACTAAGGAAGCTGGATCAACTGTGAGATGCAAGGCAACTGTGGGTCAAAGACATGGAGAGGTACATCAATTTTTCTCTCAGCGGCACACATTATAGGCATATATGTAGCATATACACATCACCATAAGTTTGCCATGTGTATTATTATGATTGAAGTTATGTTGCTTACATGGCACAATTGTGGTGATGTGTATTAGTATGCTGTAGATATGCCTATAATGTGTGCCATGAGAGAAAAACTCAGAGGAACTAAGGCATTCTTCATTTTGAAAGCTGCTGTCAATTATTATGGAACACTGGCATCTAGATCTGGTTATTATAGGTTAGGCATATGCTTTCCAATGTTATCCACCCCATTATGATAAGTTTCACTCAACACAATCATTTATAAAGTTCAAACTACATAGCGAAATCAGTAACTGAATACTGCATGATGAACATCAAAAAACCAAAAATATAACCAGCTGCATCAATTTGTTTTTTTATAGGAACAAGCTGGGTTAAATTTTCTGTTTCAAATCAACAACCATATCAGCAAAACTTTTCCTAGGAATACTGGAAACAAACAATTGCTACTGAAGAAAGGAGTATAGAGAAAAAGTTAACAAGCTAAACTACGATTAAAAAAGAAAACAATAAATCACTTACAAAATTTTCTCAAACTATCAGCATTTAAACAACCAAGTATACGAGCATGCAGTATATATGAAATGAAGCAAATTTAACATTATGATGGAGAATGTGTAATGACATATACCTGGAGCAGGGACAGGTGTAATTGTATTACATAATGCACAACCAACATTTGAAGCTCCTCTAGGATAAAGAAGAATGCTCCTACATCCAGTACACACAAGCTGACTCTGCATAGCTGAAAATGTGCATGAATATTAAAGGAGGATGCTTCATAACAGAGCTAATAACACAGAAGAAACTTTTATTACAGACAACTCTTAATATTAATAATTTATTTTACTCGGCGAATATAACCCACGCAGATCTAAAATCTCATTCACTAGTCCAATCCAATATATCTTCATAAGAACCGATATGCAACTTAAAAGGACTTGTTGATATTGAAGCTATCAACTAACAACAACGAAATTGCACAAGAAAAATGAACAGAATGGAGTAAAGCAAGCCTACAAATTCGTTAAACCACAAGTCATTTCAACATGAGATAGTAAATTATGTAAATTACAAAACAAAATAAAATAAAAGACCAATAACATCAATGATGGATTCCGTACTGCAATCGGAATAAATGCTTTCACATACGAATTACCCAGAATCACATTTAGTTGAAAAACCAATTTCATATATCAAATTCACAAGAAGAATTATCAAACACGAACAAAAAAAGAGGGAAAACAGAGAATTTGCAATCACAGGTTTGCAAATAGGATAACAAATCGTTTAATTTAAAAATGAAAGAAATGTAACAAAAAGAATCACCCGATTGACTTTCAAAAAGGAAGAAAATCCAACAATTGTATGCGCAATCGATACTTGTTCTTCGGCGAAGAAACAATCAAACCCAAATTCAACTAAAATGAAAATGAAAACAAACAGTATATGTTATTACAATTAGGAAATCTAAAGAATTAATAAAAAAAACATGCAATTTATTACCTTGAAGATGACCGATAATTTGAATCGATATCTTAAAAAATAAATAAAAAGGGAGCAGAGGAGTTTTGATGTATTTACAAAACGAAACAGATCGGGTGCTCCGCGTGATTATGTGTGGTTACTATAAACAAATAAACAAATAAAAAATATAGAAAATTCTTTCTTATTCTCGTTGGGTTTGAGATAGAATCTTTCAACGATATAAAACTGAATCCACCTAAGTTTGCTCTTTCGAGAAAAAAAGGACTTTATTTTATTTGAAATTTTTTTTTTAACTATTCTTTTTTTATATATATTCGGATAAAAATAAGATTATATATACATATTTTAAACCTTTTATTTTGTCTAAATATGAAACAGTAAAAAAGGGTCTTAACAAAAACAGTCATGTAATAATATTTTCAATTAATATAATAAAAAAAAATTGGTACAAACGTATGACAATATCTATAGCCACCGCCAACAACTATGATTCATAGGAGTGAAAATTAGACATTACATTTTAATATAAAGGCCCACAAAATTAAGAGTTTTGTAAATAAAAATCAAAAGAAAATATTTCCTTATGATAAACTATCCATTAACAAGACGGGGTTAGTAAGTGATTCTCACACTTACATCGTTGATGTTATGAGTTCGAATCATCATTTTTTTTAAAAAAAAAAAAACCGAATTATTTGTAATTATTCAAAAAAAATACCAAGTAACAATAGTAGAAATTGTCCATATACTATATGTAAATTTCGTTTTTTACCACATATGAAAGTGTGATCGGCAGTAACCACTTTTTAAAAGATATTCAATTTGAACCAATGAAATAAATTAATAATTTCGTTTAAACTATAAGATAATACACTTAAAAAGCCCTTATATAAATATATGGTCCATTCATTTTATAAATTAATAATTTACTAAAAGATATGGAATTAACTATTATGTTCTTTTTTTTTTACAATATCTATTAATTTAGGATCAGGTATTATACTTTCATTAAATTTGAATCCATTGATACTTTTTTTTTTTTTTAAGTAAGGGTGGATCTCATTTTTTATTTTTTGTAATGGTACTTATAAGCTCTGGAATTAACATCTCGTGTTGCAACAAAAAAATATTCATCGTTATTGATGCTTTGTGCTTTCTAACATGGAACAAAATCCTATGTATGAAATTAATGATAATAAAGTATACATTTAATATCTCCACAAATTAATAAAATATTAATTTATCAATAAATTTATAGATTTTATGCGGTCTCAACATTATTAATTTATCGATGTTTATCTATAGGGGTTTTTACAATTTGGTTCCAATTTAACTGGAAAACATTATTTTTTTTATTTCTTAATTCAAATTTCATCAATTTGGTCCTTATATGATTGAAAATCAATCAAATTAGTTCTACAAATTTGACTAACGATAGGACTAATTTGATTGATTTTCAATTAAATAAGGACCAACTTGATGAAATTTGAATTAAGGAATAAAAATGTAATATTTCCTAATTAAGTTGGAACCAAATTGTAAAAACTCTTTATTATTAGATATGTCTACTTTAAATGATACTATATTATATATATATATACATAACGTAAAAATAGTTACTTTTGTTGTGGCCGCGACACATGATACACAATAAATGATACTATATTCTTAAGAATGTTTTTTAAGAATTTTTTCCATATTCTAATATATCTAATTATATCACATAACATATAATACTAATACTATTTATTAAAACAATATATAATAATAATCTTATATTTCCAATTTATGATATATATAATAGCCAGAATTTCTAAAGTTCACATAGTCATGAACATACGTATTAAATGATACTATTAATAATAATCATATATATATATATAATAATAATAACAATCTTTTTTTAAATTTTCCATATTCTAATAAATAATTATAATTAGAATGGATGGTGGAGATTCAATCTTAAAATTTTCATATTTAAAGAAATTAGTTATTTATATATGTCATGAACCTCTGTCATATATATTACGTTATATATTACAACACAAAAACACATGTACCGACTAATGTGATGGAATTGGAATAGTTATGACTAAATCACTATGACTTATAAATATTTATTATTATTACTACTACTAAATAAATGAGATTATTATTATTTTAAAAAAAATCATATAACATGTAATAATAATGGGTTTTTACAATTTGTTTCCAACTTAATCGGAGAACATCACATTTTTACTCCTTAACTCAAAATTCATTAATTTGGTCTTTATATAATTGAAAATCAATCAAATTAGTCAAAGTGGTGGTTTTAACTAACGGTATGACTAATTTGATTGATTGCCAATTATATAATGACCAAATTAATGAAATTTGAATTAAGAAGTAAATAAATGATGGTTTCCAATTAAGTTTGGACCAAATTGTAAAAACCCATTAACTATATAGGGTATCCAATTATGAGTAGTGTTAACTTGTACCCTTAGGGCATCTCCAACCTGAATAGTGGTTTTGGTGCAATTTTTACATTTAGATAGTGCAATTGTCACACTATTTCACTATTTCATCTCCAACTCACTACACCAAACTTCACACTAAAAAGAATATTCCCCTTCTTTCCCTTTTTTTAATATTTCTCCACAATTAACATTTCATCCCATAATTAACATAATATTGCAATACGATAATAAATTATGAAATTAATACATTAAAAGAAATTAAATTTAATTAGGTAAAATATTACATTTATTATTAAAATAATTTTTTAAAAATAAATTATTAAAATAACTTAAACATTACATTTTAGGAAATAAAAATGAAAAATAAAAATAAAAATACATATTGATCATCATCTAATTATCTGAATTAGTATATCTATCCCACAAATAATCTATTAAGGCATTTCGGAGTACAATGTGAGCCTCTTTATCCCTGATTTCTCTATGTCGAGCTATGAATTCTTGAAATCGAGTACTTTCATCTAACATCATCTCAACTTTTGGAATTAGTGCTTACATATAACCCTCAATTGTTGTATCAACATCACGTTCATCTTCGATTATCATGTTGTGCATAATAATACACGTAGTCATTATATCATGTAAAACATGTTTATGTAAAAAACGCATCGGTCATGCCACAATTGCAAATCGTGATTGGAGATCTCCAAAAGCATGTTCTATGTCTTTTCTACATCCTTCTTATTTCATTGCAAATAATTTTTTTTCGACCTCGTGGATCGTGAATAGTTTGTACAAGTGTAGACCATTTTTGAAATATACCATCAGCTAAATAATAACCTATATAATATTCTTTTCCTTGAATGACATAATGACCTGGAGGAACTATACCGTGAGCGAGATTGGCAAAAAATAGTATGTCTCCAACACATTAATATCATTGTTCGTACCCGGCAAACCAAAATAGACATGCCATATCCACAAATCATAATCAGCTACAGCCTCTAAAATAATAGTTGAGGATCCACTATGACCTATATATTGTCTTACCCAAGCCGTTGGACAATTTTTTAACTTCCAGTGCATACAATCTAGACTACCCAGCATTCTTGAAAAAATGTCAATCATTGGATGGATTGCATCACCATCTGAACCGTGGGTCACCTCTCGATTATAATTTCTTATCTTTGTCCATATGGCCGACAATAGTTGCAGGCTCACGTGGAAAAAGTAGATACAAACAAAAACACTTTAATTCAAAAAAAGTTTTAAGCGCACCTCTCTGCAATAATATCTCAACTTCTCTAGAAATATGATCATCACTTTTTCCAAAATATGAAGATAAGATATTTGAGCTATTAAATGACAAACATTGGATGGATTGCATCACCATCTAAACTGTAAGATTAAATCTCAAAAATAATATCTAGAATTCTCCAGAATTCTTATCTTCACCTTTCCCAAAATCCAAGGATAAGAAATATGATTTCAAATGCCAACCAATGGATGGATTTCCTCACCATCTGAACCGTATGATAAAATCTGATAAGAGTACCTTCTAGTTTCTGTAAATATCAACTCACACTAAATTAAACCTATCCCTTCAAATCTCTTATCCCTTCGAATCACTTATCTCTTCAAGTCACTTTTCCCTTCAAATCACTTTTTCCATAAAATGTCTTCAAAAAGAAATTCTTCATACACACATGCAGAATACACACATCTTTGCCACATATATCTTGATGTTTCTCAAAACTCGATCACAGGTATTTACCAATCGAAGATATGTTCTGATTACAACAACAAACCAGATTTTATCACTGAACTTTGTAACAAGAGAAGTTTGCAGTGTCGCATGCAGATTATCCTTACCACATTAGGGAAATTGCGAGGATGCCTACTACAGATTGAAACTCTTAAACATAGTGGTGCATCCGAAGCTGATATTGTGAGTATTTGTTACTATACAGTTGCAGAAAAATTATATTTAATATTTAACTTTAACCATATATTTGCATCATTTTGCAGATGAACCGGGTAAAAATCTTATTAGCACAAGATAACAAATACAAAAATGGATTCAAGTTTGACAATGTGTGGCTCATCCTCAAAGATAAGTAAAAATTTACAGATAACGATATTGCAACATCAGCCTTTCGAAGGCAAAGTGGTCATTTTGTATCATCATAAGAAGACTCTCTAACTCCAGAGTCTCCCACAATGGCATCTCCTGGACTATCTTCATTTTTTCTGAATATAACTAGTGATGACGTTGGGGGTAGTTCGTCTCAACGGCCCGTTGGGGTGAAGAAAGCAAAATTGAAAAGGAGGGTTGAGGAAGAAAATTCAACATTTTGTAACACTTTGAATGAAGGACAACAACAACTCATGGAACTTTATAAAAAAACGATGAGGAGAGCAAAGAACTAATGATATTTTCGAGAGAAAATTGGAGTTGCGAAAAACCAAAATTATGATGATGGATTTGAATACCATAACTGATCCAATAAAATGCGAGTTTGTGGATCAACAACAATTAAAATTTATGGCAAAATAAGCTCGACAACAAGACCAGGGATCCCAAAATACATCTGGGTCTTTTTGTGATTTTTTCAATAATCTCAAAGGATATGGAAATGGTCTTCTAGACTACTAAATCATTGTTGTAATTTATGTTATATTTTTCTTTAATTTTAGTGTATTCCAATTAGTGGTAATTTATTTTATCACTCTGAAGTTTATATTTCGTTTTTAATGTTTTTATTAATTAATGTATTTTGCTTTAATTTCCGCTATTTTGAATGAAGTGGTTTATTTAAACAAAATTGCATTTGCATTTTTTTAATTATACACTTCATTTTAGTTTATTATAAATGTTAATATCAATAATAATTAAATCACATCAAAATCATTAAACAATAAAAATGGCCAAATTGAAATAAATTTAATTGATTAGGGTAAAACTGTGATTAAACAAATCTGTAAATAAAGGATATAATCAGAATATATTTTAAACTGTGATTATATAAAAGATGAAGGTTGGAAAAAATAAAAAAAATACACTCATCTTTAGCACAAACGAACAGTATCGCGTAATATATTGTGTGACACTATTCATCAACAGATATGCAGCACAGATTGGCGTTGAGTTTGAGGAGATTTCTTCAGTAAATTGGAGATGTCGTGGAGATTGGAACATGGTTGGAAATGGTATTAGAGTACATGTTAACACTATCCAAATATATATATATAATTAAATACATTATAATTATAAGATTATAGATAATATTTTTTCACAAAAAAATTGGAAAAAAAAACCCTTAATCGTGGAGATGGGCTAGATGGCTCTACCTTCAAGGGAAAGAGAGGAGAGTCAAGCAGGTGAGATGGTGAGGTGTGGTCTCCTCCGGTCCTTGTATAGACCTCGATTTTATTTTCCTTTTACAATTTTTATTTTATTTTTAACGGTGTATAAATTTATATATTAAAAAAAAACCTATGAAATTTAGTGGTGTGCATGATCCGATCCAATCCAATCTAATATTATTCATTATACTCGTTCCAATACAACCGATTGGATTGGATATAAAGACATGATTGATTTAGATCAGATTCTAAATTCTAAAAATTAATTAGATCATATCGGATTTTAGATTTTCATATAAAAATCCATCAAATCCGTCAAAACATAAGGCTTAATTTATATTAGGCCAATTTATTTTGTCTTATATATATATGAATATTTAGCAAATTTTAGGTGCCATTGTATTTTGTTACGATAAAAAGTTATATTTTAAACTTTTGGATGCTTTTATTTACGTTTGTATTTAGAATATATGTTTAAAGTTTATAATTGTTAGACATCTTGAATTTTAAAACGTACAATTATGTGTTGCTTTTAAGTTAATTATTTGTTTTTAATTTTATTTGAAGGGTTGTATGAATAATTATTAATTTTGTTAATTTTATGAATGTTTTAACTTTTATATATTAAGAATCGTCAGAATCCTATCAATTGAATTGGATCGGAATGGATTTAAGTATTTTACAATTGGATTGGTTCGGATTGAATTTAAATATTTTGTAATTAAATCGGAATATATTGGATCTGATTCCCTTTAAATTTGTACGTGTGACCATATTAACTTTTTTAAAAAATTATCATTTGTAATTATATCTCACATTTTACTAAATATGCCCTCTCTATATTTATTAATAAATACCATAAATTATAAAATTATAAAATTATAAAATAATTAATAAAAATGAAAAATAAAGGAGATTCTCCTCCTTCCACAAAGCGTCATCACTCATCACGACATCACTGGTCTGATTTGAGTTTTTTTTTTTTTTTTTTAAATTACAGTCGATGTTTCTTCGATGTATATGGAAAAGTATACTCTAATCTTAATGATTAAAGAAATGGATTCAAAGAAATATGGTGACAACTGGCAACAGACGGTGGTAATTTTCAAGGATTTAAACAAAAATAAAAAGCAAACACTCATGGATTTTTTTATTTTTTTTAAAGGGTGAGTGTGAGTCTCTTACCATCCATAAAATATCTCCATACATCAATGTATTAATGATTTTTTTTATTTCTAAAATACTTTTAGATTTAATTACTTAAAATACATGACTTTACAATTAAAAATTAAATTTACTTCATACGTCCATAAGTTGAATACACATTCTATCATAAACTCTAATAAAATATACTTAATCAAACCCAAAATCAATCAGAAAATATAATTTTTATTTTTACAAATAGTGAAAAAATAGATAAACAAAGATTTGATTTTATGAATTTCGAATATATGATATGTTTATTTTTATTTTTAATATTGTTTTGTGATTGAATAAAAAACAAATTATCCAAGTAAAATCTTATTTGTAGACTTTTATTTGAATTTGATATTTTCTATGCAAGTAAATTCTATAATATTTATTAAAGAGAATAAACAAATTGTATGTAGTTATTTATTTATTTTAAAAAGTTGTACATACTAAGTTTTTTTTTTTTTTTACAGTGGTGGAAGCGCTAATGAAGAGAAAATGGGTGTAATGAGAAAAATATTTGTTTAAAATAAAAAATAAAAAAAATAGTTTTGGTATTTTAAAGGGTGCAGGGAGTAAAATTATTATTAATTTTTTATTTTTTTAATAATGGTATAGGAAGAAAATTGGGTGTAGAATGATATTTTATGGGTGACAATAAAACCATCCTTTTTAAAATTTAACTTGAAATAATTGTAATTTTTTTCAATTAATAAATAGTTAATATTATAATAAAAAGATATATGTATGCTTGTTAAAATGTTAAAAATAATAAATAGGGTGCCGATTTTAACACCCATAAAATTTATTAGTTCATTTATATTTTATTAAAAAAGACTAATTATAAAAACATCCCGATAGAAATTTACCAATAAGAGTAAATTAATTTAATTAAAAATAAACCAAATATTATATACACTCATTAATTACACCTATATCTTTTATTTTTTTAAGATAGCTGTAGATATATATATATTAAGATAGTTGTATAAATAGAAGAATTTCAAATTAAAAATCTTTTGACCCCATATACGGTTCAACATATTCCTTTTTATAATGCTCTACATTCGAGAATTTTCTAAAAGTAAATTGGACCTTCATTAAAAGAAGAGTTGATTCCAAAAATAATATGAATTGTTTTTTTTTATAAATTGGGTGTGATAATAATTTAAGATTGTTTATAACAAATATATATTAAAATGAATATACTTATTTCAATAAGAGTATTATTGGCATTAAGGTTGGTGCATAGAGTAATATTTATTGTTTAACTTTGACAGAATTTCACATAAGTCCTACTTTTTTGACGGTTTATCACATTTATAAATGGCTTTTTATATTCACCACTTCAGTCCCTACATTTTCGAAAAACTCATAACTTTAATCCATTTGACCAAATATTTTAAAGTCAACTATTTTAAAACCCGTGAAAGTACATTTTTACCCTTATTACTATTTAATTTAGCTAAAATGATTATCTAAACTTATTTAAAAATGAAAAACAATAAAATTCTCAATAATAAAATCTTAAATAAATAGATTACACAAAAAAATCTTAAATAAATAATAAAATAAAATCCATTGATTTTTTCTATTTCGAATTTTTTTTCATAATAGATATTTATTTAGCTAAAATGATTATCCTAGCTTTAAATGTTTTTTTTTTTCACAATTTATTTTTGTAATCTATTTATTTAAGATGTTATTATTGCGAATTTTATTGTTTTTCGTTTGAATTTAAAACTAAGATAATCATTTTAATTAAAAGAATACAAAATAAAAAAATTAATGGGTTTTTTATTATTCATTTAAAAGTTTTTTTTATAATATATTTATTTAAGATTTTATTATTGAGAATTTTATCGTTTTTCATTTTAATTTACAGCTAAGATAATTATTTAAACTAAATTAAATAGTAATAAGGGCAAAAGTGCACTTTAACGGGTTTTAAAATAGTTGACTTTTAAATATTTGTCAAATAGAATAAAGTGATACATTTTAGAAAAAAATTGGGACTAAAGTGATGAATATGGAAAGATATTTATAAAGGTGACAAATCACCAAAATAGTGGGACTTATGTGAAATTCTGCCTTTAAATTTTAAACATGGGTGTACTCGTAAAAATAAGTGTACTAATAAGTTTTATGTGTGTCAATATCTACAGCCTAATAAATAGAGCGATGTTATTGACACACCCCATACTGGTCTATTTATACCTCACTTTTTAATTATATAGTATTATTTTTTTTTCTTTTTCAAAATTACTAAAAGAGATATACAATTTAAGGTAAAAAAAATATTATCTAATGTAAATCTAATAAAACCTCACACTGTTTTTTTTTTTTTAAACAAACAAACGTTCTTTTAATTTGTTTCTTGAAATACATATCTTTTCTTAATTCAATCCAAGAAACCCAAGAAGAAGAACCAAAGGATGAGAAAATTCGATATCCACTTGCTTGACCGGCTTGATTGAGTACCTTACTGGAAAACAAACTGCTTGAAACTGAGTACCAAAACTTGCCTACCGTCCCAACACAAGGCAAACCTTTCATTCATCGGGTTTTGATTCATGAAGATAAGTCAAGAAGTCAAACAAGGAAAAGATAGCTAGCTTTGGGCTTCCCTAAGTAAAGATGCATACTTTTTCCCGGGATCCTAAATCTCTACACCCCATATCCATTTGGGTTTTTTTTTTTTGGAAAAAATGAAAAAATTGGGAGGAAGGGGGGTGGGGGGTCATTCCCAAATTGAAATGGGGATGGAGATCCCCATTTCCCATTTCCACCCAAATATATATATATATATAAATGTAATTATCATATATATTTTATTTTTTATTCATTGAAACCCTAGGTATATAAACACATTTACGCTTTTTACCTTCAAAACCTAACCCTAGAGAATTTTCAAAGTACTTGGCAATGAATTGTCTGTTAATCTCTTTAGATTAACTATTATATGAAGTTTTTTTGTTAAAAAACAATTTGTATTACTTCATTTATGAAGTTGGTTTAGTTTTAAATTTTGAATTATTTGAAACACTTTATTTTGTATTTGTAATACATTAATGGATTTTATTTTGTATCTATAATGAAATTTTTATTTTTTTAGTTTAATTTGTAATTTTTAGTTAAATGAGAAAACGGAGAAATGGGGGACTAGGGGAAACGGGGAGATGGGGAAAAACATAGACAAACGGAGAAAATGGAAAACCGGAGGTGAGGATGGATATACCTCCCCTCAAAAATTCTCATCCCTATTTTTCTCAAATGAGAACATGGGGAGGGGGATTGGGGAAGAGTCTGAAAAGTGGAGATGGAGATGGGAATAGAAATAGGGATGTGGGGACCTATATCCATCCCTATTCCTCAAACGTGTATCTTTGCCCCTTAGAGAAAGAAGAGACTTTTAAATGCATAAGCCAAAGAAAGCCTATTTACCTAACTTTGGCCGGTATACGAGTAGGAAAACATGCTCAGTTCAAAAACCATATATGTATGTAGATTCACAAAATCTATATTCATTCATGGGAGGTGAGAGAAAGATGAGATTAGAGATCAATAGAACTAAGATAGATAGATGAATTGTATTAAGTTAAAAAAAGAGAGAGTAAAATGAGTAGTTTTGGAAATAAATAAAATAAACTAATAAAAATATTTAAATTTATTTAATTAAATCAAAATTTGAAAAAATGGGACATAAATAGATCGTGCCAATAGCACAACTCAATAAATATTGTAATAATAATATATGCGTATATTTATAATCTTCTTTATAATTTAGTAGCTTTAATTAAGGGTAATACTGGATTTTGAAAATAATATTAACATGGGGTGTACAAACAGCATCATAGGCATGCAAATATCGTCTTTTTTTTTTATTCAATCGGATCGGATATTGGATCATGATAAATCGATCCGATCTGCCGTATAACCCTAATAAATTTAAATATTTTCCCTTAATTTGATAATATATTTGATCAAACTTAATTTCTGAACTTTCTAGTTTTATAGATTTTTAGGTTTGTAGGTTTTTTTTTTAAACAAATAGAATAATTTAACGAATGTTTATGTTTAATTAAAATTATGTGTTGACTCCTAAATTATTTACAGGTAAATATGTAATTGAGAGTCAACCAAGAATGGGAGATTCATTGCGTATGTTTGAAGTTACGGACTTACGGGTATTGAATTTAAATTAATTCAAACGTCATCTATGCTCTCTCTATATGAGGCAGATCAAACTCTCATTCAAGAGTTTATTTTTACTTATCCCCCGAACACGTTAGGAATAAATAAATTTATTTCAAAATATAACAGTGTTTAAATAAATTTATCTCTTTATAGATATATATCATCTATACAACAGAGGGTAATACTTACTCCCCTTAAAAGGGTGAATAAAAATAAACTCAAAGAAAAGCTTCGGTACACCGGTTTATCGGTGCATCCAGCCACTGGGCTGACATATCAATTAATTAAAAAGATTAATAGGATGATAGGGAAATAGATAAAATAAAAATGGAAAAAATGAAATGCAAATAAAAAAGCTGACACGTACGGATGTGGTCAGATGCTCCCCTCAGACCTCAGCTGGTGCTGCTGACTAATAACAAAATGCAAATTTTATTATTCATAGGATAATATTTTTTCAGGGCAAAAATAATTTTGCTTTCTTCAAAATTATTAGTTTTCTGAGCATTTTAGTCAAATTTGTAACCGTGGACCTTAAATTATCAAAAATACCTCAATTGGATCATTTAAATAAATTTTATGGTCACATGTGATAAAAATATAAATAAATTATTTTATCTTTTATATTATGAGTGATGCATTAAATAACTCTATATATTCTATTTTAATCTTTTTTATTATATAACAATTTTACCCTAATTAAAATAACTACAAAAATAAAAATAATTCTAAATAACGATTTCATTTCACTCAAACATTAAAATTATAATTTTTCTCTGGAACATGTCTCTCTTTAATGGGTTGATTGTTTGCGAACTAGGAATTGGGTTCATTATATCGTCGCATCACAATCTAATTCCTCTTCAGCGTTGTTCCCATTTTAGAGTTCACAACAAGGTTGAAGGTTCTACTAAGGCAGCAATAAGCTAATTTTCTTCTATTTGTAAAATGTAGACAGAGATAAAGTTCATTCACAATAGTCGTATAGTATAAAATTTTGTCTGCATTTCAGGGTCTAATAGGCGTTGGATATGATACAACCCAAGTAGGTTCGAACTCCTACAGTAAATTTTTTTGTCAGCACTCAAGGGTCTAACAGGCGTTGGCTATGATAAAACCCAGGTAGGTGTAGACATTACGCCGATTCGGTTCGAACTGACAAGCCCAAACCGAAACCGAACCAGCAACAACCGAAATGGAAACCGGTTTTTTCGGTTCTGGTTTTGGCTCCTTTTATAAGGAACTGTCCGGTTCAATCAATTTTTTTTTTTAAAAAAAACTGGTTGAACTTTTGGAATCCCAACAGTCAGCAGTCTGTTGGGCCTCCAATGGCTCACTGTTTATTTTTTTTTCTTTTTTTTTTTTCTATAATTCCATCAATTTTAAAAAAAATGGGTTGAACCGTCGGAGGCCCAACGGTCTAGAAATGTTCAGGTTCCGGTTCCGGTTTCGAACTGATCCAGAATCGAAACCGGAACCGAAACCGAAACCGTGGACCGGCGGTTGCGGTTCCGATTCCGGCCGTTTGTCCAAATCGGTTCTTTTTTTTTATAACATTTTAGCTTAAGAAAATTAATATATATATATATTTTCTGGAACTGCCGGTTCCAGAACCAGAACCGAAACCGAACCTTCAGTCCCACGGTTACGGCTACGATTTCGAAACCGGTTTTACGGTTTCGGTTTCGGTTTCGGTTACGGTTACGGTTCATTTTATACGGATACGGTTCGGTCCCACGGTTCGAACCGAACCTTAGTCATTTATACAATGGTCTAATTACGTCAGTAGACCTTTGGGCCTCCAACGGCTCCCTTTTTATTTTTTATTTTAATTTTCTTTTCTATAAATACACACCTCCCCCCTCCTCCAATTTTCTCTCAATTCTCTCTAATTCTCCAACTCTCAAAGTTTCCAATTCCCTCTCAATTACTAAGTTATTAATATTTATTTTATTTGCAATTACTAAGTTTTCAATTTATTTTATTTGCAATTTATCTTATTTCGAATTTATTTAATTTACAATTTCTAAGTTTCCAATTTCATTTATTTGCAATTACTAACTACTAGTCTACTAAGTTTCCAATTCTCTCCCAAATTTATTTATAACCATTTATTTCCATCAATTTTTTAACATTTTTTGTTTAAGGAATTTTACAATTCAGTTTTTAAATTGCTAGTGGAAGTGGTGACGGTCCTAGGTGTTCCATTTCAATGAAAGGTAAGGGTCGTATGATGGATAATCTCGGTTCCGACGATAGAGCTTATCACGAGTATCTGCAACTCTAGGTCTATACTGAAGACTTAGGCCTAAACTCTTGTCAACCCCATCTAATACTTTCTGAACTCAATCGGGCTAATCCCGATCCACCCCTAATTTGACAAGCCAATCAGAAAATATGTTTGATCCCCTCTAGATTTTAAATTTCATCCATATAAGTAAGATAAGTTACAGAAGCAGGACAAATCTGATCTCTTCGTACTCCATATAAAGAAAGTTACGTAAGAAGATGAAAGTATTATAGTGATTTGCAATTACTGTAAAAAAGTATTTAAGTGACACAAATCTGGAGGATATAACACATATCAGAAGCATATAACGAACAATCATCCAAAAACACAGGCCATATCGAGTTCACAAACCCAAATTTCTAGGTACGCTACCCCTAACCAACAATTATTTAAATATAGTGATGAAAACAATAGAGAAAAATTAACTAGAATGATTACACTATAACACTTATCATTTAGTTTTGATGAAAATGTTGGTTTTATTAATTATTGACAACGAGCATTAATCTTGCTGCATGTCATGATCCTAGAGCCACGCTCACAGAAGCATTTGAAAAAAATTATGACAAAGAAAAAAGAAAAAAGAAAAAAGAAAGTTGGAAAAATATTTTGAAAAATATATTAGTAGTGTTTCCGTACGTGCCGATATATGGAGTGACCACTAGAGAATGCATTCATACTTGTGTGTCACTTGCCATTATATAAATAATGCAACGACTATTCAAAAAAGAATTCTTGCATTTAGAGTTTTTGATGATGCACTCACTGCTACTAATATTTTAAGACAACTTAGAATTATTTTTGTCGAGTATAAAATTGAAAACCAAATTTTTGCAATTGGTTTTAATAATGCTTATAACAATACCAATGTTATTCCTGCATTAATTGAGTTGTACAAACCTTATCTTGGTGGTAAATTTTTTCATCAAAGATGTACATGTCATGTTTTAAATTTATGTGTTCAAAAAGATTAGAAACCCTGTCATTTTATTCAACCTATTAAAGTTGCCATATATTTTTTGTGGACACATCCTTCTACAATGAAAGTAAGGGCAACATATAGTAAATAAAATGGTAGGAGTATCATTAGATTTCCTCGTGATGTTTTAAAACGTTGGAATTCTACTTATAAATTGCTTGCTAAAAGTTATGATTATAGATATTTATTAATTATTTTTATACAATATCACAGGGATATTTGTAATTGGAATGTTTGTATCGATGTTTATGATTTGTTAAAAGTCTTTCATACTACTACTAACAACTGATATGATGTTTATTATTCAACAACTAATTTATTTATTATTAAGGGTTTTAATATTGCTAGTGTCTTTATTAATTGTGAAACCACAACCCTCAATTGTTGAAGTCTGTTACATCACAACCCTCGGTTACTGAAGTATGTTACTGTTGTGGGCTAAATGGTTATAACATTATAAAGAGTTTCCAAATATTTATGGATAAATCGTATTTTAGTCTTCATAGTTTGTCTTAATCTGCGTTTAGTCCATGGTTTTTTAGAATTGTAACTTTTTGTCTTTCCGTAACAGAATCCGTTAAAAATACATATTCTGTCATGTCAGATATGTAAAATGACTATAATACCCTTAATGTATTCTTATGCTACTGAAAAGATCATTTTACCCTTAATTTAAAATTTAACTAAAATGAAAAATAAATAAAAAATAAATGAAAAATATATTAAAAAAATAAAACAAAAAAAAAAATATGGAAAATATGGAAAAAAATATAAGAAATGTTGATTAAAAATTCTAATTTGTTTTCTTGTCTATTAAAAAGAAGAAAAGAAAATAAAATAAATTTAAAAGCAACAAAAAAGTTGGAAATCTGGAAAACAAATCAGAAAAAAGTTGACTAAAAATTATAATTTTTTTTCTTATATATTAAAAAGGAAAATAAAATAAAATAAAATTTTAAAAACAAAAAAAAAGGTTGGAAATCTGGAAAAAATATATGAAAAAAGTTGATTACAAATTCCAAATTTTTTTCTTTCATCTCTCAGATTTAGAAATTTTTTCCTTCAACATGCAACAAAATAAAAATTCATCTTTTCATGAATCCTCTACATCAAAGGATTAAAAAAAAAAAAAACCAAGAAAAATCCAAATCCCAGCCCAGGCTTTTAACTTAGGTCCACTCATTCGTCATCAACAAGCCCTAGCCACCATTCACCTCCACTCCAAACCGAAGCAAAAAAAAAAAAAAAAATCTACCGATTTCAGTTTCCAAAACAACACTATAATCCAACCAGTAAATCCTCCTAAAAAAATCAATTCAAATTCCTCACAACCATACCAACATCCATCTCAATCACCAAATCTTTCGGTTTTAGTTTCCCTTTTCGAGAGAAAGCGAGAGACCAACCGATCGGACTAGTGCATCTTCATGGCAGCGATGCGGCGATCCCGGTGCAGTTCAAGAGAGAGTTTGATTTGATCTAGGCGGCGAAGATAGGGTTTCTGGGTGATGGTTCGTCGACAAAGATGGGGTTTTCTGGGTTCGTTTGGTGGCGACGATGGTGCTAGGTGGCGGCGGCATCGATGGTCTTGACGATCTGGATTTGGTGGTCGTGGTGTAGAAGATGAAGAGATGGTGGTAGAGATTGGAGAAAAAATTTGTATGGTTGTGTTTGATGGGAGAGAGAGTTTTGAAATTGTGAAGTAGAAGTATAAGTGTCGTGAATAAGAAGAATAAGAAGAAGAAGGTGATGAGATTGAGATGATTTTTTTTTTAATATATATATATTTTAGTCTTGTAAATTTAATTATTATTTAATTTAATAATATTTATTTATTTTTTAAATTAATTTGTAAATTACTATTATACCCTTTGATTATATAAAATTCTAAAACATCTGATATGTTTTTACATTTTTACCCACGTTGACTGGACGAAACCCTAACAGAATTGGACGGTTGAGACTCGATTATGTATTGTTAGAGAAAGGATGGACTAAAAATTACAATTCCAAGAAACCGTGGATTAAACGCAGATTAATACAAACTATATGACTAAAATACTATTTACCCAATATTTATTTGATTGCCTTGGTGATTATATCTATCTGCTTATTATAAAAATGTTTAAAAATAGAAATTGATAGTCCTTGTTTGATCATAAGTATAATTGTTCTTATTAGGTCAGGGGCAGCGCCCGGTCCAGGGGTTTTCCGGATTGGTAATGGAATACCCAGAAGAATGGAGAGCCCTTCTACCCCACCCTGCAGCCTCCTCTCTTTTATTTATTTTACATTAAATTTAGGCTAAACTTCAGTGGAACTCCTACACAAAACAAAAAAGACACTTATAGTCACTCTCAATTGCGGAGGCTGTGCAGGAGATCTGAGAAATACAAAATCAAGAAATGGGGGTAGAAGCACAAATAACAGATTTTCTACAACTTCTTACTTAAAACAAATCGTTCCTTCACCAATAAGTAAAACAAACATATAACAATTTGGTTCCACACATTTTACTTTAGAAAATATACATGAAAAAGACTGCTTCAAACACAAATGGCAGTTATTCGTTTCATCTTAAATGCGTCGAAGAGAGGCCAATCTCTTTTCAAGATCCTCTACATCAGTGGATTCAGAACTGCATATCAGATACACCGTCAGAGATTATGTCCAAACCATGAGAGATAGCTATGTAAGCATTAAATGATCGGTTAACATATGCAATTACAAATCCACAAAAGCTTGGCAATTAACTTAAACCTGAAGTAAAGTGGCACAAACCTGGTGTTATTTGGAGTATTTGTAACAATATTTGGAGCATTCCTTGATGCAATCCGGCCTTTTGGAGCTGAAGATAACTGTTAATGAAAACCAAAATAATAGGAAGCATCAGTGAAGATTTATGAACAACAAATATGTATGAAAAAGGTAGGGAGAAGGCAGCCCATGATAAAAATTTATGTTATACTATAAAATCAATCTGAAAAAAACCAACCTGAGATGCAATATCCACACCAATTTCATCAAGCACCTAAATATGAAATAATCAAATTAGAGACCATTGGCAAACATATTGTGTTGCATATGAAAGATAAAACTATAAGAAAATAAAAAATCATGTTAAAGTCCACCTGGTTAGTGAGCTCCTCAGTTTCCTCCTCAGCCTCGTCTTTGTCCAATGTTTCATCAATAGACTCTGACATCATCTCAATCTATAATGGAGACAGTGGGGTGTTGCAAAATGCAAGAACAAAATGTTATATGATAAACTAGAAACCGACTCTTAGAAAATACTTTAGCAGTTATTGCACAAACTAGGTTCCAACACGACAGGTCAGGGACCTTCCCCAAGCCTGTTCCATGGAATATAAAATAAAAATAAATCTTCTTGAAACAAGCTCACTATCCCCAAAATAGCTAGGCAAGGTGGAATCAGCAACAAACATCCAAGGCAGGGAAGGTTTCCAACAAAATTCAAAAACATTTAACACTTTTTTACCACCATTTGACAGTTTAACAACCCACAAGACTATTCTACATGTTCATCATGTCAAGAGCAGGTATTTTACATGCTCATCTTTTCTACTTAACCACTCTTGAGATTTCAAAGATAAGAACAATTTGCAAAAGACAATGAAGATAACAACATAATTGACACATAATTAAAAGTTTTATACTCAGTGACAAACCTCACCTATCCCACATCAGTTTTTTTTTTTTTTTTTTTTTATAGTTTTCCAAAAGGCTTTATATATGAAATTCCACTTGAAAATAAATAATTTATTGTTATGTAATATTAAAACTTTACCAATATAATCATAGAACTTATCTCATGAGAACCTCCTTACTTTAATAATCCTCTGATGAAATTTAATAAGTTTTGATGAGATTTTTTTTTTGTATGGAAGACAAAAAGGTGAAAATAGTTTAGATAAGAGAACTAATTTTTCCGAGTGATACTGAGTGGCACTGATATAAATGAGTGACACTAATATAATAAGTTACAGATAAAAATCACAGGAAACCTTGGGGGGTATCAGAAAGTCTAGCACCCTCTAAATTAGTTTTAAATCCTCAACAGTAGTTTTTAATCTTCAGTCAACTATCAACTGGATCAAACCCATTGATTGAAACTTGGTTTGTCTAGGAATTATTCAAGTGCCAAACAAAAATTTGGCAAGCCTCATAGAAATATAGAAAGAAAACTTCGAGAAAAAAAATACAAAATTACCGTCATGTCCATTTGTGCTGACTGCTGCTGGAATTCTTTGATCACTTTAACTTGCTTCGCAGGTTGCATTTGCTGGTAAAAGGAAGGCAGACAATATAATGTTACATGATTTTAGTCAACAACAAACAATAGCTATAGGGCAAGGCAGGGTTACTCCTGAAACAAGCAATGGAATCTAAATGTAGGATATGAACCCCATAATAAGCATATTGGACCATTACGAACTCTATCACAATGAGTTCCAATTATGTGTGTAAAAACATTACAGCAAATATAGCATACATGCATATCATTCCTTTTCTTCAATCCCCTAACAGTTCCATACCGGGAGCTGGATATTACTTGTAATAGTGAATATGATTTGAGTGGACAACAAATGCCACAATGATATAACCCAATGCCATCATAAAACGCATACCTTATTCATTGCCGTCATTGCCTTAGTTGCACCTTTCATTCCAGTAGACATGGAGGTACTAGCATATAGAGCCTATGAATAAAAAAATAACAAAGGCACCAATCTTTAATAATAATAGTAATAATAACAATAATAATAATAATAATAATAACAACAACAACAACTTATTTCCTTTTTAATTTTATTAGCTGGATTCTGCTTGTTGGAAAAGTACCTGTGTATGAGTTGCTACCCCTCTGATTTGGGCACGACTCCCCTGCAAATTAGTTATTTGTTGACGTAGCCGAACAAGTTGACGGGCTAATATTCTCGTGGCAGCCTAAATAAGTACTTACAGATAATAAGTAATTCAAATGATGATACTATTCTTAACATATAGATTTTTTAAAAAAAAGGCTAGAAATCAGAAATGTGATAAAATAATGCTAGGAATCTAAAAACAGAAAAAAAAAATGAAATAAATATTTGTTCCTCAAATTTCAGTTTCATGACAAAACAGAGTTATGCCTCCTTATATTGGATATCTGTTTTAACTCAGAAAGTACTGGTTTAGGTTACACATTATCATCTGGACATGTTATGAACTTGTTCATGATGCTTTAACTTTTAGAAAGAAAAGAAATCACATGCCATTCCAGACCAAATATACTGAAAAAATACATCATCATGACATTCTAGGTTAGGCTAACAATTCCATTTTGATAGTGGGTTAATGAAATATCAACTCATCCCTTGACTGCATATTTCTATTAGACTAAGGCCTGTATCTAATGGAATAATGACATTAAACTACTATTGCACCAGAAAAATAAACTTGCCTCATTTCCAGTTTTTGCTGTTTTCTTGATTTCCGCAACCAATTTCTTCTCCTGAAATTGAACAACGTAGTAAGGTTTTGGGAAAGAAATGCAACTGAAAAAAAATTCATCAGAAATCAAAACTGTAACATACCTCCAATTGAAGAGATGCAATCTCTCTTTCAATGCCTACAAATAAAATTTGATATTACACAATTGCAGAAGAAGGATTTAAGCAAGATAGGAAGATGTGCTGGACTTGCATGAATAGCAATTTGTTTTATAAAAGAGTTATGATATTTGTACCCCTTAAAAACGTATGTACACCCGAAATTAGTATGTTTTTAAAAATCCTATAATACCCTTGACTAAAATTACTAAGAGGACTAATTGTTTGTTAGTACACCCACCGATAATTATTAATTAGTTTCATATTTTAATCTTTTGTAAAAAAAAATTCCTATTAATGGTTTGATATTAACAAATGTCATAAAAACTTTTTCCATTTTAATAAACCCTAGATTCTCTTCTAAATATGTTTTCAATCTCTTTTAAGGAATTACAAATTGATTGCTAAATATGGAAAATGATTCAAAATCATGACACAAATTTGGTTGTGAAAAAGTTAAGTTTTAAATTAATTTTTATTAGAAGAACAAAATCATTATGTATATATATAGACTTTTAAATTAACTATATTATCTATATATATATTTTTTATTTCTTTTAAACACACTTTACACTTTTTATTTATTTATCAATATTATATGTTTTTTCTTGTTAAAAAAAATATTAGACGTTCTTCAATTTCATCGAACACCTATCCTTTTTTTCTTGAAATATCATTAACACCTATCTACTTCCACATCACTTGGGACATGACACAAATCTTGCATCCCTACAACTCTTTGAAATAGAAAGTGGTTCTCCAATACAAAAAAAATCTTTAAATGGATTTTTAATGAAAAATAGAGTTTTATTTTGAAAAAAAAACCGAGAAGAGAAAAGAAGTAGGGAAGAGAAAGAATAGTAAGAGAATTAAAGGTAGCAACAAAATTAAAAATAATAATAAATTTGATTAAATAATATAATAATATTCATAATGGAATATACTTACAAAAATACAATACATTATAATTAAGAAAAGGGTGTTTTTGGTATTAAGTGGGGTTTATTTACAAATTAGAGATTTTTTTTTAAATTTGATGGGTGAGATTATGAAAGGGGATACAGTTTTTTTGAGGTGCCATTATCACCACTCTTTATAAAATGTATCAAAACTGTTGGTATATTTGGGTTTGGGTTTGGGTTGGGGTTGGAGACCCATTATGCATCCAAGTAGGGCCAAACCCAAGTCTATGTAAACCAGGCTTAAGCCTAAGTCCATACACCTAATAACTGATGCACATAACTACATGAGCAGTTTATATACAAAAGTATAAAAACGTGAAAGACATCGGTTGAAGAAGTTGGCATTCTAGGCAATGCAAGGTAATTGCCCAGAATGTCAACTTTTTCAGCTGATGTCTATGGACTTGGGCTACAGAGTTATGCATCTGTTAATAGATGCATGGATTTGAGCTTGAATCTGGTTTACATGGACTTGGGCTTAGCCCTACTTGGGTGTATAATGGGTCTTCAACCCAAATCCAAATATACCAACATCTCCCACCGGAGCCAGCACAGTTTTACCATCCACCGTTATTAATCAACAAAAACTATAACTGGTTGATAATTAGATCTTCGCCTTAGGAAATATACGGATCTAATCGGTGATACAATGATCTAGGAACATGGGAAGTGAAGAGGTCTAAAACATTGGTTGAATTATAATTTCCTTCCTTTTCTTTTAATATAATCTAACAAGTTAAAAATTCCAAGAAAAAAAATAATAATCTAACAAGTTAAGTCATTGTTGTCTTTATTTAATTAAATTGCCAGGTAAAAAACAAAAAACAAAATTCTAAGTAATTTAAGTCTTGTACCGCAAAAATTCTATAATTTGGTAAAGCAAAATTCAGCTGACTAAAAATCTAAATCTCAAATTCCATATGAGATTATCGACAGATATTGAACAGGAAAGGTAAATTAACATGAAAGCATGAAAATTGAAAATCATACATACCTCTTGTTGCAGTAGCCATTTCCCTTTTGCTTTCCCTTAAAGCCTCTATAACAACAATTATTAATTAATTAATTAATGGATTATTAATCAACAATACAATTAGTAGAAGAACTTCAAAAGATAGCGGTAGCTACTCTGTTCAAGAGGAGCATTTCAAATTTTTGGTAAAAATGTGAGAAAATATAGAAAAAATAAAATAAAAACCACAGCTTTCTGTTATAATATTTTAATTTTAAAAATAGAAAGTTACAGTAAATAGGAAGATCTACAGAGGAAACATAAATCAAGTTTTCCAAATCAGCATTTGAAAGAAAATGTAGAAAATTTTAAGTGAAAACCTAAATTACACTTAATAATTTTTTTAAAAAAAAAGGAGAGAGAGAAAGAGAGAGTACCTTTGGCTGATGTCTTCTTCCTGAAGATGTTCATGGTTTTCTTTAAGATCTTCATGGTCATGGATCTCCAAATTTGATTTCTTCTTCTTCTTCTTCAGTATTAGTTGATAACTGGTTCCACTCTTTTCTAAGAGACCCTAATTTAGTGGAGATGGGGAAGTGTTTGAAGAAATGATGTACAACTCAACTATGAACAGAAATGCTTCGGGGAGCGTGCATGTTCTACTGTGGTGTGGAAATCTCAGCGTTTATGCAACGGCTTCTAAAACTAGCCGTTACCTATAATTACTGGAATACCCTTCTTTTAATTTTTTTTTTTATTATTGTGAGATTGCCCAACGCCCACTCCCCACCGGATTTTTTTTTTTGGGCTAATAAATGTGCTAATGCCCCTAGCAAATAATGAAATTACAAACGGAAGAAGAAATTTTATTACACTAAATACACCTCTGAACCGGGGGTAATGACATTTTTTTCCCTTAAGATAAATTATATAACATAAATAAATTGATAAAAAATATGAAAAATAGAAAGAGATAAGAAAAATAGTTTTTTTTTTAATAAAAAAAAAACTTTATAGACACCCTTTTGGGTTGATATTGGATCTCCATCTATCATGGATTTTTTTTTCTTAAATTTTTTAAATTTATAATTGTAAATAAAAATACATAATTATTTTTTAAAAATTATTAACATGTGGGGTGGATCAATTTTTTTATTTATTTTCCCCTTTTAATATTATATATTACTTGTAGTGTGTTACATAGAATATTATATTATAGTTTTGTTTTGTTGACATGTGGCATATTCTTGGTTCAAAGATAAAAATACTCTTATAATAGTTAACAAAATGAATTATTTGATGTATTTTTAAAAATTAAGAGATTACGGATTGTAAAAAGGTAAACACATTAAAAAAAATTGATGTTTTACCAAAACTTAACGACTAAATTAATAATATCCCTAAATCTTAATAACACTAAATTTATTTTGTCCCTAAAATACCCATTAGTCACAAGGCATGTGATTTGTATTTTGAAGTGGCAAAGAGAATTGTAGAGGGAAAGATAGAGAGTGACAATAAAAACCACAGAAAATAACTAAAAGAAGGAGAAACTAGATCTGAAAACTAAAACAACAATAAGAGATATAAAATAGTTAAGGCCAAAACCAAGAGAATTTAAGGTAGAGGTGTTAGTCGGGGCGCACGGATCCGGTCCGTCCCAAAATTTAAATGATCCAAATCCAGTCCAGTTTCGTAAGTCAAAAAATTCGTTGATGGGCTTTTCAAGGAAATTATGGAGTTTGGTCCGAATCCGACAAAAAGGCTGGTCTAGTTCGATTCGCTGAAAGTTCGGCCTGAATTTTATTTTCAATTGGTTTCATTTTTAGGTTTCTTAATTCTTGTAATCTAATTCCCAAATGACATGCTGATAGAAAGAAAAAAGTACGTTTAATTAACATATATAATCAGGCTTTTAATGCTTTGCATACCACGCCACTGGTCATAGAGTGCAAAAGTGAGTCATTGGTCTCACTACCAAATCTTTGATCATTCGAAATGTAATAAAAAAATTGAAAACTTTTATTGTTGAGTATATTGTCACCTCTTTCGTTTCAACTTTTCCATTGCGTCTCAGTTCTCATTGATATCTCTCAATTTTTCTTACATTTCCAACTGTATCTACTAGGGATGGCCATTTTAACCCCGGACTCCAAACCTCCGCTTCCCCATCCCCATTTAGGGGGAAATGGGGAAATGGGGAAATGGGGAAATGGGGGGGACCCGTCCCCATCCCCATTTCCCTATTTCCCTATTTCCCTATTTCCCTCATAAATTCTTTAAAATGGGGATGGGGATGGGGTTGGGGTTGGGGTTGGGGTTAGGTGTCCCCATCCCCATTTCCCTATTTCCCCCAAATATTATAATATTATATAAAAAAATATATTAATATATATTTTTATTATATTTTCAATATTTTTATTTTACTAACTATATGTATATATATATTTATAAACTATAACTTAAATTACACACCAAGCAATCTAACTATATATACATATTGATTTTCTTGTTAAATTATACACCAATCAAGCTCCATATAATTTATTAATATATTTTACTAACTATATATACATATTAAACAACTTAACTTTCATTTCAATTTGTATGGAATGTTATTTTGTATTTGAATTTATTGGATTACGAATTTATGTGTTTCTTTAATATATAATTTTTACTGATATAGAAAAAGTGGGAAAATGGGGGACTTTAGGGAAATGGGGAAATGGGAAAAATCGGGAAAAAATGAGGGAAATGAGGAAATGGGGATGAGGATGGGGATAAGGGGACCTCCCCCCAAAATTACTCCAACCCCATTTCCCCTAAATGGGGGGGGGGGGGGGGGGGGGGGGGGGGGATGGGGGAGGGTTTGGAAAATGGGGTTGGGGATGGGGGGACCTACATCCGCCCCCATTTCCCCATTGACCATCCCTAGTATCTACTGGTTAAATATGGAAACATTTAAGATTTTTTTATATTTATTTTTCTTTTTACACAGTTGAAATCTGGTCAAAGTCCGGTTACAGTCAAGTCAAAGTCCGGTCCACTCTGATGAAGTCTGATCCGATCCGATAAACGGATTTATCGAGGATATTACTCTGTTGGATCCGGTCCGATCCGGTTCGAATACTATTTGGACTACGATACGACCCGGTCCAAACAGTGAATAGGCGTAAAATTTTTGGTGGGCAAGATCAGTTCGATTAACACCTGTACTTTAAGGGGTCATTTGTCCTTTAATGGAAATTGTTAAAAATAACCACAACTATTATGAAAATTTTGTTTTTAACCACATACGAAAATTTATTCGTTAATAGTCAATTTTTTAAAAAATTGCTTGAATGTCCTCATATAAAAACCATCCCCAAACACTTTCAATCTCTTTTCTCTTTTCTCTTTTTTTTTTCTCTCTCCTTTCCTCTCTCTCTCTCCCCAATCTCTCTCTCACGCCGGCGGTGTGCCGGTGAACAATCACCGGTGTCCTTGCGGAAGCTGGCGACGGTTCGCCAGCCTCCTCTCTCTCACCAAACCTCTCTTTCTCTCTCCCCGCACCTCTCTCTCTCTCTCTCTTCTTTCCCTCTCTTTCTCTCTTTCTCTCTTTTCCTTTCTCTCTTACACGTCGTCGACGGCTTACCGGAGTGCCAGTGTGCCGTCGCCTGAGCTTCACGACCGTCCAACAAAGCCATCGAGCTCCCCCCTCCGCCGGTGATTAGATATGCAGAAAAAAATGGAAGAAAACAAAACTTAGAAACCCAGAACATTTCAAGTTTCAACATTTCAATTTAGTCAAGATTTCAAGTTTCAACATTTCAATTTAGACAGGATTTCAAGTTTCAAAATTTGAAAACGAAAAACTTAAAAACTCAGAACATTTCAAGTTTCAACATTTCAATTTAGTCAAGATTTCAAGTTTTAACATTTCAATTTAAGCAAGATTTCAAGTTTCAAATTTTCATGTTTTTAGATAAGATTTCAAGTCTCAAGTTTCTAGTCATAATTTCAAGTTTTGTTCCAAATTTTAGTCATGATTTCAAGTTTGCTTTCAGTTTTAAAGAAAAAAATCAAATACAGGTGTATTTTTATAATTTATGGACATATACTGATTTTTTTTTTAAAAGTAGTTATTAACAAATAAAATTTCAAAAGTAGTTACAAACGAAAGTTTAATGTTTTCCATGGCTATTTTTTATTTTCTCTCTTTGTTTTAATCTTTTAAAATTTAATGCATCTGAATTGAAACTATCAAGTTTTTTTTTTTATGGTCAAACATCTTTTAAATATCAACAAAAAAAAAAACAACTTAAAATAAAAAGTAAAAAAAAATATCATGACATATCAATTAATTCCAAATCACTGAATTACATTTAATATATATTTTTTCCAAGAATATCCTCCCAAAGATAGCATATTTTCAATTTTATCGTAATTTTATATCTTATAAATTTCTTTGTTTAACCTATTATTTATGATAAACAACATAAAAAAAACACAAATTATTAATCACGTCCTCACTTTCAATACCATTATTGGATTTTCAATTTTTACTTTTATTTTTTTAATAATAAAAATCATTTCTAAATCTTTATTTATTTATTAAATTATTTATATTTAATTATTTGTATCATATATAATAAAGAGATATGTTACCGCATGAGATATGATGATGTTGCTTTTATGGTAAATCTTTCACACCAATATTTAAGAAGTTGTATGTCTGAATCATGTCCCCTTCCCTAAACCCGAAATTTTATAATAATACAATGATAGTATATAATTTTATTTTTCTTAAAATCTGTAAAGTATAATCTTATGCTATTTATTTTTTGGAAAACAAAGCACAAATCATCATTTAATCTTTTACTCTTACGACATGTTATAAATATATCTTTAAAACAATTATATATATATATATATATATATATATATATATATATATATATATATTATTGTAAGGACCTCGATTTTATGATTGACTTATTTCATGATAAACCACACCACATTGAGGATGATTGTGTAATGGATAGCTTAGGTCCTCATTAGCAAGCTTCCAAGCCTCTCCATGACTTCAAGAGTAAAATGTATATTCACTTAACTTTACCTCTTGAAGTGTTTAGGTACATACACACACCTCATGCATGCTTTGCTGATCTTACATTTGTGTTGATATTGTTTTTATGTGTGCATCTCTTCACAATCACACTTAGTGTGGTATTCTGTTGTGTTCATGCTTGCACGATGGTGTCCTTGTTTTAGCGCATTGAGTGACCATATGAGAAGATCTCATTATTCTCTTGGTTTGGTTATATGGAGTAAGGTGTCTAGAGTGTATTTCAATTATTTAAATATTTTTCAAAACTAACATTTGTATGGTCTTATGATCATATCTTTTTATACAATGATTCAAAATGAATTTTGAAAATTTTTGTACAATATAGACACCCATACCTTTCCAACGGTATATTATTTGTAATATTTCATGACCGTTTGGATTGGTTTAAAAATCTCCAAAGTGACCATAAAAATAGGGCATCTCTGTTGTTGTCCGTTTCTGACCTTTAGTCACTTAAATGACCATATCTTGTTTTATAGACATCCAAATCATGTTTTGTAAATTGGAGTAGAAAGTATATTTCCATACATTTCTAACGGTATATTATACGAAAGGTTTGGATGTCGTTTGGTCATATTTTGGGTCTCTCAAAGCTTGAGCTATTGTGCTGTCAGACGTGTACCGCGGTCTGAACCGCTTTTGGTGCACATGCCTAGCCAGCGACCTAGGCAGCGGTAATATCCAGCCATACCATGCTGTCTGGACAGTTGTCTAGACATTTTTCTGGCTAGCGGTATGCACAACGGTCAAGATGGGTTTTTGTTTCCCAAGTCCAAAACGACATCGTTTTGTCTAGGGTTTTTACATATATGTTATCTTCTTTTTCCTTGCCTCTTTAAAGCTCAAAGAATACATTTTTAGAGTGAGAGAACCTCCATTAGAGAGAGAAAGCTTCAAGCTTTGTTTTTGACTCTCCAAACCTAAAACCCATCTCCATCTTGCATCATTCTTCATCATATGAGCATGAGTGTTATTGGTTTCATGACTAGGTAAGTAAGAGCTTCATTGAACATCTTTTATTGTTCTTCTTACTCTAGATTAGGTGTTTATTGCATTATTAAATACCTAGACTCTAGTTTATTGCATATATTTATGAGTCTTGATAACATGATTGGGTTTGTTTGTTGATAGCTTGAATTTAGGACATATTTGCCCTTCTTGCTAAGTCTCTATGCATTGCATTTAGACATTATTGATTATGACTTATTGATAACATTTTGTGATTGCATTATAGTCCTTGCCATGCTTAATGATAACTTGTGTTGATATGACTTTTGTGATGGCTAGCATTTAGGTCATTGTTGCCTCTAGCTAATTAGGTCATATTGATTGCATTTTGATGATTGCATTTAATGACCATGTCATGCTTAATGAAAACATATGTTGAAATGGCTTTGTTTGATAATTAAGATATAATGTTGCATAACTATATCTAGTTAAGTCTTTATGAACATTCATTTAGACATTGATATCTAGGAATTGTACTTAGTGACATTCTTAAATTCCTAGATAAGCATTTAGTGTTTTGCCTAGCATTATTTACATGTTTGAATATTTCATCATACTCACATAGGTTGTTAAAATCTTCATTGAGTCAAGTCTTGTGGCTTCGGTGTGAAGTTGCACGAGCAAGAGAAGCCTTGCAACTAAGGGTGGGTTGACAAACAATTGGTCGGGTGCCACTGTAAAAGGCCCTAGGGGGTAGAGTAGGAGGCGTTCACGCCAAGAGTAGTGTATCAGGGGATATCACTAGGGACTGAACCAAGAGTAGTGAGTGGAGGTGTCCATAGCCTGAGGTTGTCGAGAGTGAGAGTCTGAGAATCACTTGATGGTGTAACCTTTCTCATATAGTGGATTTCCGCGATCGAGTGTGGCGCATTTAACAGCCCGTGGTTTTTCCCATTTGGAGGATTTCCACGTATACATCTTGTGTTGTTTATATTTCCGCACTTTACACTTGATGTTGTATGTTTGTTTTATTGGGTGAATTTTGAATATTGACTAATCAAGAAAAATTTATAATTGACTTGATTAAAACATATTCACCCCCCTCCCCCCCCCCCTCTAGGTTATTAGACACACACTTTCTAGGGAACTTTCAATTATATTGTTTTCAGTTTTGCTACCAGATACGTTTTCGAATCCGAAAAATATAAAATCAATTTCTCAAAAATAAATGAAAATGAGTAAACATAAAATGTTACCAAACAATCCTTCAGTCTTTAGAAAGATTCAGAACTGTTCGGTCTTAATACTAAAAAAATGAACAATCCTAAAGTTTCGACAATTGGTTTAGACTTATTTTAACATAGTGAGATATGTTTTCTTACCTCTAAGAAATTGTATGTACATCCCTTTTTATTTATACACCTTATTAAACTTTTTAAAATATTATATTTTGTAAACACACTTCACACAATAACACGTTACCAAATATGCTCGTTCTTTTTTTTTTAAATATATTAATAAATTATAAAATAATTATATGCATGTGTTAGACATGACACCGGTTCGGTTCTAACCGTGGAACCGAATCGGAACAGTGGCCTCAAAACCGGAATCGGAACCGAATCGGGAATAGGGAATCGGGATAAGAGCAGTTCCAGTTCTGGTTTCGTAAAATATGGAACCAAACCGGAACCGTCGATTCAGTTTCGGTTAAATATATATTTTGAATTTTTTTTAGATATTTAGTTATTAAAAAGAATAATAATAATAAAAACAAGATAAGGTTTTACTGTAGCAAATTGATAATGATATGTGGCTGTATATGTGTGTGTATATATATATATATATAGTTTCTAAATAAAAAAGAATGAACTGAACCAAACCATCAGAACCGAACCAGAACCGAAAAATCAAGAAACTGGAACCGTCGATTCTTAACTAAAAATCGGGACCGATGACATCTCTAGTGTGTATTAGGAGCCCTCCTATGCCCCTAGCATATCCTAATCCTTCATATAATCATATTAAAAGTAGATCGGGATTGCCTTCTTATAATCATGGTAGTGTGGAACTAAACACAAAGACCATGCTTGTTACATGAGATATGATAATAAATGATTATTTTTAGTCCTATATCATGTTTGTTGCTTGCATGGGATGCAATTATTTAATCCCATGCAAGCAACTGATCCCACCAATGTGAGACTAAAATTAGTTCCACCACTTTATATATATATTAATTTTTTTACTTATATTTTATTAAAATATAAATATAATTTATTAAAATAAAATATATTTAATTAAAATAAATATTTTATTTTAAAAATAATAATGTCCAATTTTAACAAATAAGAATAAATATTATTTTGTTTAAATGGTTTTAAATATTTTAAATATTTTTCAATATTTCAATTTTTTTTTTCAAAATTTAATTTAAATAATTATTTTAATCGGTCCAATTATATGCTACCATTTTATCCAAGTGAGGTGGGGCTATTTAGTCCCATACTTTTTTTTAAAAAAAAATCTTCTTTCTTTTATTTTTTTATTTAATTATAAATTTTTATGTTTAAAAATATTTTTTAAATATTAAATATTAATTAAAAATGTTATTTTTTAAAAGAAATTAAATAATTTATTTATTTAAAGATAATTTAATTTATTTTTTTATTAATCAATTTCACACTATATTAAATATATTATAAAAATATTTTTTTATCTGATCCCTTACCACACCAAATAAGAGATGAGAGACTATTATAATCTAATCCTCTACAACATCGAACACATCACAACACTAATTTTAGTCCAATCCTATCTCATCCCATTCAATCCAATCCAATCAAATCTCATGAAAATAATCATATTCTATCACGCGCATCAAACGAGCCCAAAGGGTTCACAGTTCATACAATCAATAGCTTTTGTGAAATGGTGAATCTTCAAACCAATGATATCGACAAGGCCTTGTACACGGATTCCAATGAAAAAACAACAAACACAATCGTGAGAGGAAATAGTGCATTTCTAGTATGGTTGGAAGGATGAGGCTACCGGTTTGCCGCTTCCATCTTTTCGGATCTATGGTTACCTCCTCCACTTTTTCAGGCTTGGGGAGGTCTCCCACCATTTAAAAAAAAAATATTTTAGTTTGAAGAAACTTCCAAAAAGTAAAATAGTTAACCCAATAATTATAATATCTTTTGAGAAAATTTTAATAATTTTATTTAAAGGTGTTATTGGTAAAATCTGAAGAATGATAAGTCAGCATAACTATCCAAAGATACAGGAGATAGAGATGTCATGTCACAAAAAGTCATCATTCCTAAACCTACCTAAGCTGACCAAATATGGTCTCAGGACACCTGGTCGGGGGCTGTTGAGACGGTCGGGACAAAACCCTGGTCGGGATTGAATAACCGATCGGAGTGAATAACGCTTGGTTGGGTTTTGGTAGATAATCGACGGATCGACACATGGATTCTACCAAACACATGTAGAATGAGTCCTACTCCAATAAGATGTCTTGAAGCACACCTTGATAAGGAAGTGAATTTCCCTATTAATGCCAGAATCCAAATTGGGCAAGAGACATGATGTGTGAAAAACACAAAACGGATAAGAAGAATAAAATGACTCAAACATGTTAACTTTATTTACTTGTATAACACAAATTAGGGTTCTATGCATATATAAATAGACCCTAATAATACCCACGAAGGATGGAAAAAAGGGGAGAAAAGATAAGAGATTGAGCGTTTAATCGATTATTCAAAGTGAAATTCTTTCTTTGCAGATTTTCGACAACCGTGAACGTTTCCCTGCACTTGGGGTTTTACCACGTAAAATCTTTGTGTTCTCTCTAATTCCTTAGTTGTTCATAATTTGCAATTGAGTGATCCCATATACGTTCTGTTCGACGTGTGATCCATCCAAAAATCATCGTCAACAATTGGCGCTGGAAGGAGGGGGTGAACCTTCGACGTTGTAATCAGCCAGAGATTTAGTCATACAAGGTAAAATCATGGCTTCTAGCACTGACAGAGATTTGTCCCCACACAACGCTGACGTCTCACGAGAGACAAATGTCATGAACGCCGATGCACCAGGAACAAGATAAGATGTGCATGGCAACTGTAATTTCACGTCATTATTTTTTCTAATTGTATATTTCTCCCCCTAACGATGTGAATACATTTGTTTGTTAACCTTATTTTACTCTCCTTCATGGATTTATTTGCATCATAAAAAATGTCATTTTCAAACATATTTATACTGTCATATAATTCTTCAGAAATATATTGTACTATCATATTATCCTTCAGGGACTAATTTGTATTGCCATATTGTTTTTTGGGGACTTAGACTAAAGAATCTGCAGATTCTTTAGAGGATATCCATGTTACTTCTAATAATTTGATGCATCATTATTTTCTTCAAATAATGAGATTGAAGAATTTAAGTTCATGACAATTTCTGATCATATTGTTCTTATGATCTGATCATATTATTCTTATGATCATATGATAGGTTCAAGTGAAAGAATGAGATTACATATTTTTGGTATGAGATAGTATAAAATAATACAACATTCATTTATAATGTATATTGTTATAACAAAATAGATTATTCATGATATATTAAAATAAAAAAGTGTCACATACATGTTAGTCTGTGTTTCACTTTGTAACATATAATCAGCCCTTCTGGAGCTTTTATATGTACTTGGTAAAATATATCACATGATATTTATGTTTAATTCAGATATATGACAATTTTCATTTAATTTCCCACCAATAGTAAGCATTTTTCTTTGTTTTTGGTGTGATTCCAGTTATAGTGGTTAGGTTTTCTTACTATGATTACTAAGACCATAATAATTTTTATTGACCAAAACCACCACCAAGACTATTAGATAACTTAACATTCATTTTAAGGAATGATATCAGCTAATTAGTCAGGTGAGATAACTTTTGTTAAGATACAAAAGATATAGTATCCACATTTAATCATTTTCAATTAAACATTTTTTATCTTGTTTCTTCAAGTACAAATTATAGATTGAAGCCATAGAAAATTGCTACTCCAAGAGCAAATGGTTTGTCAAAATTTTCTTCAATCATCTCTTTTCATTTATTCAATGTTCAAACATGAAAAATATTAATTTACCATAAAGTATACAAATTTTAATTCTTCTAACAAATAACGTGGAAGAATTTGACTTTATGTGTTAAGAATAGACATATAATTTAAATGAATTATTAGTACTAAATATTTGATAATTAAGTAATGTGATATGTATAAAATAAAATACATGTAACGTACCCGGTCTCCATATCTTGTGAGGAGGAAGGAAGAAAGATAAAAGTATCATATCGTTCACTTGCATCTAGTATGATTGTGAGAAATAAGCAATTGAAAGTCTATAGAATAAAATATGAGAAAAAAGTAAGAACATTCTACCTTTTCACTTTAATAACTTTAGGTTCGTATATAACGAGAATGATGATGAATTCTTAACGGAACTCATGCATTTTAAGACGTTAGGTACATCTGTGAACTGCCAGTTCATAATTATACACAAGTCTAATAATAATTTTCAATTACAATTACATTTTCAAGTTTTGATTAGCTTAAAATTTTGAAATTCAGGTTAATTATATATATATATATATAGAGAGAGAGAGAGAGAGAGAGAGAGAGAGAGAGAGAGAGAGAGAGAGAGAGAGAGCTTCAGGTCCCGAATAACAAAAACTTTTGTTACATGAATTTCAATTCATCATTGAACTTTATGTTTATTTAAAGAATAAAATGTGAGAAAAAGTAAAAACATTTTACCTTTTCACTTTAAAAACTTCAGGTTCGTATATAACGAGAATGATGAATTCTTAATGGAACTCATGTCATTTTAAGACGTTAGGTATATCTGCGAACTGCTGGTTCATAACTATACACAAGTCTAATAATAATTTTCAATTACAATTATTTTTCAAGTTTTGATTAGCTCAAAACTTTGAACTTCAGGTTTATTATTATTATTATATATATATATAGAGAGAGAGAGAGAGAGAGAGAGAGAGAGAGAGAGAGAGAGAGAGAGAACGCTCCCAAATAACAAAAACTCTTGTTACATGAATTTCTATTCATCATTAAACTTCATGTTTATAAATATAAATTGTATATCTAGAACTTAAGGTTCTAAATAATAGAAATCATATTCTATTAAATTAAAGACTTTGTTCATATATGAACTTCATGTTCATAAGTGACCTTTTTTTTTCAGCATTTTAGATCCTAATTAAGTAGCACTTTTTCATGTTAATTTTTGGATGATTAAAATCAAAGAGTTTTTGGATTAATACCGTTCACTAGAAATTTGAACTGTGAAAGGGAAATCGCCTACGGGTATCACCGGTAGGAAGTCAAAAATGAACTCAGAAAGTCTTCTCAGTTCACGAATACAAATCCCTAAAATATTATGATAAAGATGCTGTTTTCCACCTCTGTCCATTATTTTTTGGATTCTGGATTTTATGTGTTTCTATCACACACAACACACAACACACAACATATATATTCACTGTGTTTCTCTTGGCATCAAACATCCTGTCATCGGTACAACTAAAGGCATTGTTTTTCGATTGTTGTCGTTCAAGTCATGCAAACACTTTTCCTCACAAGTATACACACAATTTGAAGTGCATATGGTGTTTTTGATGAAAATATGCTCATGAAGTTGTGAACTTAATTCAAGTTAAAGTCAGCCCATAACGAGCACCACATGCCAATGTACGTTTTAGAACTCAAAACTTCAGGTTTTGATATAATTGAGATTTAAATCTCTATTGATTAGACACAGAACTCCAGATTCTGATTATATTGAAAGTTTATGTTTAATTCTAAACTTCGGGTTCATATTTAAATTTATTTCAAAAATATTGGATTATTGCCCATGTTTGATTCATAGCTTATAATCAAATTAAATTGGAATCAGAACTTTAAGTTCTGATAAATTAAATTGGAATCGAGAACTTCAGATTATGATTAATTATATGAGAATTCAGAACTTCGGGTTTTGATTAATTATATTGGAATCGAGAACTTCAAGTTTTGATTAATAATATGAGAATTCAAAACTTCGGGTTCTGATTAATTATATTGGAATCGAAAATCTCGAATCTGATTAATTATATTTGGAATACCAAACCTCGAGTTACGATTAATTAAAATGGAACACAACTTCGGGTTCTGATCGATTAACTTGAAATCTAGAATTTCAGGTTCTGATTGATTAAATTGAAATACAGAACTTTAGGTTCTGATTCAATTAAATTTCAAAACATTGGATCAATAACTATGCTTGTAGAACTTTGGGTTCTTATTAAAATCGGGATCCATATGTATTTAGAATTTTAGGTTCTGATTGAATTGGAATACAGAACTTCGGGTTCTGATGGAATTGAAATTTAGAATTTCAAGTTCTGATTAATTATATTAGAATCAAGAACTCCAGGATCTGATTAATTAAATTAGAATCCGAAACTTCGGGTCTTGATTAATTGGAATATAGAACTTTTGGTTTTGTTTTTCAATTTCGAATCAAGAACATCTCATTTTTTTTTATGTTTGTAAACTTTTGGTTGCTAATTTTTTTATTTTTTTTTTACGTTTGTAAACTTCTGGTTGCTAAATAAATGTACATTCCTTTTTCTTTTTTCTTTTTGAAAAAGATTTAGGTATAATATAAATAAGAAAGTAGAAGAAGAGATTATATAAAATATTATGGAACCATAAATAAGTTCATAGATATTTATCTTATTTTCGAATGTGGAAGATCCAAATTAACGGTGAAATCCACAGATCATACTCATAAGACTAATTGAATCAATATAATAGAGAAACATGTAATATAAAATAATTCTTTTTTGAGTGGTGCTATTGACACCCCTAATACTGAACTATTTATGTCCCAACTTATAAAATTTTATTTTAATTATATAAAATTAAATGGTTTTATTAAAAAAATTAATTTATTTCCTGGATTACCATTTTTCATATTTTCGAACTTAATACATCACACATCTTTTAAAAAAATACAATTTTTTAATATTTATATACAGTTTTCTCACATCCATATTTGTTTTTTTTTTCTTATTATCACGATGAAACCATCCTTATTAGACGAGGTTTTTTTTTTCTGTAATCGATTGAATTGTTGCTGGTAGATTGTGAATGTGATATTGATCGTTTCATGATTTTTTTTAGCGATTGAATTAGGATTTCGGTGTCGTTTTGTTTCGTTAAAGATTAAGTTTTCTTGGTTGCGATTCTTGGTGTGAATACAGATCATTGAATGTATAAAAACTCTGAAAAAAAATTAATCGAGAGAAAAAAATAACAAACATGGATCTGCAATTTGAAAAGAAAAACAAAACAAACATGTGGAACAATAAAATGAAAAAAAAAATACTAAACATGAGAAATATGATATTGAGATCTGAAAAAAAAAACAAAAATAGTAAATATTCAATGATTTAAAATAATCTATGTGATACTAAATATGGAAAATATGAGATTAAGATCTGAAAAAAATTTATAAACAGAAATAGTAAACATTCAATATTTTGAAATAATATATGTTATTAGGATTTTGAAATAAGGAACGTGAGGGTTTTATTAGTTTTATTTTGTACAGTATCTGTTTTTTTTTGATAAAAATTATACGTCTATTTAAGTAATTTGATAAAGAAAAAAAATAAATACTAACTAATTTAAAAAATATGGTGTAAATAGTTAAGCAGTTGGTGTGCCAATTGCACCACTTTTTTATTTATTTTATTTTATTATTATTATCATACTATCGTGTCATGAATTAAAGTCCGAAAGTAAGAATATAGAAAGAAAAAAAAACACTAAACAGCAAGAGACAGAAATAGTCAAATAATTGAAATAAAGGGAGAAATCACTTCGGCCAAACTTATTAATTTTTATAAATCACATAATAGGTCTGTATATAATCATACGCATAATTATCTCTACAATTGATATATATTAAATTATATGATAATAAGAGATGATTATATATGTGGTGATATTACATATTATCACAACAGTATTCAATTTTTAATCCATAAAAATTTAATTGATCCTACAAATCCAATCTCGAAATTAATCAAATCATTTTGACAAGGAACCCTAAAATTTGCATATCTTGGACCACTGGAGAGCATTTTGAGTGAGTTTTTTATGAACTTCATCTAGAAGCAATCCATTCACTCAAGGTAAGGATTTGAATGATTTTATTCATTATCTCGTCATTGATTATCTAAATTCCTTTTTATGAAAATTTCTCTTGGGTGGCTTTATTGCGATCCAAAAAAATTCTATGTAATGATACGTTTTTTTTAGTACTAGAATGCCCTTATAATGTAATGATATTGGCATTGATTTTAATCAAATATTAGGATTTCTGATACATTGGGTGTATGTTAAATATCAAATGCAGCAGACGCACGATTTCACCGGTGCACTCATCGACGCACAATACGACATCAATTTTTTTATTTTTTTTTCCAAAACAAACGTCGTTGATGGATGACAATGTATACCCCGCTCCACCCAAGTTTTTAGGACACAAATCAACGCAATCAGTCAATTTACTAATAAAGAAGGTTCGAACGGTATCGGAGATATTTCCCTAATCAATCAATTTAGTATTAACTGTCGAAATTATATTTCCATAAACGAGAACTTAACCTCCAAAAAAGGGAAAGAAAAGATTGATAATCTTTGAAGCAAAACACGACTATTTTATATTTAACAACATAATTCTCTGTAATTGACACCAATCTTTTTCTTGAATAATGTACACCACCATGAAGAAGACCTTGTGCTATGAATTCCTTCCCTCCAAGGCTGCCGAAGAAGCAGCAAAAGCTCGTGGTGTCCCCCACAGGGTCACCCGTACATTGGTGCAAGTAAGGGACATGAGCCCGCCACCGAAATTGGATCCGAACAATCCATGGAAGATGAGGAAGAGCGTCACCAACGGAGAAGTCATAAACGGGAAGCTAATGGTGACGCATCAGCCTACGTTCGACTACATTTTCAGGTACTGGGGTGAGGAAATATGCAAGCATGTGATTGCTGGAAATAAGTCGTATGTGATCATATTGGATTACACTGATGAAGATAATCCCAAGAGATTACATGGTGAGAGTGTGTTTTTCGAAGGCGGGGGTAATGACACATATTTTCTTGGTTGGATGGATTTGGTTCGAAGCAGATCTGTCACTGCTGGTGACGAGATTGGATTGTTCTGGGACATCTCCACCGGAACATTCGGCTTTAAGTTGCTGCGTAAAGTTGATACTCCAATTCAGGTTGATTGAATGATTTTAATATTGCTTCACAAGTAGCTATATTTTAACCTACTTACATTAAAAAAGATAATATTCTTTAGCTGCAATATTTTGTAGAAATTGATTTTAATGAGAATACTCTGGAGTCTGGAGTCTGGATTTGATTTGATTTGATTTGCATTTTTTTTTTTTACTCAAAACAGCCATCGATAAGGACTACCCATAAAATATGGTGTTACTGTTTTATCCCTAAGGACTATATTAATCTTTTGTATTTACTGTATCCTTGACCAGCATTGGAATAAACTCAAATTTAACAAGTACGGTACTAAAATCAAACGCTACAATTTTGCTAACCGTGAGATGGGTGACAAGACCTGATGCAATGCACCCTATGTGACAACAAATTCATAGAGTGATTTTGGACCTTTTAAGGCCAATTATCTCCACTAGTGACAAGAAAATTCATTCGAAACAAATTATTAAGATCAAACGCTGACTATTAAGACAGATGCTTAAACTATTAATAACAGTGATACTTTATTTTCTTGTACTTTTGATTGCGCATATCTTTGAGTTTATGTAAACAAGATGGTTGGCCAAGCATCGATGTTACGCCCTTGCGTGATACTGAGTCCAAAAGGTAATCAATGACCATCCCCAACCCCCTCAACAAGCCAATAGATACCATCTCACAACAGATTAAGAAGGACAAAAACAATACATTTCAACCTCTCTTTTTTTTGGTCAAATACTTGATAGATACCTTTCTGAAAAAGGTTTTCACATCAGGAAAAACCAATTGAAATGCTTTCAAGAAAGGTACTTATTAGTATTCTAGAAAGTACTTTAAAAAACACATTCTACATAAGTACTTGAAAAAAAAACACACTTCCTACAAAATCACTCCTAAATTCACTATTTGTAACACTCCCTAATAGAATCCAGACAATATATAGACTAATCTACTCAGAATGTGATGTAGAGGAAAAGCCAAAATGTAAGTAGGACTGGCTGATTTAATTGCATTGCTGCAAAATATCTTTTTGCTAATGCACAGTCACAGCCTTCAATTTCATCATTTGGCAGGCATTTGCAAGTTGAAATAATAATCTTGACAGAACCAGAAATGAAAAAGGAATTTCACAGGTATCTCAGTGTTGATGTGTTTTAATCAGGAATCAACCCAACACCATTAGCTTTTGATGTCCCACCAAATTCTTCTAAGAGTCGCTCAATAGTCTTCCTTGATGTAATCTTGTCTACCTCAAATGCTCTCATCTCTTCTATAAGTCCTGCATCAACACCACATAAAAGAGTTCAGTTGAGAATCTACAGGAAACAAAGTAATTTGTGTGACTGTCTTAGCCATATAGTGCAAACAAATTGCTGCAGATATCAATTTATATGTTAAGTATCAGCTTCCAATGGTCAAGAAGGTCCATGTGGTCTTTCAGCCACCAAGGCCACAAAGAGACCTGGTCAACCGCAGTTCAGTGATTTTTGCTTTGCCACAAAATCTGTTAAAAGCCAATGTGCAGTAACTGTTAATGCAATGCATAATTTACTCTGTGCTGAGTTAACTAAGGTTGTGTTACTATTTGATTGAAAACCAGTAAAAATTCTGGTTTTTGTTCTGCATCGTAAGAAAAAAGAAAAAAAAATCAGATAGTAAAAGTTGCAGAAACGACTCCGCATTCTTGGATCCATCCTCTGTTTTTCTTCTCTCCTTTTAGTGCTATACAAATGCTCCTTTTATTGTTTGCTTGCTCAAACGACCAGCATACTCTGGTATTAGAGATATTGTTTAGAGAAGAAAGTCAAGTGAAGTTATGATTTTTGTAGAGATCTCCATGGCCAGCACATTTCTTCAAGTGTCAGCCCAACAACCTTATGTTCCAATATTTGATGGTGGAAACTATGATTTCTAGAGTGTAAAGATGAAAACACTCTTCCTCTCACTTGATTTGTGAGATTTAATTGAGAATGGAATTGTGGAACCTTCATCTTCAAACACTCTTTCAGGAGAGATGAAATTATTGATGGAGAAGCTACAAAGAGAGGATCTAGCTCCATCATCCCAAGAATCATGGGAGCAAGTGAGCAACAACGGCAAAGAAGCTTGAGACATTCTCTCCAACAAGAGTTCCAAGGAAACATGAAGGTATGACCCATTAAACTAAAATCTTATAAGAGAATTTGAAGATACAACCGTACAAAAATTAAAGAAAGTGAAACTTTGAGTAGTTTTCAAATAGATTTATGGAGCTGGTTAATCAATTGAAGCTTATGGTGAAAATATATATGATAAAATAATTATTCAGAAGACATTATTAAGTGTGCCCAACAAACTGAATGGATATTAATGAATGCAGCTTAAAACTGGCTATGATACCACGTATGAGGTTGAGGTGGAGGAAATTTAGATAAAAATCATGGTGAAGAAAGGAGCTCTCAAAGGTGTAATATTTTGCAAAAGAAACAGTAAGTATGACTGTTGGTTCAAAGGAAAATGTCATTAATTTATTGTAAAATTTTAGAAACTTGCAAAAGGACCGTGGAAACTATTAGTAACCACTAGATCCAAAAGGTCAAGCTGTCAAGAAAGGGTGAGACATAGTATTTAAGCACTTTGACATGCTCTGACATGCAAGATCAATGGGCTTACTGCATAGCCCAAGCCCAAATGTAGATACAAACCTAAAACAGATACAAATTCAATCATTTGGGGTACTCGAACACATAATCCTAGTGAAACAAGGCTTTGATATCATATCAGTAACCGCCGTACCCTCTAATGGCATGGTATCAAAGCCCCGTTTCTCTAGGATTGTCTAGGTCCGAATGCTAGGGTTCTAATAGTAACCGCCATACCCCCAAATGGCATGGTATCAAAGTCTTGTTACTAACATAGTATCTGTTAATAGCCAAAATTTGGCTAGGGACCAAAGGAAATTTTTCCACCTTACAGCCTTCAAGCGGGGATCCAAACATTGGCTCAAGTAGCGAGGTACCATCCATCCCGAGGTATCAAGGTCCCCAAAGTCGAGGTACCTAGCAACCCCGTAGAAGCAAGGCAAGGTCGTCCCTATCTCTTAGATGCATGGCGCGCATTCAGGCTTACCGACCAAAGCCTCGACATCTTGTCAAAACCCTCGCATAATTGATTCGAGCTCCGTGAGAAAGCTTGAAGTAGCCAGACCAAGCTCCATACCACAAGGTTGGTACCCTAGGGGTATATCACCCCTAGATTGGTTAAGTCCAGCTCCAAGGAAGACCGACGCATTTAAATCAAGTTCCTAGTATCGAGATAGGAGCCTAAGCATACCTCGCCACCGGGATAGCAAGTGCCATACATGGTGACCTCCATAAGGCACCTCGTTAGGGCAATCTACAAGATCATAGTTACTCTCCAAAACGTGTTAAAATTCTACATGCATTCATGTCAAGCCAAAGAGTCCAAGAAGGAAACAAACTGATCTCCCTCCAAGATATCTTCGAACCAGTTAATTTGCCAAAGTCAACGACATTTAAACGTAACATCCCACCTATTAAGGGGGAGATTTGATTCAATAATTATAGGCGGGAGAATAACCAACTAAACCTAAAACATCTGCAGTATAAATACACCGAGACATGCATGGAAAAGAAGGATCATTCCTTTCTCCTCCACAAGCTCCATTTCCACGATCAAGTTTAGTTCTCCCTATAGAACGAAGCTTGATGATCGCCATTGAGAAATTGTCCACTTATCGACGGGAACGAGTTCGCCACCTCCAGATTCCTTAGAGAGATTGTGAGGAATACACCCTTTGTAACCCATCAATAACCATTAATAAAACAGTGTCATTTCTATCATATGTTTCACATATAACTTTTTATCATCATCCTATCTCCTTTTTTACACCCAATGTTGGCACCGAGGATACCTAACCTGACCGCGACCTACGAGGTAGTGGTCCTGAAGGTTTTAATTGATATTCTTCACCTCGAGAGAATTTTCAATTAACACTTTTTAGCGCCGTCAGTGAGAATCATCCACACCTATTTTTTTTTTTTAAAAATTACCTACTTATTGTTTTACGAGGAATTATGAGGCTTCGATCTTCCCAGGGGCAGCCTGAGGCTTCGGGGCAACAATCTGCCGCTTCAACACGAAAGGCTCCAAAGAAAGGTAGAAAGTCCAAGCATTATAACCCGGCTCCGGTCCAACAGACCGCTGCGCGGGCCTCAGGCCCTCTGGTGGTAAGTCAAGCCATGCTCAATCAGCATGCAGTGGCCTTTGTGGAAAACATCCGCCTTTGTTTGCTCGTTAAAGGCATTGCAACACAACCAGCGAATCCCAATACTCAAGGAGAGGCGAGTAGACCAGAAGCCAGGCAACCTGCCTTTGATCGGTTGGGACCTCCCCCGTCGAAACCAGCCTACAATAGAACGAGACCTCAACCCTCGATTCGAGACAGGTTAGGGTGCATGCCCCCAGTTCCTTGCAGACCATCTTGATACCAAACCAGACAGGTCAAATTTACAACAGATATCCCACCGCGAGAACAATGTAATCCCCCTCACCGGGCAACCTCTAGAAGAGAAGCCCGAGCTGGAGCAGAAGGCAGCCGGCGAAACGCTCGAGTAGATTCCCCTTGTGAAGAAAATAATGTTGAAATATCCAGTTCATCCGGGGGGTCTGGTAGTGAGGGATCCAAGGTCGACTCCAAAAGACATGGGAACAAATGCCTGAGAGACCAACTGACAAGAATGCAGAAAAAGATCCAGCAGTTGGAGAGGAAAGCACCAGGAAGTCAAGAAGGATCCGCTGAGTGAAATGAATGCTCCCTTCACCAGGAGGATCAGGGAAGCCGAGCTCCCACCTAAATTCAAGATGCCGACGGATAAGTTTTCCGGTGTCGAAGACCCGTTGAGTCATCTGGAGAGATTCATCCAGGTGATGGAGGTCCAGAACACTACCAGGGCAGCCATGTGCCGAATGTTCCCTACCACATTGACCGACTATGCAAAGACCTGGTTCAGAAAACTGCCCGTGGGAAGCGTGAACTCCTTCACAAAACTGTCAACGGATTGTTGCTCACAGTTCCAAGGTGTTAAACCACGCCTGAAAGATCCCATCCACCTACAATATGTGATCCAGGAGCAAGGGGAAACCCTCCGATCTTATGTAGAACGATTTCACAAAGAAGTTATTCAGATGAGAGTCTTTATCGAAAAGGAGACCTTGGCCAACTTTCGTAGGAACTTGTGGGCGGGAAGGCTATTCCGGTCTTTCACCAAGCATCCTCTAGAAACCTATCAGGAGGCCTACGATCGGACTCTTGAGCAGGTCGAGATAGACAAGCAGCTCAAAGTTAAAATTGAGCATGATGATAAGAGATCAATAAAACGCCAGAAGAAAGAAACACCTAAACCTGCACCGACCCAGAGAGCCCAGAACAGACCTCCCAACCGATCTTCATACCTCCCAACCGATCTTCATACCGCCCACCACCTCTCTAACCTCAGTGGGACCGGTATCTGATTAGGCGAACCCCTCCTCGAGCTTCCTCACCCCCAAGAGTAGTAGCTCCCGTGACCGCCACTACACCCCCTTAAATTCTTATCGTGAGACAATTTACCTGGCTATTCGGGATAAGGGCTTGCTTAGAAAGCCAGCTACAATGAACGATCTATGCAAGGAATCGATAAAAGTACTGTGACTTCCACGAGAATGTAGGGCACAACACATCAGAGTGCAACAGCTTGCGCAATCAGATTGAAGCTCTGGTAAAGGGGGGTTGTTTGGTAGAATTCCTGCAGCAGGTTAGGGATAATATTCAAACCGAGAAGGAAGTACAAGCCGAGATCCGTAGAAACGAGGAAGAACGGAGAGGTAAGCAGAAGGATTTGATGCAGCAAATCTAGGTCATACATACTATCAATGGATGCCCCACCTTGACAGGAACCTCCAACAACTCCAGAAAGAACCATGCCAGAAAGATACCCCGAATCGAGGAGAGTCAGGGGATTTTCAAGGTCGATCAGGGTTCTGTTGGGACCTCCTAGTCTGCTCAAATCAATTTCACCGAAGCTGATGTATATAACATCGTCTAGCCGCATGATGATCCCATGGTGGTCACGGTGCAGATCACCAATTGTCTGGTCCACCACGTTGTCACGGGGTGAGAATTTCATCTAGGCACACCCGCGCGGCACTTAGGCAACTTCCGTGGGAACGTTGCTAAGTAAGCCTTGTAAGAGGGACACTCAGGCAAGTTCTTGGACGAACGTTGCCGAGTGTGAAGATGCGGAAGCGACTTAGAGTGAGGAGAGTCGGGAGAGGGTTGAAATGGGGAGCCCGGAGACAGAGGATCGGTGGGACTTACGACGAAAGACCATGATGCTCTGGATCGCTAGAATGCTCTCAAATACTCTCTAAGAAAGAGTTTGTATTAATGAAAGAATTCTAGGATGATTTACAAATGAGAGGGGTTGTCTATTTATAGGTGAGCCACCTCCATAAGGAATGTTCTAGATTAATCTAGTCTAATAGTGGAGATTAAGTCTCCACAATATTCTACATCTAACTAGAATACTCTATATATATTTACATGCCTTTACAAGGTTCTAGATTATTCTACACCTATCTAGCTTAGTACAAAAATGGTGTAGAGATGGTTAAGTTGCTAGAGACTTCCAGAAGCTTGACCAATGTTGGAATTGTGGAGAGGTCTCTAGAATCTTCCAGGAGTTGGGCAGAGTAAGGGCCTTTGTTGGACTCCTGGGCTTGTAAGCTTGCGGCCCGTGACAACGTGCTGATTTATACAAGTAACAGCATGGACCATCCTGTTCAAAGACAGTGGAAAAGCTCAATTTGAAACAATGGTGCTTCAACAGTTGTACCACCCCCTGTATGGCGTCACAGGGGTCTCCATTGTACCAGTAGGGTAAAAGATCTTGTCGGTAATCGTTGGGACCTTTCTACAACAAAACCTCATGATGGAATTTGTCGTTGTCGACACCCCCTCAACTTATAATGCCATCTTAGGGAGGCCTTTCCTGTATGCTCTCAAAGAGGTCCTGTCCATCTACCACAATGTCTTAAAATTCTGGATAGAAAACGAGGTAGGAGAGGTACGAGGAGACTAACAGGCAGCTCGCAAGTGTTACGCAACCTCTACCAACCCTGCAGCGTTGGCAAAGCAGTTCGCCCAGATTGTCGTAGTCTGTGAACAGGATTTGCCAGAAGTGGTTCTCGAGATCTCAGAGCTCGAGGGAGGTTCAAGGAATGACATCCAGGACGAGGACGAGGAGGACCGGGAATGGGCCAGTGGCCACCCCGTGGATGAGCTAGAAGAGATCCCAATCAGAAGTGACGACCCATCCAAGGTGGTCAAGATTGGGGCAACCTTGGAACTGGAAGTGAAGGAAGGTTTGATTGATCTACTCTAGGAATTCAACGACATATTCGCCTGGAGCCATGACAAGATGTCAGGAATCCCAATGTCCTTGGCTGCTCATTAGCTGGCGGTCGACCTTACTGTCAAGTCGGTCAAGTAGAAAAGGCGTCACTTTAACGCTGAGAGAAACGTTGCGGTTCAAGAGGAGGTCGACAAACTGATCAAAGCGGGGTTCATCAAGGAAGCGCGATACCCCGACTGAATCGCCAATGTAGTCATGGTCACCAAGTCAAACGAGAAGTGGCGCATGTGCGTCGACTACACTGACCTCAACCGAGCATGTCCGAAAGACAGCTTCCCGCTTCCGGAGATTGACCAGCTGGTAGATTCCATCGCGGGAAATAAACTTCTGAGCTTCATAGATGCGTTCTCAGGGTACAATCAAATCAGGATGCACCCGGCAGACCAAAACAAGACCAGCTTCATTACCGGGCGTGGTCTGTATTGCTATAAGGTGATGCCATTTGGCCTCAAGAACGCAAGGGCTACTTACCACAGGTTGGTCAATCGACTCTTCAAGTCAGAAATCGAGAGGTCAATGGAAGTTTACATTGATGATATGATTACCAAATCTCTAACCGCAGAAGAACATAAGGACGACCTTCGCAGGACTTTACGAGGACTTTCTTGATCCTAAGGGAAAATCAGGTGCGACTGAACCTCTCCAAGTGTGCCTTTAGGGTAACTGCAGGAAAATTCTTGGGCTTCATGGTTCATGAAAGGTGTAAAGAGGCCAATCCTGAAAAGATTCGAGCTTATCTTGGATCTAGAGTCTCCAACCTCACTTAAGCAGGTTTAGATCTTAACAGGTCCGGTAGCCGCGCTCAACCGGTTCATTTCCCGGTCAACCGATAAATGCCTTCTCTTCTTCAAGGTGATAAAACAGGGAAGAAACATGAAATGGGACCAAGATAGCGAGCAAGCTTTCCAAGCCTTGAAGAGGTATTTGGCCAGCCCACCGCTGTTGTCAAGCCAGTTCCCGGAGAGGAGCTGTAAATTTACTTGGCCGTATCGAAAACGACGGTGAGTGGAGCCTTGGTCAAGGATTGCGGAGATGGGGTCCAACGACCCGTATACTACGTTAGTTGTGCATTATCCAAGCCCGAAAAGAACTACCTCCTCCTTGAGAAGCTCGCATTCACCCTTGTTACCTCGATACGAAAGTTCTGCCCCTATTTTCAAGCTCATACTGTGGCAGTAGTTACCGACCAGCCTCTCCTCCAGTTTTTACAGAGGCCGAACATATCGGGAAGGTTAGTCGTGTGGGCCCTAAAACTAACTCTGTTTGATTTAAAATACAAGGCTAGAACGACGATCAAGGCTCAAGCATTAGCTGACTTTGTGGCTGAGTTTTCGGCACTCCCAAGGCAAAATGCGGAAGCCTTGGCAAAACCAGAGATACCTACCAGAAGCCTCCGGAGCTCGACGATTGGCCGAAAGATTGCAATGCCTGGACTCTCTATACTGATGGGGCTTCCGGACAAGCAGACGTAGGAGCCGATATAGTCCTAACTGACCCAGAGAGGACGTAATGTTGCCACTGTTTCAGGTTTGAGTTCAAGGCTACCAATAATGCGGTAGAGTACGAAGCTCTTCTGACAGGAATAAGGATCGCTATCGAGCTTGGAGTCGATCACTTGCATGTCAAGAGTGATTCGTTACTCATTGTCAACCAGGTTACTGGGCTCTACCAAGCTAAGGGTGATAACATGGTTGTCTACCTAAGGCAAGTTCAATAGCTCAGGAATAGGTTCAAGGGATTCAAGATTGAGCAGATCCCTATACAACAAAATCACCGAGCAGATGTCTTAGCAAAGATAGCTGCCAACGAGGGTCAAGCACTACCAAAGGGAGTCCCCCTCCAGGTGATCTCCTAATCAAGCATAACAGCAAGCAAAGAAATATGTCCAGTTGACCGACTGCCATGTTGGATAGATCCAATAGTTGCCCACATCCAAGAAGGAAAGCTTTCTAAGGACCCCAACCAAGCTCGTAAAATCAAAAGGGTTCCTGTCCGGTATTGCATGGTGGATTGGAACCTCTACAGAAGGGGTAGGTCTCTTCCTTTGCTTTGATGTTTGCATCCCGACGATGCCAGTTGGGCATTAAGAGAGGTCCATTCTGGGGACTACGAAAATCACATTGGAGGAGAGACTTTAGCTTATCAAGTACTTCGCATGGGATACTACTAGTCAACTATTCACCAAGATGCGAAGATGTTTGTGCAGTCCTATGAACCATGCCAGAGGTCCTCCAACCTGAGTCACCTTCCTCCTAAACGGCTATCTTCAATTAGTTCACTTACCCTTTCGCCATTTGGGGGATCGACCTGATCGGTCCGTTTCCCACCGCCCCTGGACAGGCTAAGCACGCTATCGTTGCTATTGATTATTTTACAAGATGGGTCGAAGCAAGACCTCTCTCCTGGATCTCAGAGGAAAATACAAACAAGTTCATCAAAACAAACGTGGTTTGCAGGTTCGGCACTCTTATCATAATCATTGACTTAGGCAAACAGTTCGATAATACCCGATTCAGGGACCTTTGCGAAGGTTCGGGGATCGATCTCCGATTTGCTTCAGTTGCTCACCCGTAAACTAATGGGCTGGTCGAGTCTACCAATAAGACCATCAAGAAATTGCTGAAAAGTAAATTGTAGCAGAAGAAGGGTAAATGGGTCGAGGAGCTTCTCGAGGTACTTTAAGTGTATAGGACCATGAAAAGAACATCCGCCAGAGAAACACTACTCGTTGGCTTTCGGGGTTGAAACAGTCATTCCCATTGAGCACAAACTGACCTCGTTTAGGGTGCAACACTTTGAACCAGAGAGCAACGAGGTTAAGCTCCAAGCTAAGCTAGACCTCTTAGAGGAAAAGCAAGATCGCGAGGTATTTCAACATAAGGGGGAAGGTCAGGGGATTCAAAGAAGGAGACTTGGTACTCAAGAAGGTGACCCAAAATACCCGGGTAGGATCAGACGGGGTCCTGGGACCCAACTGCAGAGGCCATTCTTGGTAAAAGTAGTGGTTCGCAATGGAACTTACAAGCTGGAAGATATGGATGGTCGACCCATCGACCACACCTGGAACGCTGATCATTTGAAGAAATTCTACCCTTAGGTAGGGGACTCCTTAGCAGACTATCTCCATTTAGAAACCAATAACAGTAATTATTTAAAACAGTTATGTACTCCATTTTTTATCATCAATAAAGTCTCCTGCTAAGTTTTCTCCATCCTCGATTGCATTTCATTTTCTCCAAGAGTGAATTAGCCATGATCGTCATAAGCCAAAATAGCATCCTTGATGCCTTGGCCGGGCACCACCCCTCGCCAAGAAGGATCCGAGTGTAAGAGCATAGTTGTCATCCACATCTCGAGACTAGGATAACTAGATAGCATTCCTGATGCCTTGGTCGGGTTACCACCCCCAAGAAGAGTGATTGTAAAAGCATAGTTACCATCCAAATCTCGAGACCAGGATAGCCAGATTGCATTCATGATGCCTCTGTCGGGCTACCACCCCCGAGAAGAATTTAGATGTAAGAGCATAGTTACCTGCTAGAACGGGATCGCCATGGTAAAGTACCTCCCCGATACAGGGGGGGAGGGGTATCTGGGTTAATACACCATAACTTTCGCCTAAGAGTCAAACACCTAACATATGGAATATTGGTACTCTGATTATCCCAGAAAGGATGATCAACTTTGGAAAGATCCTATTAGGATCAATTTGACTACATATCATGATAACTTGGTATCGAATTATTTGCTACTAAATGTTTGCTCTTCATACATGTGTTGATTTCTACATTGCCAGGTTGCTGTTGTGTGAGTGCATGCTAGTGGCTTGATGAAGATACGACAAATACCTCGATCGAAAATAGAAAATTCGGCCAAGTGTTATTACCTACTATGTTAGTTAACTCATATTTTACTTAGCAAAATTGAAGGAAGTGGTAAGCAGGAATCAATCAAAGCAAGTATGAAGGGAATCAAAATACGTTTCATTAATCATGAAGAGGGAGCTTATCCCCTTAGCAGGCTACATCGGTTAGAGGGGGAGCCTATCCCCCCATCAGGCCACATCAAACTCAGCAAGGAGCCCATCCCCAGGTTCCGGGCTACACATAAAAGAGAAAAGAAAGAATATCTTGATAGCTGGGTTAAAGAATTGTTTCATGATTCAAGCAGGGCACCCACCCCCATTTCCGGGCATTACAACAATTTCAAAGGGAATCATATGTCGGCCTCCTCCTGCGGGGGTTGCTCATCATCCTGCTGTCCCAAGGGCCCGCCTGCTTGCTGCTCAGCCTGATCTTCCGCCGGCACTTGATCGACCACCGCCAAGACTTCAGAGGGGGCTGGTTTGTTAGAGACCACAGTTCCCACCTGCTCTCCTCCCTGCGCCACGTCCAAAGGCCCTACTGACTGGGCCGAATCAACTTGATCCCCTAACGCTCCTTGGACAGCGGGCTGATCCTCTACCTCCAAGGGAGCAGGCTGGTCTTGTTCTGCCATGATGGTCTAATCTTCAATTTCCATAGGAGCAGACAAGACCCTCCCGATCTCAGGACCCAGTGAAAGGGGAGACATAAGCTGTTTTCCCTTACCAGTATAGCCCTCATCAGCGCCAGAGGTATGAGAGGGGCTCGCTCCATCATCGGTGGAAATGGACATCTGTTTAGCCTTGGCCAGGATCTCCTCCCTGTCCCAATCATTAATGACGGAAAGGTCGAAGGGTGGGGGCAGCGCTTCGACGACCTGGTAGGAGGCATATAAATATCCACTCTCGAAAGAGGCTTCTACTTCTGCCTGCAGCTTAGCTATCTAGGCAAGTAGGCCCAGATTTTCTGCTTCTTGCCTCTAGCTTCCACCCTCCACCTTCCACCTTCCACCTTCCACCTTCCACCTTCCACCTTCCAATCATCCCTCTCCCTTTTACGCCTCGCTGACTTCAAGGCATCCTGGTCGAAGGTCCGTTTTAGCCTCTGCTAGTTGCTTTGGAGCTCAGCTAGCTCCCTTCAGTCTTGTCCTGGTTAATGTTCATCTCTTGTATTAGGTCCCGAGCTTGAGCAAGCAACCTCGCGGCAGTCTCAGCTTCGGCCTCAGCTTTTGCAGTACGTTCACGCAGCGAAATCACCTGATGGCTCACAACGACATTGTACTTGAAAGCCTACAGTGGACAAAACTCAAGTCAGTACATAACCAATTGACCATTCGAATCGCAGGTGAAGGAAAATGATTACCTCGGCCAAGAGAGCGGACCCCTCGGTAATCAGGATGTCGACAGGCATTGAGGCCCTCAAGGAGAGGCTACCGTCTGGGCAAGAGGCAATGAACCGGTTGACGACCTCTCCCTGGCAAACGGATCTGGATGGAGGCTGAGAACGATCTCCGGGTCCTTCCACACCAGCAGTCTCTGAACTCTTCCTTACTGCTATGGATGTTGGAGAAGGAATTGAAGCAGTAGATACGCCAATCGGGGAGGTAGCAGTGACAAACAGTAGCAGGACTGGAAGTCCCCTTACGATGCACCCTGGATGCCGGGATGCGAACACCTCCAACATGGACTTAGGTCGGGTAGCTGGAGGGGTAAGAGCAAGTTGAACTACTATGGGAATGGGTGGATACCTACCTTCTCGGATCAAGGTCGCTGGAGGGCCTCCTTGATCCGGACTATCAAGAGAGGGAAGAGGAGTGCGAGCCTATTAAGGATCTTGAACAACGGGAGCTACAACAAAAACTGTAAAAAAAAAAAGTTAGTATCAAGGCAAGCAATAGTAGGGTAAGCCAATTCATAACTCTACTCTCACTTGGAAAGCCGACAGAGATATGCAGGTACTGGTTCACCCTACAGGAATCGAAGGAGTCGGAGGTAGAGTACTTTGTATTGATAAAGTTTCGAGCAAAAATGGCTTTCAAGATCGCCTCAGACTCAGCCGACAAAGAATTCCTGTCCCAGGAGGGCTTATCATTGAAGGCGGTGGGAACATCGAATTCATGTCCGCCAATGTAGATCGAGTTCCCCTATTCACCGCCAACCAGCACCTAATCATCCTTCTAGGAGGAATCCTTTTTGGCGGCGCCTGGCATGATAAAATTGAGTTTGTTCTTGGCTTTCACGTAGAATTGCCCCCTTAGGCTGGGAGATAAGCTACCGATCTGGAAAACATACGCAAGTTCCTCAGTCCCGGGCTCCCTCGTGAGATTGCCTCTCTCACATTGATCCCTCCACATCACGAGGAAGCCCACCAGATGCCTCCAAAAGCCTGAGGTTAATTGGAGAGGAGCAGGCTGCAGGGCATGGAGAGCCCGTCTGAGGGTGGGGTGAAGAGGCAACCTTACCCCGTTTCCAAGGGCAGCGAGGTGGATTGGGAGCACGCCTTTAGGGGGAGTGAAGATGTCAGTTCTTGGAAGGGACGGTGATGGAGATGCTGTCGAGGATGCCAAACTTACTCCTTAACCGGTTAATCGACCTTTCGTTGACGATAGAGTCGGGGATAACCCGGATGTCATAAGGAAGAGCGAGCTCTCCCAGAAAGGCACCGGAAACCTGGACCGGGCCATCGCCGACCACCTTACCGCCAGAATCACCACTTGGCTCCTCATTGACCAATTCTAACGGGTTCTCGGGTAGGTTCGAAAAACCGAACCCTCTGGAAACATTCCGGCCCGAGCGACGGTGCAAAGGAGGGGGAAGATCGTCCCCATTATCTTTATAAGCTCGCTTCCCGTATGCAAGACTAAAAGCTTTGTCGCCCTCCACCATGCACTCAACTGTATAAGAACTGGAATTCGACAAGGTAACGAGGAGGTTTAGTTCGAAAGATAAAGAAAGGCAGCGAAGTTTCTTGCGAAGATGAAGAAGGAAGAAGGTTTTCTTGAAGAGAATTTGAAATTTGAACGGGAAGCGTGAGAAAGATAATGGTACGACCGGGTTTTAAATAGGAGACGGCATAACGGTTACAGGAGGCGTCAATGACGAAAGCGTGATCTTTGAAGATTTCCTCGGTTCCAGCACGTCGTCGTAGCACAACAGCTTCGAAAAGAAGCTCACCACGTGTAGCCTACATTTAATGAGGGATTTCCTCCATGATTTGGGCAACTAAAAGCGAGGGAAAATTTTCTAAATAAAACAGGAAATTTGATTCCAACCCTGACTCAATCATCGACGTTCAAATCAGAGGGGACTTCTGTTAATAACCAAATTTGGCTAGGGACCAAAGGAAAATTTTCCACCTTACAGCCTTCAAGCGGGGGTCCAAACCTTGGCTTAAGTAACGAGGTACCATCCATCCTGAGGTATCAAGGTCCCCAAAGTCAAGGTACCCAGCGACCCCGTAGAAAAGGCAAGGTCGTCCCTTTCTCTTAGACGCCTGGCGCGCATTCAGGCTTACCGACCAACGCCTCGCCACCCTGTCAAAACCCCCACATAATTGATTCAAGCTCTGTGAGAAAGCTTGAAGTAGCCAGACCAAGCTCCATACCACAAGGTTGGTACCCTAGGGGTATATCACCCCTAGATTGGTTAAGTCCAGCTCCAAGGAAGACTGACGCATTTAAATCAAGTTCCTAGTAACGAGATAGGAGCCTAAACATACCTCGCCAGAGCAGTTTACAGGATCATAATTACTCTCCAAAACGTGTTAAAATTCTACATGCATTCAGGTCAAGCCAAAGAGTCCAAGAAGGAAACAAACTGATCTCCTTCCAAGATATCTTCGAATCAGTTCATTTACCAAAGTCAACGACATTTAAACGTAACATCCCACCTATTAAGGGGGAGATTTGATTCAATAATTATAGGCGGGAGAATAACCAACTAAACCTAAAGCCTCTACAGTATAAATACACCGAGACATGCATGGGGAAGAAGGATCATTCTTTTCTCCTCCACAAGCTCCATTTCCACGATCAAGTTTAGTTCTCCCTGTAGAACGAAGCTTGACGATCGCCATTGAGAAATTGTCCACTTATCGACGGGAACGAGTTTGCCACCTCCAGATTCCTTAGAGAGATTGTGAGGCATACACCCTTTGTAACCCATCAATAACCATTAATAAAACAGTGTCATTTCTATCATATGTTTCACATATAACTTTTTATCATCATCCCATCTCCTTTTTTACACCCAACGTTGGCACCGAGGATACCTAACCCGACCGCGACCTACGAGGTAGTGGTCTTGAGTGTGTTAATTGATATTCCTCACCTCGAGAGAATTTTCAGTTAACAGTATCAAAGCCTTATTTCTCTAGGATTGTCTAGGTTCGAGTGCTAGGGTTCAAACCCAGACAATTCAAGTTCCCCACGTGATGGTTACTTAACATGGTATCAAAGCTAGTTTTGCTAGAAGTGCTAACATGAATTTGTCTAGCAATGTGGGGAACTCGAACCCTAGCACTTTTAAGTCTAGCAATTCCGAATACAAACCAAGAAAGACACTTGTCTGTTTTTAGTACTCTATAAAGCTTCTTTTGTTTGTTTGTTGCTTGCTGGAACAACGGCAAAAAAAAACCAATGTTTTCTTCAATCCCATTTCTTAATTATATTTTCATTTAAAAACATAAAAGTTGGTAAATAAAATAGGCAATTAAGGGGTAATTACTCATCTCTACATGATGGTTGTTCATAAATAGGCACCTCATCCACTTTCCATGGATACTTACATACAGAAATAACCATGTAGGTTTTTCCCTTGGCATCTAAACTCACAATTACTTCACCTAGAAAATAGAAAAATAAAAAAGCAAGAAAAAATGCATCCTAAAATTCAAATTTAGTTAACCATGGCAAAGTTAGCTATGCAGATGGAATTTGTTTCACAGCAGTGCTAACCTGGTCGATGCAGGACTTTTAGTGGCAATTGTGACGTGTTTGAATTAAAGAAGGAGAGCAAATTCTTCATAAGCTCCACAGACTCAGCAGAGACTAGAATCTCTCTCTTACCCATACAAAAAATTAGCAAGTAATGTCACTTTTTCAAGATATAATGAATAATCTTTAAGATTACATAAATGGATTTCGTTCAAAAAATAATAATAAAGGATATGCAGAAGCTATCAACATCAAAATTTGTTCATGTAGACACTTCTAAAGCCCACCAATACACACACTAGTTCCTTCAGGACAAATGTCTTGCTAACATTATTTATTCCACATATTAGGATGCATAAAAGATTTCTGTTTTTCTCTGCTAGATTTAACTGAAGCATTCATAAATTAAGAACCAAACAAAAGAAAGAAAGAAAAAAAGGGAAGAAGATTATTGTGAAATGTTGGATTCACTTCAACGTATTTAAACCCCCAGATTTCCCTTACAGCTATAATTTAATTTTTGGCAGGGTCTAACTTGACAAACTTGCTGGTCTACAGTTTACCATAGTTTTTTATAATTAGTATTTCCTCATGCTATGACCTATAATGATGCTTTATTCATCTGGGAAGAGTCATAAATTCATTCTCATAATAGCTTCTTACACTACCCTTGTTAAGGGATTGGAGTCAAACATACCATTAACATATAAAAAATATTTTAAAACCTTCAGGTAGTTACATCACTTCCCTATTGCAGATTTAAATTTTGAAAAAGCATGGGTGTAAATTTATTACCCCACTTGAGATAAAATTATCCTGAAATCTTCCCAAGCATCATCTAAATTCAAAACTAGCGGGTTGTTTTTGTTAAAAAGTCAAAACTCTGGAGAGGTTTTTGGGTTTCTCCCTCATGAGTTAAGATTTTCTTGTTTTCATTTCAGTGTAGATACAAAAACTTGTGATTATCTCCCTAGCCAAATCAATTATGGAAGCAACCAGAAAACATGACACTCAACAAACCTTGAACTTCTTCTCTGGACCATAATAACCCGAAACAATCATGAGTAACCGTACTTTCTCCAACTCTGAAAAAATGTAAAAAAAAAAATGTATATCAGTGCGAAAACCGAAACCTAAATTTTCATTTGGTGATGGGAAAAACACAAAATGAGAGCATCGAGATAAAAAATATTCACATAGCTATAGGAAAGCTTTATTGCAAATTTGTTCTAGATTCCATTAAAATACTAATTTTGGTGTCTCTATAGTTAGTTACTTTTTAGTTTTATACTAGGAGGCTATACTTTTTAATTCTAGATATTACGAAGTCACAATTTTTCTCCACATTTCTTGTTTTTTTTTTAAATCATTTAATTGTATATTTGGACAAAATTATAAATAATTAATTTTGTAATTTTGTAACATATGATATGGTAACCAATATCAGCAGTTCCAACATCAAAAAATAATGTCCAGAGTTGAATAAAGTAAGTAAATGGTGACGTTATAAATAGATGAAAAAAAGGATGTGGTAAAAAAATGATTTCACTAAGGCTTGAATTTTGAGAAAACTTGAGGGCCAGAAGACTGACCGTGGGGAGAAGAATTTGCCTCCACGGCAGTTTTGTAAATAAAAGGTGAAAGGGAGATTAATGATACAAGTTATAGGCAGGTTTTCTGGTAAATAAAATACAAACAATAAACCTTTACGATGGCCAACGGTCTGCAATTGGAAAGGTAAATGTAGACACTGTCACATACAATGGCGACTGAGATTGGTGAGTGAGTTTGGCAATGCTAGTTTGAATGTCATCAACAATCGGCTGCGAAATTGGAAATTGGTGGTATAATTGCTGTCCTGTTGTATAGGGATGTTTAGGAATTAGGGGTGGTAGAAGTAGGAAGTGTATAACTTAAAGAGAATCTCTTATGCTTAATGTGACTTTGTACTGGCTATTTGAAAGTAGAGTTGTTTTCCTACCGATAAATAAATAAAAGAAGAGTTGTTGGTTTGGAAAAAAGCACAAATAAGCTTTTAAACAAATTGAATTTCCTTAGTGAGATGTTTTTTGGGAAATTAATTTATCCCAGCTCTGTTCCCCCTTCATTTTGTTTTTATTTATTTATTGTACAATAGCTTATTGGCTTTGATTTATATTCTTGGGGATTTTCTTTACCTTCCCTACTGATTTATGCATGTTCCCTTTCATTTCGGTATTTTGATTGCGCCAAAAAAAACTGTAAGAAGAAATGTCAAGCGATATATGGCTAAACTTTATTATAGCAATTTCCTAAGATCACGGGAGAAGAAAGACGTGTAGCAGGAGAAAGAATAATAGACTTCTTAAAATTTATAGCACATATTAATGTTTTTATTTTCATTTTATTTTTTGTAACTATCACCAACTTAATAATCTGAGTTTTTATATCACCTAAAATGGATTTTGGACAAAAAATACCCTTACTTCTCTTCCTAAGACAATCAAATTTCAATTTAAAAAAAAAAAATCAGAAAGGAGAGAAAGTAGATCTAAAAACTAAAACTAGAAGAAGAGAGATAAAATAGATTTAAAAACCAAAACAAACAGAAGCGAGATAACACAAATATGGATATAATAATAAAAAAGCGAGAAACTAGGCACAAAAAAAGAGATTCTCAAAATAGCTCAAATTTTGAGCTTCTCATAGTAGATGTAAAATATATTTTTTAATATTAAAAAAAACTCTTTTTGAATGGATGCCAAACAACCAAAAGAAAAAAAAATCAAAATTGTTTTGACATTAAAAAAGCTCTTTTTGATTAGTTGCTAAACAACCAAAAAAAAAAAACAATTCAAAAAACTTTTGACACAAAAAAATACTCTTTTAGCTGTTAAAGAAGTCATATCTTACTCTCAAGTCCTATACGAGACAACAAGGAGATGAAACAAATATTATCATATTGTAATGCATCTTTAATCTATATGCAAAATAAATTAATATCTGATAATGAATTTGACAACTCACGTTGGAAGTATTTTATTTCTTGAGTTGAAGCGTCCTCATGAGCAAGAAGCTGCTCAACTGAAATTCCAATAGAACTCATCCCAATGTGTGATACTATCGATCTTGAAGCAGCACTTTCTGGTTTACCTGATATGGCAAAACAAGGCTGTATTTTTTTTTCGAAAGAATAGCATAGACACAATACACAAAACAACTAATAGTAGCTGGAAATTGCTTCAAAACCTTGCTGTTAAATTTTTGCACTTATTTTAGACTTATTTTCGCATTTCAGTATACATATAAGTTTCCTAATAGTATTATAATGCACGATTTTAGGGATTATAAAAATATTTTAATGCAAATAAGTATGCAAATATTGTCTTCATCAGGTTAAAAGATTATTTGCTTTTTCTTCTCATTTAAAAAACAATTTCACATTTTAAAAGAAGGAAAAAGAGGTTGTAGAGCAAAATTCGTTTACCTAATCTGACACAGTTTTGGTATTTTGACCACATCTTATGATTCCCTTATCGGACTAGTGCGATTTTTGCTTTGTTGGAAAGTTTATTCAGAGATCTGTAACTTGGTGTTACAAGGTTTACCAAATTAGATTGTTTCCTAGGTCAAAGACAAGGTGAAAGTTGACACACTTTAGGAGACTAGATGATTACCCATTTGTTAGAGATATTATTACTGTTTTCTAGGGATCTAGATATTTAATTATGATGTATATTAGATTTCTTTGGTATTAATTTTCTTCTTTAAAGAGGAAAAAAATTCTTTAGATTACGCAAATTGTTACTGCCTAATGTGTATTTAGGGCTGTTTTGTATAGATTTATTATTCAAGAAAATAAAAAATAAACTTTCACATGGTATCAACGCCTTCTCTGAAACCCTAATTTTTTTTGTCTCCTTCTCTTACTACTCTTTCCGGGAGTGATCTGAATTCCGAATTCCTTACTACCTTTTCTAGCAGTAACTCCGATCTTCTTGTTGCTCTTTCCAGGAACAATCCTCATCATTCATCATGTCCAAAGAAACTGAATCCAGCAATTCTGAAAAAATCTCAGCCGAGTCTACAATTCCCAAAACCACCATTCTTGGCGGCAATGGTGGGGAACCTCAAAATTTCCCTCATATGTCCATTACTTTCTACAAACTTACCGGTTGAAACTACCTCCAGTGGTCTCAATCTGTCCTATTTTATCTATAGAGCAAAGAGAAAGAAGACTATCTTACAGAAAAAGTCATCAAACCTGATGAGAAGGATGCTAGATATAGAGTATGGAAAAGAGATAACAACCAAGTCATCTCTTGGTTGATAAATTCGATGATGCCTAATATCAATGAGAATTTCCTCCTTTATGAGACAGCTGCCAAGGTTTGGGAAGCAGTGAAGGAGACATACTCTCACAAGGACAACACTCCTGAATTAGTGACAATTGAAGGAGCACTTCATGACCTAAGGCAAGTGGATCTCTCGGTGACCGAGTACTACAACAAACTTCAGACTTATTTGCAGCAGCTTGATGCATTTGAAAAATATAAGTGGAGTTCACCTGAAGACTCTCAACAGTACAAGAAGATTATCGAGACTAAGAGAGTCTACAAATTATTCTTGGGTTTAACTTCCAATTTCGATGTTGTGCTAGGAAGGATCTTCGGTACAAAGCCACTGCTGAGTCTTCATGAGGCATTTTCTGAGGTCAGACGAGAGGAAATTCACAGAACTTTGATGCTTGGGACAGAAGAAACGGGGGGTGAAGCTTCTGCTTTGGCTGCCCGCAACCATCAGGAAGCTTTGGCTACTCGCAATCATGAGGAACCATACAGGGGAGGTAGACCGTGGTGTGATCACCGTAGAAAACCTGGACATCTAAAGGAGAAGTGTTGGAAGATTCATCGGAAACCAACTGATTGGAAACCAGCTAAGGACCGTGAGGGTCGAGCGAACTTGTATTCCACCTCAGGAACTGAACCTTTCAGCAAAGACCTGTTGGATGCACTGCATAAGATCCTTGGCCAAACACGGATGTTTGCTAGTCCAGTTGTAATTGGTACAGGTTATATTGCACAAAAAGGTAATTTTCTTGATGCTTTGGCTACGTAGAAAAATCTCAGTCATGGATAGATGATTCTGGAGCTTCAGACCACATGACTGGAGACAAGCATTTTTCATCAGTTCTCAGCATGTGATAACAGCCCTCATGTACAGATTGCTTATGGAACTCTATCTAAAGTAATTAGGCATTGGCACTGTGATTGCTTCTAAGAACCTGACTTTGCATTCTGTTTTATATGTGCCTAAACTAAATTGCAACTTATTATCAGTAAGTAAACTTATTAAAGATATGAACTGTGTGGCTGAATTTTGTTCAAACACTTATGTTTTTTAGGATTTGACTACGAGGAGGATGATTGGCGATGCTAGAGGCTGTGAAGGACTCTATCTTCTGGAAGTTCAACCCTCTCCTAAACTACAAACATCAACAGTAGTGAGTAGGCCTTGTGTTAACAATATTAGCAAAGATGACCTTGTTCGGGAGTCTAGTTTAGATAGTGACGTGATGTTATGGCATTACCATTTAGGACACCCAAGTTTTATGTATCTTGCTAAACTGTTTCCTTCAATTGTCAATAATAAAAATCTTATGTCTTTCCAGTGTGACATGCCAATTCTCTAAACACTCGCACAAGATTTCCAAGTCAAACTTACAAATCATTTAAACCTTTTTCCATGATACATAGTGATGTTTGGGGACCTTCACAAATCCCAAATATCATTCGTTCTAGATGGTTTGTTTCGTTTATTGATGATCACACAAGACTTACTTGGATTTATCTCATGAAACACAAATCTGAGGTCTCTCAAATTTTCAAAACATTCAATACCATGATTAAAACCCAATTCAATACTAAAATTCAGATTTTTAGGTCTGACAACGGCGGGGAATTTTTTAATTCTCAGCTTGGCAATTACTTATTATGTGAGGGTATCATTCACCAGAGTTCTTGTGTTGATACACCATAACAAAATTGTATTGCCGAGAGGAAGAATAAACACATCCTTGAAGTTGCCCGATTCTTGTTGTTTTCCACAAACATGCCTAAAAAGTTTTAGGGAGATGTTCTTCTTGCAGCAACATCATTGATTAATAGGCTTCCCTCAAAGACTTTGCAGTTTTCAACTCCTAGTAAAACCCTTCTTCACTTTTATCCCCAATGTCGCCAAATATCTAATTTACCACCGAAAAAATTTAGATGTACTATTTTTATTCATCTTCATAAACACTCACGGGGTAAGTTGGGTAAGCGATTTGTCAAAGGGATTTTTCTTGGCTATTCTTCAATACATATGGGTTATAAGTGTTTTTGTCCACTTAATCATAAGTTTTATTACAGTATGGATGTTAACTTTTTTGAAACAAAACCATATTTTACCAAAACTGTTATTCAGGGGGAGAATTCTGGTGAATATCAGTTTTGGAAATCTGAGAGACCTAGTTTGTCACCACAAAGCCTTGTGAGTTTAGATGTATTTTGGACTCCTAGCTTGGTTGAAATTTCTTCGGTTAGTCCTCATACTCCTGAACCGAACTCTAATGAACCTCTTAGCAGTCAGTCTTAGAGGGAAACTCCTAGAGAACCATGTAAGTGCCATGTCCCAACTACTATTGATCAAAAGGATATTGTTTACACAAGGAGACGGGAAAAACAGAAAGAAGTAGTGGTTCTAACACGCACTCAATAGGTTCAATCATTCGAGCCCGAACCTCAAATTCAAGAAATTAATGCACATGTTGAAAACAATAATTCCCCTAACAGTTCAAACCTTGACAGTGAACAAACTGATGGTGATTTTCCAATAGCAGTCCGGAAAGGGGTGAGAGAATGCATAAGTAGACCATTGTACCCTATAGGCAAATATGTCAATTATGAAGGACTGTCTCAGAGATACAGAGGGTTGATTGCAAAAATTTTAGAAGTGCAAATTCCTAACAGTGTGGAGGAAGCTTTGTCTATAGCCGAGTGGAAGAGTGCTGTAGAAGAGGAGCTTATAGCTCTAGAAAAGAACAGTACATGAGAAATATGACTTACCTGGGGGGAAGAAACCAGTGGGCTGCAAATGGGTCTTCACTGTGAAGACTAAAGCTGATGGCAGTATAGAACGGTTTAAAACAAGAATGGTAGCCAAAGGCCTCACCCAATCATAAGCCATTGACTACCATCAGGCGTTTGCACCTGTGGCTAAGTTAAACTTCATCCGAGTTCTATTATCTCTTGTTGCTAATCGTGACTGGCCCCTCTATCAGTTAGACGGCAAGAATGCTTTCTTGAATGGAGACTTAGATGAGGAATTGTACATGGAAATTCCTCCTGGGACTGAAAATGAAATCAATGGCAGCAAGGTATGCAGGTTAAGGAAGTCCTTATATGGTCTTAAGCAATCTCCCCGAGCAAGGTTTGACAGAGTCTCCAAGGTGTTGAAACAGCAAGGATACATCCAAGAACAAGCTGATCATACAATGTTCACAAAGCATTCTCCTAGATGTAAGTTGGATGTTTTGATTGTCTATGTAGATGATATTGTGCTTATAGGAGACTTTGAAGAGGAAATACCTAGAATTAAAGGAGTTCTTACAAAAGAATTTGAAATCAAGGATCTAGGGAACCTTAAGTACTTCCTAGGGATGGAGATTGCTAGATCGAAGAAAGGTACTGCTCTCTCACAAAGGAAGTTTTTGTTAGATTTGCTCAAAGACACCGGTATGCTCGATTGTAAACCAGCTGATACACCAATGGACTCTACCACCAAACTGGGGTCAATTCAGGATAGTGCTCCTGTTGAAAAGGGGAGGTACCAAAGACTTGTAGGGAAATTAATCTATCTTTCTCATACAAGACCTGACATTGCCTTTTCTATAAATGTTGTTAGTCAGTACATGAACAATACCACTGAAGAACACATGACAGCAGTACAGAGGATTCTGAGATATCTAAAAATGACTCCAGCAAAGGGACTGTTTTTTAAAAAGAATATAGGAAGAGATGTTAAGGTGTATTCAGATGCACACTGGGTTGGGTCTGTCACTGATAGGAGATCAACTTCAAGTTTATGTACTTATGTTTGAGGAAATTTGACAAACTGGAGGAGTAAAAAGCAATCTGTTGTGGCAAGAAGCAGTGCTGAAGCTGAATTTAGAGCCATGGCTCAAGGGATTTGTGAAGGAATTTGGTTGAAACGCTTGTTAGCTGAATTGAAGATCTGTGTAGCAAGCTGGGTATGTTAAACATATACAACCCAACTTGTCGGGGAGTGTTGGAGATATTGTTACTGTTTTCTAGGGATCTAGATATTTAATTATGATGTATATTAGATTTCCTATTGTCGAATGTGCTAGTGTGTGTGCGTGGGCTGTTGTTTCTATTACAGGAAGATCTAATCCTACATGATCAGATCCTCTCTTTCCTTATTTTACTTGATTAGCTTCCTATCTTTAAGGGATAATGATATTCTCTATTAATTAGAAAATCATATCTCCTATTTTGGGATAATGATTCTTTATTAATTAGAAAATTATATCTCCTATTTTCTAGGGATTTTAGGGTTAGCTGTTAGTGTATTTGCTGTATATATAGCCTCTTTTAACGGTAATAAAGTGTGACAGAATAAGGGTTTATCCTACCCTAGCTGTTGGAATTCTTCATGGTATCAGAGCCTCCTCTGATTACCTAATATGTCTAAAATAATCGGTGCCTTGAATGCGGAATCATCCACCTCCAGTGCCGGTGGTGGTGGTGGTTCAAATGGAGGATCCAATGATACTCCCCATATGCCCATTATCAGCCATAAGTTAAATGGCAACAATTACCTACCTTGGTCCCAACCAGTTATGCTCTTCATCCGGGGTAAAGGCAAGGTTGATTTCGTTACTTGAGAAGCCGGAAAACCTGAAACAAAGGACAAAACCTACAAGACATCGGAGACGGAGAACATCAAGGTAATGCCTTGGTTAATTAACTCGATGACACCTGAAGTCAGAGAGGATTTTTTACTTTATAAGACAGCACAAGAGATGTGGACTGCAGTAAAAGAAACCTACTCGAATAAGGAGAATGTATCTGAGTTGTTCAGGTTAAAAGGAACTCTACATGATCTGCGTCAAGGAGACCTAACTGTCATTGAATTCTACAATAGGCTTTCACGTTTTTGGTAGCAACAGGACACATTTGTTAAACTAGAATGGAAGTGTACAGCTGATGCACAATTGTTCGCTGCGTATAGCGAATAGAAAAGGGTCTTCAAGTTTCTTCATGGGTTGAATGATAATCTTGATGAGGTTCGTGGCCGAATACTTGGTACCCAACCGCTTCCAACAATCAGAGAAGTTGTCTTCGAGGTACTTCGAGAAGAAAGTAGGAAACAAGTCATGTTGAACAAACCAGAAGCTGGTTCTGTCAGTGGAAAGGCATCGACGCTAGTGTCCAAAGGCGGTTTCAATCAAAACAATGATGAAGGGAAGGCCATGGTGTGAGCATTGTAGGAGGCTTGGCATGTAAAAGACACCTGCTGGGAGTTGTATGGTAAACCAGCAAATCGGAAGCCACGAAACAGCCGAGACAAGGAGCAAAAAGGGTACACAACCTGCAGTAGTGAAGCAGTAAGGGTAGAACCTACTCCATCCCTTTTCAGCCGAGAACAACTTGACCAAATGCAGCAATTTTTTCAAAACCTGAATATCGGTTCTTCTATGGCTGGTTCTGCCTTCATTGCCTAGAAAGGTACATACTCTAATGCCCTAAATGTGAAGCAGGAAACCCAAGGGTCTTGGATTGTTGATTCAGGGGCAACCGATCACATGACAGGAGATATTAAAGCTTTTAGCTTCTTTGAACCATGCGAAGGTAACCTAAATGTGAAAATAGCTGATGGTTCAATTTCTAAAATCACTAGTTGTGGGTCTATAGTGATTTCAAGAAGTCTTACATTGCAATCTGTTCTATATGTTCCTAATTTAGATTGCAGTCTGTTGTCCATATCTAAGCTCACTCGTGATGAGAAGTGTCTCACAAAATTTTATCCTACATACTATGTTTCTCAGGACATGAGTTCGGAGAGGATGATTGGAATTGCTGAGCTGCAGCATGGACTATACATTCTCAAGGTCAATGCCTCCTTGAGTACACAATGCTATTATGTAGACTCCTTATTTCCTATTAGTAGGTATAAGAGTAATAAAGAAAGTGTTGTTATGTTATGGCACTATAGATTAGGACATCTCAATTTTTTGTACTTGGAAAAATTGCTTCCTGATCTATTCAGTAATAAAACTTCCAAAGAATTTCATTTTGATTTTTGCACTTTGTCTATACACACTCGTATTGTTTATCCTTCTATCAGTTATAGAGCTTCTAAACCCTTCTCTCTGATTCATAGTGATGTTTGTGGTCCTTTTAGGGTCCTTAACATCATTAGGGCTAGATGGTTTATCTCCTTTATTGATGACCGAACTAGGATTACAAGGGTTTTCTTGATACAAGACAAGTCTGAAGTGACTAATATTTTCAAAAAAATTCATTCTTTGATAAAAAACCAGTTTCAGACCGATATTCAAGTGCTTAGAACAGACAGTGTGAAGGAATTCATTAACCATGCTCTAGGTGATTACCTATTAGGTGAAGGGATTGTACATCAAACCTCTTGTGTTACACTCCCTAACAAAATGGGGTTACTGAAAGGAAAAACAGACACATGTTAGAGGTAGCCCGATCTTTATTGTTGTGTATGAGGGTTCCTAATCAATTTTGGGGGGGAAGCTGTCCTCACAGCGGTTCATCTTATCAATAGACAACCTTCTCATGTCCTTCAGTTCAAGACTCATGCACACATTCTCTTAGAAAACTACCCTCATACTAGACTTTTATCTCAAATACCTATTCGTACATTTGGTTGCACAATCACCCTCCTAACAAAAGCAAAATAGACCCTAGGGCCATCCGATGTTTGTTTCTAGGCTACTCTCCCACTCAAAAGGGATACAAGTGTTACAATCCCCTAAATAAAAAGGTTCAAGTGTCCTTAGATGTTACTTTTGTGGAGGATCAACCTTTCTTTACACAACCAAAATTCAAGGGGGAAGAATAGATGAATTTCAGTTTGGTGATTTTGGAGGTTTTCATGACTTGTCTTCTAAAGAAATTTCTGTGTATCTTCTAAATGGTGTGAATCCGAGTTTCATGGTTGAGTCTCACGGGTCTGCTAAAAATTCAGATGTTGAATCTGAACTTATCCCACAAATTGAGTCTCCTAGCTTCTTAACAAGGCCCAAGTCTGATTCGGTTCAGCCTAAACTTGTTCCTAATGTCTCTCCCACTCACAAACAACCCTTACCTACTCCTGATGAGATCAAACATTCATCTTCTCCACAGATTCAGTTTCCTATTCCTACAAGTGTGTCAAAACAGGGAAAAACTGATGTGTCAAGCCAAAATAAACCAGCAGATGTGCTTGTTTACTCTTGGCGGCCAAAGATTAAAGAGAAAGGAAGTGAGCATGTTGAAATTCAGCAGCCCCAAAAGTCCAAACCGGAACAAATCCCTGAACTGAGTGCTGAATTTATGAATGATGAAGGTTCAAGTGGTGAAGATGATGAGCATAAAGATGAGATACCTATTGCGCTTAGAAAACCTGTGAGAGAATACAGGTCTCAGCCTCTTTACCCGCTGTCAAAGTATGTTTCTTATGCATGTTTGTCACAAAAATACAAGGAGTTTTCTCTCAATATTTCGGCTGTTTCAATTCCTACAAATATATAAGAGGCTTTGAAGAGCCAAGAGTGGAAAAATGTTGTTTTTGAAGAGTTGACGGCACTGCAGAAAAATGACACTTGGGAAGCAATCGATTTGCCTAAGGGGAAGAGACCGTGGGGTGTAAATGGGTGTTTACGGTGAAACACAAGGTTGATGGTAGTATTGATCGATACAAGGCCAGATTAGTTGTGAAAGGGTACACACAAGCTTATGGAATAGACTATGAGGAGACTTTAGCCCCAGTAGTCAAGATGAACATAATTCGGGTCTTGCTGTCCGTAGCAGTGAATTTGGACGGGAAACTTCACCTACTAGATGTTAAAAATGCTTTCCTCAACGGTGAACTTGTTGAAGAAGTTTACATGGATAGACCTCCAGGTTGGGAGAATAGTTTCAGGGGAAAGGTTTGTAAATTGAGGAGGTCATTGTATGGGTTGAAGCAGTCACTCTGAGCTTGGTTCGAGAGGTTTACAAAGGCTGTCAAAAGATATGGCTACACTCAATGTCAAGCTGATCATACACTATTTGTGAAACACTGTTCCGGTAATACAATTACTGTGAAATATTAGGTTTGAATGACCTATTTTTTTTTTATTCCATCAGAACATATATTTATATACAATTGGAGACCTAGACATTAGGACTTCTTTCCTATTTTTAAAGGAGAAAATCTTGCCTAATCTATTCTAAATAAGGAAAATAATTATACAGGTAATTACACATAATTTACAGCAAAGAATCCCAACACTCCCCCTCAAGCTGGGTTGTAAACATTTAGCATATCCAGCTTGCAATTAAGATCTTCAAAATGCGCTCTTGGAAGTGCTTTAGTTAGAATATCAGCAATCTGTAGATTAGAAGGAATGTAAACAGGCTTGATTACTTTCTCTTCTATCTTTTCTTTGATGAAATGCCGATCTATTTCCACATGCTTGGTCCGGTCATGATGAACTGGATTTTTAGCAATACTGATGGCAGATTGACTATCACATAGTAGCTGGATTGTTCCCTCAGAAGGTATCTTCAATTCAGCTAATACTCTTTTCACCAAAATTCCTTCACAAATACCATGAGCCATAGCTCGGAATTCCGCTTCTGCACTACTTCTAGCTACAACAACTTGTTTTTTACTTCTCCATGTTGTCAGATTTCCCCAAACATAGGAACAATAACCAGAAGTGGAACGTCTATCTGTGATTGAGCCTGTTCAGTCTGCATCAGAATACAATTCCACTTTCCTACTTGAGTTCTTTCTTAATAATAGTCCCTTTCCTGGAGTCATTTTCAAGTATCTTAAGATTCTGTACACCGCTGTCATGTGTTCTTCAGTAGGGTTGTTCATGAATTGACTAACAACACTTACTGAGAATGCTACGTCAGACCTAGTATGTGAGAGATGGATCAACTTCCCTTCTCTACTGGAGTACTGTCTTTATTTGAACCAAGTTTGGTAATGTAGTCCATAGGTGTCTCTGCAGGCTTACACCCAAGCATATCTGTTTCTTTAAGAAGATCCAGTACATACTTTCTTTGAGAAACTGCAATGCCTTGCTTAGACCTAGCCACTTCCATTCCCAAGAAGTATGTGAGTTTACCTAGGTCCTTGATCTCAAACTCTCTAGTTAGAAATTCTTTGACTCTTGGAAACTCCTCAGAATAATCCCCTGTTAGAACAATATCATCAACATAGATAATCAACACAGAAATCAGTTCTTCTAAAGAATGTTTTACAAACATTGTATGATCAGAATGTCCATGTATATACCCATTACTCTTCATAACTATGGTAAATCTCTCAAACCAAGCTTTAGGTGATTGTTTGAGACCATAAAGTGACTTCTTTAGTCGACACACTTTGTTGATGTTTGATGAGTTCTGTAGTCCTTGGGGAATGTCCATATAGACCTCTTTTTCTAGATTCCCGTTCAAGAACGCATTCTTGACATCTAGTTGAGAGGCCAATCCAAATTTGCTGCAAGAGAGAGGAGTATTTGAATAGTGTTCGAGTTTTGCAACCGGAGCAAAGGTCTCCTCATAATCTATGCCATAGGATTGAGTAAATCCCTTAGCTACCAACCGAGCCTTGTATCTCTCAATACTACCATCTGCCTTTGTTTTTACAGTGAAGATCCACTTGCACCCGATCACATTCTTTCCATGAGGCATATCAGTAATTTCCGAAGTATCATTCTTCACCAGAGCACTAACTTCTTCATTAACTGCCTTATTCCATTCTGGGATAGCCATGGCTTCTTGGATTGAATTAGGAATGTAGATAGAAGTGATTTTTCTGGTGAATGCTTGGTAAGATGAAGATAGTCCCTCATAATTCACATAATTGCCAATAAGGTACAATGGATTACTTCTGCATTCTCTCACCCCTTTCCCGAGTGCAATGGGTAGGTTCTCATCAGAATTATCATGATCACTTAAATTAGTACCTGCAGAATTTTCCTCCACAATCTGTAAGTTAGATGTAGTGATTTTTACCTCAGGTTCAGATGTTGGCAGTAGCTGTGAATCTGCTAGTCTATGATTCCTTCGGTGTATTCCTTTTCCTGTGATAGACAATTATCTCGGGATATTCAAAATCAGTTGGTTTCGGTTTAGGTTCACTTTGGGCACTTGAAGAAGGTGCAATTTCAGTTGTTTCCGGTGTAATATCAGGTGTATCCGGTTTAATTTCAGGTGTAATCTATGCTATCCAAGAAAAACTGATATTCTTGTGGTTGACTCTGATTAGAACTCTCCCCCTGAATATCAGTTTTGGGGTAATAAGTTTTTGTTTCAAAAAAGGTGACATCCATGGTGTGATAAAACTTTTGGTTGTCAGGACAGAAACATTTGTAACCCTTTTGGTTGGGAGAGTACCCTACAAAGATACATTTGGTGGATCGAGCGTCAAGATTGGTTCGTTGTTTTTGATGGATATGCACAAACACAGTACACCCAAATATTCTTAAGAGGAAGAGTGGAAGTCAGCCGACTTTGAGGAAAGTGTTGTAAAAATACTTGATTTGGAGTTGAAAAATCTAATACTTTGGATGGAAGTCGATTGATAAGGTATGCTGCTGTAAGTACAGCCTCACCCCAAAAACATTTTGGAACATTGGATGAAAATAACATAGACCTGGCAATGTCCAGAAGGTGTATTCTTTCTCTCAGCTATCCCATTTTGCTGAGGGGTATCTACACAGGAACTTTGGTGTATGATTCCCTCAGTTGATAGATATGAGTCAAGGTTAGAATTAAAAAACTCTCTTCCATTGTCAGTTCTAAGTATTTGAATGGAAATTTGAAATTGATTTTTAATCATTGTTTTGAAATTCTTAAAAATTTGAGGAACTTCTGATTTATTTTTCATGAGAAAAATCTATGTGAGTCGTGTGTGATCATCTATGAAAGAGATGAACCACCGAGCTCCTGTGACATTTGGAACTTGAGATGGGCCCCAAACATCACTGTGGATCATAGAAAAAGGTTTTGATTCTTTGTATGGCTGAATTGGGTATGAAATGCGAGTGTTTTGCAAATTGACAAATTTCATATTAAAAACAACTAGCACTTTTATTTCTAAATAAACTTGGAAAAAGTTTGGATAAGTACATAAAACTTGGGTGGCCTAACCTGTAATGCCACACCATGACCGACCTCTCACTCTCACTCTCACTTTTCAACTCACTAACAGACACATAAGAATTAGTTTGATAAGACATAGGTTCACTCACTCCTACATGAGATTGTCTCATAGAATCCGGTTGAACCTCAAGATGATAGAGCCCAGCATGACTCCTAGCACTGCCAATAATCCTCCCCGAAGTCACATCCTGAAATTCGCAGACATGAGGAGAAAAATTAGCTATACAGCTAAGATCTTAGGTTATTTTATTTATGGAGTGTAAGTTGCAGTCTAGATTAGGAACATATAGAACAAATTTGAGTGTTATGTATCTGGATACCACAACTGAACCAGTCCCTTCAAATTTTGCCAAAGAACCATCTGCAATTCTAACTATGAAAGCTTCATTACAAGGAGAATATGTGTGGAAAACTCGCCTATCTCCTGTCATGTGATCAGAAGCACCGGAGTCTACAATCCAGGGCTTATAATGCTTTTGTTTCACAGTCAAGGCCTTAAGAAAATTACCTTTCTGAGCTATGGAACCTGACCCAACAACTGGTGGATTTTGTTGTGATTGCAGCAGCCTTCTCAGTCCATCAAGTTCCTCTTTGCTAAAATTTGCAAGTTGCTCTGAACTGCCAGCCATGTTGCCTTGAATTTCCTTCTTTGCTGCAATCTTTGGCTTCCAATCAGCAGGTTTTCCATGGAGTTTCCAGCAGATTTCTTTAGTATGACCAGGGCGACGACAATGTTCACACCATGGCCTTCCCCCTTTTCGTGGCTGCTGCAGGTTTCGGACAGCCAGGGCTGATGACTCACTAGTAGCAGCTGATTTTTCCATCCCCAGCATCAAATGGCGTCTACTCTCTTCCCTTCGTACCTAAGAGAAAGCTTCACGTAAGCTTGGCAGCGGTTTTGTGCTAATATCCTTCCTTTTACTGCATCAAGACTTGAATTCAAGCCCAAAAAAAATTTGTAAACCCGTTTATTCTTTATGATCTTCTTGTATAGTTTGAGATCATTGGTAGTATCCCAGGAATATTTTTCAAAAGCGTCCAATTGCTGCCAGCTTTGATGGAGTTTGATATAATACTCGGTCACAAGTAAATCATCTTGTCGGAGATCGTGCAAAAAACCCTCAATTGTCACTAGTTCGGGGTGTTGTCTTTATGAGAATAAGTGTCTTTTGTAGCCTCCCAGATTTCTGCAGCAGTTTCATATAGGAGAAAATTTTCTCCTATATGTGGCTCCATGGAATTCATTAGCCAAGACATAACCTGGCTATTATCTCTCTTCCAGATCCGATAACCATCGTCTATTTCGTTTGGTTTGGTGATATGTTATAATCTTCTTTTTCCTTGCTGCAAACATGAAACATGAAGGATTGAGACCATTGGATGTAGTTTCGGCCATTCAATTTATAGATGGTGATTAGTGTGGCTGAGTAGTTTGTCAGGTCTCCCCCATTGTTGTTGAACATAACAGTTTCGACATTTGAGGACGATGATTTTGGAGTTTCAATTGAAGATTCTTTAGTGTTTGTCATGTCTGGTATTTGAAGTTGCTACTGAGAATTAGGTAAAGGCTAGGACGGCCGATGAATATTGCCGGAATAAGCAATGTAGAATGCTGCCGGAATAAGCAGTAGATGGAGAGTTTACCTAGAACGGCTGTGGGATTGACAGGAGGTGTCTAGGGTTGCTCTGATACCATGTGAAATATTAGGTTCGAATGACCTTTTTTTTTTATTCCATCAGAACATATATTTATATACAATTGGAAACCTAGACATTAGGACTTCTTTCCTATTTTTAAAGGAGAAAATCTTGCCTAATCTATTCTAAATAAGGAAAACAATTATACAGCTAATTACACCTAATTTACAGCAAAGAATCCCAACAATTACCATGCTTATTGTGTATGTTGATGACATTGTTTTGACAGGAAATGATGAGAACGAGATTCAGCAGCTGAAATCATTCCTTGCAAAGGAATTTGAGATCAAAGACCTAGGAAATCTCAAATATTTTCTAGGCATATAGGTTGCTAGATCAAAATCTGGGATTTGAATCAACCAGAGGAAGTATGTACTAGATTTGTTAAAGGAAACTGGCATGATGGACTGTAAACCAGCACACTCCAATGGATTCTACCACAAAGTTAGGGTTACTTGAGAATAGTCCTCTTGTTGATAAGGGGAGATATCATAGACTGGTTGGTAAATTAATTTACCTATCTCATACCAGACCTGATATAGCATTCTCAGTCAGTTCTATAAGTCAGTTTATGAACAATCCAAATGAGGAACATTTGGGAGCTGTTCATAGGATTCTAAGGTACCTGAAGATGACTCCAGGGCAAGGGATCTGTTTAAAGAAGAATGAGAATAGGGACATCAAAGTGTTTACAGATGCTGATTGGGCAGGGTTAGTAGTAGACAGAAGATCTACCACAGGATATTGCACATATGTACGGGGTAATCTTGTGACTTGGAGGAGTAAGAAGCAAGTTGTGGTTTCTCATAGCAGTGCCGAAGCTGAATTCAGGGCCATGGCATATGGCCTTTGTGAAGGAATGTGGTTACAAAGGCTTCTAACTAAGATCAAAGCTCTTATGACTACTTTTATGGAATTGCTATGTGACAATCAAGTTGCTATAAGCATAGCAAAGAATCCTGTTCATCATGACAGGACAAAACATGTTGAAATAAACCGGCATTTCATCAAGGAAAAACTTGAGGCTGGTACTATCAAGCTAAGCTACACTCCTACAGGAACACAAGTAGCGGATATCTTTACAAAAGCTCTCCCTAGAGCTTCGTTTGATGTACTGTGTTCCAAGCTAGGCATACTGAACATTTACTGCCCAGCTTGAGAGGGGTGTCGAATGTGTTAGTTTGTGTGTGTGCTGTTGTTTCTGTTAAAGGAAGATCTGATCTGATCCAACAGGATTAGATCCTCTCTTTCCTTATTTTACTTGATTAGCTTCCTATCTTTAAGGGATAATGATTCTCCATTAATTAGATTATCACATCTCCTATTTTGGGATAATGATTGTCTATTAATTAGAAAATCATATCTCCTATTTTCTAGGGATTTTAGGGTTAGCTGTTAGTGTATTTACTATATATATGTAGCCTCTTTTAACAGTAATAAAGTGTGTGACAGTATAAGGGTTTATCATACCCTAACTACTGGAATTCTTCACCTATTATTAGATGATTTGGTATTAATTCCTTCTTTAAAGAGGAAACAAATTCCTTAGATTAAGCAGATTGTTACTGCCTAATGTGTATATATATTAGGGCTGTTTTGTACAGATTTATTATTCAAGAAAATAAAGAATAAACTTTCACACCATTTTCCTACTTGAATTAGGCTTCCTTTCTTTATAAGGATTCTTATTGTGTAAAATGGGAGCAACAAGCAGTCGTAGACTCATCCTTTTCCTTCTTTGAAAATTTGCTCTAGTTCCCTTTATTATGTCTTTCTAAACTCCTTATTAATGCTAGGGTTGGAACTTTTAATGAAGTCCTAGTTTTATATTTTAATCCTCTTATGATCTTCATCACTTAAGTATTTTAATCGATCGATTTAGATGTTTGAGGAGAGTTTTTATAATGTATAATTTTTTGATTCATTATTAACTTCGGGTACCATGAATGCTTGAAATTCCTTGCAAATCAAAATCAAGTTTTACATGTTATAATCAACCGATTTTGAGATTAATTTTTATGCAAACAGATCTTTATCATCCAACTGAGTCAACTTTTATAATTGATTCTTGTTGAAGTGCTTGAGATAGGGCCATTTTCTAATAGCTTAAACTTTTGGGTCTAGCATATATTGACTTGGTATTAGAGCCTAGTTTTACCAAAAGCCTATATTCGAGTCCCCCACATGATTATGTTATTTGTTATCTAAATTTGATATGTTTGTGTTTAAGTTTGAGCCCCATGGTAAACCCATTGGTCTTTACAAGTCAGCGGATGTGTTAGAGTGCTTAAAATATAATTGTTGGACCATTTCCTAATAGCTTAATTTTCACCATTTTAGGATGATATGCAAACAAAGAAACCTTTGGAGCACAATCTAGGTTTAGAAACAGGAAATATTGTTGATGAAAAAGATCATAATTTGTTTTTCTTATGTTCTGAAAGAATGCAATACAGGCTAAATAGGTTGTACAAGACTCTTCACTTACCCTAAACTGTAATAACTACAAAATTGGAACATACAATATTGGAACAATAAGAAAACAGATTCCTAGAGATAAAAGAACAGCTAATATACACCATAATAACTGCTGTAATAAATGGCTAAATACAACTGTATATTCTAACAGTTGGTATCATGAACATGAAGCAGCCAAGCTGGCTAGACATACTAACAAATCAGACTATAATGTCCTAGATTTTTCACCTTAACCTCCTATTCTAATTCTGTTGATTTCTCCCCTTAACCCCGTATTTTAATTATGTTGAATTCTCCCCACCATAACGGAAAGAAAGCCAAATTACAACAATTCAACATTTTTTCCTGCATCAGCAAGAGAGAGGAATTCTTCAAACATTCAACTCCATGCCATCATGCTTGCCTAAGATCATAAAATCATTGTAAAAGTTCAACAATTCTTCCTAACTTCATTTACAGGTTTTATCATGCTGCAAAACGTAGCAGTTATCAAAGATTTTTATGCCTTCTTTCTATATGCATGAGTTAATATTGCCGTATCCAGTACATTCAATATATGCTACTGTTCCCAACTAATCTCCTCTTTTGATGGGATAATTTCAGTATATAGTATAAGCGATCTCCAAAGCTCCATTCAATTGAGGATTCATCTAACCTTCAAACTCAGGTAAATACACGTTCATTAAACAAGCTGTTTTATGAGAAGCCTCTTGAATGGAGGGAAAAGAGTTTCTTCCCTGAAATAGTAGAAAAGGAATCTACTTAATCCAGGGTAGCCAGGTTTGTATTTGAGATAAGAAGACAACTTTCTTTTTTTCAATATTCTTCTCCATTGCTCTGTCTCTGTTAGTAACAGTACCTTGTTGCAGATTCCAAATAATTAAAAAGCAAAATCAGATTCTAGTGCAAGTTCATACCTACTCTTGTCCATTTTTTGAAATCCTTGCGCAAAATATCGACTACTTTGAGATCTGATACATCATACATTTTATATCTCACTGCAAACATAAGTTCCTCAAATGAGTCTTCGAACAATAAAGGGAATAACAAAAGGGAAAAGGAATCAATATTGAAACAACTGAAACACAAAAGTTAGGAAAAAAGACAATACATATTTGGTAAAGACCATTGCATCCAAAACGCCCAGCACCATTGATCAACAATGTAGACATGTACTTATCTTTCGAGGTACATTGAACACTAGTTAGGTTTCCAGTATCTACGAGTATGCCAGCAAGCTGCATGCATATAGGAACATATAATCAGATTGAAAAATTGTTACTTCACAATTGACCAAGTTATCATTTAATTTGATGTTGTCAGTTTTTATGATGCTGATTAGGACAGGTGCGGTGACTAATAGAAGATCAATTAGTGGAAATTGCACATTTGTGGGGGTAACTTATTTACTTGGAGAAGTAAGAGCAAAATGTGCTAGCTAGATCAAGTGCTGAAGCAAAATATAGGGCAATGCCACATACAGCTTGTGAGTTGATGTGGATTAAAGATCTTCAAGAACTGGGACTCTCACCTTAAAAGCCAATATTATGTACTGTGATAATCAGGCCACTTTCCAGTAACCCGGTTTTTCATGAAAGAACCAAACACATTGACGTGGATTGTCAATTTATTCGAGAGTTAGTGATGAAATGAGAATGAGTAGTGCAGTTTTTGCACCTTATGTCAAATCTGCTGACCAATATGGGAGAAATTTTACCAAGGCATTATGAGTATGTTTTCTAAGTTGTGGCATGTTTGTTTTGGACTTTGATCTAATTTTACAAATATTAAATGGTATAAATAAAGCTTAAGGTTGTAAGTCTTTTCTCCTTACATTTCATTCTCACTCTATACTTTAACAGAAACAAAAGAAGTCTAGAAAATTTTGATTTGTGATGTTAAATAAAACTACCAAGTCGGTTAATGTGTTTATAGAAAATTTGTAGCAATATTTAATTATTAGCTGCAGAAAAAAAAAGTATATACCACAAGGCAGTTAAGAATGCACATGTATGTGTGTCTTCTTGTTTGTTTATGTATGAGTTGATTTCGAAGTTCAAATTGAATGTGTTAGTCACATTATGCCCCATCAGATTCTGAATGTGTTTGAAAAGTAATAAATTAAGTTCAATCAATAAAAAAGACTGCAACTTGAAGAACACAGGCAACATTACTACATAAGAACAGTAAACTTCAAAGTTTAGCAGTAATTACCAAAATTCTACTGAATCTCTGCCCAGCCAAAATCTTGGGTGATGTCAATGCAAACTTTTCAGCAACTAGAGTACACCATGAGCAATCCTGTACAGAATGATAGGTATAAGGACATAAGACCAGGGGTGATATGCAGTACAACAATAGGGTTAAGATGTGAAGTACAAAGAGCATTATTGAGCAAATTAAAGGAACAAAAAAGCAAAACTGAGGATATCAGAGTTTACATTAAAGTTATGATGTTACAATACTTAATATGATTGTTTGGGACATTACATTTCAGCTTAAGCTTTTGGGTCGAGGGGATACCAAGAGGTCATGGGTTTGAATCCCTTCAAGTGATTCAAATTGTATTTGTTATCTGAATTTCAATTTGTTTTGTGTTTGTATTTGAGTTTCGTCCACAAAGGAAGCCTGTTGATCTTGACATGAAGGAATGTGTTAGAGAGCTTCATAACATTGTCTGGGCTCTTACCTAATAATTTAAGGTTCTGGGTCTAGCGGTTAGTTAAAATGTGATGCATTAGACCATTGATACATGTAATGAAAACATGGTTTCTACGAAGGGACCATCGATAACATAATTTTCCTCTCTTTTTTTAACATCTATTTGTAACACATAGCAGCCTTATAGCCTTAGCAGTAGGACACCATGTCATCATTGCTATAAAAGTCAACTCCAAACACCATATTTCCTAACTCAGGATAGAAAAAGTGTTGGCAGTAAAAAGTATGACAATATTAGTAACTTGAGAAGATAACAACATTTAGAAACAATATAACTTATTCCACCTTGGCTGGCTTGAAAACCAGCTGAGTTACAGATTATTTGCAGACCACTCATTTAAACCAGGATCATAAGACATTTCAAGAAGTGAACAAAAATACATAATTAAAATGCTTTTAAGTTTTAATACAATACCTCACCAATGGTAACAGTCTCAACCCATGGGTATATAGATTCACCCTGTAAATTGGAGAAAAACTTGTGATATGAATTTGCTTAATTCATTTTTTCTTGAATTTACAAGAAAAAGCTAGCAATTTAACCACATTGAGATAATTAACTGACCTTTCTGCAATTGAAGATCTCTACGACCGCCTCTTTCAGTGCCTGCACCAAGATGACACTAGCATATGTTATTATTTTTAATGATCATCATCAAAATAAAATAAGATTATCCAGAAAATATTTACCTCTTGTCTCATTGGGAGCCTGTGACCATTGATTACAACTAATTTAAGACTTCCAAAAAGATCATAATATGACAGGTCAATCTGCTCAATCACCATTATGAGAGAAAATTTGAGTTACAAGGTTTGATCAAATATTTAATCATTTTATAAACCTGCAGTACTTCCAAGAGGCATGGAAGAATATATAAAACTAAGATACCAAATAATTATGCCTTCATGTTCATGTTCATGATCCACTAATCATCACTGGATTTATCAATATAGCCATACCATGTAGGATTAAACAAGGTAACTGGAGTGACTTAAGTAGCCAGGGGTTAAACCAAGCTACATTTACTAAAAGAGTTAAAATAAGTAACTTAAAATCCCTTAGCCCCCACCCCGACCCCCTAGTTCTAAAATGTTTTTGGTAAGGTTCTTCCGGATTTTAATAAAATTTTCTTTTCTCTTCAATAGAAAACAAAAGAAATTAACAATAACAATGACAATAATAATAAATTACATAGTTTTTTTTCCACAAGGTACATCACCTTGCTCAACTTACGTAACAAAATCATTTCTTGAAATGTTTCTCTAATACTAATGATTAAAATGAAGAAATAAATCAGATATTTTATGTCACTAAATAGATCAGAAGGCTGGTGCGAAATAACATTTCTCTACCTAGCTATAGTAATATAGAGACAGTCTAAATTGACACCCCTAGTGTCATTTATTTTATGCCTTTGAATGTAGCTCAACCTTTAAAATTAAGAAATTTCAGCAGCGAACATACCTCATCTATAAAAATTAAGGATGATTGATCTATTTGGCATGAATCCAATAACCATTTAAGCTCAGCATGAGAGTTTAGATCTGCTCTCTTCATGTTGATGACAGGCACAGTGCACAACAAATCACTTCCATCTGTTATATGCAAGTAGAAGGCATACATGATAGTTGAAGCAATAGATCCAACACCTGCATATGATCACATGATTAATCAGCATAACATGCCCTTGAAAATTAATTCGAAACTGATGCAAACTGCAATGAAAACCTGAGGAGTATATTACACATAGACTTTGTATTTTACTTATGTAGTTATGTTTTTCTATTAAACTTACATGATACATTAATATTGGCAATCACTAGATCTCAAAAGCTTGAGGATCTGCGGATATCTCCCCATGGGGAGATCCAAATATTTGAGAGGTAAATTCCCCACCAAAAGGCGAAACAAATTAGCCAATGCATTGATTTTCTCTATCAAAGAATTGATACCAGCTAATTGACTTTTAGAAAAATTAATCTTAAGCCCGGATAAAGGCTACATATTGATTTGAATTTTAACTTGTGCCTAAGAATATGGTGTGATTTCTTCTAACACCACTTCCAGTGCAATCATAATTAAAATGATGTCAAAGCAGTATTTGAAATCGCAGCAAACAATTCAAGGTATTAGATATATCCGCTTGGTCTGATGAGCCCAACCATCTAATCACTTACTTTATATTTTCTGTATAAATGTTTCATTACTTCAATAAACCAATCAAATTTGACTTAATTTTTATAGCTCTCTTTTTCAATAAACATAGCAGAAATCAAATCCAAGAATCCTGATACTCAAACTGCAGACTGTCAATTTAGTATGATACTAGTCAGCTGCCAAAGCAACAGTCTTTCACAACTTCTACAATCATCAAGCAAATATTGTTAGTTATATCACTAATCTCTTGGAAGGATTCAGTTCATGAATACAGTATCATTTTCTCATGAACAAAAGCTGGACGATAGCTGCATATACTATAGGAATAGAATGAAGCAAAGAAAGTTAAAAAAATTTTGAGAGAGAGAGTGAGAGAGAGAGAGACTGTAAAAACTGTTGGAAATGATCAGAAGTATAAGTTCACAAGGGAATTACCAGAGACATCTTGCCCAAGTACAGCATGTAGGAACTTTCCAGGGACACCCAAACTGACATCATGCTTTCTTGCTTTCAGATATAAATTAAGCCTGTCAATGTCTTCACATGATTCCACTATTTCCAATTGAGGTGAAAACCCATTATAAAAAGAAGCTGCAGACTGAGGAAGTGGAATCTTTGAGAGGGTTGTTTTCCTTTTATTTATGCTATATGATTTCTCGATTGTGGGTCTCTTAAGATCAGGTAAAATATTGTACTTTTCATCTGCTTCAAGGAACCACACACTTGACTCCTTGGTTGAGTTAATCTTGCTCATATCAAAGCTTAAAGCCGACTGATTACTGTGGAATGAAAATGAAGTTGTTTTGGCAATCTTTGACCACGTCTCTAGTGAAGACCTCACAAAAGGTTCAAGCAAAATATCAGAGACTGAATCTTCTAATGGAGAGTCCAAGGTCTTCGCAGATATATCTGAATCCAATTTCTTGTGTCTTGTGTCAATAATGTCTGATGTAGACCGAGAAATCTTTCCACTAGGAGCTTGATTCCTTGAAGCTCCATGGCCTTCTATCAGTCCCTTGAAGAAGGGATTCTCCCTGGAACGAATATACGGTTCCTAAAATTTAAGTTAAAAACAATCACAATAATTTAGACACACGGAGAGATTTGAACCCATTGCGTAAGACTTATCAGAGAACAAATAATTACAGTAATGCTTATCTTTATCCTGCGCAAAAGTAAAACAATAGGCAGTTAGGCTTACCTTTTGTTCTTAGCAATAGCTGACAGCTCTTGTTGATAGTTTCTCTTTAGTTCTACCTGACATTTCAATTTATCTTCACTCTCTCTTAGCAACGAGGAAGTAGGCTGACACCCAAGTTTTTTACATTTATGCAACTGACATTTCTAAGAAAAAAAGTTGCATCCACGTCATTCAGATCAGGTAATGATACTCTAATATGTGTCCTATTCTGGTATTTAAACCCTTAAAATGACTAGTAGACTACTAGACTGCATTTGAGTATTTGAGTTCCCATTAATAACCTACCTGCACGCAGCACTGACATAATGGAGTCATCATCGTCCTCACATGCACACAAGTATTGTCAGCTGAAGAGTACTTTTATCACTCAGCAATTTAGCTATAAGGGCTTTTGTTATCCTGGTAATATCAATTATTTCAATGGGTTTAATGGTGTCAAAAGTTTTCATAGACTTTGTGAATTGGAGGGATTTCCCACATTTTTATCAGGCAATATCAATAGCAGAACTCATATTCTTAAAGTATTATCAGATTACATAACCCTAAATTCCATAATACAGAAAACTGTCTTCATTGAACAGGAACAATTGTAGTTGAAATTCAGTCCCTTTGAAGGTCATAAGCTGAAGAAATCAGTCAATAAACTATCCTATCAATCTATCATCACTAATTACTGTCTTAAAACAAGTAAATGTAAATTAAAGACAAAATATATACGCATGAAGAGAATTGTAAAACTAATTGACAAACCTGGCCACCTATTCTTGGAGGCTTCATGTTTGGGACGAGAATGAGCGGAAGCTAAGCTAAGCGAAAGCATGTAGTAGTAGAGACAAGGGTATATTTGAGGAGGCGATCGGGCGGCAGAGTTGGAAAGAAAAACAAATAGAGAAAACGACATAGCGAGAATCTTTGTGTAGTTCGCCATTGCTAAGGTCTCTGTGTAGCAAACAAAAGTTTGAAGACGTGCTGGTCTAGGAAGGAAAGTGCCCATCTAAAATGGTTGCTATTGTATTTGTTTGTTCTATCATAGTTTAATTCGGAGAAACAAATGAGAACGTAACCGATTTTTTAAATCAAAATTCACTTTAACCATATTTTAAAAATAAAATCGTATTCGACTAAAACTTTCGATAACAAAGGGATAAAAATGCCCATAGAATTTTATTTTTTCCTTCTCGTTTTCTTCTCTTTTAGTTTTTCACTGTCTCTCTCTTAAAAATCCTTTTTTTTCGTCCTAATGAGTTTTTAATACCTTAAGCAGCTAACAATTGTGTGTTAACGTATATTTCATGAGTTTTGATACTATTTTAGAACATATTATGGTTTTTAAAATCAATTTTGAAGTTTTCTAAACTATTGGATTTCTAATAAACACAATATGATAGTGAATCATATAATAATTTATAGTTCATCATCTAATATATTTTTTCAATTTATGGGTTTTCGATGAATATTATATTATAGCTTGTTATGTAATCTGTTTTTAGTTCATCATATAACATGTATATCATGTAATTCATTAAGGGTAATATAGTTTTTTTACTAGTAAAGTTGGTTAAAAACGAAATTTTACCACGGTCCAGTTAGAATTAAATTTGAAGAATATAATTTGGTTAAAAAAAAATCTCATCTTGGAATGATATTAGAATATTTCAGGCTACAAATATCATGTAGCTCAATGGCTAATGTTAGTGCACAATGCAAAAAAAAATAAAAAAAAAAAATAAACAAATATGGCCATACAAATTATGCCAAAAAAATAACATTGTTTTAAGGGAGAACTTTAAAACTAACCAAAAAATTAATGGGTTTATTGTTTTTATCCAAGATTAACATTTTTATTGTTTCTACCAAAATATCTACTATTTGGACAAAATTACCCTTCTTTATTATATAAAAAATTCTCTATTTTTTTCTTTTGAAAACAAATTTTTTTCTCTATTTGTTTTCTTCTTCCCAGACCTCTAGTATTCTTCTTTTTCCCGGGTGTGTTTGCTACTTTATTAGACTTTGTGTGTTTGATTTGGTGTTGCCCTGATGTATTTGATTTGGTGTTGCCCTGATGTGTTTCATTGAGTTGTCTTAGTGTGTTTAATTGGACTGTCCTGATATGTTTAATTGAGTTGTTCTTGTGTGTTTAATTAATGGGTTTTATTGAAAACTAACACATTTAAGAGACTCAAGTTAACAACCGACCTCTTTTTGAAAAGATTGCAAAACTAACTCAATTGATATTGTTGAAAGACAATAATACCCTTTTAAAATATAAAAATTGCATTCCAACCAAAACCCTCAAAATCCCTCCTCTTCCCTTCCAATCAACCAAACCTCACCCAAATTCTAAAATCCCTAATTTCTTTCAAATTTCACCAAACCTCTCTCTCTGTTTGACATCAACACGACGGCGCCACTGGGTTTTGAAGACGACGACGGCGCTTGTGAAGCTTGAAGACGACGACGGCGTCTCTAAAGCTTGAAGATAACGACGGCGCAACTGAAGTTTGAAGACGACGGCGGTGCGACAGTCTAGTTCAAGATGACGACGACGTGAGTGAAGGCTGAAGAAGACAACTGGGTTGGTTCAAGACGACGATGACGTGAGTGAAGGCTGAAGAGGACAATTGGGTTCGAGATGACAACGTCTTAACTGACGCAGCAGAACGCTAGACTGTAGCCGCCGCCGCCGACCCCATGACAACAATGCCAACTCTGTTTGGCTTTTGAGAAAGTTCAAGAAAATGAAGGTTATTGTTCCTTCAATTTGTGTTTTTTTACTTATTGATTTGTGTTCTGTAAAGTCATTTTTGCTTTTGCTTTTGACCCCACGACAATTTATTTTGCGTTTTCTTCAATTTGTTGAGTTTCAAAAATCCCTAAATCCAAGTCCCAAATATTTCTCTTGATGATATTTCTCTTTATGATAAGTTTCGAATCATTGAAGAAATATTGTTGACAGGGTAAACACAATGCGTTGTTTATTTGATAGATATGGGGAAATTTGGAATTTTGAGATAGTCATGTGAATTTACGGGAGGATTGCTTTAGCAGGGTCACCTTAATGCATGCCAAATTTTGAATAAAGTAATGCAAAATTCTGGTGACTGATTCTCACTATTGTTTGTGGGCCACCTTAATGCATTCCAAATTTTGAATAAAGTAATACAAAATTGTGTGTGACTGATTCTCACTATTGTTTGTGGTTATAAGTATAAGAAAATTCATTTTCTTTTCTAAATGTTGAATTTTATGTTTTGCCATTCTGATTTTGAGTAGAATGTACACCACACGTTTTCCTGATAGTTCTTCATCTTATGCAAGAATGCTCCAAATACCTTTGATTTTCCTTTAAGTTTCCTTTAACTTGCACATGGCAATAAGCAATTGAATAGAAATAGTATAAAATTATCAAAGAGAGCAAGAGAAAAGCAAAATTAAGTCTTTTTTTTATTCCATTGTTTTCTTGCAATGAAGATATGATCATGGTCCATGGCTTGTATTGAGGAATATGGGTGGCTGTTTCAGTGTGTGGTGTTGAGGCAGTCAGAAAGTTCTAGTTTTTCTTCTTAACTCCCATTAGATAGGACATTGTTGAAGTAGGGTAGCTGCTTGCATGTTGCCTAATTTTGGCAAGTTTGAGTTCATGCTTACACGTTGTTGAAGTAGTGGTTGTGTAGTATGTCGTGGTACTGACATATAGAATATAATAGGATCCAAGAGTGTGAAGTTTGATTACCTTTTTTTGATTAAAAATTGCACAGCTTGATTGAGTTTGCCACCAACCCACCCATTGTCTTTGACTTGATACAAAATTAAAAGATTTAAAATTAAAAAGATAAAAAAAAATGTTGGTTTTGATTGTCAAGTTTTCATATGCTTGTTTTGATTGTCATTTTCTTTGTTAAAACTAGTCTAATATTACTGACTGATATGCTTTATGTAGGTGATTGACTGACTCATTTGCTTAGATTCACATGACTATCTCAAAATTCCAAACTAGTCTAATTTCGCTTAGATTAAGAGTTATCATAGCCACCTCGAATGGCATGTAAATTACTTGCATCTGCTATTTGCATTTGTTTGCATATAGTTCATGTCGTAAATGTTGAATTACTTGCATCATTAAGACTGACTTTTGTGTATTGATTCTACTGCTATGATGCAAGGATACTCTTGTGTAATATTGTGTAATACCTACAATTTATGTCTAGTGAACAACATAATGTTTGTCTATTTTGCTTTTTTTTTTTTCTAATATAATTGAGTTGGTTTTGACCATTACTTTGACTATGTTCTAATATAATTGAGTTTGGTTTTCGTGAAATTTCTGAATCCCTTTTCTGTGTCTTACAAATGGAATTGTTGATCAACTACAACACATCAACACATCAGGTGAGCTGAGCAAAATTTGATTATTGAAAGTTGATAATTGATATTCATGTTCCCTAGGACCTTGTTCCTTTGATGTAGAATTCTCCCTTGAATATCACATGTTTGATCTATTCCTTTACTTTTTACTCTCAGCTCCCTATGTGACACAGAACAAGATGCAAGTCTATTAAACATGACATTAGAATTGATAAGTTTGTCATATAGAGAGAAGTATTAAAAAATAAAATTATATCTGAACTTTGACATGCTTGTATTGCATTGTGTTGTATCAGGTCTGACAGAATTGCATTAGCTGTGGAGTTTGCATGGAGAAGTACTTTTACGCAAAATGCAAATTCTTCGATGATGAGGTGAGTTTCAAGCAATGTTCTTTTTAGTTATCTCAATCTTGTTTTCTAAATCAGTACAATTTTGAAAAAAAAAACACCGGTTAGGAAGGTTGAATTCTCAACATCGTTAGGAGTTCCTAACTGCGTTAGGAATTCCCAACAACAATCGTTAGGAATTCCCAACAACGTTGGGATTCCTAATGGGAATTCCTAACGATTGTTGTTGGGAATTCCTAACACAGTTAGAAATTTTAATTTTTGACTATCATCATTGAATCGAATATGAAATAAAGTTGTGTCTCTTGAGCTGAAATGTGTTCAGTAAGATGATTTGTATTGTTATTTTATTACATTTCAGGAAAATATAACGGGGAAAGAGGTTGTTTTGGTGTGTGGAGCAATGTCAGCTTGTGCCGCAACAAAAATCAAGTGATTGTGGATGTTTTGTCATCAAGTTTTTTGAGCATTTGGTACATGGTGAATCTATCGATTTGGTCTAACCTGGTAAAGTCAAGTATTTCATGTGCAAATTTTTGTATGAATTGAATGTATCAAAATGAATTAAATGGTGCAAATTTTTTATATTAAAATTGTGCAGATTTTTAGATTTCCATATTAATAACAGTGTAGATTTTTGTATGAATCTAATATAACTGTTATGAATTAAATTATGCAGATTTTTACAGTTTTTTGTCCATTAACAGTATTTGAGAAATCTAAACATTAGACAACATTACACATTCCACGAAATCCATTTAATATTACATACAAAATGTAATAATGTATTAATGTGCTAACCAATATTGTCACTATTAAACATAACTTCCAGTAAATGTAGATAAAATGTAGCAATATTTTTAATATAATACACTTCCAATATTGTTTTGAATAATACAAAAACAACATATCGTATCATCCAGATACCTATAAATAAACACACATCATTATTAGATAGTTTCAATAGATACATTTTAGGAAATAGTTACTAATTTAACAAAATTAAATAGCAATACTCAACAACATATTTATTATACATCTTGGGTTTCCACTTTAATCCGACAAAGGGATTGGTGCTTTACATTTTTGCATATTATGTCCTAATCGAACTACAAAGGGATTGGTGCCTTACATTTTTGTCTTACAAAGGGATTGATGCCTTACATCTTGACTTTCTAAATTGAAACTTGAATTTATCACCACTTTCACTTCATTCTCCATCATATAAAACAACAATACGAACTTTATCTATGCAACCCACCTTTCAAATGAATAAGAAATTAATGATTAAATTCCTAAACAAATATTGAATGGTGAATGGTACAATGATTTCAAAATATATTCTAAGTCTAAACTGTGTTGAGAATTCCCAACTGCGTTAGGAATTTCCAACTCGGTTAGAAATTCTCAACAGAGTTGAGAATTCCTAAAGCAGTTAGGAATTTCCAACAGCGTTGGAGATTCCCAACGCATTTAGGAATGCCCAACATCGTTGAGAATTCCCAACGCAGTTAGGAATGCCCAACAGCGTTGGGAATTCCCAACACAGTTAGAAATTCCCAACGTTGTTAGGAAAAACTGTGCTGGACACTTTTAAAAAAAAATACTACCAATTGTGTACATTCAATCCAACAATGAAAAATTAACCACACCAACATCAAATTCACACAAGACTCATGATCTATTACATTCATGTCAACTATTTTCAAAATATAAGCAACCCTAATGCATAAATTAAACTAAAAAATATATTCAAACATAAAATAAACTATAAATTTATGTATAAAATCAAAATTGATCACACCAACATCAAATTCAATCAAGACCCATGCTCTATTATATTGATGGAAACAATTTTCACAAAAATAAGTAACCCTAATGCACAAAGGAAAGTAAAAAAGAGATGAAAATTAGAAATATACTTTAGATTTTTGTTTAAACTTTAAATTTATCAAAACAACATCAAATTGACACAAGACTCATGCTTTATTATGTAAATGTAATCTATTTCCACAACAAATTAACACAAATACAATTAAATCCGAGATTCAACTAAAAAATTTCAAAAAAAAAACTCACCTCAAAGCTTGAATATGTTATGGATGTATATTTTTGAGTTGCTCAATGGTGGAGAATGTAAATAATTAACAAAATTTCAAAATGAAGGAAGAGAGAACAAAAAAAAAATGTTAGAGAGGATAATAGGAGAGAAACCGAAAGTGGGTGTTGTGGTGGAGAGAGAGGTGGAAATAAGAGGAATAGAATGATGTTGTGGTGGAAATAAAAGGAAAATAATGGATATAGTTGTAAGTAAGGGTATAGTTGTACTTACACATAAAAAATGAGTTAGTTTTGCATTTTTTTTCAAAAAGATGTTAGTTATCGACTTGAGCCTCCCAAATGGGTTAGTTTTCAATAAAACCCTTAATTAATCTGTCATGATGTGTTTAATTGGGTTGTCGTGGTGTGTTTAATTGATTTACTCATGGTGTGTTTAGTTAGTTTACCATGGTGTGTTTAATTAGGTTATTGTGGTGTGTTTAATTGACGATCAGATGTGTTTAATAGGTGGCCTAGTGTGTTTAAATAAATCTGGAAAAATTTCCAGATTTGAATAAATTTGAAAATTTTCCAAATTTTCTCATACAAAAAAATAAATAAAAAACTTTAAAATAAATGATCTCTAGTAAATGTTATTTTTTTTTATGAAGGAGTTTTTGTTTGAATGGAACAAAATCCGAATTTTTTTTTTAAGAAACATAATCTGGAAAAAAAGAAGAAGTAATAAACATAATCTGGGAATTTTTCAAAATTAGAAAAACCTGGAATTTTTTGTTTAAACAAAATCAAAAATGGAAAAAAAAATAACAAACATAGTCTGAAAAAATTTCAAAATAAAAGAAAATCTAGATTTCTTTTTAAACAAAACGAAATTTGAAAAAAATAAAATAAACAAACAATACCCAAACTTAAACACAACCACAACCACCATTAAAATCAACATCTAACACCCAAAACATAATCTGGAAAATTTTCAAAATAAAAAAAAAACTAGAAATTTTTAAGATCTGGAAATATTTTCAAACAAAACGAAATCTGAAAATATTTTAAACAAAAATACCCAAACTTAAACACAACCACCCTTAAAATCAACATCTTACACTCAAATTCGAATTTGATATTTACAACCCAGATTTGTAAATCAAAGGAGAAAGAAGAGGAACAAAAAAATATATTTAGATTAAAGAAGAGAGAGGCGTGAGAGAGCCGATTTGGAGAAGAGATCTGGTTGCAAAATAATTTTGTGGTGGATAGAGGAGAAAGGCGTGAGAGAAAGAGAGAGTGAAAGAAGAGATTTAAGAGAGAAAGAAGGAAGAGAGAGAACAAAGAATAAAATGATTCTGACTAAAGGAGAGAGAATATGTAAAGAAAATAATGAGGAGTATTTGGATCTTTACAGTCAATTATTGGGTAAAAACAATAAAAATACTAATGTCGGGTAAAAACAATAAACCACATTATTTTTTGACTAAAAAGGGGTATTTCCTCTTGTTGTAACCTCTTTTTCACTAATTTTAAACGGTCATAATAACCATCTTCCAATAATTTATTCCAATCCCTTACTAAAATTATACAAATACCCTTAACCATTTAATTTCTTTTTACTTTCTTGTACTTTTTTTTTTTTCTTATTATCTTACATGGAAGTTCTATTCTTCTATTATTCCCTTCTTTCCTTATTTTTACCCATCTTCTATTATCAACCCCAACAAAGTTTGAATCCGAGTTTTACAAAAAAAAATTGCTCTCGAAACTCAGATCATAAAGTAAATTTGGTTCCGGTTTTGAGTTAAAGATTTAAGGAAAGTTGTTTGGAGAAGTTTTTAGGGAAAAACCAATTGGATTGGCTCTTGAAGTGGTTAAGATGTGTAAAATCTCTTAAGTTTTCACATTATTTTTGTTCATTATAGTTTATATTGCATGGGTTTTGTGTTATTGCAAAATTTTGGGTTGGAATTGACAAGATCTATGAATTTTTTCGAGAGTTCGAGATTTCCAGATGGTTTCACGAAATAAAATCGTGAAGAAGAAAAAATGTAAACCTTTTTTTTCTCATAAAACGTGAAACTTAAAAAAATGTAAAAACATAATTTTGTTTGGTACAAATATGATATATATTACGAATTAAACTCATGACCTCCAAAGACCACACTCACAACCTAACCGACGTAATTAATTAGATAATTTGAATATATATATATATATATATATATTATTTAATATTGAAAAATTGTTTCACATTTTCAACGTTTCAAAGCTTCACATTTTCAATGTTTCAAAGCATAGTTTCACGTTTTCAAACTTGAAAAACCAATTTTTTTGAAGAGAAATGTGAAACCTTGATTTATAAAGGGATGTTTCGGTAATTCTACATTTAGGGTTTTTTCTTTCTTCGTGAAACGAACATCACACAAGCATTGGCATTGCACGATGCCCAGTCGAGGCTTCGTCACCTCTCGTGGTGGCGATGCAAGCTCTCATCGACAGCAATGCGACCTCTTTCTCTCTTCTCTTTTCTGGTCGAACTCAGTTGTTGGAAATCTAATCTCATGCAACCGGCTTCGTCTTCGTCGGACATAATCGACGTAGTCTCCAGCGTGTACCGACTTCTCCGACATTGTCTTCTCTCTTCGTGTGCACCATTTGCAAGCTTTCTCTCTCTTCTCGTGTTTCTGGTCGATTGAAACATAGTTGGTGTGAGATGTGTTTATTTTTTACTTTTTTTTTTCTATTTATATAGGGGTATAATAGTAATATTGTAAAAAAATAGGTTGTAAACAGTTAAAATCTCAAACATGGTTACAAATAATTTTATAAGTTTTCTAATGGATACTTTTGATTTTTTTTTCTATTTTATTTGTTTATGCAATCATATTTTAATTCAGAGAAACAAATGAGAATGCTAATTCAGATGTATAATTGAAATTTTTGTTGATATGTCAAAAAGTAATGTTAAGCCGAAAGACATGTTACTTGCATTATAGAACAGACATGTGAACAATGTCACTATAATGACAACAATATACAATGCACGTCGAAAGTTTAAGTTTAAAGAATTATGTAGGCGACCGTAAATGTATCATCTTCTAAGCCAAATTACTGGTTATAGCAATGCTTGATGATATCGAATAAATTGTGATATTTGTAGTGTTAAAGATTTGTTTTGGACACATCCTTCAGCAATTGAGTTGTGATGAATTTTTCTTCGTGTTTTAATTATGGATTGTACTAAGGCCGGGTACGGTCCAGTTTTGATTATAACTGGATCAAACCAAAAAATTCGATCTTTTGAAAAATATGACCAGTTTGTATCATTCTTTATTTTAGACCAAACCAGACCAAATGATATTTATTCAGTTCGGTTTGGTTTGGTCGAACGGTTTTTGACTTGAAATCCAAATGCTTAACCATTTATATATATATATATATATATATATATATATATATATATATATATATATAGCATGATAAAGTGAGTAATAATGAGACATGCAAGTTATTGTTATATCCGGATCATCAATTTTTTTTAAAGAAAACTAAAAAAGTAATAAAATTAAAAATAAAATAAAGCGTCGTTTAGAATTAAGTGGAAAAAATAATAATAAATAAAGTCACTTTTTTGAAGGTTAATAAATAGAATCACTTGCTATTGCTAGAATCATGGTAATGCAACTGAAATATTGAATGCATGCAAGTCAAAAAAAAAATATTACAGCTAAATCATGACAATTGCACTAATTTAGTGTAATATTATTAATCATTTTTTATTATTATTGATAACTTAGTAAAGAATGGAAACATATTGAAATCTTTTATCATCCCCGCTTTGAGTTTTATCTACTAATGGAGGTTTTCACCTACATGAACTTGTCTGGTTGGTGGCTGAATAAAATAACTATGAAATAATAAATTAGGAACCTTTTATTTTAAAAATTTTATTAAAAAGTTTTTTGTGTGATATATAATAGTAATATTAAAAGTATTCGTTTTACGATCTGATCCAGGTTTGATATACTTGAATCATAGACTGAATCAGACCATATGATTTTACTCATACAGTTTTTGTAAGTATAAATCTGGATCAAACCAAACGGTTTGGTTTGGTTCGGTTCGGTTTATGATGTATGAGATTTTTTACCCATCCCTAGATTGTGCATACAAAATCAACAAATATTGGTTCCCAATAGTTTGTGCCACATCAACATATTCAACATTTTCAGTTGCTTTTGTGTTTCCTTGAAAACAAATGGGTATATAACTAAACATAAGCGTGAGAGATATTGAAGATTTTCATGGATGAAAATATTCTTCTGAGTGTGATTGTGACCGACTGCAATTAATCTTCTTTATAGATGATATATTTTGAGAAATATACTAGTTTATTGTCAAATGCTATTTGAGACTAATGGGAGATGAGAAACTTTTATTTATAGTTGGAATGTATTGGTGTTATATTTTGGAATATATTCAAAATTTAAGTCTTATGGATAGGGAAGTCTCTAACTATTTGATTGCAATTGATTATGTGAAGCAAACATGATTGGAAGGATATAAAGAAAAGTTTATAGCGGTGTGGAATGATTTAGTTATGTATTTTGGAATTTCAACAACTTGTTTATGAATTTAATTTTAAATTATATAGTATATGATATTATTAAACTTTGTATTTACGAAGCTGAATTATTATTCACAATTGAAGAGACATTTCAGGTCATTTCAAGACAACTTTTTGACGTAATCATAATTTGTTACAATTGCATCATAATGAGATTAAAACTTCATTTGAAAGGAACTTAACATTTGTGGAACGTTATTTTAACCTTCAAATGTTAAGGAACTAAAAGAATTTGTAATTGTCATGGTTTGTGACAAGTACTAAGAAAAATGTCAAAAATAATTTTTTGTGACAGTATAAATTGTTATAACACTTTCTAAAACCATAATATTGTTATAGTGACAGATATATCTATTCTAGTGACCAATATTTTTATTATTATACATTAGTTTTCTTGTAATGTCTATTTGCAGCTATGTAGTTGGACACACACATAGGTTACCATGTGCTCATGATAATTCAGGATATAAACGAGAAGGTTGACCTATTCCTTTATCCTATATACATCCCTACCAAAGAAAATTAGACATTGTGTCTACCACTGATAATGAATTACCAAATTTAAATTGTAAAGTTAAGTTAGAGATTATTGAGAAATATTTTGACAAGATTGATGATGGGAACAAGTTGCAATTACTAAAAAACTTGAAACAGTTAGCAAATCCGACATATCTTGTCGAGCCAGAGGTTCATGCAAATAAGAAGTCAACCTTAATGAAGCATGATACATCTACCTGTCGTGGCCCATCTATGTTTGAGTATATATTATCCGTACAAGGAAATCATTTTCCATCTTTGATGTCTTTAAGTACAAATTCAATGCATTAAAAAAGGCAACAAAAATTGAAATGGTATGACTCACAAACATTTAAGCATACATCTTTCATTTATTCATTTCCAGTAGGGTTAAGGTCTTATATATTCGTGATGTCAAGAATGTTCTTGGTGATGGTAATTGTGAATTTCGAGTAGTGGCTAGTTTGATTGATATGAGTGATGATAATTGGATTCAGATAAGGATAGACTTGATTTATGAGTTGAAACAATAGTATTACAAAAGTTTAATACTTGCATTTAATCAACAGTATTCATTCCATAAGCTCATTTAAAAATTAACAAAATATATCACATTGTTTCATAGGTAGTCTAATGTGTACTTTTAAATTACAAGAGTTCAACTACTACATCACTGTAATCTGTACACGTAGTCTAAACTCTTGTAATACAAAAGTTATTGAAAGTAAGAAATAACCACACATTGAAGAAAAAAAAATCCTCATGTTGATTATTGTAGACTATCTTAAGTTTCATCATGGACAAAAAAGAAACACTTCAAATAAATATTCTACCAAAAAATAGAATGCAATGCAACGATGCGTACAAAAAAGAAACTAATAATAAAATGCATAAAAAATAAGGTTGCAAATTTTATATGTATGAAATAAAATCATCCAAAGCATAAATTATCTATATAAATATAGAGGAATAATATTCTTCATGTAATCATAATAACAGGCATTGTTTCGTAAATACATAAAAAAGATGTATAGTAAAAGCTTTTACTAGACAATACTAAACTCATTACGCCATTTGAATTCATTTGGCTTGTTGGACATTCTGTTCATCTTATTCGCTGAAAAAATGTCATCTTAGAACATCGATTTGTTTACAAAAAGAAAACTAGTTAAAGTGAGTAGTGAGGAAGAAGGGTTCACTAGAGCATGGTTCATTGCTAAAGTCTTGGACCACCAACCAACAATATCCCCAGCTCCTCCTGACACTACAAGAAAATCATTCATCTACTACGAGCAGCAGTAGATGTGTATTTACTAAGGGCGTTGCCCATTGCAACGCTCGTTGTCTCCAAGGGTGTGATAGAAAATAGTGTGCTTCAACAACATGCATTGTATGTGTTAGATGATGTTATTTACTTTGAGCAAAAACTATAGTAAATTTAGTAATTACTACCTGCACGTAGTCTATGTGTTATTAACAACAGCTATTGTTCGTGTTAAAAGATCTCACGTATTTTTTGATATATATATAGGGTATCAAATTTTATCCTTCAAAAATTTCAAGAATCTTATATGATTATTTTTAATTGAAATTTAAATAATTATTGAATCCATATTTTCTTCACCCAAATTTTCTTAATTCCATATTATGATTTTTTTTTTGGGGTACAAATCTTGTTTGGTAACTAAAAAAAATCTAAAAAAAGGAGAAAAAAAATCATTATTACAACCATAAAAAATCGACTAAAACCAAAAATGAAACAAAAAAAAAAGTTACATAATTGAAACAAAATTGATAAATATACAAATTAAGAATTATTAATAAAATTAAAATAAAAGAATCATAATAGCAATTATATATAAAACAATTAAATTTACCTTATAAGTATAAGTAAAATGAAAAAATAAATTATTTTTAAGTAAGCAAACCTCTTAAACTTCAAACTATAAAAACCAAATATTTTTAATCTTCAAAACCATAACACTCTCTTTAAACAAAAAAAGTTCAAGACATAAAGGAGAAGATGAACATAAACAAAAAAAAAAAGGTAGAACGAATTACAACACAATTAAAAAGTTAAACCCTATAAATATGGATTTTATTTTTTTTTGGAGAAAATGTAGAGAAAGTGATGGAATAAGAGAGACGAAGGTATTACCACTTAAGTTTTGTGAAGGAGTTTAAGTGATAGTATTTTAGGGAATGTAAAAGTAAAAATAAAAGAATTTTTGTTATTTGAATTTTTTTCCCTCCATCTACCTTTTACTATAGACCATTATATACCTGTTATAGAAACAATATAAATAAAATAAATTAATCAAATATCTTTCCCTCTAACTATCTTTAACAATATGCTATGTCCGTAATAAATAATCATTTTTTATAATAAACTTTAAAGCTTGTAGTTAATATTTCTAATCCCTTCACTCATATAATTAGGGGTGAGCGCGGTTCGATTCGGTTCGGTTCGGTTTTAACTAAAACCGAACTGAACCGAAAATATTTCGATTTACCCAAAAGTGAACCGGTTTAAACCGAATAAGAAATGGTAACCGAACTGAACTGAACTGATTTGAATCGGTTCGGTTCGGTTCGGTTCACTTCGGTTCATTTCGGTTTTGGGCCTAATGGGCCTTTTTTAATTGATGGGCTAAATGAGTTTTTTTTAATAATTTTTTACCTTTAATGGATTGTTGTTAGTTGTTACCTTGTTGGATTCTAATTTTGGATACAAGTTTGATAAATTTTACTAGCCCAAACCCAAATCAAACATAACTAATAATATTTAAGTTATACTTCATTAAAAAAATCACAAATTAAATAAACATGAAATTACATACTACAAACATATCTCCATACAAGACATACATCACTTCACAAGTGACATACCAATTAAAATGTCCAATATAAAAAGTAAAAACTTTAAATCATAAATACAAACTCCAAATAAATACTACAGCCCAAATACAAACTCCAAATAAATACTACAGTCCAAATACAAACTCCAAAGAAATACTATAATCCAAATCCAAACTTAAAATCAAAATTATAAAATAAACAAGACTGTTAGGCTTTCCTGCATGGCTGCATTCATAAATAAAATAATAATTAGTAATGTCAGTTAAATAAGTAAGTTGCATCCATGCTATCAAACAATTATATATATATACAAACAATTAAAGGCCTACATTCATAGCTTCATTAATCATCCTTCCTTATTTTTATCCTCCATAGAAACATTTGTCACTCCACTTTCATACTCTAGATTTAAGATTAAAACAAAAAAGAATAAACAATAAACTTTCATAGTAATATATAACATTAATAAAATATAAACAAATTTGATAATTCAACCTAAATATTAAACGTTTACCGGTTTCAACATTGATATAATGTTTTAATAAATGAACCGATTCATCTTGATTTTGAGCATGCTCTTGAACAACACGCGGTTCAGCAATAGGGCAAGTTGCTTGCAACCAATTTCCGGTCAAAATTAACCCCTTAACTATTTTAGGAGTCAAAGAACTCCTAAATGGATCAAGAACGAGGCCACCAGTGCTAAATGCGGACTCAGAAGCAACTGTTGAAACCGGCATTGCAAACACATCTCTTGCAACCATTGATAATATAGAAAACTTCAGTAAAGAATTCTTCCACCAAGCCAAAACATCAAACCTCTCATTCAATTTCTCAGCACGCTCCAACAAATACAAATCCACCTCACTTTTCCCTTTATTAATATCTTCTTCTTGTTGCTTCATTCCCCACAAACTATCCCCTTGATCAGTTGCCTTTAACCTACTGATTTGTAAGTCATCATTAGGTTCACCACCAACTCCAAATGAGAACACATCATCGGTTTGCTTTGCACCCCCACCCGAACTACCATAAAATCTGTTATACCATTCATACAAGTCTAACAACACACCTTTCAACTTAGAAATCATGGATTCAGATTCTTCCACACCAAAAATGGAATCAAACCGAAACTTCACATAACCCAATTTGTACCTTGGGTCAAGAACAACTGCAAAGATTAACAAGTTATTGGTTTTTTCTAAACCCCCTCAATACTTGTCGAATTTTTGCTGCATACTCAAAGCAATTTTACTCACAAGCGGATCTCTTTCAGTGGTTAATGAATTTAGTTGATTACGAATTGTGCACCAACTCTTAAAATAAATGTTGGATGTCACACGTAAAGATGCACTAAAATCCAAGGTAATATCATAAAACGTTGCTAAGAAATTGATAAATACCTTGGCATTATCCCAATCATCAAAATTCGGGGGTCCAATCCGCTTATGGTCATTTTCATCATCTCTAAAATAGTTCACATATTGAATATCTTCCTCTCCCAATCGCTCAAATGCTTTTCTAAGCTTCACTGCACTTTCCAACATCAAGTAAGTTGAATTCCACCTAGTAGGAACATCTAGCACTACCAACCCCTTAGTCCCAATCTTCTCATGTGCAACATCTTTTTTAAATCGTTCTAGTCTACTGGGAGAAGATTTCACAAATTTCACTGCATTGCGAATTGCTACAATTGAGTCATGCAAATCTTTCAATCCATCACCGACTATTAGATTTAGGATGTGTGCACAACACCGTACATGCAAGTACTTGCCCCCTAAAACCGCTCCATCATCTTGCCAACTATTTAATTTCCTAATCACATAACCAATGGCAGTGGTGTTTGCAGTTGCATTATCCACGGTTATTGTGAAAACTTTATCAATACCCCACTCAATCAAGACATTCTCAATACACTTTCCAATTGAATCTCCCTTATGATCAACTATTTGACTAAAGCTCAGAATCCTTTTCTGCAGCTGCCAATCATAATCAATAAAATGAGCAGTGACAACCATGTAGTTAATATTTTGTATTGATGTCCACGTGTCTGTGGTTAGACAAACCCTCACCTTACTCCGATTAAAATACTTCTTCAACTTAATCTTCTCATCAATGTATAACTGATACAACTCTCTAACAATGGTTCTCCTAGATGGGAGATCAAATAGAGGACAAAGTTCAAAGCAAAACCTACGGAATCCTCGATTCTCAACAAATCTAAATGGTAATTCATCAAGTATCAACATTTCTGCTAAGGCTCTCTTACATTTCAGCTGATCAAATTTTGATACCCCTAAACTACTCCCAAAACCTGATAAAGGTGGTTATTTCACCAACACTTTTTGTGTTGGATCTACAGGCCGATATTTTTTACACCGTTTAACAATATGTGTGTTCATATTTGTTGTGCTACAACCCGAGTCAAATGCATAAGAATCACCACAATACTTGCATCTAGCTCTTTTCTTCCCTTCTTGACTAACATATTCTTCAAAATGTACCCAACATTGTGACTTTTTTTTCCCTTTCCTACCACCTACCCGTATACCCTTTGAAATCTTCCCCTTTCCAATGGAGCTAGAATTCTCTAAGGTCTCAGGACCCGAGTCACTACTCCCCTCCATTGAATCAACATGATCAATCTCCATCTATCCACAATTTTATATACAAATAAAAACTAAAATAAGTAAAATAATTAAAACCAATAGAATATTCTATTTACTAGTTGTGATTTGTGAGATAATGTAATTAAGCATATATCAAATAGAATTCAAGCTACCACACATCACTACCACACATCAACAAGTTATCCACAACCCAATTTATACCATAATCCATATCCACAACCCACAACACATTTATATCAACAACTCAACAAGTTATCCACACGGACCACAACCAATTTATATTTTATACCATATCCACAACCTACATCACATATTACATATATATCATATAGAATTCACTTTTAACAATTACCCATATCAAAGTATAATGTAATTAAACATATAACAAATAAAATCCACTTTTATCTATTATCCATATCAAAGTATATCTCAATCTCTCACTGTGAAAACAGAAAATCTGTCCAAAACAAATAAATATTCCACTATACTCAAACATTTCAAGCTACCACACATCAACAAGTTATCCACAACCCAATTTATACCATAATCCATATCCACAACCCACAACACATTTATATCAACAACTCAATAAGTTATCCACAAGGACCACAACCAATTTATATTTTATACCATATCCACAACCTACATCACATATTACATATTACATATATATCAAATAGAATTCACTTTTAACAATTACCCATATCAAAATATAATGTAATTAAACATATAACAAATAAAATCCACTTTTATCGATTATCCATATCAAAGTATATCTCAATCTCTCACTGTGAAAACAGAAAATCTGTCCAAAACAAATAAATATTCCACTATACTCAAACATTTCAAGCTACCACACATCACTACCACACATCAACAAGTTATCCACAACCCAATTTATACCATAATCCATATCCACAACCCACAACCCACAACCCACAACACATTTATATCAACAACTCAACAAGTTATCCACAAGGACCACAACCAATTTATATTTTATACCATATCCACAACCTACATCACATATTACATATATATCAAAAAATCAACAAGTTATCCAGAATCCACATCACATATACATCCCACAATACATATATTTTTGTTTTCAAAAAAATAATAAATAACAGTATAACCAATTAACCAGCAACAACCAACACATCAGAGAAATGTAATATCCAAATCGACAAGTCCAAAACACAAAATTATTCGACTGAAGCCAGAATAAATAAATGAAGAATAGATGGAGAAGAAAACAACTAACCAAATAAGCAATGAGCGACAATGAGCTTAAATAATGCAAACCTGAAACCAGCAATAGAAGAAAAAGATTCAATTTTTAATATTTTAAACTGGAGAGTATACACATCAGTTTCAACACTGATAATACATTAATAATACATTGAGTTATTTGCATAAGATTGTATTGCTAGTTTATGAAGTTAGTGAATAACTCTTTTCCTCCATTGTTGGCAATGAATAACTCTTATATAGCAGGAGTGTGCGGCAATGAGCTTAAAGAATGCAAACCACTAACCAGCAATAGAAGAAAAATATTCAATTTTTAATATTTTAAAATGGAGAGTATACACATTAGTTTCAACACTGATAATACATTAATAATACATTAAGATTGAGTTATTTGCATAAGTCAGTACAGAGTACCAAGTGTATTATTATACTGGTATAGAATTAATAAATGAAGAATACTGGCATCGAATGTGTAAAAAAAATAAGACAAAAACAAAAGTTACAAAATTACCGGATCGGAGACGAGCAGAAAGTCAGTCGGTGAAGATGATCAGATCTGAGACGAACGGCTCTCCGACGGAGATGAGAAGCTGAGATGACAGGCGAATAGTGGAGACGAGCAGCGGTCGACTAAAAGAGAGGTGAGCAGCCGTTGTTGGTGAGCAGCGGTCGACTGAAAGAGAGGTGAGAGGTGAGCGACTGAAAGAGAGGTGAGCAGCGCCGCGGTGAGAGGTCAGAGGTGAGCAGCGGTCGAAAGAGATGTCAGATGAAAAATGAAAGTCTGAAAGAGTGAAAGAAATGAAATTGGTTAGGGTTAGGGATTTAGGTTTTTTTTAACTTATATATATACGGTTCAGCGGTTCAAACCGGTTTTGCGGTTTTTGATGAACCAAACCGGTTTGAACCGAAATTTTTTCGGTTTTTTATTTTTTAAACCGGTTTGAACCGAATTAATTCGATGAACCGAACCGAACACCCATTTTTTGGTTCGGTTCGGTTTCGAACCTAGTGTCCACCCCTACATATAATAATTTTCCACTACGGACTTTGTCTGTAATGAATAACTTTATGGACTACGAACAATGCCTGTAATATGTATATTATGTCTAACAAAATTTCGTTTGTAATAACTATTCGTTATTCATCATAAGCAATAAAGGTGCGTCGTAAATAATTTCATAAACTCATATTAGATATAGATTTGTAAAGGCTCGTAATGAATAATAAATTTTCGAATATTCAATATCTATCGTAAATATCGTGTAATAAATAGATATTTTTTCTTGTAGCGTAAGAAATGAAATTCTTTGTGGAGTATATAGCTTGCTTTGTCAGGATGGCAGTGACTTGTTTAGAGAGACTGTTGATTTCAAGTTTTTAAGACCACAACCTATGTAGCATGACAATCATCTAGGATGACGTAATCCATGTCGAAACTTATCTGTGTCCGACCACTCATCGGACACAATCGGATTCGTGTCAGAAATACCAAAAATTGTATCTGGTGACTTTTTCTAAAGTCAATCAAGGGGACATGTGGAAGACACAGTGTGGCAGTTTTGCAATTTTATTTAAAAAAAAAACATAAAAAAATGTATGGGTCAAAATTGTTGAGAATATTGGGTGGATTTACCACCAATTGTATCCACCGCCTCTCTCTCCACGCACACCCCATTTGTGTTTGATCATCATCACCAATACCTTTCACTTGTGCACCCATGTGTGTTTGACATCATCATCACTGATCACCTCACATTTGCTTTTATATATATAGTTCTGTATCATTTGTAAAGTGACTCCCATAAAATCAATACAAATTATCTATGTTCTCTCTCTTTATTCTTTGCTTATTTCATTTACTATATGTTAATTTACAATACGTTATCAACACGATTATAGATTTTGTAAGGTAAATGAACAATAAGTAATAATTTTGTTCCAACGAAAGTTCTTTAGAGTTTTTGATTTCGTTTTGATCGAGTCAAAAATTTTAAAGTATTTGAATCGCTTTTTGAAGGATACCGTTGTGTTCAGCTCATAAATATGATTCCGACACCACTGACCATTTCTCAAATGGATATCTAACGAACTCTCTAGTTCCAGTCAAAGTTTGGTCAAACTTAGAAATTTTTTTAGAAATTTTTTACAAATTTTCTAAGGAATAAGATGACCAAGTCAGTTGCCACGTCAATGCCATATCAACGCTTAACAAGCGACATATTTGTGTCAAGGTAGGGCAACGACAACCCCACATCAGCGCTTAGTGCCACATCAATGCCAGTCATCGTCACATCTTCTCCCGGTCAACACAACGTAAGTGTCACGTCAGTGCAGATTCAGTATCACAAGATCCAGAAAATAGTGCAGATTCAGTATCACAAGATCCAGAAAATAGTTGTTTATATTGTTAACGAGGTTTTCAATCCATTATATTTTTTCTAACAAATTAAAATACAAACGGTGAAAATATAAAAGAAAGTGTTATGAATATCGGATGGATTTACCACCAAATGTATCTACCTCCCCTCTCTCCACTCACATCCCACTCGTGTTTGATCATCATCACCAATACCTTCCACCTGTTCACCCACTTGTGTTTGACATCATCATCACTGATCACCTCCCATTTGCCTATAGGCGCCCTGCCTCCCCCAGAAAAACTATGGCTTTTTTTTTTTCTTTTAAGTACTCGCATATTTTACTTTGATAAATAGGGGATCCAGAAAATAATGGTATTATTCAAATTTTATACATATAACATGATCCATATAATTATATCATTTTTGGGTTCAAAATAAAAATAAAGATAAAAAATGTAGAAATCAACTTCTTATATAAATATTAGGTTAAGTATGAATTTTCATCAAAATTATTAAAAGTAAATGAGTAGCTATATTTATACCCATGAAAATTTGTATATGCATCCCTTTTGCATGTACATCTCATTAAGAGTTTTAAAAAAATTATATTTTGTAAACACACCCTAAACATTACTAAATATACCCTTTATTTTATTTTATTTTTTAAAATTCTAAAAAAATAAAAAATAAAATAAAATAAAAAATGAGGAGATCTCCTCCCTTTTCATTTTATAAGGTTGTATCTCTTTATTTACATACGATATTTCTTTTCATGGAAACTGTCATACAGATCTATTTACTCGTAACTTTTTTGTTTTGTTTTATTTTTTCTATATATCACGATATAAATTTAGATAAAAATTATTTTGATTAAATTTTTATAATTATGAACAAAGAGTCCAATTTTAAATATTCGTCGAGCGCATCCAAAACCTAGGGGCCGGCACTGTATATATATATATTTATATAGGTTCTGTATCATTATTAAAATGACTCCCATAAAATCAATACAGATTATCCATATTCTTTGTCTCTCGTGTCTCTCTCTTTCTTTGTTCTTCGTTTATTTCATTTATTATTTGTTAATTTACAACAAAAATCTAATTATTCAAACATTATAGGTTAAGGTTTCATCCTTACTTACAATTTGTTGAGTGCTGCTACCAGAAGTCTGGAAAAACATATTGAAGAGAAGAGAAGAAAAGAGGAAGAAGAAGAAAATAGAGTCGGTCGATTGGGAAGTGGGGAAAGGAAGGAAAGCGAGAACGCTGACAGGAAAAAAAAAAGGAAGAAGGAACGCCGACAAGCCGTTGAGGAACGCTGGTGAGCTTCAACTCTTCAAGCCTTCAAGTTTTCATTCTTCAATCTTCAACAAGTATTTGTTTTCTAACTTTTTTTTACTTTTCAACTCTTCTACAATTCTACACTTCCACTAATTTACTAGGTGCATTAGACAGTAGCTTGATGATACTTGATTGTTTAAATGTTGTTTATTGTTGACCGTAGATTGTTGACTTTTTAAAGTAGACATCGAGGTTTAATTGTTTAAATGTAGTTAATAGTTGACACTTGACAGTATAGATTGTCGACTGTTTAAATGTAGACATTGAGGTGTAATTGTTTAAATGTAGTTGCTTGTTGAGTGTTGACAGTAGACAACAGAAAGAAGTTGATTGTTTGTTACATATATCTGTTTTTTTGCACATTTTAGACAGTAAAAACATGTTGATAAATTAATGCTAATCATGTTGATTGTTGATAATTTGTTTACTGAAAATGGATGTTAATTGAGGTAATTAGTGATATAAAATATAAATTTTATATAATTTCGTTTTCTTTTCTTTTCTTTTTTCAGAAAATGAGTGATATACCACTAAACTCTTCAAATTATATCGACATTGCCACTGCGAACAGAGTTGAAACTGAAAATGATAATGTTTTATCGGGAAATATGAGGAGAATATTTCTTTTGAATACAACTTTTTCAGAATACTTACAAAGGATCGTATTAAACAGTGAAGTATCATTTGTTGAAAATTAAAAGAGGTGGGATTGCAAGTTGCTACAGAGTTCCGAATGCTAATTTATCGGAAATGCAAAATGTGTTGGAAATTTTGTGACTAACTCTCAATTTGAGAGCAAAAATTGAGTATGATAAATTCTATAAAATTGGAAAATTAAAATGGATTCGAATTCTCCTCCGTGAGAACTTCGAAATTGTATACTCAAATTCACCAAATAGTTAATGGGTGAATGAGAAATTGAGTCTCAAAGTGAACCCATTGTGTAAGGATTAAAATGAATCTCATATTGTTTAAGGAAATCATTTATATGTAGTTTATAAGGGAATGTGTGATATGAGCTATCAACATGTGTGGCATAGAAGCTCTCTCTCGCGCGCGTAGGGTGGGGGTGCAAATCATGGATCCCGAACCTTCGAATGCACGACTCGTGCGTGGGCGCGACCTGCAGACACCAATGCTGCTCCGATTGGACCGTGAAAGTCCAATTGACCTTTTGTCACTTTCCTAAGTCAACGTTTTTTTATTGTGATGAATAAGGAAAGTTTTAATTATTTGAATTATTTGAATTATGATTTCTTATTTGATCACTAAGAATACAGAATCGGTTTTAATTAGAAGTAAATCCCTTTGGAGAATATTATTTAATTAAATTATTTCCTTATTAAATCAAAAACGTATTTACCAAAATAATCCTGAATTAATTCTCAAAACCCTAGTGCTTTGGTTTGGGTATATAATAGCTCTAATATTCTATTCAGATTACCGAAAAATATACAAAAAAATTAGAGGCAACCGAATTCCTTTCTTCTCCGTTTTCCTGGTGATTTTAAACTCGGTTTGAGTTCGCTGGTAGTGGTGTGCTTAGACCTACCTTTGTTAAACTGTTGTATCCTGGGAGACAATCGCTTAATACACATACGATGTTGTCCGGCGAAATTGTCTTAAGGACACCGTGTGAAACACGGGTCTCGGTTCTAAAATTGTTTCTAACATGATTTTATTGTATTGTTGCTTTCTGATTTCCAGATACCAGTCAGGTTTGTTCTGGAACTGCGATTTACAATCTGAAGACAGTTTTTGTTTTCCATAAAAAAATTATAAAATGTTTTCTTCTTCAAACTTTCTAGTGTTAGGATTCTGGTTCAGATCGTAACGGACTTGAAGATTTCAACTGTGGTAAACGGGTTCCTTTGGAGCACTGATTCAATTTGGAAATCAGGTTCTTTGGAACAGTGATTTCAATTTTGATAAATAACATTAATCTATAGAAATTGGGTCTCTTATTAGACACTGATTTCGAAATCAATTGCGATTTCAATTGGGTAATCGGGTCTGCAATATCAGACACTGATTATGATTTCCAACTCGAAATCTGAATTGATACTAAAACAATTCTGCTTTTGTTTCAGATATTATGGCCAACAAATCTAATGTGAACTCTAGTGTTCCACTACAGAATCCAGAAGTTAATCCAAGTATGGGATTAGATACTTCGGTGGTGAATTATTTGCTTGTGAGCGAAGTACCAGTAGTACTGCCTATTGTGGCTACAACGACTCCAGACATCAACCCCTTCGTGAGAAACATGCCTGATCCGATGATGAGCCAATATATAAGTCAAGGGAATGTTCCCATGGTAAATCCCTATATAAATTTGGTACCTTTACCGATGAATCATATGGAGAAGCCTGACAAGTTCAGTGGACCGAATTTTAAACAATGGCAGCAAAATATGTTGTTTTATCTGACCACATTGAACCTTGATAGGTTATTGACTGAAGATGCTCCTAAACCTAATAATGGTGAAGAGCGAGATGTTCAGGTATGGAACGCTATTGATGCATGGAATCACTCGGATTTCTTGTACCGCAATTACATACTGAACGGGCTGTCAGATTCGTTATATAGCGTCTATTCTTCAAAGAAAACAACCAAAGAACTGTGGGAATCATTAGACCGGAAATACAAAACTTAGGACGCTGGTTCCAAGAAGTTTATTGTGGGCCGGTTTCTTTATTACAAGATGGGGGATTCCAAGACAGTTATGAGTCAAGTCCAAGAGTTACAGGTGATTCTGCATGAGATACATGCAGAAGGGATGACCCTGAGTGAAACTTTCCAAGTGGCTGCAATCATTGAGAAGCTTCCTCCTTCATGGAAAGAGTTCAAAAACTATCTCACAAGCGAAAAGAGATGAAGATCGAGGATCTGATTCTCAAGCTTCGTACTTATGAAAATCACATGAAGTATTACAAGAAAGATGTCAATGCGCCTGAATAGAAGATCAATGTGGTTGAACATGGGCAAAGTTCTAAACTGAAGAAGAACAAGCCTGGGAAAGGATCCAAATTGGGTCCTAAGGGAGGAGTCTCTAAAAAGCCAAAATTCCAAGGGAAGTGCTTCAACTGTGACAAGTTGGGTCATAAATATTATGAGTGCAGGTTGCCAAAGAAGAAGAAGAAGAAGAAGAACCACGAGGAAAACGTGATTGTTGGGATCTCAAAAGATGTATCCGAGATCAATCTCTCTGCAGTTGTGACAGAAGCAAACCTGGTTGGGTCAAACCCAAGGAGTGGTGGTTGGATACTGAGGCAACTCGCCATATATGCTCTGACAGGGAGATGTTCAATACATTTGAAGAAATGAAGAATGAAGAAAAGTTGTACATGGGCTACTCAGCCACATCTGACGTGAAGGGGCATGGTCAAGTCATTCTCAAGATGACCTCTGGTATAACCATGAGCTTGAACAATGTGCTGTATGTACCTGATATCCGTAAGAACTTGGTGTCCGGTTCATTGCTCAATCAACATGGGTTCAAGATGGTGATTAAATCAGACAAAATGGTTTTAACCAAGCAGGGAACTTATGTGGGTAGGGGATATGTAACTGAAGGGCATTTTAAGCTTAGTGTATCTGTTGTCAAAAGAACAATCAATAAAGATAATTCTTCAGTTTATTTGTTTGAGTATTCCAATTTATGGCATGGTAGACTAAGACACGTTAATTATGATACTTTGAGTAGATTAATTAACTTAAATCATATTATCGCATTCAATATTGATCCTAAACATACATGTGAAGTTTGCGTTGAAGCAAAACTAACAAGGTCATCATTTCAAACTATTGAAAGGAAATCTGAACCTCTTGATTTAATTCACAAAGATATATGTGATTTAAAATTTGTTCAAACAAGAGGTGGTAAAAAATATTTCATCACATTTATAGATGATAGCACGAAATACTGCTATGTATATTTGTTGAAAAACAAGGATGAAACTATAGAGAAGTTTAGTCTCTATAAAACTGAAGTTGAGAATCAACTCAACAAGAAAATCAAGGTACTGAGAAGTGACCGAGGTGGTGAATATGTAGCACCGTTTGGTGAATTCTGTGCACAACACGGAATCATACATCAAACAACTGCACCATATTCCCCTCAGCAAAACGATATAGCAGAACGAAAAATCGTACATTGAAAGAGATGATGAATGCAATGCTGATAAGTTCTGGAGTGCCTCAGAACATATGGGGTGACGCTATATTGTCTAGCAATTATCTTTTAAACAAGGTACCCCGAGAGAAAGAAGACAATACCCTATATGAACTATGGAAAGGAAGAAAGTCTTCCTATAAATTCTTACGAATGTGGGGGTGTCTTGCCAAAGTAGCCGTACCTATACCTAAGAAGGTGAAAATAGATCCGAAAACTGTTGACTGCATTTTCATTGGATATGCACAAAACAGTAGTGTTCATCGATTATTGGTCTATAAATCTGACATATCAGATATACACAAAAAACACGATAATAGAATCTAGAAATGCAATGTTCTTTGAACATGTTTTTCCATGTAAATCCAATGATGAAGCAAGTTCGTCAAAACGAACACATGCTGATAGTTGTGAGGACCAAGAACAAGGAAATGAAGTAGATGATGAACCTAGACGTAGCAAAAGAGTAAGGACGGAAACGTTTTTTGGTCCAGATTTTATGACCTATTTGCCAGAAGGTGAACCTCGAACTTTCAAAGAAACGGTAAGCTCTTCAGAAGGACTCTTGTGGAAAGCGGCAATTAATAGCGAAATTGATTCATCCTTCAAAATCATACTTTGAAATTAGTGGATCTTCCTCCAGGATGTAAACCGCTAGGATCCAAATGGATTTTCAAAATAAAGATGAAAGCAGATGGATCAATTGATAAGTATAAGGCCAGACTTGTAATTAAAAGTTATAATCAACGAGAAGGCCTAGACTACTTTGATGCACATTCTCATGTGACGAGAATAACCTCCATTAGGATGATACTTGCAATCGCAACTTTGTGAAATCTTGAAGTACATCAAATAAATGTGAAAACGACTTTCTTAAATGGAGATTTAGATGAAGAAATTTACATGGAACAACTTGAGGGTTTTTCTGCTCCAGGACAAGGAAAGAAAGTCTGTAAATCGGTGAAGACTTTATATGGTTTAAAACAAGCACCAAAACAATGGCATGAGAAATTTGACAATGCTATGATGTCAAATGGATTTAAGATCAACGAATGTGACAAATGTGTTTATGTCAAGAATACAGAAAAAAGTTATGTCATTGTATGCATTTATGTTGATGACATGCTTATTGTTGGTAATGATGATAAAATGATAAAATGATGATAAAATGATCAAATCTACCAAGGATATGTTGAAATCAAGATTTGATATGAAAGATATAGAACTGGCTGATGTAATGCTGGGAATGAAAATCTCAAAGACATCTAACGGACTCATACTAAGTCAATCACACTATATTGACATGATTCTTGAGAAATTCAACAAAAATAATTCTGGAATTTTCAGAACACTAGTAGATACAATCTACATCTATCTAAGAATAAGGGTGAGAGCATCTCTCAACTATAATATTCTCGAGTGATAGGAAGTCTGATGTACTTAACAAGTTGTACAAGACCAAACATAGCGAATGCAGTCATCAAATTAAACAGATACACGAGTAATCCAGGAACCGATCACTGGAAAGAAATAGTAAAAGTACTGAAGTACTGAAGTACTTACAATTCACTTGTAATCATGGACTGCATTATACCAGATATCCAGTTGTCCTAGAAGACTACACTGATGCTAACTGGATATCTGATATGAAGGATTCAAAATCCACTAGTGGTTATGTGTTCACACTATGTGGTGCGACGATATCTTGGAAATCCTTCAAACAAACATGTATAGCCAGATCCACTATGGAATCTGAGTTTATAGCATTAGATAAATGTGGTGAGGAGGCTGAATGGCTACGCCAATTCTTAGAAGATATTTCAAGATGGCCAAAGCCTGTGCCGGCGATTTGCATTCACGTGAGAGTTAATCAGCAATAAGAAGAGCACATAGCAACATGTATAATGGGAAGTCTAGACATATACGTCGAAGACATAATACCATTAGACAACTAATCTCAACTGGGGTTATCACTATTGACTATGTAAGGTCAAAAGATAACATTGCGGATAACTAAAGGGTTAAACAGAGAACTAGTTGAGACATCATCGAGAGGAATGAGACTAAAGCCCATTAGATAAAAGGTCAATACAGTGGACACCCAACCTAGTTGACTGAAGATCCCAAGATCTAGGTTCAATGGGACAACCAAGTTGTAAGACTCAGTTGGATCACTGTGGGGGTTACTTTCAAGTCCATTCCTATGATGAAACAGTTGTGCCCGTAGGGAAAAGGTTAAACTATGTTTTAAAGATTCTCATGCGTTGAAATTCCTAGCTATGAAAATCCGAGCAGAGTAAAGCGGGTTACTCTTAATTAAGAAATCACCTATGTGAAAGAGAAGTAGGGCCGCTTCTAAAAGAGAATAGTGAAGGGCTATATTCTCCAGAGACTCTCACAGAACAAGGCGCATGTTTATGGCCAAAATGAACATAAAAATGAGAACCAAATCGGGTCTGGAGATACCTGTGTAAGGTGTGTGATCGTTTACACAAAACGGTAGAACAGTTCAAAGATATCACATCTACTGATCAGCCAGCAAAGTAAGCATATATTTACAAGGGAAGGTTCAAAGAGTAACACCTACCTATCCTATACAGGTTTCGACCGTTTGAATTTACCAAACATCTTCTTTGTGTCTCCTAGGTCAATTTCATTCTTGTGGGGGATTGTTGGAAATTTTGTGACTAACTCTCAATTTGAGAGCAAAAATTGAGTATGGTAAATTCTATAAAATTGGAAGATTAAAGTGGATTCGAATTCTCCTCCGTGAGAACTTCGAAATGGTATACTCAAATTCACAAAATAGTTAATGGGTGAATGAGAAATTGAGTCTCAAAGTGAACCCATTATGTAGGGATTAAAATGAATCTCATATTGCTTAAGGAAATCATTTATATGTAGTTTATAAGTGAATATGTGATATGAGCTATCAACATGTGTGGCATAGAGGCTCTCTCTCGCGCGCGCAGGATGGGGGTACAAATTATGGATCCCAAACCTTCGAATGCACGTCTCGTGTGTGGGCGCGACCTGCGGACACGAATGCCGCTCCGATTGGACCATGAAAGTCCAGTTGACCTTTTGTCACTTCCCTAAGTCAACGTTTTTTGATTGTGATGAATAAGGAAAGCTTTAATTATTTGAATTATGATTTCTTACTTGATCACTAAGAATACATAATCAGTTTTAATTAGAATTAAATCTCTTTGGAGAATATTATTTAATTAAATTATTTTCTTATTAAATCAAAAACGTATTTACCAAAATAATCCTGAATTAATTCCCAAAACCCTAGTGCTTCGGTTTGGGTATATAATAGCTCTAATATTCTGTTCAGATTACCGAAAAATATACAAAAAATTTAGAGGCAGCCGAATTCTTTTATTCTCCGTTTTCCTGGTGAGTTTAACTCGGTTTGAGTTCGCTAGTAGTGGTGTGCTTAGGTATACCACTGTTGAACCGTTGTATCATGGGAGACAATCGCCTAATACACATATGGTGTTGTCCGGCGAAATTGTCTTAAGGATACAATGTGAAACACGGGCCTCGATTCTAAAATTGTTTCTAACGTGATTTTGTTGTATTGTTGCTTTCTGATTTCCAGATACCAGCCATGTTTGTTTTGGAACTGCGATTTACAAAATGTAGTAAATGAAGCGGAATTAAAGGTGAAACAATAACTCTTGATCCAAAGAAGAGAAAGGGAAATAGTTGAGCTATTTAGAAGACTTTCAATATTAGTCCTAGAGAACAACTAGACGGTGAAATTGTAAGAATGTTTTATACAGACGGATTGTCATTTCACTTTGCAAGAAATCCTTATTATGTACATACCATCAAAAGTGCTTATAACAATCCAATTCTAGGTTATCCCCCTCTATGTTACAACTCATTACAAACTACACTTCCCCAAAAAGATAAGGATAACATTGAGTGGTTGTTAAATCCAATTAAGGATGCTTGGACGACGAAAGGTGCAAGTATATACAGTAAGGATGGTCGGATTCTCAACGAATACCACTTATTAACATTATGGATGTTTGTGAGATTTGACCAATGCTCTTGAAGACCGTAAATTGTGAAGAAGAGGTCAAATACAAGCATTTTATTTCCAACTTGTGTATGGAGTCCATTAGAGAAATTGGTCTACAAACTATGGTGCAGGGAATCACTGATAATGCCTCAACTTATATGGCAGATGGACTTCTTATTGAGGCAAACTTTTTAACATATTTTTTGGACATCATGTGTATTCCATACCCTCAATCTTGCTTTGAAGAACATTTGTTCACCATCGATACATCCAAAATATGATGTTGTGATAGAAGTATTGGTTGAATTCCAAAGATTGCAAGTGATGTTTGGTTCATTAAAAAAATATTATGAACCATAGGTCATGTTTGGTGAGCATTCCAAATTAAAGTTGCTCATGGTTGCCGATATACATTTTGCTTCTATAATTGTGATGCTTAAAAGATTTAAGCAAAAAAAAAAAACTTACATCAAATATTGATTAATGAGAGATGAGATATGTATAAAGAAGATGACGTGAAAAGACGAGATCTATGAAGGAAAAATTATTATATGAATATGTTTGGCTTGACATTGACAATATACTTAATTTTACAACTCTTATATATGAGATGTTTAGGATGACCGACACAGACACAACTTGTCTTTACTTTATTTATGAGTGGTATGATTCTATGATAGAAAAATTAAAGAGTGTTATATTTAGACAAGACCAGAAGCAACCTCATGAAACATCAAGGTTCTTTGATGTGGTGCATGGAATTTTGGTAGATCAATGGACCATAAGAGAGAAATATTTCTTTGAGAGATATTGAGAGATCTCTTATTATAGTGAAAGAAGAAAAGTCAATGAGGAGTATGCCACTCTTTCGTCGTGCTTTGATGATTTTTCAAATAACAATAATATATATGATAGAGATTTTATGGCTCTTGAGAAGTGGAGTATTCATGGAAGTTCCACATCAACTCTCTAAGACATAACTTTTAGTTACTTGAACAACCTTGTTCATCCTCATGTTGCGAAAGAAATTGAAGCATCTATAATTTCATATACTCTATGAAAAGGAACAAGATAACATCACAAAGAGCTGAATATTTGGTATTTGTGCATACTAATCTTCGTCTTTTATCAAGGAGATCTGAAACCTACAATGAAGGTGTGTCTTAATTTTGGGATGTTGGAAGTGATGGTTTTAATTTCATGGACATGGAAAATACAGGGATACTCGAGATTATAGATTTTTCCCTTGATGAACCATTCTAATGACAATGTTAATTAAGTTAACTAGGATTGAAGAACATGTTTTATGAGTTTTTTTTTATGTTTGATTTGGATTTGAGAATATGTTATAAGTGACAATGTTTATATTTGTTTTTTGATGTTTATGAATTCTAAAATCTTGTTGCTTGTGTTTTATTGAATTATCTTTTTATATATTATTTTTTTAAATATAAAAATATATTATTTTAATTACCGTTATTTGTATACTAATTTTTTGGAGATTTTACATATCATTGAATCGCATTGTGTCGTGTCACTGTGTATGTGTATGTGTCCATGCAACACATGTCACATCCACCTTATGGTTGACTTTGTCATGATAGCCATTGTTTATGTAATCATATTTTAATTTGGAAAAACAAATGAGAATGTTGGAATGATATTTAAATATTTTAGTCTCACATTCGTATTATAAGTATCCTCACATAGAAAAACTGAAATTGTCAAAATTAATCATCTAAAATTATTGTTTTTTTAATGATAATTTTTTTTTTATGAAATAGAAATTATTGATTTTTGTTTTTAACAATATGTATTTTTTTGGGGTTTCATTTCACCTCACAACCAAACAATTATATTAGAGTGAATTACACCATATTCCTTGATGTTTGTTTTTATACATATAAAATTAAAAATAACTTTATCGTTAATTGACACTCGCATCCCTATTTGTTGGGTTTAAAAAATCTATCTAAAACCCTTAAAAGACCTTTCCTGTTAACACTTAAAATCAAGTGTAAGATTCACTTACAAGAGAATAGGAAAAATATTCATATAGCAATAACAATTTATATCACAACAGATTTTTAAAACAATGGAACCGACCATTTACTTGACGAAATCTGTGTCAACTAATCTCTCAAATATATCACAAGACTATATTCAACCTAATCACAGACAACTTCACTTATATTACACAAACAAGCAAGATTCACTTGCATATCACATATATAAGGGAATATGAATTAGATTTGAAGATGGAAGAATATAACAGATATGAGTGATTGAAAACAAGAAAAGAATACAATAAAGAACACACAAAAGTTATCGTGGTTCGACCTGATAATCAAGTCTACATCCACGTTGAGCGGATCTTAGAAATGCTCAATCCACTATATAGAGTCTTTACAACTGGATACACCAATTGATACAAAATCAACTCAGAAATCCCTAAAGAACACTAGATCTGTAGCTCACAACAACAACCAAACAAAGTCCTCAGAGAAACTCTACTCATAATAGATTGAAAACTCTCAATCTTTCTTTACAAACATGTATAATCACTCTAGAAACACTCAGAGAATCAGAGTATACAAAGAATCAGAGTATACAAAGAAGTACTTGGATTCACCACGTAATCACAGAGAATCAAAAGAAGCAACAAGAGAACTTTTTTAGAGAGAGCAAAAGAACCCTAATCGTTTATCTACACAAAATGAAAACTGAATCCTTTTTCTCTCTCTTCTTTTCTTTTTAAACCCTTATCAGCTGAGTCATCACAGTAATCCACTTCAACCAATAACAGCTCGCCACCTTGGATTTCATCACATGGCCACAAATTTGATCCGAACATATCTGATATAAAAACGTTGCGTATGAGATGTATTTGATCAGCTCTTGGTTCTGATTTGAGCTCCTGCGTTGAGTGTCAAATTAGGCTTCAGTTGAGCCTATTTTATTGTCAAAGATGGGCTAACCCATTTTCAACACTATTGTTAGTCAAATTTGATCAAATTTAACTATCGACTATTAACTATTAAAATACTAAAATGCCCTTGGAATTCTTAATTTTAAAAAAATTAAAATTAAAAACTATTATTACATTAATAATTTGGTTAGAGAAAATAATGCATGCATCTATCTCACACCATCGGTTGTGGTACGACTCGATTAATAAATATCATGCAGTATAAACACAAAGCAAATTGATTCTCGTTTTTTTAACTATTTATATTATGCAAAGAAGAGAAGGGAGGCTAGAAAAGAATGAGAGAAAAAGAGAGAAGGAAAGAAAAAGGAGAAGAAGAACAAAGGAGATATACGGAGAAAGTTTTTTTTTTTTTTTTTAATGATGTAATGGAACATCCACTATTTTAATTTTTTTATTAACGACGATTTTATCCATAATTAAAATTATAAAATAAGATAAAAAGTTCTATAAACACTTACATACAAATCTTTTGAATATATAATAGCTTACCTCTTCTTCCTCTCCTTCACATTTCCTACATCCAAACCTCTATAAATATCATCTCTTATTTCTTTTAGCATATATGTTTTTGTTCTATTCGATTATGGAGTGATGGAGAACATTATTATACAATGAGAAGCACGTATAAACTTGCAATTTTTTATAGGAAAGAAGAAAACTTCTAAAAAAATGAGTTTATTTTATTAAAATAAATAGAATAGGATATTTTTAGAAAGGAAGTGTTTTCTGAACAAAAGTTTCCAAAATTTTAATAAGAAATGTTTATATAACTTGATTATGAAAAGATAAATATGGTATTTCAGAACAAAATAAATTGCATTTAGAAATTTTTAAAAAATTATAATTTAAATTGAATTGTTTTTAGAAAATAAGTGTGAAAAATTTATGTTTTTTGAAATATGAAAAAAAAAAAGAAAAAGAATGTTGTAAGTAGAATATCTCAAAAAAAAAAAATCCTATTTCTTAATGAGCCCTATCCTATTTCATGTTGGCCCAACATGAAGACCCAACTTTTTATAAAGGAATACTATATTGATGTTTATCTCAAGTGGGCCTAGTTCACGTCGGCCGAACGTGAAAAAGTTGGCTAATGTGAAATAATAATAGAGTATCCATATTTGTATTTCTTTTAAAAACCGTATGCATACCTCAATTTAATATCTTATTAGAAAGAGTTTTTTCTTACAGTCCAATGTTTTTTTTATACTTAATTTCTAAAGATACTCCATTCTAAAAATTTAAGACACTTTCTCTTTTCCGAAACTATTCCTTTTATATTTTGCCACTCCCATTCTAATGATACTCCATTAAAAAAAAAAAAAATCGAAAGACACTCCATTTTATTTTAATGGGTTAGGCTAAACCAACTTAAATTTATAACTTAAAATTTTGATTTCAACATCTCAACCACCTATGTGCTTTTAATCTAAGAGTTGTAAATGTATTTAAATCTCAACTATTTGATTAAAAGCACATAAATGGTTAAGATGTTGAAGTCATGTTTTTAAATCATAAATTTAAGTTGATTTAGTTTGAACCTATTTTAATATTACCTTTTGATTACCTCTCTTTAGAAAGTTTGAAACATGTAATGGAAAAGAGATGTGAAGTAATAAAGGTAAAATAAAACAGAGAATAAAACTAAACAAAACTGAGGAGATCAAAACAATAAGAAAATTGATTTAGAGATCAATCTATGAAAATAGAAAAACAATATTTGTTTTTCTCTTTTGGATTTTAAGTTGAGTAAAAAATATTCTATTGAGTAAGAAAATAATTTTAAATATATTTTTGGATTTTTTTTAATATATATTGTTATTGGTAAAATCTAAATTATGATGAATCAGCATAACTGCCCAAAGATGCGGGAATTGGAGACACCGCGTCACCAAGAGTCAACCTTCCTAAGCTAACTAAAGACAGTTTCATAACACCCGGTTGGGGCCATCGAGATGGTCGGGACAAAACCTCTGGTTGGGACTGAATCATTGGTCAGGAAGAATAAGGTTTGGTCTGGTTTTGGCAGACTATCGGCAGAACGACACGTGGATACTATCAAATACATGTAGAATGAGTCATACTCCAATAAGTTGTCCCAAAGCACACTTTGATAAGAATGCGAGTTTCCCCATCGATGCTAGAGTCCATATTAGGCAAGAGATCTAATGCATGAAGGACGCGAACAGGAAAGAAGAATTAAACGACTCAAACACGTCAACTTTATTTACTTGTATAACATAAATTATGGTTCTATGCATATATAAATAGACCCCAATAACACCCATGAAAGGGTGGAAGAAAAATAAAGATTCTAGAGATCACGAGAGACTGAGTATGTAATCAATTATTCATAGTGAATTTCTTTCCTTACCGGTTTCCGACAATCGTGGACGTTTCCCCTTTCTTAGGGTTTTACCACGTAAAATCCTCATGTTTCTTTTGCTTTCTTAACTATTCATCATTAGCAACTGTATGATTTTATTTATATTCTGTTCGACGTGTGATATATCCAAAAATCACCGTCAACAACTGGCGCTAGAAGGAAGAGGTTGAACCTCCGATGTTATAATCAGCCAGAGGTTTAGTCATACAAGGTGAAATTATGGTCTCCAGCACTGACAGAGATTCATCCCCGCACAACGTTGATGTTTCACGGGAGGTGAATGTTGTGGACGCTAATGTACCGGGAACAGGTCCACCCTCGAAAACTCCACCGTCAAGCAGATAGGATGTCATTACAACAATGGACTTGACTACAGGAATATCTCCATATGCATTTAGGCAAGTTCAAGAATCCCTGTGGAAAGTCATTGATGATGCTGCTAGACAGGGAATTAGCATAACTGCAGCTGTAAATCTAAGTTCACCATACCAGCTCTCTACACCTACGGTAGCTCAAGGACTTAATATGCACTATGAGATCATGGCAACTGCTTTAGGTGCACCCTACAAATCTGGAAGAGATAGGGTAGAGAAACGGGGTAAAAGAGAACGCTCACGTAGAAGAAACAACCCACACCAAGATAGAAGAGCGGAGGAACATGAGGAGTCAAGCTCACACGAGAGTACCACAGGGTACGACGATGCAAGACAAGATTATGAGCAAGAAGAAGCTTAAAATATTGATGACGAAGAATAGGATCCATACCTTGAAAAAATCTTGAAAGGATGAAAGATCTGAGAATAGCAAGGGGCTCGAAGGAAAAGAAAACTAGGGATTTTTGTTTTTTTCGCCAAAAGAAAGATGTCAAATCGTAAAAAGAAAAGTGAAACGCCTCAAGATAATATATACAGGCAAATGATGTCACCAAGGTAAGCATGCGTCATCATTCGAAAGTGGGGAAAGGTGCGCGAGAACCGAAAACCACGTGCCATTTAAATTTTGAAAAAGATGTGCAATGATTTCATCAGCCGAAATATGCGTGGTTGATAACTGTAGCGTATTAAAGAGCATTAATAGATTACAAGACAAAAAAGGATAGAGTGAATTAAAAACACGCAGTCGGACACATCCTACTTCTGACTGTTGTTCATCCGACCTCGTATGTTTAAGGGGGTGTTGTTATTGGTAAAATATAAAGAATGATGAGTCATCATAACTGCCTAAAGATGCAGGAATTGGAGACGCTGCATCAATAAGAGTCAACCTTCCTAAGCTGACCAAAGACGGTTTCATAACACCCGATCGGGGCCATTGATATGGTCGGGACAAAGCCTCTGGTCAGGACTGAATCATTGGTCGGGAAGAATAAAACTTGGTCGGATTTTAGCATACGATCGGCAGAATGACACATGGATACTATCAAATACATAAAGAATGATTCATACTCCAATAAGGTGTCTCGAAGCACACTTTGATAAGGATGCGAGTTTCCACATCGATGCCAGAGACTATATTAGACAAGAGATCTAATGCGTGAAGGACGCGAAACAAGAAAGAAGAATTAAATGACTCAAACACGTCAACTTTATTTACTTATATAGCATGAATTACGGTTTTATGCATGTATAAATAGACCCTAATAACACCTATGAAAGGGTGGAAGAAAAATAAAGATTCTAGAGATCACGAGAGACTGAGCGTGTAATCAATTATTTATAGTGAATTTCTTTCCTTGTCGGTTTCCAACAACCGTGGACGTTTCCCCGTTCTTGGGGTTTTACCACGTAAAATCCTTGTGTTTCTTTTGCTTTCTTAACTATTCATCATTAGCAACTGTGTGATTTTATTTACATTCTGTTCGACGTGTGATACATCCAAAAATCACCGTCACCATATATATTTTCTAGTGATGGTGATGATTGAATATGGGTGGTATTTGAGGGGAAAAAACATATATCAATTTGGTTGAACCGGAAAACTTTATATATATACACACACTAAATTTTTCACATAAGTATACACTGATGGAATTATATAAGGACATTGAATGTGAGTCACTTATTTTATATACTTTTACTTTGTATGTATACATTTATCAAATCTCTTTTATAAATAAGTAACTCACATTCAATATTCAATGTTTTTATATAATTCAATCGGTGCGTACAAATCAGTAATACCAACAATTTACTTTTCTAGGAATAAAGCAAACAGGATGCACGGATGCGCCTGTTGTGTGTTGAGAGTTGAGACTTAAGAGGCCTTTTTTTGACAGATGGTCATCCATCTCGTGTGGTGTAATTTTGGTTTTGTATTAATGGATTTTTAGTTTCATAAAATAAATTAATAATTAAAAGAGCTACTAGAAAACATCCACCAAAATATAGCTAAAAGTTGCAAGAACGTGTAAATAATGTAAATTTCAAAATTAACAAGTTAAATATATGTCACAGTAAAATCAAAACCACAAAAAATAAGAGATATTTTATTAATCTGTTCGAGTCATAGTATGTGTAACCCAACTATCTATAGGAGATTGAACCTTCAACCTCGTGGCTTTTAGCCACACATTCTATCCAGTTAAGCTATTTCAATTTATTGTTAGATATTTGTTGATTTAAATGTATGTATAAATATATATAGTTATATAATTTTTTTAAAATAATTTAAATCTATAATTTAAAATAAACTCATATTTATTAATAATATATAAAAAAATGATTTAATAAAAAGAAAAATAAAATAAGAAAACAAAAGAAAACCAAAAAAATCCAAAAAATAAAAGCCCGCTAATTCTTTACTACCTTTTTTTTTGAATTTTTTTCTTTTTCAAAAAATATAATATTTCAATTTGATTAAAAAAATCTAAAAAATCAAAGTTCATAAATTAAAAAGGGAAAAAAGAAAAAAAGAAAAAAGAAAGAAAGAAAAATAATATAAAAAATTCCCTTTTTTTCCTTTTATTTTCTTATTTGTCTTTCCTTTTTCATAAATCTCTTTTTATATATTATTATTAAATATGAGTTTATTTTAAATTATATATATATATATAAGTTTATTTTAAACTATATAAATGGATTTAAATTATTGTAAACAAATTATATATATATATACATTTAAATCAACAAATCTCCAACAATTAACTGGATTAGTTCAGCTGATTAAAGTCTATGGCTTTTAACCATAAAGTTGAAGGTTCAATCCCTAACGGTCAAAGGGATTTTTGATGGAAAACTTGACTGAATGGGTAAAATGGCTAATATTTTGGGTTTCAGATTGTTGACTTACTATTATTAAAATCGGAGGAACTGGTTTATATAATATGGCAAACCTCATTAGGGAAATGATAATTTCCCTTGTTTTAACTCTTGCCCATTTAACTGTTTTAACTTCATATACAGTTTTATTAATAATAACATAATTTCATATCTTCTTTTATTTGATTGATTAAATAATTTAAATGTCTATTTATTAATTTTTATATGATATATTAAGAATGAAAATGGTAGTATTATTGAAAACCAACTGAAATATGTTTGGTGTAATTCTATACCGATACTTTTACAACGCATGTGGTACGTGATTTTTCGATTTTTTTCATATAAGTTGCGTATATACATAATCATTTGGTTAAAATTGTAATGTTATTTTGTAGGTATTTAAAAAGTAGAGAAACATTACTAGAATGGGCCCAAGACACTGAAAAGAGGAGCATACCGTAAGAGTAATAAAAAAAAATGATGTGAATGTTGATGGAAAAGGACCAAGAATAAGTTTTATATGTGAAAGAAGCGTGTTTACAGGAAAAAGAATAATAACTGACGAAAGACAATGTGACTTATGGCAACCAGAACAAAGAAGTGTGATTCTTCATTTTTGTTGAAAGGACTCAAGTTGAAAAGTAATGAAAATTGGATGTTAGAAGCATGGATGTAACAAAAATTAAACATTATGGTGCGCTAGCTTTTTTTTTTTCGATCATTAACGATACAAAAAAATTGTATTAATTAAAAATAAAAATACACTTAATTAACAAGACATATCGGGGATTACTATATAAATGTAATTTCTAGATAAAAACGTTAACAAAATTTTAAAAAATAAAATCAAAACAAATTATAAAATAAACATGAAATGTAAATACAATCAAATACTAATTAAGTTGTGAACTTATTTTACAATTTACAAAAAACAATGTTAGTGAGACATGTAAGGAATTCGATTAATACAAAATCAATATGAATAGGCACATAATTAATTTGAATCACAACCTAAACATGTTTCTATATCATGATTAATCAAACTCTAATATACATAATACTAACCTATATCAATTCAAGAGTAAAAAAGTAAATCGAGAAAACGGAAGCGTACCTGAATCCATTGCCGGAGGTTGGTGGATGGGTTGTGATCTTCCAAATTATCACGACATTTCCTGAACCCTACAGTGTTCTATTTTGCTCTGTTGATAGGGATACATACAAAACAAAAGTATCGTGTAATTTGGGGACCATAACCCAAATATATATAATAATCAGATTATTATATGTTTTGTTATTTCTAATTCGGCCCCTCATCAAATTAGAAATAGCACTCTGGCATCTACACATTAATTCCATGACAATTATACCCTTAAGCCTTAATGCTTTAAATATTAATTTGATCACTTTAATTTAGGTTTAACCAACATATAGCACAACACATGTAATATTTACATGTGTGGCCACATAAGATGGAATTTTTCAACAATCTCCCACTGGGCCACACATGTAACTTTACAAATATGTATGACTTTATGAACACCAAAATTTTGCTATCACAATTTTAAGGTATATCCGAACAATCTCATCCATTGATTATGTCGACATAGGATCAAAGCGGTTTTCGTCACATTTAGCGTGACTAAACCCATCAATGGTCACGTATACCAACATAACCAAATGACATAGATCAATCATGGATGGGTAGCACGGAAATTACATGCAATGTGATCTATACATGTCTATTCCAATTGGTCCTACTTTATTCCTTAGTGAGATCAATACTTAACACAATGTAACAGAGTGTAATTAACCAAATACTTTATTTCCGATCAGAAAAATATCTAAATTCATAAGTATATCCAAAATCAAACATAGAGTAATAAAATACAAAATTATACAAACTCTCACTATAATGTGATATCCTCACACAAAATAACACCCATATGTGCAGTGTGCTCATGAAAGACCTTGGGTGGTAATCCCTTTGTAAGCGGATCCGTTATCATGGAGTTTGTCCCAATATGCTCTATGGATATATGTTCACTCTGAACTATTTCCTTCACAACTAGGAACTTAATGTCAATATGCTTTGACCTAGATGAGTTTCTGTTTAGAATATAACACTGCTGACTTATTGTCACAATATAGTTTGAATGGTCTTTCAACACCCTCCAGAATGCGCAACCCAGTGACAAAATTCCGCAGCCATATTCCATGGTTGAATGCCTCATAGCATGCTACAAACTCTACGGCCATGGTGGAAGAAGCTATGAGTGTCTATATAGCATTCCTCCAAGAAATAACTCCATCAGCCAACAAGTATATGTTGCATGATATGGATCTCCTAATGTCTTGGCATCCAGCATAATCGGAGTTGGAATACTCTAAGATCTCAAACTAATCCGATCTTCTATATGTGAGCATGTAATCTTTTGTTCTCTTCAAATACCTTATAACCCGTTTGGCTGCTATCCAATGACCCATCTCAGGATTACTTAAATATTTGCTTAATACACCAACAATGTACGTAATATCCGGATGCGTACACACCTGAGCATACATTAGACTCCCTACAGCTGATGCATAGGGAGTCTTCTGCATTTTCTTAACTTCAAGGTTACTTTTAGGGTACTTATTGAGACTGAACTTGTCTCCCTTATCGACAGGGGTGTCACCTGGTTTGATGTCCTGCATGCCAAACTTTTTAAGTACTGTGTCGATATAGCTCCTTTGTGATAATCAAAAAATACCCCGAGAGAGATCTCGTTGTATCTAGATCCCTAATGCAAATGAGGCATCACCAAGATCTTTCATCTCAAAATTCTTTGATAGAAATCTCTTAGTTTCGTGCAACATGCCTATATCATTTGTGACAAGCAGTATGTCATCGACATATAAAACCAGGAATATGTGCTTACTCCCACTGAATTTGTGGTACACACAATTATCAATAGCTTTTATCTCAAAACCAAACGAGATAACCACTTAATGAAACTTATGGTACCATTGACGAGAAGCTTGCTTGAGTCCATAGATGGATTTTGTCAATTTGCAAACCATATTCTTTGGGTCTCCCGACTCAAAGTTTTATGGTTGCACCATTTAAATTGTTTCGTCAATGTCACCATTGAGAAACTCCGTCTTGACATCCATCTGATGAAGCTCAAGGTCAAAATGTGCAACAAGTGTCATGATTGTCTTATAAGAGTCTTTCGTTAAAACCGAAGAGAAAGTTTTTTATAGTCAATCCCTTCCAAGAATTTTGTGATAATCCAAGAGTACCCCAAGAGAGATCTCGTTGTATCTAGATCCCTAATGCAAAGGAGGCGTCACCAAGATCTTTTATCTTAAAATTCTTTGATAGAAATCTCTTAGTTTTGTGCAACATGCCTATATCATTTGTGACAAGCAGTATGTCATCGACATATAAAACCAGGAATATGTGCTTACTCCCACTGAATTTATGGTACACACAATTATCAATAGCTTTTATCTCAAAACCAAACGAGATAACCACTTAATGAAACTTATGGTGCCATTGACGAGAAGCTTGCTTGAGTCCATAGATGGATTTTGTCAATTTGCAAACCATATTCTTTGGGTCTCCCGACTCAAAGTTTTATGGTTGCACCATATAAATTGTTTCGTCAATGTCACCATTGAGAAACTCCGTCTTGACATCCATCTGATGAAACTCAAGGTCAAAATGTGCAACAAGTGTCATGATTGTCTTATAAGAGTCTTTCGTTAAAACCGAAGAGAAAGTTTTTTATAGTCAATCCCTTCCAAGAATTTTGTGATAATCCAAGAATACCCCGAGAGAGATCTCGTTGTATTTAGATCCCTAATGCAAAGGAGGCGTCACCAAGATCTTTCATCTCAAAATTCTTTGATAGAAATCTCTTAGTTTCGTGCAACGTGCCTATATCATTTGTGGCAAGCAGTATGTCATCAACATATAAAACCAGGAATATGTGCTTACTCCCACTGAATTTTTGATACACGCAATTATCAATATCTTTTATCTCAAAACTAAACGAGATAACCACTTAATGAAACTTATGGTACCATTGACGAGAAGCGTGCTTGAGTCCATAAATGGATTTTGTCAATTTGTAAACCATATTCTTTGGGTCTCCCGACTCAAAGTTTTATGGTTGCACCATATAAATTGTTTCGTTAATGTCACCATTGAGAAACTTCGTCTTTACATCCATCTGATGAAGCTCAAGGTCAAAATGTGCAACAAGTGTCATGATTGTTCTATAAGAGTCTTTCGTTAAAACTGGAGAGAAAGTCTTTTTATAGTCAATCCCTTCCTTTTGGGTAAAGCCTTTAACTACAAGACAAGCATTATACCTCTCCACATTACCTTTCGAATTCCTTTGGTTTTAAATATCCATTTACAATCAATGGGATCTGTACCTTCTGGTAATGGGACAAGTTCCCAAACCTTATTGTCTTGCATAGACTTATATTCCTCATTCATGGCATCAATCCACTTTTGAGAGTTGGAACCCTGCATGGATTGATGGAAGTTGATTGGATCATTTTCCATCATTCCAATGTCTTCCTCATGTTCTTGGAGAAATACGTAAAAATCGTTCGGATTAACATTTCTCATTTCTCTAATGGATCGCCTCAATGACACTGGTTCTTGAGGTTGTTGAGTTTGTTCCTCAGGAACATTTACCTAATCTTGAATAGGAGACTGTTCAACATTGTTTGGTTGAGGATCCAGATTCTCTTCTTGATCAATGACATGTATAGAAGCCTGCACATTGTCAAAAGCGATAGTGGGAATCGAAACCGATTCTTCCTCAAAGACAATGTCTCTAACCTTATTTCTCCTCCCAAACTCAACATCATCGAAAAACGTTGCAGTTCCTATTTCAAAAAATTTACCTAAGTGTGAGATCATAAAACTTATAACCTCTTGATCGCTCAGAGTAGCCAATGAAGTAACTACTCACAGTTTTGGAGTCCAATTTCTTTTCATATGGCCTGTAAGGCCTTGCCTCAGTTGGACATTCCCAAATGTGAAAATGCTTTAGACTAGACTTTCTACCTATACACAGCTCATAAGGTATTTTACAGTTTCATTATTCTTCCTCTATTTGCCATTATCCTTAGATGTGCTAGCCAAATAAGCACTTTCGGTCATGTCTCGCTTCAGTCTCTCTTCCTCTTGTACACAGTAAGAAATGAGCTTATTAAGAGTCCATGTCTACTTTTGACAATTGTAACTGACCTTAAACTGACTGTATTGTGCAGGAAGTGATATTAATACCAAATGCACTAGCAAGTTGTTAGACAGCTTGAGCTTTAGTGCCTTAAGCTTAGAAGCAATATAAGACATTTCCATAACGTACTTCCTTTAGTTCCCTTTGCCCTTGTACTTCATAGAATCAAGCTTTGCAAACGCGTGCTTGTTTCTGCCTTATCATTTTTTCGTAAAACGCTTTTCAATTTCGGCTAGGAACTCTTTCGCTTTTGTTATCTTTTAAGATACCGTGCCCCTAAATGCCTCTGGAATGCCGCACTTGATGATCATAAGATTCATGCGATTTGAACGATCCCACTTTTCAGATACCGTGCCCCTAAATGCCTCCGGAGAATTTGCATCCGTACCAACCAGAAATGCAAGGTCCAGATCCATGCAGCCGAGAACAATGAGTATGTTCTCCTTCCAAATCCTTAAAGTTGGTCCAATTAAGCATGAGTATAGAGTTGGAATTAGCATATATAGCAAAACATTAGCTTGAAAGAGAACAAAACAAACACACAAACATGCTCACATTAATAACCAAATACAATAATCAACAAATTCAAATAATAGTAAGTCTCATCTCAATATACCTAGCACAACATTAATATCAAGTCTTTGGACAATGATATTAATCGTAAGTGGTACTCTTGTTGTAGTGATCAAACATTGACAATAATTTATGTTAAATAATAAATCTATCTTTGGATCGATTTATTATTCACATGTAAGACCTTATAATCATCACATATTTACCACCACAGATGTGTGTGCAATTCGGTCAAGTATTAACCTTCCTTTGGGTCGTTTAATGCCCGCATGAATTTTACACATACACAAACAAACATCCAACATCCCTCATGAACAATCTACACAAAAGAGGTCACTTTGGTGACATCTTGTTTCAATTAGCTTATTTAGAATGATAGACCACTTTATTTAACCATAAAAGATATACCAAATAATGGTCGGTCCCATCTCAATATACCTAGTACAACATTAATATCAAGCCTTTGGACAATAATATTAATTCTAAGTGGTAATCTTGTTGTAGTGATCAAACATTGACAATAATTTATATCAAATAATAAATATATCTTTGGATCGATTTATTATTCACATGCTAACCACCACAGGTGTACATCTTGTTTCAATTAGTTTATTTAGAATGATGGACTACTTTATTTAACCATAAAAAGTATACCACAAAATATTTGAATTTTAGTTGATCCTTAAAATAAAATAAAATAAATAAAAGTTTATTTTATTTTATCAAAATTACAAAAGTACCCTTGATTTTGTAAAATTACAGAAAGACCCCTTAAGTTTCATAAATTAAAATTTGGTTCAAAACTTTTAAAAATTATAAAGTGACCCCGTAATGTTTCAATAATTATAAATATGCCCCAAAACTTTTTCAATAATTACAAACATACCCATTAAATTTTGGTAATTATAAATCGACCCTAAAACTTTATCAAAATCACATAATGGCCCAAAATATTTTCAAAATAGTCCCTCAAGAATATCTAATTTTCAAAAGAAGGTCCAAAATAAACCAAGGTCTGTAAACCCTAGTTCTTCGCCGTTTACCGCACCAAAGGCCACCATAACATCGCCTGGAGGTAACGACGCACGGTGAAGTAGCGGTCGACGGCCCGTAAACCGAGATCAACAATCGATCTGGACCGAACAATCGAACGAAGCAGCGATCGACGAAGCAGCGATCCACTCTGGATCGAACTGACAGTGGCGCCACACACAGTGGGTCGCTCGATCTGGACCAGTGACAACCGAAGGGGCACCAGGCAGAGATCGGCAACGAATCTGAGTTGAAACCCAACAACCCAAATTTACCCAGTTTGTTTTTTATTATTCGAAAGCGTGCAGATTTTTTTTATTCTTTCATTCTTTTTAAATAGAATACATACCCATATTTATCATCAAAAAATAACCGACTCCAAATCCAAAACACTGAGACTCAAGTAAATTTCACAAAAGAAGATCAAAACCCTAATTGTTCAGAAATTTCTTAAAAACCTAAGATCCAAATCTCAATTCTCAAGAATTAATCATGGGTGACTCTGATACCAATTGTAAGGAATTCGATTAATACAAAATCAACATGCATAGGCACATAATTAATCTGAATCACAACCTAAACATGTTTCTATATCATGATTAATCAAACCCTAATATACATAATACTAACTCATGTCAATTCAAGAGAAAAGAAGTAAATCGAGAAAGCGGAAGCGTACCTGAATCTATTGCCGGAGGTTGGTGGATGAGTTGTGATCTTCCAAATTATCACGACCTTTCCTTAACCCTACAGTGTTTTATTTTGCTCTATTGATGGGGATACAGACAAAACAAAAGTATCGTGTAATTTGGGGACCATAACCCTAAATATATATAATAATCAGATTATTTTACGTTTTGCTATTTCTAATTCGGCCCCTCATCAAATTAGAAATAATCAAATTAGAAATAGCACTATGGTATCTATACATTAATTCCATGACAATTATACCCTTAAACCTTAATGCTTTAAATCTTAATTAGATCACTTTAATTTAGACTTAACCAAAAGACAGCACAACACATTTAATATTTCCATTGATGGCTCCATATGATGGAATTTTCCAACAAGACAAGCAACTCTTCAAGTCTTCATTTTGGTAATTTGTAACTAAATTTATGAAAATTTTGGTTAGTAGCAACAGCAGGTATCTAATTTCTTGTTTGTATTGATTTTCAAATGTAGTAATTTATTACAACAAATCTTAAAACAAAAGAATAATTAAAAACCAAAATAAAATTAAAATTAAACCAATCCATGATTCTACTGTTTAATATATGATTGATCGATCAAGGTTAATTAGTTGAAGGTATGTCATTAATTAAAAATAAAAAAAATAACAAGAATGTATGATGTATTTTAAATTTCAACCAAAACAAAAGGAAATTCATTCAACAATAGTGTTAGATAGTAAATTAAAATTAGAATAACAAGTAATTAGATTACTTCTAAAATTTTATTACGAAACAAAATATTTAAATCCACAGTATTCATAAAAATATACTTGATTGAAGATCCTGATTCTTAACCATAAAGGGACCAACAAAATAGCTATTGGTGTCGCAAATAAAGTTCTCCTTGTGAAGAAAGATTTTGTCTAGACTTTAGATGAATGGTTTTCCTCCGATTGTATTTCTGGAGAGATTGAGGCGGAGAAGTTGAATTATTGGAGTGTTGGAACAAAATAAGGGGAAATATGATGGAGATATTAATTATTAAAGAAAAAGGAACAAAAAATGATATGTGATGACTCTTTTGCTTCGCAGGTGGTAAGCAGTGATATAGAAGTTTGGCAAGTTATATCATATATAATTGTTGCCTACAATCATAGATTCCTAGTATATGATATTAATAATTATTTATTTTTTATCTTTTAAACTTTTTTTAACAAAGAACAGGACGGGCTTGAACCCATCCTATCCCACCTCTAGTTCCGTCTCTGGTTAAAAGTGATTTGTGGTGTATATAATCATCATATTGTGAACATCTCAAGGGTCACTCATACTTATATAGGCTTACAAAGCAAGAGTTTGAAATTTGTGTTGATACGTCAAGAATTAATGTTAAACCGAAAAACATATAACTTGCATTATAGAGCATGGCCGCTATAATGACAACAATATATGATGCACGTCAAAAGTTTAAGTTTAAAGAATTATATGGGTGATCACTAATGCATCAACTTCTAAGTCAATTGTCTAGTTATAGTTATGTTGAATGGCATTGAATAAATGATGATATTGGCAATGTTAGAGATTTGTTTTGGCACATCCTTCAACAATTGAGTTTTTTTTTTTTTTTTAAGGGAGGCTAGACAGCCAAAACTAAAACAAGAAAACTAGTCTGAAACATCTTCCAGAACAATCAACTCCATAGATGGAGGCACTTCCTCTAACCAAAACTTGTCTTCAACAATCGCCAAAGCCATATTTGCTAGGGAATGGGCAACCTTATTTGCCTTTCTTGGAACATATGAGACTGAACTGATCACACTATTGCAGATATAAAACAAAATATCATTTACAACAAGATCAATATCCGCATCCGTCGGATCCCCGTCCATAACCTTTCTCACCAAGTTGAGATAGCCTGACTCAACAATAATCGGCACTAAACCTGTATCCCCCGCCAAAGTAATGCCTCGTAACATAGCCACCACTTTCGCAACCTCCGGGACGTAAGTTGCCTCAATTCGATGAGTAGTGACTGCCATGCCATAACCAATCCCCCGTGATTTCTAATCATAGCCCCAACACCCACATTACAGTTCTCAGCTTGCAAAGCAGCATCTGATTAAGTTTATATAGTCCAACATCTGGCGGGTTCTTTAACAATTGAGTTGTGAGGAGTTTATGGATGACAATGGATCGGATTAGATATGGATACCCCAATATCCATCCCCATATCCGTTTGAGATATATATCTTCATCCCCGCATCCATCCCCATTTATAAATGAGCGAGACGGATTCAGATAATCCGTTAATTAAGATAGAGATATTCATCCTCGCTCCGTTTATATCCATATCCGATGAAAATATTTTAAATTTTTATAGTTTACAAGAGAAAAATGTAATTAACATACGTAACAGTACATTTTATCCTATTTAAGGAGAAACAAATACATCCAATAAAATTCAAATATAAAAAATTGATAATAAATTATATAATTAGAATTAATAATTACATAATAAATTTTTATATTTTTAAAATATTAAAATCTACAATGGATCCGAATGGAGATGGATATCGTGGATATCCACCTCCATCCCTGAAAATAAAATGGATATTAGGATGACATCCATCCCCATTTTAAACGAAACGGATTCTTACAGATATCTGTATCCGTGGATAATTTTATCATCCTTATATGAGCTTTTCCTCATTTTCTAATTAAGTTCCCTTTTTAACGATAGAATTCATGATTGGTAAACACGCTTTAATTGTTGAATTTATAGGCAAAAAACCATATGTAACAATTGTTTGACCCATTGAGTGGCAATTTACAATTCATTCCCTCATATTGTTTGTATTGTAATTCAATGTGGATTATTCCACAACCTTTTAAGCCACCATTTGAATCCACGTGCAAGCAAATGATTCAATTGCTTCATGCATAAGTCATGGTATGTGGCAAAATTAGGTGGCAAATTAAAACTAACATCCCTTGTTTTATTGCCTATATAAAGGCTCATTCTTTGTAAATTGAGACAGTGAAGAAAAAAAAACTCTGATCAGTAAAAGTAAATACTCTGTCTTTCTCTCGCATGTCTTTCATCTCTCCCTATTATATTTATATGTTATCATTTATTCTATCAATTGTTCTTCACATGTTCTTCATTTGTTATTCATTTTATTTTAATTTATAACACGTTATCAGCACGAAAAATCTATTTTGTAAAAATGATCCCCTAGTGGGTAATTTACTTGCATCTCAACATTTCATATCTGTATAGCAAGATGGCTTATGCCGTCAACGGAACCCATATATATAGTTCTAGATTTGTTTATTTAAAATCATCCATGTTCATGCATATATCTTATATGTCAACATTTTGAATATGTATTAGTTCCGTATAACAAGATGGTTTATGCCTTCAACGGAACCCATATATATAATTTTGGATTTGTTTACCCGAAATGTTTTAATTTTCTGCTCATATCGAGAGAACTCATGTCCCCGAAATGTTTTAATTTTATGCCCATATCAGGAGAACTCATGTCCCTGAAATGTTTTAATTTTGTGCTCATATTAGTTGAACTCATTTATGTTTATTGACACTAATTAAATTTTACAGAAAAAGGGGAAAACTGTAAGCATGTCTAAACTTGCGAATTTGAAGTTTGATGCACTCAAAGTATCGGGAGAAAACTATATGTCATGGGTAATTGATGTTGGATAGTACTTAAAATCTCAGGGCATATACTATACCATTGATGATGGAATCAATGCTACTGAACAAGACAGATCCACAACCATGGTCATAATCCGTCATCATCTGAATGAAGATTTAAAAGCTCAATAGCTTACTGTCACAAATCCTGAAGATCTGTGGAAAGAGCTAAAAGATCGTTATGATCACCAGAATGATGTTACGTTACCTAATGCAAGGTACGAATGACAACATTTACGGTTCTAGGACCACAAATCAGTCTCTGATTATAATTCTGATTTATTCAGAATCACCACAAGGTTGAAATTGTATGGTGAAAAGGTATCTGAAAAGGATATGTTGGAAAAGACATTTACAACTTTCCATGCCTCAAATATAATATTGCAAAAACAATATCGAGAACGCAGATTCTCAAAATATTCAGAGTTGATTGCATGTCTTTTAGTAGCAGAAAAGAATAATGAGCTACTAATAAAAAATCACGGATCACACCCGACTGGTTCTACAGCATATCCAGAAGTGAATGCTAATAGTTTCAGAAACCATAGTCGAGGTCGTGGTCGTGGTCGTGGTCGAGGCCGTGGTAATGGCCATAATCCTGATCACGGTCATGGTTACGGTCGTAATTCAGGATGAGGCTGTGGTCGTAGTTTCAAAAGAGGACGTGGTTATTCTGGATCAGGTGGTTATAATCGAAACACTCATCAGAAGTGGAATACTTATGAGGCCAATCAGTATAAAAGAAAAGATGTTCAAAATAGGCCCAATGCAAACAATAATGTTTGTTTCAGGTGTGGATATTACAATCATTGGTCCAATGAATGTAAAACACCTAAGCATCTGGTGGATCTGTATCAAGCATCAATCAGAGAAAAGGGAAAGAAACCGGAATCTCATTTCATTGAAGATTCATATCCAAAAGATATCACTCATCTTAATGTTACAGATTTCTTTTCAGACCCTAAAGACATGCCAGCTACTTCAATTGGTGATGGAAATGTCCATACCAATTAAATACTACTTACAGTAGTATAATTTTGTTAATTTGTTCATGTAAAATATTTCTTAATGCAATGTATACTTTTTGAATCATTTTGTCTAATATGCATTTTATTTTTTCTTTATGAAGCCTACAAAATGAACCTAAACGATGAATTGAGAGTTACTGAAAAGCCAGAAGTTGGAGATATATGTCTAGTTGATAGTGCAACAACTTATACAATTCTGCGGAGTCGAAAATATTTTATAAATTTAACTTTGCTCAAAGCAAATGTTAATACGGTATCAGGTACAGCGGATCTGATAGAAAGCTCTAAAAGAGCCACAATATTGTTATCAAACAATATTAAAATATGTATCGATGATGCATTATATTCAAGTAGATCAAGAAGGAATCTATTTAGTTTCAAAGACATATGGAGAAATGGATATCATATTGAAACTATGAATAAAGATGATATTGAATATCTGTGCATCTCTTCACATAATTCAGGCCAGAAACTCATTATAGAAAAGTTGTGTGCTTTATCTTCTGAATTATATTACACAATTATCAAAGTTGTGGAAACTTATGCAGTTATGAGTCAGAAGTGCTCAAATCCAAAAATGTTTGTACTTTGGCATGACCGTCTTGGTCATCCAGGATCTACAATGATGCGTAGAATCATTGAAAATTCTCATGGACATCAATTAAAAAACCAGAAGATTCTTTTGGCCCATGAGAATTTATGCACTGCATGTTCCCGAGGGAAATTAACAATAAAACCATCTCATTCTAAAGTTGGTTTTGAATCCCCATCATTTTTACAAAGAATTCAAGGGGATATATGTGGACCTATTCATCCACCAAGTGGGCCATTTCGTTATTTCATGGTCCTAGTTGACGCATCTATCAGATGGTCACATGTTAGCTTATTATCAACACATAATGTTGCTTTTGCTAGATTGCTTGCACAAATTACCAGACTTCGGGCTCATTTTCCCGATTACTCAGTTAAGTCCATACGCCTTGATAATGCTGGTGAATTTACTTACAATGCATTTAATGAATACTGCAAAGTGGCTGGGATTGATGTTGAACATCCAGTTCCACATATTCATACTCAGAATGGATTAGCAGAATCACTTATTAAACGTGTCCAGGTAATTGCAAGGACTTTATTATTACGAACACAATTTTTAATTTCTGTCTGGGGGCATGCTGTTTTACATGCTGCTGCTTTAATCCGGTTTCGGCCTACTGCTTATCATCAGTATTCACCAGTACAACTTGTACTTGGTCATCAACCAAGTATATCTCATTTACGTACTTTTGAATGTACGTTATATGTTCCGATTGTACCAACAAAAAGAACTAAAATGGGACCCCAAAGACGTTTGGAAATATATGTTGGTTTTGATTCACCATCAATTATTAGATATCTGAAACCCTTGACTGGTGATCTTTTTACAGCACGGTTTGCGGATTGTCATTTTGATGAAACTAGTTTCCCATCATTAGGGGAAAGGAAAACTCCTTCCGAAGGGAAGTGTGAGCTTTCCTGGAAAGTTTCTAATATGATTCATTTAGACCTATACACATCTCAATGTGAAAATAAAGTATGTAAGATAGTATATCTTCAAGAAATAGTGAACCAGTTACCAGATGCATTTACAGATGCTACTAAGGTAACAAAATCATACATCCCAGCAATTAATGTCCCAGCACGAGTGATTATTCCAGAAAAATAATCTGAACAAATGATAGCAAAATAATCATCTATTGCACACCAGAAGCATGGTAGACCGTTTGGTTCAAAAAATACTGTTCCTCGAAAAAAGAAAAATAAATTCACTTTCTCTAATTTAACTTCAGGAGAGTTAATTGTCCCTGAAGTGACATAAGTCACTAAAGCAATAGAATCCTCTGTGGGGGAAAGAATCTCTGAAGAGTTACAAGAATATAGAAATGATGAAATTTCTATAAATTACACAAAAGAATTGTGGAATCGAAAAGAAACAATCATTGATGATGTATTTTCATATACAGTGGCAACTGAAATAATAAATGATGATTATGAACCTCATAATCTCAATGATTGTAGAAAAAGGTTCGATTGGCCTAAATGGAAAGAAGTAATTCAAACAGAATTGACTTCATTAGCCAAAAGTGAAATATTTGGATCAATAATCCAGACGCTTGAAAATGTCAAACCTGTTGGGTATAAATGGGTTTTTACACGGAAACGTAATGAGAAAAACGAGATCATGAGATATAAGGCACGACTCGTAGTACAGGGTTTCTCACAGAGACCTGTCATCGGTTTCGATGAAACATACTCACCGGTGATGGATATAATTACGTTTCGATTTCTGATAAGCATGGCTATCTTGGAAAGACTTGAAATACGTCTGATGGACGTAGTGACCGCTTATCTATATGGTTTACTGGATTCAGATATTTACATGAAAATCTCAAAAGGATTTAAAATGCCAGAAGCATGTAACTCAAGGCCTTGTAATTCGTTTTCGATAAAATTACAAAGGTCGTTGTATGGATTAAAGCAATCTAGAAGGATGTGGTATAACCGTCTCAGTAAATATATGATGAAAGAAGGATATATCAATAATCCCTTATGCCCATGTGTTTTCATTAAGAAATCAGAATCTGGATTTGCTATCATAGCGGTTTATGTTGATGATATGAACTTAATTAGAACCCATGGGGAACCCCTGAAAACTGCTGAATACCTGAAAAGGGAATTCGAAATGAAAGATCTGGGAAAGACAAAATATTGTCTCGGCCTCGAGATCGAGCATAGATCAAATGGAGTACTTGTCCATTAATCAACATATATTGAAAAGATTTTAAAGAGATTCCATATGGATAATGCTCATCCATTAAGTACTCTTATGGTTGTTAGAACTCTTAATCCTAAAAAGGATCCATTCCGACCAAAAGAAAATGGTGAAAAGATACTTGGTCCTGAGGTACCATATCTTAATGCAATTTGTGCTTTATTATATCTGGCTCAGTGTACTAGACCAGATATTGTATTCTCTGAAAATGTACTGGCTAGATTCAGTTCAGCACCAACTCGAAGCATTGGAATGGGATCAAACATATTTTTCGTTACCATTGTGGAACGAAAGATTTAAGATTATTTTATACAAAATCTAACAATTTTTCAGGTTTAATTGGTTATGCTGATGTCGGGTATCTGTCTGATCCCCACAAAGCTCGTTCACAAACGGGATATGTTTTTTCATATAATGGCACAACAATATCATGGCGCTCCACAAAACAGACTATGATTGCTATATCCTCTAATCATTCTGAAATCATCGCTCTTCACGAAACGAGTCGAGAATGTGTTTGGCTAAGGTCTGTTATTCATTATATTCAAAATACCTGTGAATTTTCGTTATCTACAGAAATGCCAACACATAATTTTGAGGATAATGAGGCGTGCATTGCTCAAATTAGAGGAGGATATATCAAAGGAGATAGAACCAAACATATTTCTCCTAAATTCTTCTTTACTCATGAGCTTCAACAGAGTCAACAAATTGATGTTAAGCATATACGGTCTACCGAAAATCTTGCAAATCTATTTACTAAATCATTGCCTGCATCAACTTTTGAGAAATTGATATATGGGATAGGCATGCATCTACTTTGTAAATTACAAGATTAAATGCTGAAGTTTTTTTAAGGGGAAGCGTCCAATCAGGGGGAGAAAAATCTTCAATGGACATCTATAAACTATACTTTTTTTCCTTCGATCAGGTTTTGTCCCACTGAGTTTTCCTGACAAGGTTTTTAATGAGATAGTTTTTAAACGTCCAACCTCAATAGATCCAGAAGATCATTAGTTTTCTAGAAAGTAACACTACAAGTTATAGAAAATCCAAGGGGGGTATTGTAATTCAATGTGGATTATTCCACAACCTTTTAAGCCACCATTTGAATCCAAGTGCAAGCAAATGATTCAATTGCTTCAGACATAAGTCATGATATGTGGCAAAATTAGGTGTCAAATTACAACTAACATCCCTTGTTTTATTGTCCATATAAAGGTCCATTCTTTGTAAATTGAGACAGTGAAGAAAAAAAAAACTCTAATCAGTAAAAGTAAATACTTTCCGTCTCTCTCTCTCTCTCGCATGTCTTTCATCTCTCCCTATTATATTTATATGTTATCATTTATCCTATCAGTTGTTCTTCACATGTTTTTCATTTGTTATCATTTCATTTTAATTTATAATAGTTTGGTCTTTTAATGATAAATTTGAAGCAATAACTGTTGGGATATCTAGAAAAAATGTTTTGACCCATAGATATTTGAAACGTTTCAGTTTAGCCCATATAAAATTACATATTTAGCCATATTTTCAAAACAGTTCACTTATACCCTTGATTGGCCATAATGCATTTCATGTGTTTTTCATGTCTAAAAAATAAATCTAAGTCTCAAGTCTCAACCAACCTATATAGATGAGGTCTAATAACACTTAATATTAAAAGATAAACACAATTGATAGATCCTAAGATACAATCTAAGTCACTTGAATTAAGTCATTATTCACATCACATTCAACATATACACCAGTTTATAACATATCAAAATAATATGCTCGAAGCTAGTCTTCTTTACTTCAAATTTCAATAAAAACATCTTCTTCTATACAATTTTTTTTTTATCCATGCATGTAAACGAATATATTCAAAAGTGTTAGAATTTTGCAGTGTCTTTCAATCTATATATATATATTCACTATACTTGAAACTTTACTATACACACTTCAACCAGAGGCGGATGCCCCTGGTTGAAGACCCGCCTCTGGTTGAAGTGTGGGCTGACCCAGCCTTTTATAGAAAAAAAATATATGATTAATTTAAAATTTAACCAGAGTTAAGAGGAGTTACCAGCAAGCCTATTATGCTTAGTTATCTGCAAGCCTATTATTCTCTTTTATCTATACACGGCCACACCAACAAGCAACATCAGTTTTATTTATAACTCTCTTACTGGTCCCAAATCCCAATCCTCCCTCTCTCTCTCCCTCCCTCACAAGTCACATCCATTCTATTTCTCTCTCAAAGATTTCAATTCTCTCTTAATCTCAATTCTCTCTCTTCCCCATGTTTTTTTATTTGTCATCGATAGGATCCGAATATCTAATTTGGGAATCATTTATCCAAATCTCAAACTCATTCATTTACAGACTGAGTTTTTCCATTAATAATTCTCTCATTATCTTCTTGAAACTTTTAATTACAAAATTGAATATCTATTCGATTTGCTTTATTTTTAGGTTAAAAATTATTTTTTCTAATTTAAAAGTTAGGGTTTTAAGTTTATTATTCATAATTTTAAGTTAGTTTTTATTTTTTATGTTTTATATTAATTTATTTTACAAGTGTAATTTATTATTTTTAGTGTTATATTATAATTTTTAAAGTATCACTTTAATCAAATTGTTTAATAATTTTTTAGTACTATTATTTTTTTATTATTATTATTATATATATATATATATAATTTTAGCCTACCCTAACAAAATATAGAATTAGTATTTCATTAATTGTTTGTTATTGTCAAAATCCAACATTAAATCTTTAGGAAGTAGGTTATTGTGAGATTATTCTCCTTAATCCGTATGTTAATAGACAAATGAATAAAAAGCATTAAAGAAATGATAGTGTTGTCGGATGAAGAAGGAGAAGAAGAAGAAAGCGTTCAAAACGTAAAAATAAAGAAATGAACATTAATGAAGTAGAGACTATACAGCAATGGTCCGAGTCCGACAAGAATGCGTAGTGGCAATGTCTCCATTGTTATCATTCACCTAACGCTTAATGAGGCGGTGTCCCCACCAGACCCAGCATGCTCACGAACAAATATTGGCTGCTGCAGATTCCTCCTTTTGTTTAATAAAATCAAGAGCATGCACTAAAAACGTCGGTGACCAACCAGAAATTGGTATTCATCGGCGAGGAAATAAGAATTATGATCGTGAATAATCATAATGATTAGGAATGGGAAGGCCGTGCGTGCGCATGCACCGTGTCGTGTATGTGAATCAATCAAAAAATGTGGTCAACTCTCCAACCAAATTCCTTTCACTTTTATTTTAAACCATTTCAAATTTAAGTCGGTAAATGTCTGCCCCGCCGTTTCTTACGTTTAATTTCATCTTTAAATACTTCACTTTTAACTCACCAACGGGCCAAGAGGCCAACACTTGGCCCCGAACGAGAATAGCTTTTATTTTCTTTAGCTTTTCAATACTTTGAAAAAAAAATTGATAGGCCATTAGATTTAAAATTCCATTAAAGTTAAATCCAATGACCCTTTTTCATTTCAGTAACTATAAATAAGTATTATCCATAATTTATTATGTAAATTGTAATCGTCACTTTCAGAACATATCACCTATTAACACATATGGTAGTATACATCTACTACATACTAGTGGTGAGGGGTTTAAGTCTCACTATACGTATTTTATATATATGTATGTATGAGAAGTTTTATCATGATTTACGGAAATAAATATATAGACCGTACATGTATTGTTTGATCTTGACGAGTCATCTTTTGATTATAATTGACGATATGATGTTATGATCTCACATTAACTAAATATGAGATTAGTCATGGATATACAACTTATTGTACACCATCTCCTTACAAGTCAGTTTTTAAACGTTTTGTAAGGATAAATTCTACCTAATAGGTTTATATCAATTGGTATAGTAATGAATTCGTCATGGACGAGACGATCAAGGAAAAGCTGCTACTTGAGAAGATGGGATCCACAAAGTCACTCAACTATAAATGATAGGCCCATCGTGGCACTTCTTATAAATCGGTTTTTAACGATGAGTTTGTATCAGATTGCTAATCAATCAACCCCGTTTTAAAATTGTTATACCATATCCATATTTTATCAATGCGATTTCAGATTTTAAAATTTGTTGTCGTCCAACTTCATTACTCAATCAACCCGTTTTACAAAAGCATTTTATTGTTGTATATAAATTTTCAGTAAAATATAAATAAATTAAATAAAATAACAAATCGTATTAATCTATTATATTGTTTGAAGGGAAGGGAAAAAAAAAAAGAATTAATAGCAGCCGAATCTGGGCCTCGTACGAAAGGACATATGGTTCAGTGCACATCAGAACAACAAGTTGGCACATGTTGAATGATACGGAACCACCACGGACAACTGTAATTGAAAATATCAAGACTTTAGTATCATTTATTATGTTTATGGGTGACCATGTACTGTACAAACATCTGAATTCATACACTGATTGTCTCATTTATGGCTTTTCATTTTATCTTATCTGAAAGGGATATTATAATTTCCCCCCTGATGTTTGTTCTATTAGAAAGCTGAGGACAGGGTTTTCCAATATTGACCGTTAATCCTCTAAAATGGAAAGAATGTATATTATACCACTTTTGTCACTTTTTTCGTCCAAAATGACGTTGACTGTTAAATTCAAAGAGGCAATATTGTAAAAGCAGATGATTAAAAAATATATAATTTTTAATTTGCTACAGACCAGACCGAAGCAAATTCTTTTCTTCTAAAACCCCATCTTCAATCTTCATCACCCCTTCAACCTAGAAAAACGAGATCCTCATCTTTATCAAAAAATCAAACTAAAATCAATAAAAAATAAAACCAAAATAAAACCATTCATAATCATCATCTTATAAAATATTCTCAACACCTAAACTCTGACCTAATCAACAACAACTCACACCAAACCCTAGCCACCACCAAAATCACCAACTAATACCCAGTCAATTGATCTTCTCCCAACCGGAGATCGAAGCCAACCAAACCAGCTTTTCCCGCTGCTGACCCCTTCCTCTTTCATCCCATCTCTTTTCTCCTCCTTCTTTCCCTTGACAGAGGGGTGGCCACTGTGGCCCTCAATCTTTTCGGTGGTCGATCGATGGTGGATGGTACTGGGTCGATGGTGGTTTATCGATGAGGGTGATGCGTTTTTGGGTTCTGGGTTTCATGATGGTGGTTGATGGAATGGGTTTCCAGATTGACAAATTATGTTTAGCTGTGGTTTCAGTGTGTTTGGCGATGGTGGTTTGGTAGCAGTGATGGTGATGGTGTGTTAGTGGTAATGGTTATAGTTATGGTGGTGGGATCAACAATTTTCCACATCACCATATCAAAGAGATGGATATATCTCCACATATCTTCGATTTTTTTTTTATTTAATGAAAAGATGGATCTGACTATATATGATTGGATCTCAAATTTTTTTTTATAAATAAATTCTTTTTAACTTTTAATTTTTGTTTTGTAAAAATTAAAATTAACTAAACAATAAATTACTTTTAATATCTATGCAAAATTAAATTAAATTAAAATATTATTATTTAAAATGTTTATTAAATGAGTAATTATTATTTAATAATTTTGTTTTAAAATTGTATTTTATTTTTTATTTACATTTTTAAAAATAAATAAATAATAATAAAAGATATCTCCACTATTCATCTCAAAGATGGACGGTGGAGATCTATATTTTTTTTTCATTATGATTGATTGAAGGGCAAAATTATCTTTTAATCCAGAGTATTAGTTTTTCCGTTGAAAAAGTTAACATAATGGGTTCTTTTAACATTATTTCGATTTCAGGGGGAAGACTGATCAATATGGACAAACATAATCCTCATCTTTCTAATATGGCAAACATCAGGGGTAAAATAATCTTTTCCCTCTCTAAAAATCTAAAATCCAAACACATCAATTTGTCAATAGTATTTGTCGGTACCACCGTACATGCATCAATAAACCTATAAATGAAAATCTCATAAGAATTACTCTCCATCCGCTGATTCCACACAACTTCACCCGTAATTGTTTATTAGATCCGATCATTAATAGATTGGATTATTAATATGATTTTGGTTCATGTTTATCACTTGAGTTAATATTAAAAACTTTCCACCAACTTTGAATTATTATTAGATATATAGTTGTAAATATTTATATTTTAGAAACATCCCCTATGAATTAACACCGTTAGCATTCCGTTTGTGTTGACTGAGTTTAACTACTAAAAAATCTAAAATAACAAATTACAAATGAACCAAAAGTATTGAAAATGAATATCTGTTTGGATTTATATAAAAAAAAGACAAATAAATACATATTTTGGTTTATTTTTAATGTTTTTGGTTCATTTATAATTTTGTTATTTTTAGGGATAAAATTATTTACAAAATAACTTCTCATTTGCAAGTTAACATTCTCGTATTTTGTATCATTTTATTAATTTATTTAGTAAAAGTATGAGAGTATAATGGTCAATTCATACAATTGAAGTTTGAATAGAGAATATTTAGACTTTTTAACGGTCAAACACAGTCAATACAAAATGAATGTTAACGGTGTTAGTCCATATGGGAGGTTTCTAAAATAAAAACATTTATAACTACACATGCTATAATTAATTTTTAATATATATATATGACATTGTTTCTAATAAAAATTTCAGTAAAATATTTTTGATATACATTTTTCTTTAATTAAATGTGATTTTAGACATCAGTTATAAATATTTTTTTCCTTAAGTATTAAATAAATTTAGGATTTTTTTTAAAGGAGATAATTTAAACCCGCAACTTTGTAATATAGATATGTGAGATATACTATCGGACTAATCTTATCTCATCTAAATTTTAACTATATTATAATATGTTTGTTTATATTAATTTGAGTATTCATTAAATCTTTGGATGCAATGAGTGGATAATAAAAGAAAGAAGTTAGCTTTAGGTTTGGTTTTCTTTTTATAAAAATTCGATATTGACCTCCCATATATATGGTTAAGTCAATTCAGTCAATTCACAGTTGTAACAGTTTTTTTTATTCTTTCATCTCATACTTTTGTTAAGAAAAAGAAAAAGAAAATCTCCACTACCTACCTATTGACGATGGAAATCCATTTCCATTAAGATGAAGGGATGGAGATGGACAATGAAGATCCAATTTTAATTGTGTGTATGTACATATATTCATTTTTATTTATTATAATGTTTATTTTAAAAATATATATATCAATTTTTAATCTAAACCATTGTAATTAAAGTTTTAAAGTTTTATTTTAAGAATATTTTGATATTTTTAATTATTATGATATGTGTATTTTTATCTTTAATACAATCGGATTTGGTGGACAATTTACATTAAAAGACATCGCAATATCAATTTTGGGTCGAAAATTTATATAGCACTTTTTGGGAGTAGATTTGTGCAATTAGCACTCCTTTAATAACTCTAGTTTAAGTAACACTAAAAATGAGATTTTGATAAAAATACCCCCACTCATCTATCTTTCTCTCTTGCTAGTCCTTTTCTTTTTTAATTCAGAAACCATCATTGATGGAGCTCCGAGCTCCATCAATGAAGTTGTTGCCTTCGACCGGTGAGTTGACGGACAAAACAATCGAAAAAATGTTCGTCCAATGTCAATCGTTGTAAATGTAGTGTTTGTTTTCAGTTTCTAGTTGTGTAGAGAGAGAAACGAAGCCAAACTTGAACCGTCATCGATCCTTCATCATCAGATCTATGATGATCCATTACGAATCTGATAAAACCGATGGCACCAATGAACTCGGCGTCGTCCGATCTTTCAGATCCAACTATCTCCGGAGTCGATGGGCACCGTCGTCGGCTCGTCGCTTTCACCATTGATGGAGGTCGAACAGACCTCCATTGCGATGAATAAGAAGACGTAAAATGAATTAAGTCTCGAAAAAAGCATGAATAAGTTTCGAAAACGCATGAATAAATCTTGAAAACGCATGAATAAGTCTTAGGTATTCATAAATAAGTCTCGAAATGGAGCAAATATGTATTCATAAATTAAGTCTCGAATAAGAGTAATAAATCTCGGGTATTCATAAATCAAGTCTCGAATAAGTGCAATAAGTCTAGGGTATTCATAAATAAGTCTCGAATAAGTACAATAAGTCTCGGGTATTCATAAATAAGTTTCAAATTTGAACAAATAAGTCTCGAAATTAAAAAAAAAAACTCAACATCAGCTACTGTTCATCTTCTCCGATTCGACAAACCCAAATTCAAATCCACCAATTCAAGATTCAAACAAACCCTCATTCAGATTCAACAAACTCACCATCCACATCAAATTAACAAATTCACAATAAAAACTAAATTGAAAAATCAAAATCAACCAAAACAAAATTAATATCTCATAATCAACAAAATCAAATTTGAAATAAAACATCAAAAAAAAAATCCAGAAATATTGCCTTCAATCGCCACTGTTCTGTGACCGAGAACTTCTATCAACCCAACTCCGTCTTCGTTCATTAGACGATGGAGGGAGAGAGGGAGGGATGGAGGGAGGGTGGGCGAGAGAGATAGTACGAGAGAATGGGAAGAAAGAGAAAGTAAAAAAAGAAGAAGATAAAAACAAATAGAGGTATTTTAGTCTCATCATTTATTTTTATACTAATAAAACATGAGTTATTAAAGTGGTATTAGTTACATAAATCAAAATATACTACGTACCCCTATTTCCTGAATCAAGTTTTTACAAAACTCGTAAAAATCCAAAGTGGGGAAGATTGCGAAGGCAAAGAAATAGTACCAACCACCACATCTTGTATGAGGCCCTACGAAGATTTTCTCGCTGACCAATGGCCATATATGGTTATACGGTAGTCAAACACTCAAATCTTTACAAGGTAAATCCATTGATGGGGCCAAATTTCATGTCTGTCGGATTACATTTAAAGATGCTGAAATTATATTGCCCATACATTTTTTTTTTCTTTTTTTTTTGGTTTTCTTAAATATCAGTGGTGTGGGCGTGTGTGTGGCCAACCGATTATGTGACATGGACACATGGTTAGAGACCGAATAAGTGTTATTTATAATCGAGCTACATTAGTCGTGCTTGACCAAACAATCTTAAGAAAACCCAATAAGATTGGCCGATTGGGTAATAATTCAATTCTAAGATTTATCTGAATTATTCGCGTCAAACAACCGGACAACTCATTATTAATGGTGTTATTGTTTTTTTTATTTTATATATAACTATTACAATATTTTAGAATTTAAGGAGAGATATGATTGGTATCCGTAATTTTTTAAATGTAAGTGTGATAAATTTACTATTAAACCAACTTCATCTTATCAATATTAATGGTGACATTATTCATGCCATCGTCACATTATTTATGGACTCCTCATATAGAGGTGAAGATTTAAAAAAGAAATCATATTTATTCTTTCAAAAGAAAAAAAAATGTAAAACTGATGCATATGTTTAAAAAAGATAAATATGATTTTTCAATCTTAAATATGCATGTTTAAAGAGGCAACGATGTAAATCCAGTTGTAAACCCCACGTACCTACACCAACGAGGTCATAGATTTGAATAATCTCTATTCCTTAAAAAACTCTGAATTTATATAATATATATATCCTCAAAAACACATTAATATAATCTTAATTTGTTGACAAGACGAGATTGCTTAGTAGTATACCTCCTATAGTTACAAACTAGAGATTGTGGGTTCGAGTCTATCCTTATAGATAAATATGGTTTTATGATCCGAGATAAATCGAACCGAACTAAATTGAAAATAAGTTTTCGACTCGAGTCACCATGTTAAGACATGTTAATCCGATTAAAAAAAAATGAAAACCGAGTTTATAGGAGTCATTGATTGTTTTGTCTTACCAAAAATCGAACCAAACCGAGTAAATGTATATATATATATAAAGTTAGTATTTTGTAAGGGGTCCCTTATTTTAATTCCGGTAAAAACCTTGATGAAATCACATTGTTTTTTATAAATTTTGATTTGATATTTTTTTTTTACAATGATAATTTCATTGAAATCTACCTACGAATAAAATTTGAGAATTTTTCAAATACTATAACTACTTTTCTTGAATTTTCTTATATTACACCCAGTTTTTCGTTACCTTCATATTTAACAAAATCACGAATAGTTAAAGTACTTGAAAAATCTCAAATTTCATTCATAGGTAGATTTCAATGAACTTATCATCCACATAAAAATTCAGATTAAAATTCATAAAAAACGATATGATTTCATGAAAGTCTTTACCGAAAATAAAATAAAGAATCTCTTATGAAAGGTTTACTCTCTATATATAAAACATAGGTAAAATATTCATTAGACTCAAAACCGTATTGAACCGAACCAAATCAAACCGAAATAAAAAGGTTCAAGCTAGATCGAGTCAATCTTTTTTTACAAGTTAATCCAATTAAAAAAAAAACTCACGGATTTGACCAAAAAATGAATCAATTGGACTCGCATTTTGAATATATTATATTTAAAAAAAATCATAATTCTAATTTGGCAAATTTTGATAAAATAATAGTTTGTTTGATAAATATTTAAAACCATCATTGTTAACTTTTGATATTAAATAATTATATTTTATTTTTTATCAAACTCTAATTTAATTAATTACTTCAAAAAAAAAAAAAAAATCTAATTTAATTATATAAAGTAACACATAGATTTTTATTAAAAATAAATGACAAATAAAAAGTTGACATGGCATTATAGTTGTAGAGTTTTAATTTTGTCAAAATATCTCAAGCAATTTAATTGGGGGTTTTCATCCAGAGAGATAGAGAAGAAGATGTGGGTTTTATGTTTAAGTCCACATGGGAAACTAGTTGGTCTGTCAACTGTTGTTTCAGAGTGGTCACGATGGTTTGTGAATCAACGCGTCCGATCGAACGGGTACATTCGCATCCGTTCTTACAGACGCACCTGCTATAAAGGGAGTTCTACAACTCTGTTTTGACACAACAAAAATTATTTCTATCTTCTCTGTCTTCAAATTGCTTTCTCTGGTATCATTAGTTTCCTTTTTTCTGAGTGTTCTAAGAGGTTGGTCAAGCTAGACTCCATTGAATCCTGACGGCTATTTCTCACAACTCACTGTGTACTCACGGTTTTATCGGAAAGGGGAGAAATTAGTCTGAAAGAATCGAATTCCAAACCTTGGAATCTTATTGAACAACAAATTTGTTGCTGTAATTCTTTCTTTCAGACCCCGTATTTTCCTAACAATAGTTACGTACGTCAAAAGTTGGGAGAGGTGAGAAAATATTTTAAAGACCTTTTTCAATTGGAGCTTTTAGAAACCATTGGAAGTCGAACCCAAATTGCAAACCGTCTATCACCCTTCTCACAATGCACGTCTGGGGTTCTTGTCCGGACAGGGTCAAAGTCAAAAATATATTTCAACGGGTCTTCGTGGAATATTGAGTTATATCAACATATATTTGTTTTTCTGCTGCATGGTAAAGAATATATTCAATTTTGTTTATTGATACATTGAAAATGAAGGAAAATTAATAAAAATACTAATAAAAAAACTCATTGGCGCTTAGTTGATTTTTATTTAAAATAGTGTCCAGGATGAGTTAGAAAAAAAGTCTTTAAATTCCTATATTTGATTGACAGGTTTTTAAAACCAATATTGTTAGTTTTTTTGAATTATTTAATTATATTCTAATTTTCATTTTTATTTGTATCAAACTTTAATTTAATTATATAAATCAACATATTTATTATTAAAAAAAAAGTAGACAATACATCATAGCCAAATCCTGGGGCAGACCACCATTGAGACCAGTGGTCCCCCGTCATATTTAACAAATCATAAAAAAATGATGAAATTTACATTTTAATATTATAAATTTTACGTTTTTATTATTTGATCATCTAATTCCATTATTCTAGTTCCTTCCCTGACCAGATAAATCAAAGAATGAGAGAGATAAGAAAATATTTGAACTAAGATAAATTTTTTAGTTACATTATAAATAATCAAAGCGTGATTTTAAGAAAAAGAAGAAGAATGACTAAAAATTTAAAGTTGGACATAAATAAGATATAATATTGGTTTAGAACTAAATAAATTTTATAGAACATATATTAATTATATATGTATTTATATAAAAGAATTATAAAAATGAAATACAAATAAAAAGATAAAATTTAAAGATTTAGAATATCGATTAAAGTTATCTTATCGATGTTACCTGATGGTCCGTCATCACTACCATCTATTTTTTTTTTCTATAGAAAATCGTCTCTTTCTTTATAGCGTGTTTATGTTTGTTCAAATTGTGAATGGAGGGAGAATTAAAATGTGATGCATTTCGACATTTTTACCCTCCAAATGATTACTACCGATTAAACTTTAATTTGATGGTACTAAAAGCAATCTTTAGGAGACTTGAGAATTGTGTGCGATTATTAATAAAATAATTGAGTCCAATTTAAGGTGCCAAAGGAGATCCCAATTAAAACACAATGATGAATGAAGGCAGTCGAATTTCTAGGGAGGGTCCTTTCACAAAAAATAAAAATAAAAATAAAAATAAAAAAATCCTAGGGAGGGAAACAAAATCGAATGAAAGGAAAGGAAGAATCGGCAAAAAAAGAAGAAACACATTTTAAAGTTATTTAAATATATATTTACTAAAATACGGAAAAGGACAAAGTGGAAAGCGAAAAACTCAGATGCGGCCGATTAATCGTCGAGGAATGTTCCTTGATGGTCACACAATTCAGAGTTGAACAAACGTATAAACCGATCAGCAATCGCCACGTCATCATCGTTCCGTTATATAAATAAATCCATCTTCATCACTCAATCTCATCACATTCAAAATTCATCACTCTCTCAACAAACCAACACACTTGAAACTAAATAGAATTTAGAAATGGCCTCCTCTTTCGATGTAGAAAAACTTACCTTCGAAATCTTTTCAATTCTTGAAAACAAATTCCTCTTCGGCTGCTACGATCAACCGAAGCCAATTCAACAGCTTAAATCCAACGGAAAAGTCAGAATTCTTTCCATCGACGGAGCCGGCGCAACCGACGGCATACTCGCCGGAAAATCGCTGGCCCACCTTCAATCTTTCCTTCGTCGTAAATCAGGAAACCCAAATGCCCATATCTCCGACTACTTCGATGTCGTAGCTGGCTCCGGCGCCGGCGGCATCCTCGCCGCTTTGCTCTTTACTCGCGGCAAAGACGGTTTTCCTCTCTTCACCGCCGACGAAGCTCTCAATTTCCTCATCGAGAATCGTCGGAAATTATTCCGATCGTCGGCTGGGGGGCTTCTCCGGCAAGTTTTCCGATCAAGCAAGGTTGAGAAATTGTTACGTAATTTTTTTGGAGAATTGACATTGAAAGATACAATCAAGCCAGTTTTGATACCCTGCTACGATCTCTCTACTTGTGCGCCGTTTTTGTTTTCCCGCGCTGATGCTTTAGAAGTGGACGGCTTTGATTTCAAGATGAGTGACGTCTGTTTGGCCACGTTGGCCGATCCGACGGCGATGGGAGCAGTGGATATAAGGTCAATTGACAAGAAGACTAAGATTGTGGCCGTTGATGGGAGTGTGGCGATGAACAATCCAACGGCAGCGGCAATTACGCACGTTTTAAATAATAAGCAAGAGTTTCCGTTTTGTAACGGTGTGGAAGATTTGTCGGTGGTGTCCCTCGGAAATGGAGAGTCTGATTTCGGTATCAGAGGAAAAACGTTGCTGCCCTCCTCAGGCTTCCTTAGGATCGCTGGCGATGGAGCCTCTGATATGGTTAGTACATTTTTCTATTTTGTATTTAGCTATTTACTTTTCAATTTTAATTTTTCTCCAACAAATATTAACATTTAAGTTAAATTAATGAATACTACTAGGTACTACCACTGAAATTCCCTACACGAATTTTGTAGAGGTTTGCATCTGAAAAGTGTCCCTTTCACTGAGTGGGTCCGTTCGAGAATACTAAATAAATATAATAGTAGCCACTGCACGGTGGTTGGGGTGAGCATCATAAAAGTTTCCACCCAACAGCAATGTATATTTAATTAATGGATATTGTTATAATTTGATAGGTTGATCAAGCGGTATCAATGGCGTTTGGTGAGCTACGGAGAAGCAATTATGTTAGAATTCAGACAAATGGGATAATAGGGCAGCAACAGCAGCTAAAATCCAAAAAGAGGAAAGACATATTGGGTGTAATGGAAGAAATAATGTCATCGCAGAAGAATTACGAGTCTGTATTATTTGAAGGAAGGAAGATGGTGGAGAGCACAATTGTAGAAAAATTAGAAATGTTTGGTGGTGAATTAATCAAAGAGCAGGAGAAGAGAAAAACAAGCATTATGCCCACCGTCGTGTTAAAGCAACCGGCCACACCATCACCACGAACATCATCTGCCACTACTTTATCAACTTTTTCTTCCAGCTGTTAATTAATTCTTACAATTAATTATTTGTATGTATGTATGTATTTGTTGCCGCTTGTGATCTCATCGTCCGAGCTGAGCTCCTCAATCCTTTACTATACTTTACAACTTTTAATTTGCGTCTATATATATATATATAGCCTTTCTTCAATCCAAGTTAATCTATTATTACAAATTTTTACATTTGATCTCTTATGTAATTACAATTAATGTATCTCCATTCTCAAACAAGAGTTGCCAATTTTTTATCCCTATTTTAGAAAACTCTCAGTATTTGTATTTGAAAAAATCTATATATATATAATTATGGAGTGAGAGATCTAGTCCATATTTTATTAAAATATGAACATCATAATTCTTACACTTTTTATTTTTTTGGATTTGGGGAATTCAAACTTGGAATCTGAAGTCTCAACTAATATTGAGAGGTATATGTGATTGCTATTGGGTGCCATCGCTCTCAATTCTCATCTTGAATTGCAGAAAAATAGGGGTGGATTGTGAAAACTTTATAGGATAATTCCTATTTTGGACCGCATTTTTTTTAGAATTGCAACTACCCACTCAAGAAATATATATTTTTTATGTTAGCTTTTGTCATTGATTTGACAAAGATGCAGCTACGTAATAAAAGAAATGGTTAATTGCACCAGCGTCCATTAAGTTTAGGCGAAATGTTAAGCATATGCAACTTTTTTTTTTACTTGAGTTGTGTATTTTCGGTTTGTTTTAAATTGAAGCTCAATATCAAATCAAATCAATATGTATCAGTTGACTATATTTTAATATAAATCAGACTAATAAGATTTGTCAAACCAATCCAAAAAGTCGTGTTGGTTTGGATAAATTTACCGGTTTAAGTCTGAACCCATAAATCATTTTTATATAATTATAAAAAAACTATTTAAATATAAAAATATAAAAATATAAAAGTATAAGTGTTATTTAATTATTTTAAGAATTAAAAACATATTATATAATTAACAAATTAAAAATAACAAATATCTTAACAGTAAAAATAAAAAATAAAACATAATAAAATTCATAGTCTAAAATGTATCGGAAGAGGAGTAATTATATTTTATTTCTTAAAAAAATATATAATATATAAAAGAACGAAGAGTGTTACAATGACAAATGGTTGATGGAAAAGAATGAGAAGAAGAAAAAACTTATTTATATGAAAAGCAAATAAGTATAAATAAAAGTTATAAAACCCCGAGAAATATAGATTTGACTTTTATTGAATATATGGGTTGTTTGGGTTGTATGAATTTTATTTTTGGCAACCCAAACCGAACCAATCTTTGATTGGTTTGTTAAATGACAGACCGATTAATAGTTTTTTTTATATTTGAAACCAAACCAATCGATAATGTTTGGATTGGGTCAGTCGAGTTGGTTCAGTTTGACGGTTTTTTATACATCCATACTTTCTACTGCACAAACCTTCGAGAAAAAACGTTGACAAACCCAACTTAACAAACCAGGGGTAAAATGGTCATTATATGTATAAAAAATAATTAAAAACCAAAGAAATTCATATGTTTTATAATTATAGATCCACCCAAAAGTTTATAAAATTACAAATCCATGTTTTTATAATTATACTATAACCCCAAACGTTTAGAAAATTACAAAACAACCACAACCATTAAAAGCTTCATCATTCTATGTTGTCGTCGTCGATGCCGCCGCAGCAACACCACTAGTTGGAGGAGGCTCGTGCTAGGTGTCACTATCTCCTACTTCAAGATGAGGTTTACCGTCTCTATGGAAGTAGGCGGTGAACCACCTCCTAGAGAAAGGCCGTAAAGATGCCTCATTTACGACGACCTCCTCAAATGAAGGTGCGATGAATCACGTACCTCCATTTTATGGAATAGGTTTACGGCCTTTTCCTGGATATTAGATAAGGTCGCAAGCCTAGCTCCTCACACTAGTTTCACTGCCACCACGACACCGACGGCATCGACAACATAAAAAGAAGAAGGTGAATTGATTCAAGGTCAATTTATAATTATATAAATATTTGTGGTAAAATTGTTATTTCCTAAAGTCATGTTCGCCTAATTTACAACTACGTGGAATTTTGTACTTTTCATGCGATGTTATTCAAACGGTATTTCCAACAGCAATTAACGTTTTCTAACGAAGGTTGGTGCAATAAAAGGAAAAGTTGAATATACGTTCAATTATACCAAAACTTAGGAGAGTTAGTGCAATTAACCCTTAAAAAAAAGATATAGTCATCATCTGGTAATTTTAATCTCTTTCCCTCCATAAAAATACATATAGTAAAACCTCTATAAATTAATAATATTGGACTGTTCCAAATTGATTAATAAATAATCGATAAATTTATAATTTATTAATTTATAGAATGCATTTATAATTCAATGTATATAATAATAATCAACTAAAGATTCAACTAATTTAATTAATTCAATATAATTAATCAATTAAAAATATATTAAGTCAATAAAATACTAATTCAAAACATCAACAACACTTCATAATTTTGTGTTGCAATCTGAGAATTCAACTTCAAACTTTTAGGTGCATTAAGAAATATTAGAGATGATTCAACTATATTTGAATTTCAAGAACAAACAACAATAGAATCATATTTCAAGAAAATATGATAGTAAATTATATTTGTAATTTCAGCAAGTTATTAATTTATAATATGAATGGGACCACAAATTCATATCGGGGTTTTCTGAAAAATAGTATCTTATCAATTTATTGAAATTATTAATTTATCCCATTGTCCCAAGTCGGAACCGAAAGAAATTATTTTATTTTAGAGATTATTAATTTATCGAGTATTAATTTATGGAGGTTCTACTATATATTTTATTTTAGAGATTATTAATTTATCGAGTATTAATTTATCGAAACGTGACGCACGTACCGAACTTGAAGAAGAATTTGATATATGTAGGACAACTAGTGTCAAATAGTTATGTGATGACTTTCACATGGGATAAGTGAAAGATTTTGAAATAAGCTATGACAATCGACCGAGGAACGAAGAATGAGTCTCTTTACACGATTACTGACTAGTACGATTCGACCACGATATGTGTGTCGCGGTGCATACCGCAGTTGCATCTCTATGAAAGTTTACTGTTTGGACCACAGTATATCTCGTCATTTTGTACCGTGTTGTATCAAATGGTGATCCTCTGTTAAGTACCGCTATATAGACTACAATTCGGCTTTCTTTGGTGTACCATGGTTTACTTGATAATGAACTCTCTGATCTTTCCCGCGGTTGGTACTATATAGACTACAATTCGGCTTTCTTTGGTGTACCATGGTTTACTTGATGATGAACTCTCTGATCTTTCCTGCGGTTGGTACCGCGTCTTATACCATGATTTTTTATCTTTTTGCCATATTTACTAACTTTTGGCCCATTTTTCTCCCAATTGCTTTCGAACACCAATTGTAGGGATTATGACCTACACATGCTTAACAAACATATAAAAATACCTAATTTACTCGAGAAACAAGTGTATTACAAAGAACATTGGGCCAAAAATATATATGTAAATAGACCGATCACGCAGCTTTAGAGGATCTTCAAGATTGAAGAAAGAGGAGGATGAGCGCACCGTAAACTATCAACAAGTCATTGGGGAGGAAGAACGCCTACTCGAGTTTCAGTCTTCAAGTGAGAAATTGTTGGGATTGTTAAGCTTGAAATCGGTCTGAGAAACGAAATTTGGAGAAGATTGTGGCTTGGAACGCAGTGCACCAACCACTGTGCCAACTGTGAAAGTTCACAGTGGTTTTGACGCAGTGTAGACCACGGCTGGCGAAAGGAGATGCATACTGCAATATTCTGAACGGTGCATCATAGAGGTTTACCGCGGTGTAAGGCACGAATCGTAGACTATGGGCCAAACCGAGGTGACGTTGATTCTGACACGTATCAAGAAATTCTTGCTCGAGAAGAAACAGGTTTCTTCATGGGTTTTGGCCATCCTAATGCTTTGATATAAATATAATTGTAACCCTATATTATTGGGTGTGTAGAAACTAGCAAGAGAGGTTGAGAGCTAACTTGTAGAGAGACTAAAAGAGAAAGACACATATATTGTATTCAAACTCTGATAGTGGATTTGAGTGCGGATGAGCTCCGTAGATATAGATTTACGTAGAACCATGTAAAATTTCTCATGCCATTTTTTCTTCTTCTTTTATTGTTTTCATTATCTGCGTGTGAATTTAGATTTAGGTATTTGTGTTTACGGATTTTCTACAACAGCAGTGGCAGTAATTACTAAACCACATTGGACGATATTATGTATCTATTTTTAATGACCATTAGTTGTAATGATTCTAATATAACGAGAATATTAGGCCATTTATAATGTAATTTGAAAATTGTAAGATTATATATATATAATTTCAATAAAAGTTGAAAGGAATGACAGATTCTTGAAAGGAAAAGAAAAAAAGAAAAAAAGAATCCAAAATCACTATTAATCAACGGCAAACTTTCAACGATGGTATCATTTTTTACGATGTAGGTTTTGATGAAGGCTCATCTCTACGATTTGATTTCATTTAAAACAATAAGACAATTACTTGTATTTATCTAAAGGTGGTGATTGGTCCATTATATTTACAACTAGTATTTAATATCACACTATCTAAAATTTTGTAAATTATCTTCATAAATGACACTCATTAAGCTTAGACCATCTTCAATTCATTACACCAATTTATTGTAACTTTACAGCAAAATGCAGCAACTTTCACTTCACCTTCTCCAATCCATTACATCAAATCTTACTCTAAAAAGAATATTCCTTAAATATTCATTTTTTTATTGTTTCTCAACAATTAACATTTCACCCTTCAATTAACATAATATTAATAAGTTCAGAAATTAACAAATTAGTAAATTAAGTGTTGACTGAAAATTTGCTCGAGATGAGAAATTTCTGTTAACACCCTCAAGATCACTACCACGAAAGCGGTGGCAGGGGTCGGTACTGTTGGTTCCCGACCTGTTTAAAAGAGAGACGAGTGGTAATAACAGTAAATGGGAGCTCTATTATTAATATATCACTTTAAGATACAAATAACTCTCTTGTTTGCTCACAATCTCTCGGAGGTGTAGGGTGGTGGCAACTCGATGCCTGTCGAATAATGGAGATGAATGTGACCGTGTTCTGAAATTAGAATTTAGGCCCTCCTTCTATGTGTATATCTGTTGTTTATGATTTTCTATCTCTTTCGTTCCTTTATTTTTTTCTACCATGTTTGGCTTCACATATATATCGTCCAAGTAAGTTTTTAGTTTGCGAATACTCTACTGTAATCTCATGAATCCGTCCCCTCCTTATCGGACGGGATTTGTTATTTAAATTTGAATTGTTTCCGGATTCGATGATATCGTTGACGAAGGTAAGTTTGTTCCCTTATTTGAATTTAAACTCTTGACGTGCATGTATATATCATGTAGAGATGACCCTGAGTGCACTCGTGCCATCGATCTTCATGGAGGTCAACCTGTCAGCTGCCCGTTGCCCCGTAGAGCGAGGTGGATCCATGCTTTGGCTCTGTTCTTAGAAGCTTAAGATGGATTTTTCCTGACCTGTGGGGGCTTGAGATGCTCTTGTAGACCTCTCCGGGAGGTAGTTAGGGTAGTGTAGATCCAGGCGTGATTCTTTCTTTATGCCCAGCAAGGACAGCGGGCTTCTGGAGAGGTTGGCGGGCTTCTTTTGAATGTCCCTTGAGCTTGGAGACTTCCCCTGGCATTTACGGGGCGGTTGTGGAGCTCGACCTTTGAGCCGAGGTTCCCCGATAGATGGCCTGGAGAAGCCCGGGCTCCAGTACTCCTGTGGGGGCTCGTCCTGGTCGCTTCTGGCTTGTCTTCTGGTAACTTTGAAGCCGAACAGGCCTTCCCTGCTCTTACGGGGTCGCTTTACTATCTTACCGGGCTTTATGATTGTCGATTGAGGGTGGAAAATTTCTCTTTGACCCCTGGCCAAATTTCTCTATTAACAGAAGTCCCTTCTGACTTGAACACTGGTGGTAGAGTTGGGGTTGGAGTCAGATTCCTTGTTTAATTGAGAAAGTTTTTCACCATAAAGATAATTAATGAGAGCGAAATTTTCTCATTAATTACCCAACATTTTGAATTTGAAACTGAGTGTTATTCGGAGAAAAACGGCTGTAATACAACGGTGATCTTCCCGAGGATATCGCCCATAGACCTCTATTTAAGCCCGGTCTGACCGTCACCTTCTTCATACTTCCTCAAATCTCAAACTTTCAAATTTCTTCTTCCTCGTTTTCTCTGCCGAAATCTTCCACTTGCTTTCTCACCTCTCTTTCCCATCAATGTCGACTTCCACAGATAGTGTTAATACCTTGGTGGAGGGCTCTAGGGGCCCTAACCTAGCTTCTCTTAAGCGGGTGCGAGGGATTTCAAGCGACGAGGAATCTTCCCCCCTCCGCCAGCGCCGTCGTTCAAACAGGAACGCTTCTATCGGCTCTGGCTTTTCGAACCGGCCTGACAACCCTCTGAACTTAGTCGACGAAGACTCTGATGTCGGGGAGAGATTAGATACGGTTGGGAGGGCTCAAGTCACGGTGGCGGAGCTTCCTCCAGTGATATCCCTTCCTTTCGAACCCAGGGTCATCCCTGACTCTACTGTCGACCCTCAGTCGACCGGCCGTCTACGTAACAAGTATGGTATTCCTGATACCGTTTCTCTAACCGTCCCCCATCGGAATGTGATACTTTTAACATGACATTCCTTTGCAGGCTTTCAAGTTTCAGGTGGCCATGGGGCATCAGATAGCCTTCCTCCGTGATCAGGCAGCCAAGGCTGAGGCTGAGGCTGAGGCTGAAGCTGAGCGAGCCATGGGGTTGCTTGCACGGGCTCAGACCCTGGTCCATGAGATAACCTCCAGCCAACAAGGAATGGAGACGCAGCTAGCTGAGCTTCAATACGATCATGAGAGGCTGAAGCGAGCTTTTGATCAGGAGACTCTTCGGTAGGAGCGGCGGGCTAGCCAGCGGGATGACTGGAGAGGGGAGACGAATGCCTTTGATGTTGAAAACCAAAACTTGCAGGCTCGAATTACCCAGCTCCAAGCCGAAGTGGAAGCCTCTTTTAGTGAGGGGTATTTCTATGCCTCCTATCAGGTTGTAAAGGCTCTCCCTCCCTCATTCGATCTCACCAGTATTGCCGGATGGGATAGAGCGGATGTCATGTCACAGGCTGCGGAGATGTCTCTCCCCAAAACTGATAGAGCTGGCCCTTCTGGGGAGGGAGTTGGGAGGCATTTGGAGGTGCCAGATATGCCTCCTTCTGTTATAGCCTTTCCAGTATCTGGTCCCAGTGAATCCTTGAAGGGGGTTCACAACGAGGAGCTAGAAGGAGGCCTTGCTGAAGCTCGAGATCCCCCCGCAGTGCTCTCAGGAATAGAGCCAACAGAAGGCGGAAACGTGCATAAATTGGTGCCCAACCTTCTTGATGTAGCTATACCGTCTGAAGTTATGACGGTGATCGATGAAATCGTGGTGGAAGGTTATGTTGACCCCGGGGCAGTCGAGGCTGATCCCTAGGAGGAAACGGCTGAAGCGGTAGATGCAGCTGATCAGGATGAGCCACGACTGGAGTGAGGAGCAAGGGGCGAGGTCCTTCATGTGGAGGAGGAAGCTGAAGACCCTTAGGAAGATGAAGAAGCTTGAGTTTTCTTCCATGTGATCTATTTTGAATGCCCGGAAAAGGGGGTGGGCATCCCATCTTCAATTGAGTTTGATCTTTTATTATTTTTCTTTTGTAACTCGGAACCATGGATTGGGCCCCCGTTGCATGTTGTAGCCTTGTTGGGGGATAGGCTCCCTTACTTGATAATAAAATTTTAACCTCAGGTCTAACTCTGGCTTGCATGTACTTGCTTGGTCATCTAGCTTTTATATCGAAACGAGCTATCTTTAGGGGAAAAATAATGTTGGAAAAAATTTGTTGGCATTGAGCCCCCATACTAATGAAATTCCTGGCCTAATTTCTTCTGTTGACAGTCTCCTTGTTTGATTGTGGGTCTGTTGTAGTAAGTAACCCTGTATCAAGGAGAGCTAGTGAAATAACATGAGCATTTAGAGTTTAAGTAAATTGATCCCTCTATCCCTGAGCTCCTTTGGGGGGCTACAACCCGAATAGAACATTTAAGTAAAGACCTGTTTAGCCCCCTTCTTGGGCTCAGGATCAGGAGTGCTTCCGCGCTTTCATTCTCGATTCCTTCTTGGGGGGAACTGTAGCCCGACCAAGGTATCAGGAGGGCTATCTAGCTATTTCTTGGTCTCGAGATCTGGATGGCAACTATGCTCTTACACTCTGATCCTTCTTAGGGGTGGTAGCCCGACCAAGGCATCAGGAGCGCTATCTAGCTATTTCATGGTCTCGAGATCTGGATAGCAGCTATGCTCTTACACTCAGATCCTTCTTGGGGGTGGTAGCCCGACCAAGGCATCAGGAGCGCTATCTAGCTATTTCCTGGTCTTGAGATCTGGATGGAAACTATGCTCTTACACTCAGATCCTTTTGGGGGGTGGTAGCCCGACCAAGGCATCAGGAGGGCTATCTAGCTATTTTCTGGTCTCGAGATCTGGACGACAACTATGCTCTTATACTCAGACCCTTCTTGGCGGAGGGTGGTGCCCAGCCGAGGCATCAGGAGTAGCGAGGGGGCTTCCCCGACTTACCCCGGGTCTTGAGGTGATAATGTCGAAACTTTCCATGTAGACCCAAATCATTGAAGAAAGAGTAAGCAGGAAAAGGCAAGCTGTATTGATATGGACGATGGAGTACAATACTGTCAGAAGAAAAAATAAAAAAAACTAGTCAGAGGTTGCCTGCTTCTGAGTCCCCTGTTCAAGGGTAGAATTTCCTTAGTTGATCCGCATTCCAAGTATGGTCGATGAGTCGGCCATCCATATCCTCGAGCTTGTACGCCCCATTACGGATCACCATCTTTATTAGGTAGGGTCCTTCCCAGTTGGGCTCTAGGACCCCGTCTGACCTCTTCTTGGTGTTGAACGTCACTTTCCGGAGGACCAGATCCCCTTCTTTGAAACTTCGGGTTTTAACCCTCTTGTTGAAGTACCTGGCAATCCTGCCTTGGTAAATTGCTACCTTTTCAGCTAATCGATCTTGTTTTTCCTCCAGGAGGTCCAAACTAGCTCGGAGCTTGCTTTCATTGCTTCCCGGTTCAAACCGTTGGACTCTAAAGGTGGTCAACTTGTGCTCTATAGGTAGGACTGCTTCAACCTGAAGGCCAGGGAGTAGGGTGTTTCCCTGGTAGTTGTTCTCCTTGTAGTGCGGTAAGCCCAGAGGACCTCAGGAAGCTCCTCTACCCATCTGCCTTTCTTTTGTTTTAGCTTTTTCTTCAACAACTTCTTAATGGTTTTGTTCGTGGATTCCACCAGTTCATTGATCTGAAGGTGGGCTACCGAAGAAAACTGAAGGTCGATTCCCAAACCTTGACAAAAATCTCTGAATCGGGTATTGTCGAACTTTTTTCTGAGGTCGATTATTGGAACAGAGGAGTTTCGAACCTACAAACTACATTGGTCTTGATGAACCTTGTTGTGTTTTCTTTCGATATCTGGGAGAGTGGTCCGGATTCAACCCATCTTGTGAAGTAGTCAATTGCTACGATAGCATGCTTGGCCTGTCCTGGAGCTGTAGGAAGCGGTCCAATCAAATTGACCCCCCACATAACAAAGGGGTATGGAGAGCTAAGGGACGATAAAAGCTCTGGAGGGAGGAGACTCAAGTTTGAGGTCTTCTGGCACCCCTTCGCAGGTTTGCACCAAGTTCTTAGCATTTTGATGGATGGTCGGCCAGTAATGCCCCATGCGAAGAACTTGATATGCCAATGCCTCTCCACCAATATGGTTCCCGCATTCCCCGGAATGAACCTCTGTCAAAGCCCACTTGGCATCTTCCGGATGTAGACATCGGAGCAGGGGAAGGGATTCCCCCTTCGGTATAAATGTCCATCCACCATGCAATATCGGACCGAGAGCCTTTAACCCTCCTAGCTTGGTCGGGCTCTTCAGGGAGTTTTTCATCCTGTAGATATTCTGTTATTGGATCCATCCAGCATGGCTGTCGGTCCAGGGTATAAGTTTCCTTACCATTCATAATACTAGGTATGGGGATTACTTGAAGAGGGACTCCGTGTGGTAGGGTCTGGCCACCATAGGTAGTTATCTTGGCTAGGACGTCAGCCTTATGATTTAGCGGTCGAGGTATCTGCTCGATTCTGAATCCTCTAAATCTGGACTTGAGTTGTTGCACCAATTTCAGGTAAGCGATCATGTTATCCCCTTTGGCCTGATAATTCTCAGAAACTTGGTTGACCACGAGTGAAGAGTCGCTCTTGATATTCAGGTAATTAACCCCGAGCTCTATGGCAGCTTTAATCCCAGCTAGCAGGGCTTCGTATTCCGATTCATTGTTTGTGGCTTTAAATTCAAACCTGAAACAATGGCAGCACTCAGTTCCTTCTGGGTCGATGAGGACTATGCCTGCTCCTCCCCCGGACTGCCCAGAAGCTCTGTCAGTGTAGAGAGTCCATGACTCGCAGCCTTCCGGCCATTTGTCAGCTCCTGGAATCCTCTCAAGGGTGACATCTGTTACCGTGGGGGTTGCCTGATCTGAAGGTACTGAAAGTTCGGCTACAAAGTCCACTAGTGCTTGAGCTTTTATCATGGTCATAGGTTTATACTTTAAAATCCAACTTGGTAAGCTCTAGGGCCCACAGAACCAGCCTTCCAGAAACATCCGGCCTTTGCAAGAACTGTCGGAGGGGTTGGTCCGTCATCACTGATGTTGAATGAGCATGAAAGTAAGGACGGAGTTTCCTTACCGAGGTCACCAAGGCATAATCGAGCTTTTCCAGCAGAGTATAGTTCTTTTTGGGCTTGGATAGAGCGCGACTCACATAGTAGATAGGTCGCTGGATCCTATCCCCGTATTCCTTGACCAAGGCCCCACTTACAGCGATTTCTGAAAATGCCAAGTATATTTGGAGCTCTTCTCTAGGATTTGGCTTGACCAACAATGGATGGCTTGTTAGGTACCTTTTCAAAGCTTGAAAATCCTATTCGCTCTTCTGATCCCACTTCATGTTTCTTCCCTGCTTGATTGCTTTGAAGAATGGTAGGCACTTTTCGGTAGACCGGGAGATGAACCTGTTGAGCGTTGCTACCTGACCGGTCAAGGCTTGAACCTGTTTAAGAGATGCGAGGGATTCTAGATCCAGGATAGCAATGATTTTTTCTGGGTTAGCCTCTATACCTCTCTCATGGACCATGAAGCCCAGAAACTTCCCCTCAGTTACACCGAATGCGCATTTGGAAGGGTTCAACCTCATCTGGTTTTCCCTTAGGATCATGAAGGTCTTTCGAAGGTCATCCAGGTAGCCTTCCGAGGTCAAAGATTTAATGATCATGTCATCGATATATACCTCCATCGACCTTCCAATTTTGGGCTTGAACAAACGGTTAACTAACCGCTGGTAAGTAGCTCCAACATTTTTGAGCCCGAAAGGCATCACATTGTAGCAGTATAGGCCTTGTGCGGTGATGAAGCTGGTCTTTTGTTGGTCCACGGGATGTATCATAATCTGATTGTAGCCAGAAAATGCATCCATGAAGCTCAAGAGCTTGTTCCCAGCGGTAGAATCGACCAACTGATCAATTTTTGGCAGAGGAAAACTGTCATTCGGGCATGCCCGGTTGAGGTCGGTGTAGTCCACACACATGCGCCACTTCCCATTTGCCTTCGTGACCATGACCACGTTGGCGAGCCATTCGGGATAGCGGGCTTCTAGAATGAAGCATGTCTGGGTGAGTTTATCCACCTCTTCTTGAACCGCCTTATTTCTTTCATTATTGAAGTGGCGCCTTTTCTGTTTGACAGAGTTGAAGGTCGGATCCACCGCCAGTCAATGTGCAGCTAATGCCATTGAGATCACTGGCATCTTCGCATAACTCCAGGTAAAAATATCGTTAAACTCCATAAGGGGCCTAATCAAGCCCTCTTTCATTCCTGACTTAAGGGTAGCTCCAATATTGACGACCTTCGAGGGATCTGTTAGTCGAACAGGAATCTCCTCTAACTTATTGAACGGGTGGTCGCTGGCCCATTTCCTTCTCTGTTCTTCCATATCGGGTACCACAAGGCCTTCTTCAGGACAATCGGTGGAGCCCTCGTCTTCCAGGTTTAGTGTCGGGGTTATCCCGCCTTGGATAGTCGTTACTTTGGCGAGCTGCTTAGCTAGAGCTGCTGGGTTTACCGACACTGCGTAGCATTTTCTAGCTGCTTGCTGATCACCCCGAACCTCTCCCACATTGTCTTCTACCGGGAACTTCAAGACATTGTGGTAAATAGACAGGACCCCTTTTAGGGATGATAGGAATGGCCTCCCTAATATTGCATTGTAGGCCGACGATGTATCCACCACCACGAAGTCAGTCATGATTTTTTGTTGAAGAGGTGCGGCTCCGATGATCACCGGTAGGATTTTTGATCCTACATGTGTGATGGAGTCCCCAGTGAAACCGTATAATGGAGTAGTACAGCAGTTGTAGCTCCATTGCTTCAAGTTTAGTTTTTCCAAAGTGTCTTTGAACAGAACGTCGACGCTGCTACTTGTGTCGACGAGCACGCAGTGCACCATGAAGTTGGCAATTTGTAATGTAATGACCATGGGGTCATCATGTGGTTGCATGGTGTTAAAGACATCTGCTTCTGTGAAGATGATTTGAGACAACTGGGAGGGGTTGAAGATATCCTGCCCCTCGTCCGTGCGAGGGACCTTCCTCGCATGATTTTACCTGAAATTGTTATAGGTGTCGGCCAGAGTAGAACCTCCGCTGATAGTGTGTATTACCTGAATTTGTTACATCAGGTCCGCCTGCTCCCCCTTCCTCTTCTCAGCATGTTCCCGGATCTCGGCTTGCACCTCCCTTCCAGTTTGAATGTTCTCCTTGACTTGTTGTAAAAACTCTATCAAGCATCCTCCCCTTATCAAAGCCTCAATCTGGTTCCGCAGGTTGTAGCATTCTAAAGAATTGTGCCCTACGTCCTCGTGAAAGTCACAATATTTGTAAAAATTTCTTTTATCGACCAGGGCTTCATAGAAGCAGGCTTCTATAACAAACCCTTATCCCGAATGTCGAGGTAGACTGTTTCTCGGGATGTATTCAAGGGAGTGTAATGGTCGTACCCCTCTCATCGCGGGCTATAGAGGCCACTGTCCTAGGAAGCGGTAAAGCTTGAGGAGAAGCCCGTTTGTCTGGATACCTTTCTGATCTGAGCTGAGGAAGAAGGAAATCGTATGTGGACTCATTAGGGGGTTTGTTTCGGCTTTTCTGATCTTGCTCAGGTCTGGGAGCTTCCTTCTTTTGTCGCTTTTCTGATCTCATGTCGTCATGCTCCATCTTGACCTTGAGCTATTCGTCGACCTCGATCTGTTCTATAGCTCGATCATAGGCTTCCTGGTAGGTTTCCGGAAGACTCTTGGCAAAAGACCGGAATAGTTTTTCTGCCCACAAGTTTCTTCTGAAGTTGGTGAGGGTTTCTCTCTCGGTGAAGACTGGATGACTTCCTTGTGGAACCGCTCGACATAAGCCCTTAGAATTTCCCCTTTCTCCTGGATCACGTATTGTAGATGAATCGGGTCCTTCAGTCGGATCTTAACCCCCTGGAACTGTATACAGAAGTCAGTTGATAATTTTTTGAAGGAATCTACGCTCCTGGTGGGTAGTTTCCTAAACCAGGTCTTAGCATAATCCATGAGTGTAGTGGGGAACATCCGACACATAACGGCTCTGGTTGTGTTCTGGACCTCCATCTATTAAACTAAGATCTATAAGTGGCTCAACGGATCTTCAGTTCCAGAGAACCTGTCAGCTTGCATTTTGAACTTAGGCAGGAGCTCTACCTCCCGGATCCTTCTGGTAAAGGGGGCATTCATTTCACTTAGAGGATCTTTCTTGTCCTCCTTGTACTTCCCCTTCTTCATCAATTGGACCTCTTTCAGTAGCTCTGCCAACTGGTCCTTTAGTCGCTTGCTTTCGGAATTCCTTGAGTCGATCTCAGATTTCTCACCATCAGATCCCTCTGATGAACGATGACCTCTACCCGGTTCCTTCTTTAGAAGGGGCTTGCTCGGGGGCTTTTACTGACTTTCTTCTTCTCTACCCCGGGCTTCCTTCCTTGTAGTTGTTGGGTGGAGGAGCTCTTCCCGTTCCGGGGAAGGACATCTACCGCCGATCTGACTTGTCATGGTTGGTAGCGTGGCAGCGCTTCGGGAACATGGGGCATGGTCCCTAGCCTATCCCGGATCGAGGTCGAGAGCTTCTCTCTATTACGAGTTGATTCCCAAGGGGCAGGTCCCAAGCGATCAAAGACGGGTTGCATAGCCCTACACCTGCTTGATTCCCCCTGATTGCAAAGACCCGTTTGTTGAATAGCGATAACCTCAGCAAGTAATCGAAGGCGGACGTTCTCTATAAAGACCACCGCTTGTTGGTCAAGCTCGATCTGGCTTCCCAAAGGGGGATCCAGAGCCCGTACAGTTTTGGTTGGGTGGGAATCTGGCTATAGAGCCCAGATTTTTTCCCTTTCCTCGGGACCTTTCGTTTCGATGTAACCGAAGGTTGCCCCGAGGTGCCCTGCTTCCATTGTGAGGAGCGGAGCTTCATGACGACTTTGAAATAACGAACTTTTTGAATAAAAAAAAATGAGGGTGTGAGAGGTTTCCCACAGACGACGCCAGAAAGTGTTGACGGGAAATTTGCTCGAGATGAGAAATTTCTGTTAACACCCTCGAGATCACTACCACGAAAGCGGAGGCTGGGGTCGGTACCGTTGGTTCTCGACCTGTTTAAAAGAAAGACGAGTGGTAATAACAGTAAATGGGAGCTCTATTATTAATATATGGCTTTAAGATACAAATAACTCTCTTGTTTGCTCACAATCTCTCGGAGGTGTAGGGTGGTGGCAACCCGATGCCTGTCAAACAGTGGAGATGAATGTTACTGTGTTCTGAAATCAGAATTTAGGCTCTCCTTCTATGTGTATATCTGCTGTTTATGATTTTTTATCTTTGTCGTTCCTTTCTTTTTTTCTACCATGTTTGGCTTCACATATATATAATCCAAGTAGGTTTTTAGTTTGCTAATACTCTACTGTAATCTCATGAATCTGTCCCCTCCTTATCGAGCGGGATTTGTTATTTAAATTTGAATTGTTTCCAGATTCGATGATATCGTTGACGAAGATAAGTTTGTTCCCTTATTTAAATTTAAACTATTGACGTGCATATAGATATCATGTGGAGATGATCCTGAGTGCACTCGTGCCATCGTTCTTCATGGAGGTCAACCTGCCAGTTGCCCGTTGCCCCGTAGAACAAGGTGGATCCATGCTCCGGCTCTGTTCTTAGAAGCTTGATATGGATTTTCCCTGACCTGTGGGGGCTTGAGATGCTCTTGTAGACCTCTCCGGGAGGTAGCTGGGGTAGTGTAGATCCAGGCGTGATTCTTCCCTTATGCCCAGCAAGAACAACGGGCTTCTTGAGAAATTGGTGAGCTTCTTTCAAATGTCCCTTGAGCTTGGAGACTTCCTCTGGCATTTACAGGACGGTTGTAGAGCTCGACCTTTTAGCCAAGGTTCCTTGATGGATAGCCTGGAGAAGCCCGGGCTCCAGTACTCCTGTGGGGGCTCGTCCCGGTCGCGTATGGCTTGTCTTCTGGTAACTTTGAAGCCAAACCGGCCTTCCTTACTTTTACGGGGTGGCTTTACGGTCTTACCGGGCTTCATGATTGTCGATTGAGGGTGGAAATATCTCTTTGACCCCTGGCCAAATTTCCCTATTAACATTACGAAATTAAATTAAATATTACATTTATTATTAATTGAACTTCGATATTACATTTCATAAAAGAATTAAAAAAACTCGAAATGAAAATTACATATCATCATTTAATTTTTCGAATTAGTATATTCATCCTACAAATGATCAATTAATGCATTTCTAAGTGCAATGTGAGCTTCTTTATCATTGATTTATCTATATCGAGCAAGAAATTCTTAAAATCGAGTATTTTTATCTATCACCCTCGCAACCTCTGATGTTGGAGCTTCCATATGATCCTCAATAACTGCATCAACATCACGTTCATCCTCGATTATTATGTTGTGCATAATAATGCACGCAGCCATTATATCATATAATACATGTTTTTTTCAAAAACGTCCAGGTCCTGCCACAATTACAAACCTTGACTAGAGAACTCCAAATGCACGTTCTACGTCTTTTTTACATCATTCTTGTTTCACTGCAAAAAAAAAATCGAACCACGTGGATCGTGAATTGTTTGTGCAAGCGTAGACCATTTTGTTTTGTTTTCAATTTAGTGTTTTTTATTATTAATGACATTTAGTAATTTTTGTATTATATACTTCATTTTAGTTTATTATAAATAATAATTCAATTAAAACAAATATAAATTAACCAAAAGCATTAGATAATTTCAAGGATACAATTGGAATACATTTTGTTTAATAGGGTAAAATTGTAATTAAACAAGTGTTTTAAATAAGGGATAAAATCGTTATAGCTTTTATTTAATATGCTGAATATGTGAATTCTAAAAATTTGAGGAACTAAAAAAAAATACCAGTCAAACCAGTAAAGTAGCACATCTCACCAGAATGCCCTACTTCTGGTGTTGAATTTCGCTTGGAGGTAGAATGGCGTGGTGAATAGCACTGGGTTGGAGAGATTTCATGCTCCAATTTAGTGAATGGTGTAAAGGTTGGAGATGCCCTTAGACAATATCTCAAGTTCCTCTTATCGCACAGTAGAATATAAATATTGCCTAAATTCATTGTGAATAGATATTTAGGCCATGTTTGGTTGGGTGAAATGGAATGGAAAGAAAGTCATTTATAAGGTTTGGTTTGTTAAAATGTAATGAAATGAGGATTTCGTTGGAATGTTGATCCTACCATTTTGGTGGAATGGGATTCCATCCAAACCAATGGAATTCCCACTCCAATTCCAAATTAAAATTGGTATCTCACAAATACCCTCATATGCCCTAACTCTATTCCAAAAATCCCCTCATTTCCAATATATTATTATTATAATATATATATATATATGTATTATATATATATATATATATATTGTTGACGGGAAATTGGCTCGAGATAAGAAATTCCTGTTAACACCCTTGAGACCACTACCACGAAAGTGGTGGCCGGGATCGGTACCGTTGGTTCCCGGCCTAGTTAAAAGATAAACGAGAGGCTGAAACGTAATAACAGTAAATGGGAGCTTTATTATTGATATATTGCTTTAAGATACAAATAGCTCTCTTGTTTGCTCACAATCTCTCGGAGGTGTAGGGTGGTGGCAACTCGGTGCCTGTCGAATAGTGGAGATGAAGGTGACCGTGTTCTGAATCCAGAATTTAGGCATTCCCCTCTTCTTTTTATCTTATATGTTGTTGCCTTTTTGTATGTATCGTTCGTTGTTCCTGTTTCTTCCCACTTTTTACCATGCTTGGCTTCACCTATTTATATCGTCCAAGTAGGTTTTTAATCCGTAAATACGTTATCGTGATCCCATGAATCCGTTCCCTCCTTATCGGGCGGGATTCGTTATTTGAATTTGAATTTGAATTGTTATAGAATTTGATGATATCGTTGACGGAGATAATTTTAATCCCTTATTTGAATCAAACTCTTAACGTGCATGTAAATATTACGTGGAGACGATCCTGTGTGCACTCGTGCCATGAATCTTCATGGAGGTCACCCTGCCAGCTGTCTGTTGCTCCGTAGAGTGAGGTAGATCCCTGCTCTGGCTCTGTTCTTAGAAGCTTAATATGGATTTTCTCTGACCCTTGGGGGCTTGAGAGGCTCTTGTAGACCCTCATGGGAGGTAGCTGGGGTAGTGTAGATTTAGGCGTGATTCTTCCTTTATATCCAGCAAGAACAACGGGCTTCTGGAGAGGTTAGCGAGCTTCTTTCAAATTTCTCTTGAGCTTGGAGACTTCCCTTGGCATTTACGGGGTGGTTATGAAGCTCGACCTCAGAGCCGAGGTTCCCCGATAGATGACCTGAGAAGCCCGGCTTCCAGTACTCTTGTTGGGGCTCGTTCCGATCTTGCCTGGCTTGTCTTTTGGTAGCTTTGAAGCTGAACCGGTCTTCCATGCTTCTGCGGGGTGGCTTTACCCTTTTTCCGGGCTTTATGATTGTAGATTATGGGTGAAAAATTTCTCTTTGACCCCTGGCCAAATTTCACAATTAACAGAAGTCCCCTCTGACTTGAACACCGGTGGTAGAGTTGGGGTTGGAGTCAGATTTCTTGTTTAATTGAGAAAGTTTTTCGCCATAAAGATAATTAATGAGAACTGAGTGTTATTCGAAGAAAAGCTGCTGCAACACGGCTCCAGGTGATCTTCCCGAGGATATCGCCAATAAACCTCTATTTAAGCTCGACCTGACCGTCACTTTCTTCATATTTCCTCAAATCTTCAAACTTTAAAATTTATTCTTCCCTGTTTTCTTTGCTGAAATCTTTCGCTTGCTTTCTCACCTCTCTTTCCCATCAATGTCGACTTCCACAGATAGTGTTGATGCCTTGGTGGAGGGCTCCGAAGGCCCTAACCTAGCTCCTCTTAAGCGGGTGCGAGGGTTTTCAAGCGATGAGGAATCTTCCCCACTCCGCCAGCGCCGTTGTTCTAACAGAAACGTTTCTATCTGTTCTGGCTTTTCGAACCAACCCTACAATCCTCTGAACCTAGTCGATGAAGACTTTGATGTCGAGGAGAGATTAAATGCGATCGGGAGGGCTCAAGTCATAGTGGCAGAGCTTTCTTCAGTGGTAGCCCTTCCTTTCGTAACCAGGGTCATTCCTGACTCTACTGTCGACCCTCAGTCGATTAGCTGTCTTCGGGACAAGTATGGTATTCCTGACACTGTGTCCCTAACTGTCCCTCACCGGAATTACGATGTTTTTAGTCCACCCAAAGATGTGCTCCCTATCCACGTCGCAGCATTTGAGAGCAGGGTGAGGCTCCCTCTTCACCCCACCCTTCGGGGGGATCTTAATGCCCTTCAGCTGGCTCTGCTTCAACTGACGTCCGGCTTATGGAGGCATCAAGTCGGCTTTCTGGTTTTATGGAGGGAGCAATGCGAGCTGAGCAACGTAACCAGGGTGCCTGGGGCTGAGGAGCTCACCTTCCTTTTCCAGATCGGTAGCCTGGTTGGGGTCCCACGAGGCCAATTCTATGCCAAGGCCAAGAATAGGCTCAACTTTATATCCCTAGGGGCTTCAAATAAGGACCCCGTTTAGAAAGAAGAATGGGTACTGGCGGAGGAAGACTAGGGGAGCTCCGTCTTCGTCGGTGGGCATGTGAGGTTCCCACCGCCTTTAGTGACAAACCCACCTGGGGTCGGGATTCCTTGCCCGATGAGTCTGAAGCCTTGCTGAGGACCATCCTAGCTCGGAACTACTTGAATCTAAAGTTTTCAACCGCCGACCCCTTTGATCTCTGCAGGGTAAACAGGTACCTATGGATATCCGGTGCTACCCCTCGTAAGTATCTCGATCTATCTTGTTGTTGTTGTTTTTTTATTAGATGGTTCAGTTCTGATGATCTTGATTTCTTTCTCTAACAGTGTTTGTTGTTGCTCTAGCTTCTCGCGAAGCCCGATGAGCGGGGATCCCTCCTCCTTCTTCCAAATCGTCCCCGGGAGCTCTCTCGGATGTTTCGATAAAAGAGGGGTCAATCACTAAGGTAGCTGCCCCCCTCGTTCTTTCCTCATCTTCTTCCCAAGTGAAGTCCAAGATGGCTCTTCTTGCATCTCAGGCTGCGAAGTCTCAAAATCTGGTAGGGTCTGCCTCTCAAGTCGTCAATAAGTCCATTTTTTCCCCCTCACCTGTATTCATTGCTCCAAACGATGCTCCCTGAGTCACATTACCCCTCTCTATAGATCCGGTTGTATCCCGGGCAATCGAGATTCCCAGGGATCCCGATACAAATATTCTTGAGGTTGCCCCTTCTTGCCCCCATTAGCAATTGAGCTCGGCAGGTCAGGATGAGGTCCTGAAGCAATTTGTAGCATCTTGTCTAGGCGGCAGGCTTTCTAGGATGACCGCGATGCCCGTGGACATCATGATCATCAAAGGGACCGCCCTTCTAGCCGAGGTATTGTGGATTTTACTTCTTCATTCAGCTGCTTGACTTGTCATTTTCTAACATGGTTTTCCTTTGTAGGCTTTCAAGTTTCAGGTAGCCATGGGGCATCAGGTAGCCTTCCTCCGTGATCGGGCAGCCAAGGTTGAGGCTGAAGCTGAGCGAGCCATGAGATTGCTTGTGCGGGCTCAGACCCAGGTACAGGAGATGACCTCCAGCCAACAAGGAATGGAGACGCAGCTAGTTGAGCTTTAATGCGACCATGAGAGGTTGAAGCGGGCTTTTGATCAGGAGATTTTCCGATTGAAGCGACGGGCTAGCCAGTGGGATGACTGGAGGGGAAAGACGAAGGACCTGGATGTTGAGAACCAAACTTTGCAAGCTCAAATTACGCAACTCCAGGCCGAGGTGGAAACCTCTTTTAGCGATGGGTACTTCTATGCCTCCTATCAGGTTACAGAGGCTCTTCCTCCCCAATTCGATCTCTCCAGCGTTGCCAGCTGGGATAGAGTGAAGGTCATGTCACGGGCTGCGGAGATGTCTCACCCCGAAACTGATGGAGCTGGTTCTTCTGGGGAGGGAGCTGGGAACCAGTTGAAGGTGCTAGATCTGCCTTGTCCAATTCCAGCCTTTCCAGTATCTGGTCCCGGTGAATCCTTAAAGGGGGTTCACAACGAGGAGCTAGAAGGAGGCCCTGCTGAAGCCCGAGATCCCCCCGCAGTGCTCTCAGGAATGGAGTAGACAGAAGGCGGAAACGTGCCTAAGTCGGTGACCAGTCTTCTTGATGCAGCTATACCGCATGAAGTTATGGCGGTGATCGATGAAATCATGGAGGAGGATTATATTGACCCCGAGGTAGTCAGGGCTGATCCCTAGGAGGAAGTGGCGGAAGCGGTATATGCAGTTGATCAGGATGAGTTGCGACTGGAGAGGGGAGCAGTGGGCGAGGTCCATTCCGTGGAGGAGGAAGTTGAAGGCTCTCAAGAAGACGAAGAAGCTTGAGTTATCTACCATGTGATCTATTTTGAATGCCCAGAAAAGGGGGTGGGCATCCTATCTTCAAATGTGTTTACCATTTTATCATTGCTTTTGTAGCCCGGAACCAGGGATTGGGCCCCCCTTACTTGTTGTAGCCTAGTTGGGGGATAGGCTCCCTTACTTGATAATACAATTTTAATCTCAGATCTAACTCTAGCTTGCATGTACTTGCTTGATCGTTCAGCTTTTATATCGAAACAAACTATCTTTGGGGGAAAAATAAGATAAGAAAAAAGGCTGTTGGTATTGAGCCCCCATACTAATGAAACTTCTGGCTCAACTTCTTCAGTTGACAGTCCCTTTATTTCGTTGTAGGTCTGCTGTAGTAAGTTACCACGTATCAAGGAAAAAATAGTGAAATAACAGAGGCATTAAGAGTTTAAGTAAATCGAGCCTTCCATCCCCGAGCTCCTTTGGGGGGCTGTAGCCCGAGTAGAACATTAAGTAAAGACCTATTTAGCCCCCTTCTTAGGCTCGAGATCAGGTGGGCTTCCGCACTTTTAATCTCGATTCCTTCTTGGGGGTAACGGTAGCCTGACCATGGTATCATGAGGGATATCTAGCTATTTCCTGGTCTTGAGATCTAGATGACAACTATTCTCTTACACTCTGATCCTTCTTGGGGGTGGTAGCCCGACCAAGGCATCAAGAGGGCTATCTAGCTATTTTCTGGTCTCGAGATCTGGATAGCAACTATACTTTTACACTCAGATCCTTCTTGGGGGTGGTAGCCCGACCAAGGCATCAGGAGCGCTATCTAGCTATTTTCTGGTTTTGAGATCTGGATGGCTACTATGCTCTTACACTCAGATCCTTCTTGGGGGTGGTAGCCCGGCCAAGGCATCGGGAGGGCTATCTAGCTATTTCCTGGTCTTGAGATTTGGATGTCAACTATGCTCTTACACTCAGATCCTTATTAGGGGTGGTAGCCCGATCAAGGCATAAGGAGCGCTATCTAGCTATTTCCTGGTCTTAAGATCTAGATGGAAACTATGCTCTTACACTCAAATCCTTCTTGGGGGTGGTAGCCCGACCAAGGCATCAGGAAAGATATCTAGCTATTTCCTGGTCTTGAGATCTGGACGGTAACTTTGCTCTTATACTCAGACCCATTTGGCTGGGGGTAGTGCCCTGCCGAGGCATCAGGAGTTACGTGGGGGCTTCCCCGGCTTACCCCTGGTCTTAAGGCGATAATGTCAAAACTTTCCATGTAGACCCAAATCATTGTAGGACATAGTTGAAGAATGAGTAAACAAGAAAGTACAAGCTTTATTGATATGGAAGATGGAGTACACTACTGTCAGAAGAAAAAATAAAATAAGCTAGTCGGAGGTCGCCAGCTCCTAAGTCCCCAGTTAAAGGGTAAAATTTCCTTAGGTGATCCGCGTTCCAAGTATGGTCAATGAGTCGGCCATCCATATCCTTGAGCTCGTACGCCTCATTACGGATCACTATCTTTATTAGGTAGGATCCTTCCCAGTTGGGCCCTAGGACCCCGTATGACCTCTTCCTGGTGTTCAACATCACTTTCCTGAGGACTATATCCCCTTCTTTGAAACTTCGGGCTTTAACCCTCCTGTTAAAATACCAGGAAATCCTACCTTGGTAGATCGCTACCTTCTCAGATATTCGATCCTGCTTTTCTTATAGGAGGTCCAAGCTAGCTCGTAGCTTGCTCTCATTGCTCCCTGATTCGAATCGTTGGACTCTAAAAGAGGTCAACTTGTGCTCTATAGGTAGGACTTCTTCAACCCCGAAGGCCAGCGAGTAGGGGCGTTTCCCCGGTAGTTGTTCTCCATGTAGTGCTGTAAACCCAGAGGACCTCGGGAAGCTTCTCTACCCATCTGCCTTTCTTTTGTTGTAGCTTTTTCTTCAACAATTTCTTGATGGTTTTGTTCTTGGATTCCACCAAACAATTGGTATGAGGGTGGGCTACCAAAGCAAACCGAAGGTAGATTCCTAAACCTTCGTAGAAATCTCTGAATTGGCCATTATCGAGTTGTTTTCCGAGGTCGATTATGATGGCAAGAGGGATTCCGAACCTGTAAACTACATTGGTCTTGATGAACCTTGTTTTGTTCTCTTCCGATATCTGGGAGAGTGGTCCGACTTCAACCCATATTGTGAAGTAATCAATTGCTACGATAACATGCTTGACCTGTCCCGAAGTTGTAGGAAGCGGTCCAATCAAATCGAATCCCCACATAGCAAAGGGGTAGGGTGAGCTTAGGGACGACAAGCGCTCTGGAGGGAGGTGATTCAAGTTGGCGGCCTTCTAGCATGCCTCGCAGGTTTGCACCAAGTTCTTAGCATCTTGATGGATGGTCGGTCAATAATACCCCATGTGAAGAACTTGATATGCCAAGGCCTCTCCACCAATATGGTTCCCGCATTCCCCGGAATGGACCTCTCTCAAAGCCCACTTGGCATCTCAGGGTGTAGACATCGGAGCAGGGGAAGGGATTTTCCCCTTCGGTATAAATGCCCATCAACCATACGATACCAGACCGAGAGCCTTTTAACCCTCCTAGCTTGGTCGGGCTCCCCGGGGAGTTTCCCGTCCTGTAGATATTCTGCTATTGGATCCATTCAGCATGGTTGTCGGTTCAGGGTATAAGCTTCCTTACCAGTCATAATGCTAGGTAGGGGGATTACTAGAAGAGGGACTCAGTGAGGTAGGGTCTGACCACCATCGGCAACTATCTTGGCTAGAACGCCAGCCCGATGATTCAGCTGTCGAGGTATTTGCTCGATTCTGAATCACCTAAATCTGGTCCTGAGTTGTTGCACCAGTTTCAGGTAAGCGATCATGTTATCCCCTTTGACCTGATAATCCCCGGAAACTTGGTTGACCACGAGTGAAGAGTCGCTCTTGATATTCAGGTAATCAACCCCGAGCTCTATGGCAGCTTTTATCCTAGCTAGCAGGGCTTCGTATTCCTCTTCATTGTTCGTGGCTTTAAATTCGAACCTGAAACAATGGCAGCACTCAGTTCCTTCTGGGTCGATAAGGACTATGCCCGCTCCTCCCATGGACTGCCCGGAAGCTCCGTCAGTGTAGAGAGTCCATGACTCGCAACCCTCCGGCCAGCTGTCAGATTCTAGAATCCTCTCAAATGTGACATCTGCTACCACGGGAGTTACCTGATCTGAAGGTACTAAAAGCTCAGCTACAAAGTCCGCTAGTGCTTGAGCTTTTATCGCGGTCCTAGACTTATACTTTAGATCAAACTGGGTAAGCTCCAGGGCCCATAGAACAAGCCTTCCCGAAACACCCGGCATTTGCAAGAACTGACAGAGGGGTTGGTTCGTCACCACTGCTATTGAATGAGCATGGAAGTAAGGACGGAGTTTCCTTGCCGAGGTCACCAAGGCATAAGTGAGTTTCCCCAACAGAGTATAGTTCTTTTTTGGCTTGGTTAGAGCTCGACTCACATAGTATATAGGTCGCTGGATCCTATCCCCGCATTCCTTGACCAAGGCCTCACTCACAGCGGTTTCTGAAAAGGCCAAGTATATTTGGAGCTCTTCTCCAGGATTTGGCTTGACCAGCAGTGGAGGGCTTGTTAGGTATATTTTCAAAGCTTGGAAAGCCTGTTCGCTCTGCTGATCCCACTTCATGTTTCTTCCCCGCTTGATAGCTTTGAAGAATGGTAGGCACTTATCGGTAGACCGGGAGATGAACCTGATGAGCGCTGCTACCTGACCGGTTAAGGCTTGAACCTATTTAAGAGATGTAGGGAATTCTAGATCCAGGATAGCCATGATTTTTTTTTTGGGTTAGCCTCTATGCCTCTCTCATGGACCATGAAGCCCAGAATGTGTGTAGATTTCACAGATTTGAACAAAGCAAGCCCAAAAGACAGTTTTCCATTCCCAATGAGAGACCAACTGGTGGATGCTACATCAGGCCATGAATTGCTCAGTTTCATGGATGCCTACTCGAGATATAACCAAATCTGGATGAACAATGCTGAAGAAGAAAAAACAACGTTCACAACTGATCAGGGCTTGTACTGTTACACAGTGATGCCCTTCGGATTAAAAAATGCAGGGGCAACATATCAAAGGCTGGTCAACAGAATCTTCGCACGACAAATAGGAAGAAACATGGAAGTATACATAGATGACATGTTGACCAAGAGCCTTTCGGCAGACAAGCATACCTCATACCTGCGAGAGACATTCGATGTTTTGAGGAGATACCAAATGAAGCTGAATCTGAACAAGTGTTTATTCGGAGTTCCTTCAAGAAGGTTCCTGGGTTTCCAAGTTCACCAGTGGGGAATCAAATTCAATCCTGAAAAGATCCAAGCCCTGTATAAAATGACTTCACCAAGGACACTAAAAGAAGTACAGTGCTTAACAGGATGTTTAGCTTCCTTGGGGAGATTCATTCCAAAGGCCACAGACAGATGTGCACCCTTTTTCAGAGTAATTAAAAAAGGAAAAGGACTCGAATGGAAGGAAGAGTGCGAGCAGGCATTCTTAAAAATCAAAGAGTACCTAGGGTAGACGCTCATCCTGGTAGTCACAGGTAGAAAAAATGGCCCTAGCATTGGTTTTAACGGCAAGGAAGCTAAGGCCATACTTTCAGGCTCATACAATCCAGGTTCTCATCGACTGCCCATTGAAGCAAATTTTACAGAAGCCAGAGATTTCAGGAAGACTAACCAAATGGGCAATCAAGCTAAGTGAATTCGATATCCATTACGTCTCTAGGACATCTCTCAAAGGACAATGTGTGGCAGATTTTATAGCAGAGTTCATAGAACCAAACCTGGAAGCAAAAAAATGTTGGGTAAAAATTTCCCATGGAAATTATATGTTGATGGTTCTTCAAACACTCACGGCAGGAGGGCAGGGATCGTAGTATGCATTCCACAAGGAGATGATGTTGAATGACCATGAGGTTTAACTTCAAAGCAACCAATAATCAAGTCGAGTACGAGGCGCTACTAGCTGGACTCAGAGTCTGCATAGCTCTCGGGGCAGATGAAGTCGAGATATTTAGCGATTCACAGGTAGTTGTAAACCAAGTCCTGGACAAATACCAAGCCAGGGATGAAGGCATGATAGCCTATCGTGACACTGCAAAACAGCTCCTCCAGAAATTCAAAGAATATAGGATTACCCAGATCCCTAGAGAGGAGAATGAAAAGGCAGACGCTTTGTCCAAACTAGCATCAGCAACAACCGCAATCAGGTCAAAAACTATTCTGGTTGCACATCTCCTCAAATCGAGCATAGCTGAGCCAAAAAACTTTGAAATTTTAGAAATCCAAACACTGTCAGACTTTTGGATGACCCAGCTGAAAAGGTTCCTAGATGAAGGTGTGCTCCCGGAAGATCCCCTACAAGCAAAAAGTATCAGGTATCGATCAACAAGGTACACATTGGTCGGAGGTGAACTATAAAAAAGGGGGTTTTCCCGAATATTTCAAAGATGTGTGTCAGAGGAAGATGCATGTCAGATATTACAGGAAATACACGAGGGAGTTTGTGGAAGCCATACTGAGGACAAAAGTTTAGCACATAAGGTACTCAGACAAGGTTATTATTGGCCTACTTTATTCTCAGATACACAGCGATGTTCGGAGAGTTGCAATACTTACCAAAAGATTGCTAATGATATTCGACAACCCCCTGAACAACTCAGAAACCTCACATCCCCATGGCCATTTTCCATGTGGGGTTTGGATTTAATTGGCCCAATTCCAGCTGGGACAGGGGTGGAGCGAAGTATGTCATAGTAGTCGTTGACTATTTCACGAAATGGGCAGAATCTGAAGCATTAGTGCATATCACAAAAGCAAATACCATAAATTTTGTGAAAAAAAATATAGTCTACAGGTTTGGAGTCCCAAACACTATCATCACTGATAACGGTACCCAGTTCAATAACCTGAAATTCAGACAGTTGTGCAAGGAGTATTAAATTACCAATTACTATATCACACCTGCCCATCCTCAAACAAACGGGCATGCTGAAGCAGTAAACAAAATCATCAAGTATACACTCAAAGCAAAGATGGATTCCAAGAAAGGAAGTTAGGTCGAAAAGCTTCCCGAAGTATTATAGGCATATCGGACGACAGCAAGAACTTCAACAGGAGATATTCCATTCACTTTGGCGTTTGGAACAGAAGTTGTTATCCCCATAGAAACGTCATATGCATCACCCCGGGTCAGGCTATATAATGAAGATCAGAATGTTGATATGCTGTTACAAAGTCTAGATAAGCTAGAAGAGAAAAGAAAAGGAAAAAGTCCCGAATACAAAATATGGCATATCAGCAAAGAGTAGCTCGCCACTACAACTCTTATGTTCGGGTCAGGAAATTCCAATTGGGAGACCTGGTACTCAGAAAGGTGTCATTGAATACAAAAAATAAAGTTGCAGGTTCCCTGGTTGATAAGTGGGAAGGCCCATACAAAATTGAAGGAATATGTGGTCATGGAGCATATTGGATTGCACGACCCAATGGAAGGGTCTTACCCCGACCATGCAATGCCCAATATCTGAAGATTTTCTATCCTTAAATTATTTTTTGTTTCCTTTAGTAAGGACAATTTTAGTTTTGAAATTTAAATTTTTGTTGGTTTTACAGTTATAAATAAAAATAAAACTCGGGATTCCCGAAAAATAAAGCATATGATAATAAGAACATATGAAAGACGAGCATGATAATAAGAACATGCAAATAGAATACTCGGGACCATTGATTCCCGAATGGGCAGAGAAGCTCGAAGGAGCATGCCAGCCAAGCAAGGTCAATTGACCTTAGCAAAAAGGCAAACCTGATGCTCCAGATTCTGGAGAAAGGCTCGGGACGCTATCGAAAAAAATTCCAGTGAAATGCGTAGCTGTGTTAACCGGTTCAAAAAGCTTAACGATTCAGCAAACCCTTGCACAGAAAAACAAGGAAAACGTCATCGGTAATGTGCAAGGACTCGAATATATGATCATGGTAAGCCTTGATGTAATGTTTGGGAACCTGAGTATGAAATGAGTAAATTCACTTATTTGTTTCAAGATGACTCGGTAAATATATGCCAGTTTAATAAGATACTTGGCGTTGAAAATAACTGAGTAACAAAAACCAAGTTTAAAAAGATACTCGGTGAAGTTACTTGGACAAAAACAGTCAGTTTAATAAGATACTTGGCATAAAGATTACAACAGCCAGTTTAATAAGATATTTGGCTCAAAAGCTTGCATTAGCAAGTTTAATAAGACACTTGGCACAAAAGATTGCGATAGCCAGTTCAAAAAGATACTCGGCAACAATATAATCAAGTTAAAGAAAATACTCGGTGACATTCCCTGAGCAATGAATCAGATCAAACCACTCGGATTTCAGAATTACAGTTAACTCATAATTTCATTGATAATCTTTACAAAGAATCGTTACAAAGAATCTTTACAAAAATAAAATTTCTACGAAATAAATCAAGGTTAGGAGGATTTAGAACTCTTGCTGACGCTCGGGTCGGGCACCATTTTGGATTTACGGAGGAGACTTTCATTGGAAGGCCAAGCAATTGTATCTACCGAATCATCCATCCATTTATTGTAATCTTCTCCTAGGATCGGTCCGACATCAGGCACCGAACCTTCTACACCCGACTCCTGACTGGCATAAAAGGTAGAGAGGGAGTGCTCTGATGGAATCTACAAATGCATGGGATGGGGCTCATTGCCTCAACTACGGCAATAAGCTCTCCACTCTTTCATCTGAGTCTGAAGAGATTCCAGGGACCGATCCACATGACTCATGATCGACAACTCCCAGTTGGTTCGGGCTTTTTCAGTTGCCCCAATTCTTGACCTTAAAAAAATTCACCAGCTAAAACTAGCCCTCGCTGAAATTACCGAAAGAGAAGGGCATCATAAGCAAGGGATCTTTTAAAACGGTCGACCCCTTGGACTTTGACTTCCAGCCTAGTCTCTTTGGATAGGGACTCAACTGTTAAAGCTTGGCGCTCCAAGTCTTCATTCTTCTTTTCATACGCCAACTTGGACTGCTCCGCCTCCTATTCGGCTTTAAGCATTGAATCCTGGGTAGAAGACAACAAGTTTTGTAGTGACGTAGCCTTCTTCTCTACCGACGAAGCTCTTTCCTCGACAGCCACTTGCTTTGCCAAACAGTGGTCAGCAAACACTTGGGTGGACCCAACTTCCTTTTGATAAGCCGATTCGACCCAAGTACGGCTATCCTCACTTTCTTTCAGCTGAGCCTTAAGACGCCTTATTCGATCGGCTTGATGCTGTTGCGTTTGAACCAGCTCAGCAAACTCGGCCACTATCTACAAAGGAGTTTAATTAAAAATCTAGCAAGCAAGCCAGACAATTGAGAATTGGGAATAAAACTTACATAAGATGCGTCGTTAAAAATATTCTGAAGATAACTCGTCAAAGACACTTCCTTGAGGTGGCTCCAATGATCATCCCAGATGAAAGCCCGACCAGATGACATCGCCCTGAGCATATCCTGGGGAGAAGAATATGAAGGATCTCCCGAAGATTCAGCCCTTAGATCTTCAACCTCGGAGGGGAAAGAGCCCATGTTCGGGTCAAAAGTCTCTGCACCCGTCGATGCTTCAACATCAACACTCGGGGGAATCTCAGCTCCGGTGTCTTTATCACTGGAGTCGATGAATGAAACCACCCGAGGATCCTTATGAAGATGAGTGGGAGAATCGAACGCCTTCCTTTTCGCAGCCCAAGAGCGATGAAAACCGAGATCAGTTGATGGATCTTCCTGAACATCATCCCGGAAGGATTCATAAAAGTCAAGATTTGTATTTACTTGTCTCTCAGAGGTTTTACCTTCATCACCGGTGTTCGTTCTCTCAGTAGGGACCACAACCGGGGAGCTTGATTCACCCGGCCCCTCACCAAGACCGTCACTCTACCTCCCTCAGTCTTTAGGAAACTCTTGAGTATGGCCACTCGGACCACCAGAATCCCCTACGATCGATCGGATGACTTTCTTGGGGACACTTTCAGGAATCTGCTCGTCAGCCTCATCATGGTCCTTATCTAACTCAGGTGGGGCAATGCCCTCTTTTCTCTGACGAGAAGCTTTTTTTTAGCTCGCTTGGAGGATTGACTTCACCTGACGAGATTGAAAGTCGCAGACGATGTCCGAGTCATACACTTATGAGAAAAAGGGGGATCGCGTCAGAATATAAAAAGCAAAAAAAAAGGGTACAGAGATCACTTACATCGCCTATGGTAGCCTGAAATCTGGCTAAAGAAACCGAGTTCTATCATCTTCTTCTCATTGAAAAGATAAGTCATGTTCATTTTCTCTAGAGTGCGAACTGCTGCCCGAGCAAGTCTGGTCAGCTCATTATCGCTGAATTCAAGTTTTTTCTTGTTCTATACCTTAAGGGAACAGAAAAAACGTGGAAATTTTAGCACCGTCCGAGTTTTCCTAGCCGAAAGAGTGACTTCAAGATCTAGGTTTCCTTCGGTAAAAAACAAACTATTCTTCCAGTACTTGTTGGATGAAGGAAATCCCCATACAAAGCCCCTCCTTTTGGCATTATCGGAAGTGTCAACTCCCCGATTCACCTTTGTCCCCTCAGGGACCCAGCAATCTGGCAGGTTAGACATGAGGAAATAAGTCTCTATCTTACCAGACTGCCTTAACGTGTAGAAGTGCCTGATTTCACTCGGGAAAGGCCGCGACAGGTTCATTCGGCTCCACATGTGCCACATACACATCAAGATCTTGTAGCTATTTGGGGCCAATTAAGCTGGAGCAATCCCTGCTTCAGCCAGAAACCAGGCAATGAACGGCTGAAGAGGAAGAGTAATGCCCAACAAATCATTGACTCATAGATTGCCACCATGCTCGGGGAAGGGTTCCACGCAGCTCTATCACCGGTAGGAATCAGAGTAACTGAATTATCCAAGTCTAATCGGGCACGATATTTTCTGATCTCATCTACCCCGACCGCATTCGGTTTGGCGTCAAACCCACTCGGGCGATCAATAGAAAAAGATAGACGAGATTTTCTGAACTCCTCTTCGACGTCCTTCTCATTAATAATCTGCTCCCTTATCCGAACGCTGCCTGAGTTGTGCTTATGGACTTCACTTTTACTTTGATGTTTTCCCATCCTTGATCGAAGTGGTACCCTGTGATTAGAAACGACAGGTTCAGAACTAGATGAATCAGAATCAGAATCAGAATCAGAACTGGATACAGAACTAAAACGGACGTCAGGGTAAAGCCCAGAAACGTCGACTTCAAAAAAGGAGGTTCATCAGGGGAGTTTTCCCCCAATAATCTTCAAGTGCAAGAAACTAGTTGAAAATCCCTACGATCAAGCGCTTCGAGAACTATAGTAAAAGTCGACGACCGGAAGTCAGATTCATTAAAACTAACCTTGAATGAAGAAACCTGATGCGAAATCTTCAATGGAGAATAGAGATTTTCTGCGTAAAGAAATATGGGCTGGAAAATTTCTGGTTTGAGTCTGAGAATGAACCAACACAACTTCTTTCAATTGAGAATTTAAAGGGGTAATAGCACGAAACCTTAGGATCTCGTGGCGGGAAAAATCAAAGACATATCTGATGACGTAGGCGGTGCACTAGGAGACGCGTAGGTCGTTTCTCATAAATGGCATCGAAAAATGAAACGGTAGAGGACACGTGTTAAGAGAAGAACTGGCCAAGGTTGTCAGAACTCCAAAACGTCGCAATCGTTGAGATCTCGCATGAGGAGGCAAATTGAATTTACATGGTCACCATTAAGACACGCAATTATGACAAGATATTTACCCTGGCATTAAAGAGATGTGAAAATTGAAGGATTGATTAAAATACTTTTGCCCGGAACGAAACCTTGTTCGGTAAAAATATTTTAAAGTGGTATTGTCGTATATAAATTTTATTAGACGTACACGTCGTTGACAAAGAGGATAGCATTGCCAGATGGACATCCGAATAAGCATTCAGAAAGTATCCTGCAAGACATCACCAATGAAGAGAAGCCCGAGTAAACAAGTATTGAACAAAGCCTGCTTGGGGTCAACTGACGACATATACTACTCTGGGTCAATTAGAGACGCTCTGGGTTAGCTGATGACGTGCTCTACTCGGGATCAGATGACGTCATTCGGGACCATCTAATATCATGTTCTACTCGGGACAAACATGAAGAAAACCGAATAAAGAAGCCCAGCGCGTAACTCACACGAGTCAAGAGTCGTTAAAATACGCGAAGATATCCATATCAAAGAAGAATTCCAAGAAGAATAGAATACCAAATAGAAAGGGTTCCAAATTAGGCAACAATTTTATTTCTTCAAAAAAGACTACAAATTTATAAGGAAATAAGTTCTAACTGGACTATATTACTAGAGTCTCATTCGATCTCTTTACAAGTCTCCAGAATAGGAAAGAAGACAGACTACTTCGAACAAGTAACCAATCATAATTAAATACAAAAATATTTTATTACTTGTACAAAAAGGATTATGGTTCTATGCACATATAAATAGACCCATAATCTCGTCACAAAAAAGATATAAAAAACATATAGAAAAATACAGAGAGAAAAAGAGAGATCGAGAGTTGTAAATCTTTTCAATAGTGGATTTTGGCTCGGTTGATTATTTAGTCACCCGTGGACATTTCTCCGATCATCGGAGTTTTACGACGTAAAACTTACGTCCGATTACTTTCTCCTTCTCTTTCTCTTTCTCTTTCTCTTTTAAATCACAGCTAAAATCCAATCTTGTTGACTTTTTCTCATACATCTAGAAATCGACGTCAACAATGACCAATATAAAAAAAATCATGATAAAATATATATTTCAACATGTTATATAAATAAGGGTATTTTCGTAATCAATTTTATATCATTCTGATATCTTATTTAAGTAAACAATATAAAAATGAATAAAATTGATTTCATTTCGGATTCATAAATTGTTAAACGGTGTAAATTTGATTCCATAATAGGGTAAATTGAACAAACACTCTTGATTTTAGGTATAATTGAACTCATATACAACTTTTATTCAAAATTGATTTATTATACAAATATCCCTTACAGTTAAGAGTCAACTGTTAAAGTTAATCGTTAACTCTCTTCTCCATACAAAAATGACAATAGTGTATATTTTTGTATTTATTTTATTATTTTTACCTATTTTATTTATTTTATAAATGTTAATTAAAAAGTTCATATTTTTTTTCTCAAATAATAGATTCTTCATCGATGTCAAGAAAAAAAAAATCTTCATCATTCTCAGATTTTTTTTAATATGAAAATGTAAGGATTAATTGCACAAACACCCTTGAGTTTAGACCTAATTGTAGTTAGATGGAACTTTTCCTTAAAATTACAGAAACTACCCCTGCCATTAGTTAACTTCCGTTATAACTAACCATTTAGTATGAATGGTCTACAATGCCCCTAAGTGAGTTAAGTTTACTCTTATGATATTATCTTAAAATAATCGGTTATTTAAGATAAACAATAAAATTAAAATTTATATATATATATATATATATATATATATATATATATATATATATATATATATATATATGTATGTATAAAACTTAGGGGAATGTATTCAACCCATATTTCATTGGAGTTTGATGGATTTATTTTAAGTGATGGATTTCGGTGGAATTCACAAATCCGACGGATTTCATTAGATTTTGTAGGAATTGTGCAAAGAGTTCGTAGTATTTTGTTGGAATTTGTTATATAGAATTGGATGGATTCGAATGGATTTGGATGGTTTTGTCTTATAAAATAAAAATAAAATTTATGCCTTGCTTTCACTTTTGACCGAGATTGGCAAAAAATACCCAAATTTTCCAAATCCAAATCCAAATCCCTAACTTCTTCTTCTTCAAAAACCAAAATCCCTAGTGTAAAACCCCAAATCTTCTTCTTCTCTCTTTGATTTTCACTCAAAAGGTATGATTGTTTCTAGCTTTTCTTCTTTCTCTTGAATTTCCTCATCAACCAAACACAATACTCCCAATTTTCTGCACTTTCTCATCAACCAAACACAATACAAATCGAAATCAATCCAATTCAACCACAAAATTGAACCAGCCCGAAAATCGTTGCCACACCAAGCAATGGAGAGAGACGATTATGAAAGAGAGAGAGAGACGGTGATGAGACAAAGACAATCGTGAGAGAGATAGGTGGTTATGAGTGAGATACAGTCTAGAGAGGCAATGGCTTTTTGAAGAATGAGTGAGAAGAGAGAGAGAGAGAGAGAGAGAGGAAGGTGTGAATTCTATGGAAATCTTTGGGTTGAGGCCAAGATTTGAGAATGTCATTCCTATTTATATTTTCCATTATAAAATCCATCCAAATCCAACCAAATCCATCACTAAATAAATCAATCTAAATCTATAGGATTTTGAATACACCCAGATTTCATTGGATTTGATTGAAATCCTTCAAAAACCGAGTTGAATACACCTGAATTTCGTTGGATTTGTTTGAAATCCAATGAAATCTGGTTTGAATACCCCTAGACTTCGTTGGATGTCAAACAAATCCAATGTAATTTGAGTTGAATACACCCTGATCTCTAAAATCCAACAAAATCCTATCAAATCCAACAAAGTCGGAGTTGAATACACCCCCCTTAAATTAAGTGGGGTGTATTGAATTAGGATTTTCGAGGATATTTAAAGACTTTATAAATCCGGGTGTATTCAATTTGGACATTTAAAGACTTTAAAAGAGTCTGTATTGATCCAGTGGTATTCAATTTGGATTTTTATGGATTTTTATGGATTTTTATGGACTTTTAAAGAGTCTTTCCAAATCCAGATGTATTGAACTGAGACATTAAAAATGTCTATAAAAATCAAGGTGTATTCAATTGGGACAAGATTTTAAAGGATTTTCTTAAGTCATGGATTTTGGTAGACTTAATGGTGAAAAATATGAATATCAAAAGCCATAACAAGTCCAGCCTTCTCCTCAAGGATTTTGGTGGACTTGGGCTTTCGAAATGTACAAAAGCTTGCTGGAACCCCTCTATTTTGACAAATGGCCAGAAATCGTAAATTTATTTGGGTGCGTTTTTCTATCTAGAAAATCATGAAAAATTATATTTAGATAGAATGTTATGTCTAATGTTAATCTGTAAAATTCCTTGATTTATAAATTAGTATAAAAATTGTTATAAATTTTGGAGGTCAATATTGATTTCTACTGAACAAATTCGAAAAACCATAATTCGTAAATTTATTTCGGTATTTTTTTCTATTTATAAAATTATGAAAACTTATATTTAAATGAAATATTATGTCTAATATGAATCTGTAAAATTTTATGATTTATAAAAAAGTATAAAAATTGTTATAAATTTTGGAGTGGACAAAGGTCAATATTGATTTCTGTTTGACAGATTTGAAAAACCAGAATTTGTAAATTTATTTGGGTAATTTTTTTTATCTAAAAAATTATGAAAAATTATATTTAGATAGAATTTTATGTTTAATATTAATCTGAAAAATTTCGTGGTTTATAAAAAAGTATAAAATATTTTAAAAATTTTGGAGTGGGCAAAGGTCAATATTGATTTCTCCTGAACAGATTTGAGAAACCAGAATTCGTAAATTTATTTGGGTAAGTTTTTCTATCTAGGAAATTATGAAAATTTATATTTAGATAGAATATTATGTCTAATATGAATCTGTAGAATTTTATAATTTATAATAAGCATAAAGTGTTTTATAAATTTTGGAGTAAACAAAGGTCAATATTGATTTATGTTGGACAGATTCGAGAAACAAGAAAAAAAAAATGAATGTTTTCATATACAAATGGTCATGGATTAAATTGATAATTTTATTGTAATATATCTTATATGTCTAGATTATCCATATCAAATTTTGTAAGATTTAAAGTTGTAGAGAATTAATTAAAAACCGTAGATCAAATGGTGGCCAGTTGTGACAAGGTTTGGTTTAAGGTTATGCTTTTTTTAAAATTTTATATATAGCTTTACTTGGTTATTCAATTAATCCATTATTGTTTGTTTATATGATCAGTTGAATATACAAATGTTTTATTATTGTTTGCTTGGGTATTCGATTAGTTTATTATTGTTTGTTTATATTCTTTCATCGTTCTTTTTACTATAGTGTGAATAAAAGATTTAGTTATTTTTGGGTTCATATATTTGTTTGTTGAATGAGAGATTTGTTTCATTTTAATTCATATTTCAGTTTGTTTTAAGCAGTTAAGTGATAATATCTATTAGCTATGGGAGCCTCTGGTTAGGGTTTTGGTGTTTTATAGGTCAGTGAATTAAGGAAGAAGAAAAGATGAGTGATGTTCTCGGACCAGAAGGGTTTCGATTTCATAACCTAGATGGCGGCGGCGAGGACGTCTTCGTCCATCAGTCCTCGATTCGATCTAAAGGGTATTGTTGGTGGAGGTTATGGCCGAAGCGGAGGCGGCAATGGAAGAGGTGAGGGTGGTCATGATGGCTGAAGGTATAGCGGAGGTGGGTTTTGCTTCTCGTGGCTCCTCCTCTGTATTTGCGATATATGAAGTGAAGGCCATCTCCAAGTCAATTTGGTTTTCTTTTATTTTTAGAAAAAAGTTGATTACTCACGTGTCAGTACCTAATTATACCGACCCCAAATAAGGCGTTGTCACGTTGTAAATTTTTTTTAATTTTTTTAATTTTTTATTATTTTTTTATTATTTTGAATTACGTCACAACCAACCATTGATTGGTCATTATAATTGGATACTGACTGATCAATATTCAAACAATATCCTTATTTTTATTTTTAAATTATTAATTACGTTAATCTTTTTTTGAATTAATTAATTAATAAGCCAGTACTTTTATGTTTAAAAGTTTATCACATACTTTATTTTTATTTTTTTTATCTTAACCTCATATAGAAGCACCGTTCTAGTGATCGGACAAATCGACCTATTAGTGTGTATATATATATATATGTAACTTTTCTTTTATGTCTAAAAATTTATCCCATGCTTTATTTTTATTTTTTTTTGTCTTAACCTCATACAGAAGCACCGTTCTAATAATCGAAAAATTCGGCCTATTAGTATATATATATACCTTTTCTTTTATGTATAGACGTATATCACATGCTTTATTTTTATTTTATTTTTGTCTCAACCTCACATAGAAGCACCGTTCTAGTAATCGGAAAAATCGGCCAATTAGTCACCGGAAATCTGGTCAACAGCCTTCCACCGTGCCGAAAAGCTGAAAATCAGTCTTATTAGACGGAGGACAACTAGTCAACGGCTTTGACTCTGCCTAGTCCGTGGATTTCTGACTAATCGCCCTCGGCGGACTATACGGAGATAGATTTAAAAATAAAAATAAAAAATGACGGTTGATCTTGCTAGAAAACGTCATCGTAACCCAGAGCAACTAAGAAGAAGATGACTGATAAAATAATAAAAAAGAAGATGACTGAGAAGATGAAGAAGAAGAAAACGATGAGTTGCAGATGAAGAAGATGAAACGAAAAGGATGGAGTTTAGAGAGAGAGAGAGAGCGAGGAGTTGTGAAATTTTGATATGTGGAGGCGTGTTGGAGAAGAGGATGAGTTACAAACAGATCGAGAGATGAAAAAACACATATGATAAGGCTGAATAAAAAAAGAAAAAAATAAAGGAAAAAAATGTCAGATGCTCTGATGGTCGGTATTTGGTAAAAATGATGATGGATTTATCCTCGGGTTCCAAATCCCTAAATCCCTATCCTTATTTGGAGATTATTATATTTTTAGAAAAATGAAAAAATAAGGAGGGGGATGGGGATGAAAAAATAAGGAGGGGGATGGGGATGAAAATCATGGGGATGATTTTCATCCCCAAATTAAAATGGAGATGAGGATGGGGGACCCCTCCCATCCCCATCCCCATTCCCATCCCCATCCCCATCCCCATCCTCATCCTCATTTTCCCATTTTTTCCACAATTAAATTGAAATGAGGTTGGGGATGGAGATTCTCATTTCCCCCAAAAGTATATAAATATAATTATAATATATATTTGAATTATTTGAAACATTTTATGTTGAATTTGTAATGCATTGATATTTTTTATTTGTAATGAAAGGTTTGTTTTTTTTATAATTTAATTTATATTTTTTAGTTAAATAGGGAAATGGAAAAATGGAAAAATGGAAAAACGGAGAATACGAGAAAACAGAGAGAAACAGGGAAAATGGGGAATTGGGGATGTTTGGGGGGTTTATGGGGGAAGGGTCTTGAAAGTGGGGATGGGGATGGGGGACCTATATCCATCCTCATTCCCCAAACGTGCATCCCTATTGGTGAACGTTGAAGTGAGCTGTGGATAAATCTACTAATAAAAAAAATTGAAAAAAAAAATAAAGGAAAAGAGTCCAATGGTGGTAGCCTGACATCCAGCTATAAAATCTTGGTAATTTGAATTTTGTTTGAATTTATCATTTGATAATTGAAATTTATTTATAAATATGTTTTATTTTTATCAACCTAGGTATGTGTTAGGTGTTAGGTGTTTGGTCTCCATCTGACTAGCGTCTAACGCTTATTAAAACAATGTATGTGTTTCTTTTATTTGACCTTACTTTAAAATAACAACTTTACACTAGAACCATTAACCATCGACGGCAATGAGTCACGGTATAATTCAGGGGTGTTTGTACAATTAGTCCAAAACAAAACAAATAAACCGTTTAAGCCATTTATTTATATATATAAAAAATCTATCGGTTCTTATTGATATAACTTATATAAGTGAATTATATATGGACTATTGATTGGAGAGAATCTTTTATAAGTGCATATACTGAGTCAAAGAATATAAATCTAATGATCCACATCCGATGAACTGAATAATTTATACTGATAAACACTAATTTGAAAAAAAAATTATATATATATATATATATTCTCGAACACAAGGATTTGATGGAGATTATTCTATCTATATTCAGCCAAAATTCCCATTATCAAGGTTTACAATAACTAAAACTTTCCCAAATATATATATAAATATATAACAAAATTAATTCTATTCAAATGCTGAATTTGCATAATAAACAACTAATATTCTTGAAGCAGATCCAACAACAGAATCCTACCTCTATCCATAAGAATGGAAAGGTTTTCTAGTCGTACCTCTATTGATACGAGGGGCTGCTCCACTCTTCTATTGGTTTAGTGCGAAGGGCTCCCTTTCCCATCTTTTTTTGTTACAGATTCTGATGAAGGTTAGGCAAAATACCTCCACTTGCAATTGTTCCCCATTGCTTGCTGATCTCCTGCAAGCATAGTTTTAAAACTCGAAAGGCGGTGCGAGACGGTCAAGCCTCCCCGAGGCGAGGCGGCAGCCTCGAGGTGATTGAGGCGGCAGCCTAAACCAGAAAATAGAAAAAATAATTATAAAAATTTTAAAAAGTAATAAAATTCTATAATATTAAATTAATTAATTTTTTTAAAATTAACAAGTTAAAGTATGTGAAAAAAAAAAGATATCATTTAAGTGAAATATGGACTCTAAGGCCCGTTTAAAGTTAACAATCCAAGTAAAGCTGGTCCAATTCCATTGAAACCCTAAATACACATACCCACACAATAACAGTCTCACTTAACATTGTAATGGGCATGTTTTTAACTTGAGTGACTTAAGCCCAAATTAAAAAAAAATTGTTACCCAGCCTAGTGCTTTTTTTAAAACCAAGGTAACCCTGATATTTTTTATCTAGATCTCCTTTCAAAGAGCTGACACTTCCACTTTCTTCTGTGTTCTTCTTCTTCTTTCTTCTGGTTCTTCTCTTTTCTTTTCTTTTTTTCTTTTTTGATAAAAATGAAAACCGCCTCTGAGTCGAGGCGGTGCGACACAGAGGCGGCAGCCCCAGTGCGGTAAAGGCGGGTTTTTGGGTCAAGTATTATGGTGCGGCCGCACCAACTCGTTTTTGACGCAAGACGGGGTGAGGCGGCCTCAAGGCGGCCGCCTCAATCCGAATTTTAAAACTATGCCTGCAAGTTCAACTGAAATTGAAATCCAATACAAACACAAACTGAAATCAGATTCCAACACAAATTCAAACCGAAATCAAAATCTACAACACAAAAAACCCATTCAAATCAAACTCCTCAAAATCTAAAATCAACAAAATAATTAACATTAAACTCAAAAATTTAACCCAACACCAGCCATTGCTTGCTGCCACAGCCACCGCCGTTAGAAACACAACCGTTGGAACTCGAAACAGGTGAGGAGGCGCTTGAGACACTTTGCAACACCGAAACAGTGACGAGGCTTGCGTGATCCTCCTCCCACCATTGGAATAGGGAGGCTCGCGATCCTATTCTGGCGGTGGACTCCCTTTCTCCATTTGTGAAATGGAACGGTGCTCCATCTTAGAGATGGAGGGCCACAACAAGGACCAGATTTGGTCCTCTATTTTTTTTTTATTTTTTTTTTATATATTTAATATTTAATAACATTTTTCCATGCATAAAAAAAATATTAAAAATCATTTCAATCTTACACATAAGCATGCACCATTTTACCCTTCTCCCGTTCACTATTAATGTCCCCTCACTAACAGGACGGGATGTTTGTACAATTATAAGCAAAAATTACATAAGAATGCAACTACACCTAAACTCAAAGGATGTTTATATAATTTACCTATAGTATATATGAAATGAGTTTCTTATAAAAGACCCTCCGTGAAATCAACTCAATTAATAAATAAATAAATAAAAAGTTTGTTAAAAATCACTATACTCTTGGAAAAAAAAGTTACGAACCACCAACCGCCGTGAAGTCATGCTGCTTTGCTTTGAATCTATTTATTTTTTCAATTTTTTTCTTCTAAAAAAACTTTTTATTTATTTATTAGTTATACTCATACATCTCCCATATTTATATATATACGGCTTCTTTTATATATATACAAGGGTATTTTTATAACCTTTATATAAATTTGATTCCATTTCTAATTCTTAAAAAATTACTAAACATATTAACTTAATTCCGATCCACATCTATCCTCTTTCCGGTGGGAACTTGATTATGATTTCCCTCATTCCCATTAGTAAACGAGCCATAAATCATGAAATAACTTTGGCCAACTCAATTCCGCTTTCATATTATATCACTAAAAATTGCTTCAGTTTCAAGCTCTAATATTCTCTTTAATCACGTTGCTTCTACGAACAGCAACTCATTGAGAAACTTAAAACATTAAAAGGCATTTTCTAGTGACATATTATCATCACTCATCAAGATTCCATCAAGGCTGTACTTAATTTCCTAAACGATTTTGATAAAAGAAATACATTAAACCGAAGAATGTTACAAAAACAATATCCTGCCCTAGCATGGCTCAAGAAAACAGGGTATCTCTCTTACCAGTCCCTACATTCTGTTTACTCTTTGGAGAAGGCAACTTCGATAGCACCCAAGTTGTTGAATTGCTGAGCCATAGTCCTTTACCAGTTTCTTTGTGCTTAAAGTCGGGAGATTTTTTATTCACCTGCAAATAGAAGAAACTTGAGGAGAGAGAGAGAGAGAGAGAGACTGCAAGACAGATGACAACTACAAATAAAGTCCACAAAATCACCTTATTCAATCTATTGTCCCACCACTTGTCTGGGTTTTCCACCAAGTCGTTCCAGGATTCATCCCCTAAACATCCAACAACAGTATAAAGAAGGTCAAAAATGTTAGATTAAAAAGGAAAAAAACAAAAACAAAAAAACAAAAAACTAAAAAGAGGGAAAACTACACTCCCAAGTTAATCCGATATTTACTAAATTTGCTAATTTTTGTTGACAGAAATCTACTGGGAACCTCAATTGTGGGAAAAATACTAGATCGTTTCTGTCTGTATATATTCAGTCCCCTAAAACAGACAATTTAGCTTGTTATACCCATTTGTTATCCTTCATTAGTATATTGTTCTTATTTTAAAAAATAAATAAATAAAACGTAGGTCAGGCACAAACTGCAAGATCATACCGGTAGCATTAATATGTTCATGTTACTCACTTAACAATGTCCTATGGGACTAAATCAATAGACAACATAAAAATGTACTTAGGGGAAATATAGTTTTTATCAGGGAACATTAAACATCCTGCCCTATCATAGCTCAAGACAACAGGGTATCTCTCTTATTACCGGTCACTACATTCTGTTTACTCTTTGGAGAAGGCAACTGTTTACTCTTTGGAGAAGGCAACTTCGATAGCACCCAAGTTGGTGAATCGCTGAGCCATAGTCCTTCACGTGTTTCTTTGTGCTTAAAGTCGGGAGATTTTTCATTACTCTGCAAATAGAAGAAACATGAGAAGATAGAGAGACTGCAAGACAGATGACAACTATAAAGTCTACAAAATCACCTTATTCAATCTATTGTCCCACCACTTGTCAGGGTTTTCCACCAAGTCCATCCAGGATTCATCCCCTAAACATCCAACAACGGTATAGAGAAGGTCATAAATGTCCATTTACAAAGTCAAACAAGCAAAACTACACTCCCAAGTTAACCAATGTTTTCTAAATTTGCTAATTTTAATGACAGACATCTACAGTGAACCTCAATTGTGGGAAAAATACTAGATCGTTTCTGTCTGCATATATTCAATCTCCTAAAACCGACAATTTAGCTTATTATATCTATTTGTTATCCTTCATTAATATAATATTCTTAGTTTTTAACAAATAAATAATAAGGCACAAACTGCATGATCATACCAGTAGCATTAATATGTTCATGTTACTCAATTAACAGCGTCCTTCAAGACTAAATCAATAGACAAAATAAAAATGTATTTAGGAGAAACATAGTTTTTATCGGGCAACATTAAACATCTTGGAGAAGGCAGGTGACCATGGCTACCCCTATCTTGCCACTGAACTAACTAGTGAGTAAACCATAGCAGTGTTCCTGTATACGGATATAGCTTGTTGTACCATTACAATTTCTTCTCTTAGGTGATTTTGGTGAAGGTAAGAAACTGAGAAAGCATATGCAAAGAAGTCAAATCGTTAAAAATTAAAATAGGATTTCTACATTTCACCAATCCAACAATTTGTTTTGAAAATGTGATCGTTGGTTTGTTAAACTAGTAGCCATGTATTTTAAGGTCATACAGACATACAGATGAGACTTATGAAATTCTATCAGCTCATACAATGCCAACCAAAGAAAACAAATTCAACCTTATTGCTACAACTGAGTCTATAATGTTAAATAAGATGACTGATTTCCCATCAAGCTATAATTTTCTAAAAGCAATTTAATTTTGAACTTAGTAATATGTCCATTTGTGTTGGGTTGGCCAAATGCAACTGGTTTTGCAGCCCTGACCCAAACCCTCATTAAAATGGATGTAATCAACATTTGTCATAATGTTGTTTCCAGCATCAATTTAAGTACTCAATGTGCCAAATAAAACATCACTATTGCAAAATATATAGTTACTGGGATCAGATATTTTGCACTAACTTTATTAAAAGGGATGGCAAAGGAACACGAACCATGTAAAGACTGAATGTAAATCATCCCAAAACTAAATCCTATTTTGATTACAGGATGTCAGAGAATTAGAGGATTCTACAATCAAGAAATAAATAAAGTGATACACCAGGCTGTATGACAAAGTAAAACAAAAATGAAATCAAAACAATTTCCAAATAGTTTAGTTTAAATTTATACCAGGTCATAGAATTTGGATGTGGACTTTAATTCTTTGCAGCTACAATCAATTTATTTAAGCTCTGTAAAATTTAGTTGTGGACTAAAGCACGTAACAAAATAAAATAAAAAGTATAGTCTGTAGAAAAATTGATACCTTTACGTTGCTTTGGATATTTTGATTTAGTAGTCTGAACATCAAACTCCACTCCTTCAAGTTTAGACAAAATTCCCTTTGGTGCATCTTTAAGCCAGAGAGAAACAGTACCATCCTTGCGTTTAAAATCAGGGTGTCTTGGACTTAACTGTTAATGTAAACTAGAGATCAGAGATTTAACTAATATTAATGAAATGTAGAAGACATATCCAAAGAGACAGGTCATCACCAGCTTATTACTACGGCAATCCCACCACTCTTTTCGATTCTCGAGAAGGTTTTGCCAGGAACAGAAGACAGAATCCCCATCTCTCTTCGTGCTAACTGAACTCATGAACATGTGTTAATGATTCTTAATAGAATAATAGTCAAGTACTTTCTCTTTTTATTTTCCTTTTTTTTTTGGATACCTCACAGACAGGAAAATTTTATTTCATAATAATCAAGAAACCAAGCAATAATAACATGAAACAAAATTTAAACTGGTGCAATCATTATTCCCCCAACTTTCTAAGAGTTTTAAGATTAAATTTTGACCAAAAATGTAATAATTGTTCTTTCTCTGTTTCCCTTTTCCCCTTTTATATCGCTTGCCAAGGTCATATAAACTTTGTATATAACAATTAAATTTCTGTATCATTATTTCATCTTTTGCGGTCCTCTATTACAGCTCATTTAAGCAGAAACAAATTACACAGACTCTTATTCCATTATGAATTTCAAGAAATCTCTCAAATGAGACTGATTATAAACAAAAATTAAATAATTCTCTTTTATTGAAACTTATAAATTGCAATACCAAACCAACTGCTTTCCCATTTCAAAAATCTTCTTAAGATTGAATGGAACAATAGTTCAAATGTTCAATTAAAACTAGATTGAAGATGCACACAAACAATATGAAATTCCTTTAGTATTGAGTTTCGACTAGCTGTTAGCAAAAACAAACTGTGACTACTAGAAGCATGTTGACGATGCTGAAGAGACATTTTGGGTTTAAACCTGTCAATTGTTCCAATATAAAAATAAAATAAAAATGAATTTTAATCATCTTACAGAATTGCAAACCCATCTCATTTGAAGGTGGAATGAAAAGGGAAAAAGGATTCGGACAAGTAATTCTATGAGGATAAAAGAAAGAGAGGATTGACCAAAAGTCAATACACAAAAACTGTCATAAACAAACCCAACAATGCTAAAACTACAAATAAAAAGCAACAGAAGGTTAAGACTTGTTCCATATCAACCCTCCCAGATCTTCTTAAGCAGGACTCACAAAGGAATGAAGGATAATGACATTTGGTATTTTCCGATAAGGCATTTCTCTATCTATGTTAAGAATACTTCCAAAGATTACCAAAAAAAAAAAAAGCTTATGTATTTCATTTGTAAATTGTTTTACGTACATTTATTTACCCTGCCTATTATTAAAGATTTGGCAAAAGCATTGGCTTTAACATTATGGATTACCTTACCTGTACCCATACAAATTAAAAGCAAGTGCAACAATATGAATAATGTCAAACCTCACTTTATCTGCATAAGGTGACAAACATACAACATATGAATAAAAACCAAAAGTACCAATTTACCCGAATCATTTACAGCTACCCCTTCTTGTTTTTTTGTTTGAGAATATTGCTCAATAAAGTTGATACTGTGCACCATAACCTAACATGATCAAACCTCATAGGTTAATGCAGATAATAAATATTGAGTTCTCACCTCAAAAAACTGATCAAAGAATAGATAAAGACATAACTCGGGTGTAAAGAGATAAAGATAAGAGCCAAAGGCAACTTCTCCAAGGACAAATTACAGCTTGAGGTTTGCAGTGTTGTTTCAGTTGGCTCACAAGCACTAATGTTTCATAAACATCTTGTAAATCAAAGGAAACAGCCAAAACAAAAACAAAAACAAAAACAAAAACAAAAACAAAAACAAAAAACAAAACAAAAACGAAAAAAAAAAAAATGGAAAAAGAAAGAACTTTAAAAAACTATTGTTAAAATATAAAACAGATACTTCTCTAACCAGAAAAAAAATTCAATCAATATTGAGTTTTCAAACTAACAACTTGTAACTGAACTTTTACTTTTGCTTATTATTGTTAAAACTAGATTTTATTTTTTTTTAAGTTCGTCTTAGTTAACTATAGAACTCCTAAAATCTCTACAATTTTAATTGTTCAGACTCCCATCTAAAAAAATCGAAAGAGTAACAACTATATATTATAGTATTCTTGTACTCCTTTAGTCCTATTTCACAAATAATTTTGTTGGGTTCACACTTTTCGATAACAACTATACATTAATTTTGTTGTGCCAAGTAATTTTTTTATACCACAAATTTCATCATAATTTGTTGGGTTCACACTTTTCGATAGCCACTGATCCAACACAACATGTGACGCTTTCATAAGATCTAACCAAGTTATAGATAGACCTTCATACTTTGGTCCTAGAAATAACAAGGCCTAAAAACAAAATAGGAATAGCACAAGCATATTGAGAAAAAGAAGCCTGACACTTCAAAACTTCAGAGTTTTGAAATTTTCAACTCTTATTTATTAAACACATTAAGAAATCTGTGGTGAAGTAACAAAGAGTCTTTTCTTTCCTTAATTATTGTTTTTGTTTTCCAGATTGATCTTGGGGCTTTATATATATATATATATATTGAGGACTGTTTTTTATCTATTTACATTACTTTCAATTCTTAAGTTATATTCATGCGACTATCTATTTGTAATTAGCTTACTCACCATCTTTGTGGACAACTTTTCTTCTCTGTATCTCCATTCCCTTCTGAATATATCACTCTTTCTCAAAACAATAAGAGAAAAAATAATAATCCCACAATAAAAGAATTCTTTTTTCTCTTTCTTTAGGGTTTCTGATCACAGCCTCTACACCGCACCAACGCAAAGATTCTCTTCTTTATGTTCTCATTTTCTTCTCTTTATAACTTCAAAATGATTTCTGAGAAACCACACTCTACAATCAGAAGCTTCTCTTCTTTAGGTTCTCATTCGCTTCTCTTTTTAGCTTAAAATGATTTCTTAGAAACCATACTCTACAATCAGAAGCACCCAAAATCTGCTCCAGTTTCTTCAGGGTATTTCTTTTGTTCTTGGTAATGCAGCCACTCCAATTGTATATTTGAGCTGTCTTTTTAGTTCAGAGCTTAGACTGAACAGTCTTTCTTGCTCTTCTTGAGGATTTATTTATTTTTTAACAAACAAATATATTGATCAAAAAGATTTACAAGTGTAGAAAGCATGCTGTCCTAAACAATAAAAGCAGGAAACAGCATCCAAAATATATTGAAGTATTATTTTTTAAATTTTCTTAAATATTTACAATATAAAATTAAAACTGAAACAACAATGCAAATCAACAAAATTTAATTTTAATAATGTGTTGGATATGATAATGTTTTTTTACATCTCTCTCTCTCTCTCTCTCTCTCTCTCTCTCTCTCTCTCTCTCTCATATATTATCAGTACTTTCCTTGATTATTCAAGACTCAACTAAATCACAACAGTATCCTAGGGACTTCAGACTTGTAATAAGATAACCATAACTCTTTACGCCAACAGTCCAAACTAAGAGCCAATTCAACCAAAAACTAGTAATGACGATATTCAAAATCATGTTTGCATTCAATGGGCACCACACTGGAACCTCAGACGATAGATTCCTTATATGTTGCCAAAATTGATATGAAATAGAATAGAGTAAATAAGAGAACTTGTTCTTGTAGAACTTGACATAATTAATTCAAGCTAAGCATTGAAATGAGAGTTAAAGAGTTAAGCATAAATTAGTATTTTAGTTGAAATCCTTAGAAGAATATTTGGTAATGAAAATGTTACCTGGACATTGGCGTTGCCCTGAGTTGCGTCATCAGTAGGTGAATCTAGAACCAATTGACCAGTAATATGTATATGATCATTTGGTTTGAGATGGCAAGCAACAGTGTGAGCCAAATCACCTTGAAATAATACTGGAATCCTAAACATATGTTAAATAAATAAAATATTTTAATTAATCAAATTCTACACAACCCCACAACCGTAACCTAAAGATATGAACATCGTAGAATGTGAAAATAAATACCAAAGAGGAGGAGAATGAGAGCAAGGGATCTGATTGATGATAGTAGCAGCCCAATCCTTGCCTTCATGATTAGCCTTAAATTGAACAGGCGCGTCAACGTAACCAGTCAGGTTCACCGAATTGGAAACCTTAACCTGATATGGAATTTCAGTCGGCTTCGGCCAATCAACCACTTTCTTCGCTGCCGCTTTCGTACTCGAGTAAGATTGACCAATACGTGTGTTTGGATACAAAATGGTGCGATTTCTTGAGGCAATTACTGCCACTGCTCGACGAATCGATATCATTATCCCTAATTAACAAACCAAGGCCGGAGAGACAAGGGAAGGAAACTTAACTAGTAAACATCTTTGATTTCCCTGCTACTTGTAGTGACACAGGCGGTTCCTCTATTGTCTAGGTTTAACTTTCAATTTAATTTAGGGGAGATTTTAAAAGTAACCAAAAAAAATTAGTGGGATTATTGTTTTTATCCGATAGTAGTAAATTTATAGTTTTTACCGATTTTTTTACTTTTGGGATAAAATTATCCTTATGTTATAATGATTTGAAAAAACAAAACTGAATAAATGAAACAAAAAAAAATTGAAAATCAATTAGTTAAGAATTAAAATAACATAAAAAATTGAAAACATAAAAACCCCAAAACCAAGACTTAAGATTCATTCTTATTGTTGTTCATTGTTAGTGTTAGTGAGAAACCAGAAAAGTGAAACCAGACCCCTGAGCAGTTGCGGTGGCCAGACCCAATGACCTGCGAGAGACAACCCAACGACGACCACCACCATGACGAGATGACGACATCGACACAACGACGACGTGCAGATGAGAGAAACCAGAAGCGAGGACGAGACGCAACAGATGAGTGGCGACGAGAGCCGACGACTTCGACAGACCAGCGGTGCCGACGAAGAGTTGACGACGACGTGGAGACGGACACAACGACGACGATACGCAGTCACCAACGGTTTGCACCTCCTCTCCACATTTGACTTTAGGGTTTCAATTTTTTTTTGTATTTTTGGTTGATAGAATCCAAAATTGATTTTGATTTATATATTATCAAATTGATTTTGTTAAGTTGTGATAGTTTTCGAAATTTGAACAGAGATTTTAACAAATCAATTTTGTTCAGTCGAATAGATTTCGAAATTTGAGCAGGGATTTTAAGAAATTGATTTTGTTCACCTATGAATGATTTCGAAATCTGAAAAGGGATTTGAACAAAATGATTTGAACTTGTAATTTCATATCTGGTGTTTAAGTGTTTTTTATATTTGGTGTTAGCTTTGCATGTTAAAATAGTTAGCATGATTTGTGGGTCTAAATTCAAACAACATACAAGTATACAAGTATATATAAGTATATCTCAGTAGATGATGACTAGACCCCAGTTGTTTTTTTTGTTTGGATATGTCATTCTTTGAAAGATGTTGTGTTGACAATGAGTGTGTATTTTGTTTCTTGCGTTGATTGTGTATGTGTGTTTTTTATGGTTTAATTATTGACAGAGATAGACTTTGGAAGCAACAGGAATTTTAAAATATTGGCCCAGTCAATGAGTTGTTGTGAACTGGTGTGTGTTAATCATGTGAAATTGTGCATTTTTTGTGGTTTAATTGTGTATGAATAGGTGTCTTTAAGTGGTTGTGATCGGGTGTGTTTAATTGTTGTGAACGGGTGTGTTTAATTGGTGTGTGTAGTTTGTTATTATTGATGTGTTTAGTAGTTGTATGAATTTGTGTGTTTATGCACTCCACAATATTGTTTTAGGTCAAGAAACTCAAAGAAAGGGTATTGCAAGGTCAGGTACCGGTTATACGATTTCCCGTGGGCTGTTGAGGTTAGTTTCTATAATTATTCTATTATTTCTGTCTCTATACCTTTAAAAAGTTTAAATTAATTATATATAACAAAATTAGGAACATATTAAGTAATATATATTAATCAACAAAAAGGGAGGTTGATGCATGCATTAATATATATATTAACTATTAAGGTTTCTTTTCAGGTATGGGCGATGGAGTTTATGGACAACTTGATCGATAGGTTTGGCATGATATTACAAGACACCCTGTCTGGGATGAGGTGTTGGACGATGCATAAGAGGCCGTAAATTTTTGTGCAAACGATTTTAGATCTGGAAGCTAGTATTCGGAGTGAGAAGGTGGGTTAGTCGCATACCCACTATTTATTTATTAAATTGGTTACAACATTTTAGACTACTAAATATTATCACATTGTTACAGGCTGATGTAAAGGAGGTTTTGGAGGCAACAGATGATGAGGCGCAAGTAGATTATTGGGTTGGAGTTGACTACAATATGACTGAGGGTCTGCAATTTATATCATTGGTGGAAATGGAAATGAAGGAAAAGCATGAGTTGTTGGACGAGGGGGATGATGATAATGATGGAGTTGTTGGTGATGGTGATGGTGATGATAGGGCTGCCACCAGTCAAAGGGCATTGAAGAGGAAGGCACAAAAGAAGAAGAAAAAGACATCGGTGAAGAATAAGCAAAGAAAAGCAGTCCCAGTCACAAAGCTTGATCAGGATGAAGACTATACACCTGGATATACACCTAACCCTCATGTAGACTATACACCGGGATATACACCTACCCCTCATGTAGACAATACACTGGGATATACACCTACCCCTCTCCATCGCATCCCCATATGTCATCCCGACAAGAGTCTCGATCTAAGGTAAGTGGACTAGAATGATAGTCATATAATTTAATTTTATCTTTTTATTATTTTTCCTAAGACACGTGCATATTTTAAATGTACACTTTAGGGAGATGATAGAATAACCGAATTGTTGGAGGCAGTGAGGGCACTTCCAGATGTGTTGGATGTTGTGGTAAAACAAGAGGTGTCAATTCGGCAATTGACTGGCATACCGTAAACAATTGTTTATGCACTCCACAATATTGGAAGTCATCCCCCCATAATGCCTAACTGGACAATACGCACGAGACCATCTATGAGGGTCAACTCTCATTAGATATTCATAAGCTCGCATGTTTACACGGCTTAACTCTCACATCTTTTACAAGAACACTGTTTGTCTTGTGCCCTAGAAGCTTCATGGAACAATTTGTACACAACATGGCTTTTGAATCTGTTCTTCAAGTTCATGTTCTTATTAAAACCACAAAGGTCATGTGGTATTTCTGGGTACTCTTTAGCCATAGCTACCTTGATTGTAGGACTGCGATCAGAAATGATGATACAATTCGTAGGACATCCTATTGCCTTTTTCAACTCCTTTAAAAACCAAGTCCATGAATCCTCGCATTCAACATCACCCCAACCATAAGCAAGAGGGAACACTTGATTATTTGCAGCTTGGCACGCTGCAATAAACATGACAAGGCCAAACCTACCCTTCAAATGAGTTGCATCAATGCAAATTGCAGGACTTATGGCCGTCTGAAACCCGACAAGTGAAGCACTAAAAACAATAAACAAATATTTGAATTTTGTATCGACGACCGCCTTTATTGCTGTTACAGTACCATGATTGACGCGTTTCAATTCGTGGTAGTATGCAAGCAACAACCGATATGAAAGATCAGGAGAACCAAAAATGTTTTGTTCAGCAAGTCCTTTTGTCCTCAATGCCTTTGTATACAGCAAACTAAGTCTGTGTTCCACTTGCATATCAGTCATGATTTCTTTGGGTTTCAAAGATCGACCACTAACTGCAAGTTTCGGTGACAGTATTTCACCAATAAGCCATGCACTTGCTTGTCGATGACGGTTGTGCAAGTCATCAATTGTATAACTATGTTCTTCCTCAAATTTTCGGACTGTCCAATAAATCCCACCTTCTATCTTAACCGCACTGAATTGAAATTTACACTCGGGATCCTTGCAACCAACTTCATATCTACCCGTGCATGACCTTGTAACACGGATTTCAAAATTATCCTTTTGTGCGTACTCCTGCAAAGCTAGCTTCAAAGCTTTTTTCAAAGCTTTTTTGCTTTCGAACATCTCATATTTGGATAAGCGATTACAGGAACTAGATTCCTCTGTTCTAACTAGTTCGAAACTGTAGTTTGAAGCTCCGGGAATAATCCAAGGTTGGAAGACTGGAGTTCCGGATCTATCACCAACATTAATGTCATCATCTTCAAATGTATCTCGACTTAAACCATTAAAAACCAGTGGAACATACCCTCTGCGACCACCATCTGTTGAATCCGAACTCATTCCATGATGATATGTTGCCTCATCATTCACACCCTCACGACTTCCACCATCACCAATGTAATCTTCATCAAAATCCTCTAATCCATACTCACTATGGGAATTGTACTCTGGAATCGAACTCTCATCCTCGTTAATTGTTGGGTCCTTAAAAATAATAGTTTTTCCAATCGGGGTTTCAAAAGCATTACCAGTTGTTGGTATAGAACCGAAAACGTTGTTGCTTCCACCGCTGGATTGAAACTGTGCCATCAATTGTTGTACAAAACTTTGATAAACTGGTTGAACGGTAGGAACACCCACATGACCGGGTTATACACTAACTTTCTCAACAACACTAACATACACTTCCGGAACATGTCCATCATCGCACAATAACATTTCCACATCGCTATCATCTTTAATTTTCGGTCGGGCTGACCTAAGCCTAACCCCGGTATCAACCAAAGTTCTTAACTCAATACTAAACCTTGTTAAGTCAACATTCGTAACACCTTGTACAACCCTGGACAACTCACTGTACGTCAAATTCCTACAAACTTTCACAAACTCTGTTTCACCACCCTCGTAAAAGTTTCCCACCCATTTACCACCATAAGTGATTACCAATTTCGTTGGTCCATTCATGCATTCCAACAAATCAAAATCTCACATTTAGAATATAATTTATTAAACAAGTCACAAATTATACAATGTGCAATCTATTATACACAGCATGACAACCCAATTAAACACACAAGGGTAAATCAGTTTAAACACACCAGGCCATACCGATTGAAACACACCAGACCATACCACATTAAGCAAACCACGACAAACCAATTAAACATATCATGGCACACTAAATTAAACACACGAGGGATAACCAATTAAACACACCAGAGATAATAAATTAAACACCCCAGGGCATAACACATTAAACACACCATGCCAAACCAATTAAACACACTATACAAACAACATTGCAAATACAATGGAACGCCGAATTCAACAAACCATGAAAAACAAATTAAACACAAATTCAACAAACCATGAAAAACAAATTAAACACATGAGGGAAAACCAATTAAACACACCAGGGTAATAAATTAAACACATCATGGATAATAAATTAAACACATCAGGGCATAATAATTAAACACACTATACAAACAACATTACAAATACAATAGAATACCACATTCAAGAAACCATGACAAACAAATTAAACACACGAGCGATAACCAATTAAACACACCAGGGATAATAAATTAAACACACCAGAGCATAACACATTAAACACACCATGCCAAACCAATTAAACACACTATACAAACAACATTACAAATACAATGGAACACCACATTCAACAAACCATAAAAAACAAATTAAACACACGAGGGAAAACCAATTAAACACACTACGACAATAAATTAAACACATCAGGGATAATAAATTAAACACACCAAGGCATAACAATTAAACACACTATACAAACAACATTACAAATACAATGTAACACCACATTCATCAAACCATGAAAAACAAATTAAACACATCATGGATAATAAATTAAACACACCAAAGTTAACTATCTTCTTCAACCTTTATTCATTATAATCTGCATATGAAACAAAAAAATAGTGTTTCTAATACATACCTCTAGAAGAAGGGCTTTCAGAATCTGGATTCATCATAACAACCTCACCCAAAATCCGTGAAATACAAAACTCAATCCCTAAATTTCGAATCAAATCTATACAAAACCTAATGTCTTTGCAGACAATGACGGCAGTTTCAACAATAATGGCGGATACTGAAGAGAGAGGAAACAAAATTTTAGAAAAAAATTACTATGGTGTGAGAGAGCAGCTGCGGAAATTAAAGAGAGAGACAAAATTTCAGACAAAAAAGGGACATTTGTATGTGTGTGACAGTAGAAGAAAGAAGAGACAGTAGAAGAGAGAGCAGTGGGCGTGAGATGTAGAAGAAGATAGAGAGTATGGCGTGACATGTAGAAGAGAGAGAAAATAAAAGAAAATATGTATAAATAAGTAATTAAACAATTATTGAATAAATAAGGGGTGTTTCAGTCTTCACAACCAAATATTGGGTAAAAACAATAAATTTATTAATGTTGGATAAGAACAATCCAACACCTTAATTTTTTACTACAAATGGGTATTTCCTCTTTAATTTAGGTTTAAATTCAACAATTACCCTATAATATTAACTATTGTTGTATGGGTAGAGAAAGTTGCGTTAATGCAAAAACCTCCCCTGAAATATAACATCATTAGAGTTTCGTTAGTTTGACTTTTGTTTGACCAAGGAAAGACAGTTATAGCCTTTAGTTGAAATGTTTGTTCTATCAGAAAAAAAATAAGTACTTGTAATTTTATAAATTTTTAATTCTTATTATCTAAAATTGGATTGACTTAAGGGAAAAAACATCACAAAACACCGTATATTGAAAAATCTTTAGGTAATATCCATATATAAATCTAAGGGCGGGTAAAAAATACATTGAACCGAACCGAATCGATCTCACCGGTTTTTTTTTATCGGTTTTTCTATATTTACCGGTTCAGTTTGGTTTGATTTTGTATAGACCGAAACCGAGAGAATCGGTGTATACAAAAAATCCCTGACCTTTCAGAATGCATTCAGCAGTCTACACTGCTCTGTGCTCTCTCTCTTGTCCAATCCCTAAATCTCTCAACTCTAAATCACAGACCCTAATTCTCTCAACTCATCGTATGTCCATCTCTTGCTTGTCCAACATTTCTCTCTCGTGTTCGTTGTCTCTCTATAGTCCGATGTCCTGGTGCACCATCGTTTCTCTATTTGTCGTTTTTGCTCTCAAACATCACATTTCTCTCTTCTTCCTATTTTCCTTCAATTTTGTGATTTGTATCATATGAGATAATGTAACTGTTGCGTATGTCGGAAATAGATCTGAAATTTTTGCTTCATTCTATTGCTTTCTTTGCAATATTTCGAGAAATTACTCACTTCATCTGGCTTTGCTTATTGGCTCTGCATAGTGGTTATTTCCACTGTCACCTGATAATGTATCCCTCATTTATGAAAACCAACCAAGATTGGAAGGTTTTGTTTACGATTTCTTTTTTCTTCACTATTGAATGTTGTATTGTAATTCACATTCTTGAACCAATTAGAGCAAATTCTTCTTCTTCTTTTTCAATATGCATTCATCACCACATCATGGTTTTGGCTTTATAGTGCTAACAATGTGTTTTCCATAGTAAGTAAGCTAAATTAGAACTCTGACATTCAATGGAGACATTGCCAACTCTGAGATACATAAAACTTGTAATACGATATACTGCATCAAATTTTCTAGTGGTTGTGGCATCTACTTATAATAGTAGAAACTATAAAAATCCAGTTTCCCTACAGTAATCCCTTTTTGGATGACTTCGTGTGATATTTTAGTTGCAGTGGTGATTTATTAAAGTCTTAAAATATGTTGACAAACTATTTTTGAGAAAGTATATTTTCGAGAAAGTATATTTTCAAAGTGAATTTGTAAACATGTATGTACGTGTGTATGTATGCACTCACTATGATTATTGAGAAATGTTTTCTGAATTTATGTTGTTGTTGAGCTACTTGTTGCTGCTGATGTTGTGGTTGTGACTGGAGCAAAAGTCGTGCTTGAAGAGAATGTGCTTGGTGTTGTTGTTGATGATGTTGTTTTTATATCTAATATATGCTGTTCCTAGTCTAATTCGTTGTTATTTTTATGTCATGAGTCTGTCAAAAAATCTTTTAGCTTGTAAAATAGATTCAACGGTGAAACTTGTACATTATATTGATATGTATATGGTTGTATTGTTGTGTCACTAGCTAGCTAACTAGGTCTCTTACACTTTAAAGTTTATATAGTTAATTAATTACCATTGTATTTTTATCAATTTTTTCAAACCATAGCAGATTTTAGTGTGTTTGTAATCAAGTCAAATTTGGCCCAATAGGTCCAAAATATGAAAAAACATCGAATATAAATTAAAGACCAATAATTTGGCCCAATAGGCCTAAAACCGATCGGATCCAGTTCAATCGGTTTCGGTTCACTTTTTTAAAAACCAAATATTATCGGTTTTTTATTGGTTCACTCAAAAAGTGAATCGATCCATTAACCGATTTTTTATTGGTTCAATCAGTGATTTGGATGAGTTTGTATTGATTCTCATCCATTGTACTAAACAAGACATGCATTGCCTTGTTGATCAACTTCGAAGCTTCAAATTCTTAGGCATTCCATCGAGCCTTGGGTTTGCGTACATTACTTCCACCTTCGACGACCATGGTAGGTGGTGTGTATCCATCTTCATTCACCATCAAACTCTATCATCTAACGCCAATAGGAAAGACTCCATCTTCCATTTCCATAAGGAGTAATTGTCACATATGAGCAATGGTGGTCTCACGCTCAACGCTCCCTCTTTACTCATCTCGAATTCACTTATAATGTTTGGGTCAATGAGATGAATGCAAATGAATGCAACAATTAAAATGCACACAAATGCAAGACATACAAAATAAGGGTCAGAATCACATAAGTATGTTGAGGAACCTGCTATGATACCAATTGAAAATAATACAAAGATGTATATAAACGACCTATAAGGAAGGTGAATGGGTTGTTAGTCCAACAAGTTACCAACTTTTTTGGATTAATCAATACTAGTCACAAATCACCCAAGATGATTAAAACAAGTCAAACAGCCAAAGTACTTATAATGAGGAAAGATAAATGACATTTTGATTTGTTTTACGTGAGACTCATCCATTGTACTAAACAAGGCATGCATTGCCGTGTTGTTCAACTTCGAAACTTCAAATTCGTAGGCATTCCATCGAGCCTTGGGTTTGGGCACATTACTTCCATCTTCGACGGCCATGGTGGGTGGTGTGTATCCATCTTCATTCACCATCCAAACTCTATCATCTAACGCCAATAGGAAAGACTTCGGCTTCCCTTTCCATGAGGAGTAATTGTCACACATGAGCAATGGTGGTCTCACGTTCGACGTTCCTTATTTACTCATCCCGAATTCACTTATAATGTTTGGGTCAATGAGATGAATGCAAATGAATGCAACAATTAAAATGCACACAAATGCAAGACATACAAAACAAGAGTCAGGATCACATAAGTATGTTTAGGAACCTGCTATGATACCAATTGAAAATAATACAGAGATGTATATAAACAACCTATAAGGGAGGTTAATGGGTTGTTAATCCAACAAGTTACCAACTTTTTTGGATTAATCAATACTAGTCACAAATCACCCAAGCTAATTAAAACAAGTCAAACAGTCAAAGTAATTATAGTGCGGAAAGATAAATGACATTTTGATATGTTTTACGTGAGAAAACCTCAAAAGGGTAAAAACTCACGGGTTATCTATCTAGTCACACACGGTCCTCAAATCCACTATAGGTAATGATGTTTATAACCTAGGTTGACCTCTAATTACATCATTCTCGGAACATAACATACTTCTACTACCTGCCGGTCTTTTATAGTGATTCTCAACCAAATGTTTGTGCGGTGAATCACTTAAACATAAGACTTGACTCAATAAAGAGTTTAAGTAACCTAAGTGAATATATGATATATTCTAAAATGCAAGTAATGTTAGGCAACACTAAATGTGTATCTAGGGATTAATAATGTCAATCAATCAATCCTAGATTTCAATTTATATATGAAGATTCATAAAGACCTAAATAGATAAAGATATGCAAATCTAAAGCCTATTCATCAAACAAAGTCTAACCAACACAAGTTGTCACAAAATATACAAGGGCAATAAATATGTAATTAAGAACTGCAATCATTGAGTCCTAAATATTAATCATTGAGTCCTAAATATCAATATATAGATGCAAGGCAAAAAGACTTAGCCAAAGGGCAATAATGTCTTAAATGCAATCTATCAGTGTACAAATAATCTCAACCAATAATTAAAGATTCAACGATATTCAAAACACCATTAATCAAAGAGACATGCATTTAATCAACAAATAATTGTTAACCCTCGGCAAATAAGAACATATAAATGTTGCAAAGAGTTTTAGGACATGTTCAAATTACCTAGTCAGTGAAAGGAAGAAGAACCCATGATGAGATGATGCTTGAATATTGCCAGATGCATATAGATTAGTGTTTGGTTAAGTAATGGTGGAGTCTTGGGGCTCTCTTTTGGAGTTAATTTATCTCACTAAAAATATGATTTTTGGAGCTTTAGATCGAAATAGAGAAGAAGATAATGAATATATATGGTCAAAATTGAAAATTCCCTAAAAAACGTGTGTTTCTAAACCTAGAGGGGGTGAATAGGTTTTAATCAAATCAATTACCGATTTTTCGATTAATCAATATTAACACAAATTACTCCGAATAAACAAGCATTCAATAAAACCAAAAACAATAACAACACACAATATTTACATGGAAACCCTCCAAATGGGAAAAATCACTGGCTGATATGTGCGCCACACTCGATCCTCAAATCCACTATTGAATTAAAGTTTACAACCTAGGTTGACTTCTTGTCACACCCTTCAGTTACTAACCCTTTCACTCTATCCAACGGGCCTTAATAGTGATTCTTGAACCACATGCTTGTGCACTAACCAATTAGCCACAAGACTTAACCACAAAGAAGAGTCAAACACAACCTAAGTGAATATGATAAAATATTCAAACATGCAAGTAATGTTGGGCAACACTAAATGCTTATCTAGAAATTTAAGAATGTCACTAAGTACAATTCCTAGATATCAATGTCAAAATGAATGTTCATAAAGACTTAACTAGATATAGTTATGCAACATTATATCTTAGTTATCAAACAAAGTCATTTCAACATATGTTGTCATTAAGCATGGCATGGTCATTAAATGCAATCATCAAAATGCAATCAATATGACCTAATTAGCTAGAGGCAACAATGACCTAAATGCTAGCTATCACAAAAGTCATATCAACACAAGTTGTCATTAAGCATGACAAGGACTATAATGCAATCACAAAATGCAATCAATGAGTCCTAAACAATATCTAAATGCAAAGCATAGAGATTTAGCTAGAAGAGCAAAATGGTCACAAATCCTATCTATCACAAAATATAAATCTCAACCAACAATCAACAACCCAAGCATGTTATAAATGCAATTAAACTCAATGACATGCATTTAATCAACAATAATTGCTAAACCTAGGCATACATGTCAAAAGAATGGAACAAGAGATTCTAAGGCATGTAGAGATTACCTAGTCAATTAAAACAAAATAAATCCATGCTTGGAAGATGCAAGAAGATGCTAGATGCTTATGGATTGGAGTTTGGTTGAGTCAAAATGGGTTCTTGGGAGCTCTCTCTTTATTAGAGTCAATCTCTCTCTAAAAAAAAAGCTTGGACAATGAAAAAATGGCTTCTTGGACTCCCTAAGCCAAAGAGAAGAGAAGATAACATATATATATTGTACCTTACACGAAACTGCATCGTTTTGGACGAAAGGCAACTAATTCCCGTCATGACCACTGTGCGTGCCGTGGCCTAAGCAAGTGTCCAGACCGCGGTCTATGAAGAATCAAAAACTAAGGAACTTACAATCTCTCCCTTTGGCTATTTCGTGATAAAACCACCAACCACAATTCATCCTCACAAATAAACAAAACAAAAGACAGTGGTCAACAAAGTTTTTCTACATTACATAGAAATGCCTAATAAATTAGATCTTCAAGTCATCCATCTCTTGTAGAATCAACATCCCTACAAAACAAAATAACTACACTTTCCAAGACAAGTGTATGTGAGGTGATCAAAGAAATAAAAGCAAGAGCAATTTACATACAATAGAAACAATCAACATGCATCAACAATGCAAATGCAAACGTTCCTCCTAAATAGGTTAACTCCCCCTTAAATCATGCCACTCTCAACTTCCCATAAATCCATACTACTCCCTATTTTTGTCATGAGATAGACAAAGGAGTATCCATTTACGAAGACATTAGTAAGGAGAGCTTATGGCACAAGACATATACATAATCATATAGACAAATGTATGCAACTTAATTAAGAAGAGAGGATAAAGGAGTTTGATTACAAAAAAAAAAAAGTGTGAACGAATGCTTTGCATACAAAACAAGTTGTATTCAAGATCAAAACATGGTATTTGGCAAAGCAAAATAACAAGGGTTTCCAAGAGAATTCAAACCAATTTCACCATTTGTCATGGAATAAGCAAGATATAGATTGTAAAATAAATTCATTTTAAGAACAATTGTATCAAACTTTAAAAGCAAAACAAGACATGAGCGACTATTACACCCTTTTTTATTTTTTCGGGTGGAATGCCCGTATGATATTAGCTTTGTTCAACAAGTAAAGAAATAGAGACTTTTGGATTGTAAAATCCTTGAACTGGATACAAGATCCTTATTGATTGAAGTCTCGTAATTGCTTTCACTCACAATTTTTTGCATTCAATTTAGAGCATTAAAAAAAATATCATCATGCATATCAATTTAAAGCATGTCATAGAAATACTCAACATGTCATGGAGATCAATTCTAGGTCATTCAAAATGTACTTCCCAATCAATTCCCCTAGTCCAAAAATGCATGTTTAGTCATAAATAAGACATGGATTGCATGTTAAGCAAAGTTGCACACTTATTAAAAAATATATGTACAACCAATCATCTCAAGTAATTAATAAAAAAGCATAAATATTATCATGAGCATAATGCCATACCAATTTGCTCTCTTTGCTTAAGCTCCCCATATGGGATCAATCAAAACAAGTCAATAAAGGATATGAATCCCTATAGACTTACCAAGTCCATGGGTGAACCCTTAACATATGGGTGAACCCTTAGCACAATGGCATGTGAGTTCATCTTTTCTAATCCACTTAGGTGACACATTATCATTCCTAGTGGTCAAGGTCATCATATTACTCATAGGATCATTAACACTTGATTTCCCAGGCACATGCATATTGGCTCTAGCCCTTTTTCTTTCAATCATGCTCTTAGTTCTACACATGTTAATGTACTTGAAGCAATTTGGTCTAATATGACCATCAACACCACAAAAATGACATGAAGGAATAAAATAAGGGGTCATACCATTCCTTTGTGAGAACAAATGTGTTTTCCCATGTCTTTGAGCTTTCTTTTTGTGTGGTGTTGATTCTCTTCTCCCTTGTTGTTGAGTTGAAGAAGATTGCTTCCTTGGTTGAACATACAGGAAATGCTTCTTAGCTTGATGGCATTCTAGTTGAGGAAGACTTGCTTGATGTGCTCTCAATGGTAGGGCTTGAGCTTGAGCTTGACTGTTTGGTGCCAACTTGACTTGGACATTCTTAGAGTACTCTCCTAGTACAATTTTCTTCCTAGGATGAAGTGGAGGAAGGGGCTCTTTGAAGTCCATGCTCTTGACAAATATCGTCTTGCTAGGAGTTGAGGTCTCATTGTCATCTTCAAACCCTAGACCTCTCTTGTCACTTGGCTTCTTGCCAACTCCCAACATATGGTCAAGATTCTCTGTACTCGAAGTCATCTTAGCAATCAACTCTCTAGCTTCTCTAAGCTCCTCCTTCAAGCTTTCTTCCACCTTTCTTCCATTTTTCACTTTCTCACTTAAGTGAGTCACTTCGGTTGATAACTTGAGGTTCTTTTCCTTTAGCTTTCAAAACTCTTTCTTCATATTCAACCTTGAGCCTTGAAAATGCTCAATGAACCCTTCAAGGTTCATACTCTCTACATTTCCATTTGTAGAGTGAGATGAGGAACTCTCATTACTAGAGTCATCACTAGTGTCTTTTGTTGTCACATTTACAACACTTCCATAAGTAGCTTCATCAATCACACTTCTAGCTACTTTATCTTCAATTTCTCCTATAGAGTCACAAATTAAGGCCTTGTTGCCTTTTTCAATATCTTCTACAAGGGAGGCTCCAAAAGCCGTGTAGTTAAGAATAACATCTTCATTACTTTAGGTAGGGGTGGGCAAGGTTTGGTTTGGTTCGGTTCGGTTCGGTTTTGACCAAAACCGAACCGAACCGAACAGAACCGAACTGAAAATATTTCGGTTTACCTAAAATTGAATCGGTTTAAAGCGAATAAGAAATAGAAACCAAACTGAACCGAACTGAACCGAACTAGTTATAATCGGTTCGGTTTGATTCGGTTCAATACGGTTTTGGGTTTAATAGGCCTTATGGGCTTGATGGGCTTAAATGCTTAATGAGTTTTTTTTTAATTTCTTTTTAAATTTTATGGGTTGTTGGGTTTTAATTTTGGAACTAATTTTCATAAATTTTAATTGCCCAATTCTAAAAAAAACTCCAAATAAAAATTGCAATCCAAATCAAAATTACAATACAAATCCAAACTTAATTCATTTTCTCCAAATCAAGAGTTGTCTCTTTAGAGCTTTGGCTAGAGCCTGGAGATGAAGAATAACATATCAAATCGGTTGAAGGAATGAAAGGTGAGGAATAGGGTTTTTTTTTTAAATTATATAGTCGGTTTATTTGGTTCAAACCGGCTTTGGAAAAGCAAACCGGTTTGAACCGAAAACATTTCGGTTTTGTATTTCTTAAACCGTTTTAAACCGAATTGCTTCTATAAACCGAAACGAACACCCATTTTTTGGTTCGATTCCGATTTTTATACCCACCCCTAACTTTAGGAATCTTCTTCACTTCCACTCTCACTTGATGAGACAGCCACCACCTTTCCTTTATTCTTCTTCTTCGAATTAGCACACTCAGTGGCTATGTGACAAAACCCATTACACTCATAGTATTGAATGCCTTTTCTTGTAGACTTCTCTTGTCTTGACTCGATCTTCTTCTTTGAGTCATTCTTGTGAAGTTTCATAAACTTCATGAATCTCTTTACTATAAGAGCCATCTCCTCATCTGAGTCAACCTCCTCCATCTATACTTTGGATGTCTTCAAGGCTATGTTCTTTTGCTTCTTAGGAGATATAGGTGTAGAAGTCCACCTAGACTTATAGGCTAGAAGCCTTCCAATCACTTCACTCGGCTTCATAGTCTTGTAGTTGCTATTTTCTTCCAGTGCCGTCACCTTAGACTCAAATCTCTTGGGGAGTAACCTCATGATCTTTTGCTTGATCCTTCTATCCGAATATGGGTCACCTAGTTGATGGCTTTGATTTACGATGTCCATCAACTTCACTTAGAAGTCATTAAAGCACTCATTATCTTCCATCCGAATTGTCTCAAATTGCATTTGAAGGACTTGAACCTTGGAGTCCTTGACCACTTCGGTTCCTTCATGAGCTATTTGTAGAATCTCCCAAGCCTCATTTGCATACCTAGTATTTTGAACCAACGTGTATTGATTGTCATCCATGGCACACAAGATTGCATGCATAGCCTTGTTGTTCCACTTGGAAGCTTTAAATTCTTGTGTGCTCCATTGAGACTTAGGCTTGAGAACTCCATCTCCATCATCATTGGTCATCTTCGGAAGAGTGTACCCATCTTCAACCGCCATCCATGCATGGTCATATATTTGGAAAATATAAGACTTCATCTTGCCTTTTCATGAGGCATAATTATCACCTTTAAGCAAATGTGATATTATACTTGATGCTCCATCTTTACTCATCTCAAGCTCACTCATAATGTTTGGGTTATAAATGAATGAGATGCAAATGTAATGCACCACACAAGATGCAAACAACAAAAATGCACAAGCAAGACACACACAGAGCACGGATCACCTAAGTATATCCAAGCACCTGCTCGGATATCAAATGAAATTCCCTTGAAAACGTGTGTGTCTAAACCTATAAGGGGGTGAATAGGTTTTAATCGAATCAATTACTGATTTTTCGATTAATCAATATTAACACAAATTACCCTGAATAAACAAGCATTCAATAAAACCAATTATGCTTAAAACAATAACAACACACAATATTTACGTGGAAACCCTCCAAATGGAAAAAACCACGGGCTAATATGTGCGCCTCACTCGATCATCAAATCCACTATTGAATGAAAGTTTACAACCTATATTGACCTCTTGTCACACCCTCCAGTTACTAACCCTTTCACTATACCCAACGGGCCTAAATAGTGATTCTTGATCAACATGCTTGTGCACTAACCAATTAGTCACAAGACTTAACCACAAAGAAGAGTCAAACACAACCTAAGTGAATATGATAAAATATTCAAACATGGAAGTAATGATAGGCGACACTAAATGCTTATATAGGAATTTAAGAATGTCACTAAGTACAATTCCTATATATCAATGTCTAAATGAATGTTCATAAAGACTTAACTAGATATAGTTATGCAACATTATATCATAATTATCAAACAAAGTCATTTCAACATATGTTGTCATTAAGCATGACATGATCCTTAAATGCAATCATCAATATGCAATCAATATGACCTAATTAGCTATATGCAACAATGACCTAAATGCTAGCTATCACAAAAGCCATATCAACACAAGTTGTCATTAAGCATGACAAGGACTATAATGCAATCAATGAGTCCTAAACAATATCTAAAAGCAAAGCATAGAGATTTAGCTAGAAGGGTAAAATGGTCACAAATCCTAGCCATCACAAAATATAAATCTCAACCAACAATCAACAACTCAAGCATGTTATAAATGCAATTAAACTCAATGACATGCATTTAATCAACAATAATTGCTAAACCTAGGCATACATGTCAAAAGAATGAAACAAAAGATTCTAAGGCATGTAGAGATTACCTAGTCAATTAAAACAAAAAGAAATCCATGCTTGGAAGATGCAAGAAGATGCTAGATGCTTATGGATTGGAGTTTGGTTAAGTCAAAATGGGTTTATGGGAGCTCTCTCTTTATTAGAGTCAATATATCCCTTAAAGAAAGGCTTGGACAATGAAAAAATGGCTTATTGGACTCCCTAAGCCAAAGAGAAGAGAAGAGAACATATATATATATATATATATTGTACCCTACACAAAACTGCATCATTTTGGACGAAAGACAACTAATTCCCGTCATGACCACTGTGCGTGCCGTGGCCAAGGCAATTGTTCAGACCGCGGTCCATGCGACATGGCACGGCTGGACATTACCGCTGCCTAGGTCGCTGGTTAGGCATGTGCACCAAAAGCGGTCTAGACCGCGATACACACATAGGAACCTCCGCCTGGGAGACCGATGTGCATGCAACATGCACATGCCCCGGTAAAAGCAGCGTGCAATACCTGGAGAACACCGTTATGCATACCGCGGTGGAGGCAATGCACCGGGAGCGGTCTCAATTGCGGTCAAGAGGAAAATCCTCTTCTAAGGGCAAACTAAATGCATCAAACACCCAAACAAAAGTTATGGCAAAAAGACACGAATTGACATATAAACAAGCATGCAAAATTATCAAAACATGCATGAGAGTGAGTGTGTGCACTAAAAACCCTTCAAACAAGGTTAAGTAAGTGATTTACCTTTTGAAGCTTGAGCTAGGTCTTGAGCAATGATGGCCTAAACTACCCTTACACATTTATCCCAAAATGTGGTTGTCAACGAAATTAGCCAAACAAAATCTGAGGAACTTACACAAATGAAACTATGACATTTTAAAGAAGTTTGCCATTAATTGGGCAAAAAACGACACGGTTCGAGGGTCTACTTCATTGGTAGGGACCTACGAACTAGGCAATGAAAAACAGTAGGGGAAATTTCGTGGGTAGTTTCACTGCAAAAGACCTGCGAACTGGGATTAGAAACCCACTGGAGATGACTTCATGGGTGACTTCGTGGTAGGGATCGGTGAACATAGACCCTCAAACTGGGACCATCTTAGGTGGTCACCCATCACGTTAAGACAATCATACAGTCGTGCATGCATGGACGTTTCTGATCAAACATCGAGAAATAAATTACATTACACAAAACCACACTTAGATCTAACAACAAAGTGCGCGTGTGAGAAATGTAAAGAATGCACACATATATAAATTGAAACACAAATGCATGATGAGCAAAGCATGCATGAAGTGTATGTGTATGCATATAAACTCTTCAAGAGACAAAGTCAAGTGAATATACCTTTCGCTATTGAAGTCACAGAGATGCTTAGAAGCTTGCCATCTAGAACCTAAGCAACCCATTACAATATCATCCCCAATATAGTTTGTTATGAAATAAGTAAATCATAAAAGAGAGGCTCTTACATCATTAACAAACCACAATGGGGTTAATATTGTAAGGGTATTTAGGTGTTTGGACTTGATCGTGATCAAAGCACCCTCTGATAATCTTGAAGCTTCAAGAACGAAGAGCTACAAGGGTATAACACTTGATTTGTACTCTTGAAGATATTATGTGCATACACAAACATATGTCATTCATTTATGTTCTCTTATTGTCATTGACGTGTGCATTTCACACACTTGCCAGATTTGCATATGGTTTAGTGTGTTTGATTGCATGAGAAAGCTTATTTATTTTTATTTTCGTGGTCTTGGTGTCGTCAAGGCGAATCACACAAAGGCCCAGTTTGGCATTGCTTCTACAGCTGCTTTTGGGACCAAAAGTGATTCTGAACCTAAGACAGTGTTTGGTAAAATCACGGGGAAGTGCTTTTAGTCACTTTTAGCTTCTCCCAACTGAGTTTTTGAGAAGCTACAAATACATGCTTTTGGATTTTAGCTTCTGCTTTTAGAAAACGCGCTACAGTGATATTAAATGAAATTGTACTAACTTTCCAACTTTGTCATTGTCTTTAAAGAAATTTAACAAAAAAAATTGTGCTTATATTTCTGTACAAAAAACAAATCATAACTGTATAAAAAAATAGAGATAATTAATTCAATAAAGTAGAATAAAAATGAAATAAAAAAATAAAGTAGAATAAAATAAATAAATAAATAAGGCTAATTAATTAAATAAAGTAGAATAAAAAATGGGGCTAATTAATTCAATAAAGTACCATAATTATATAACACTTAACACTAAAAACAAATAAACAAGAAAAATGTAAAGTATAGCACATTAGTATCATTTAGATGTCTATGTCCTTTTAGTAATTTTACACACTCACAACACTTTTTATTTCAGTTTACCAAATACATTGAAATTGCTTTTAGTTCTCACAGCACTTTTGAAAATCAGTTTACCAAACACACAGCTGATTTTTCCCACAGCAATTCCAAAAGCAATTCCCCCCACAGTAAATTCAAAAGCACTTCTCCCCACAGCACAACAATGTCAAACTGGGCCAAAACCTTTTAGAGATTTTCGCGGTTCAAGTGTAGTCTTGGACCACTACGACAAATGTGCACGACATTCCTTTCAGTGGGATTTCATTATCCAAGTGCTTGTTGGGTCCCGGTTTACCGATCGCACAGTGGAATAAACTTTTAAAAAAATATTTCAAAGAAATAATGGGACCAGTAAACCCTATGATATATTTTTCGGAACAGTATAATAAGAAATTGAAATCAATAATAAAAGAGAAGAGAAGAGAAGAGAAGAGAAGAAACTATTTCTTCATACCTGCGTAGGAGACTCCTTCTCTTTAATTCAATCATTTCCTGCTTTGAACTACTTGATCTTCCTTGTTATCTCCCAGGATTGGTAACGGCGTGTGGGTGTGTCACGGTACTCAGGAACAATAGGAGAACACAGAAAGAAGAAGAATATATATTTTTTTCTTTTGGCCGAACCCTAGAACACTTATAGGATAATTTATTTTTCTTTTCTCTGAACGCTTAAACTCTTTTGATCGAATGTTTTTTTTTTTGCGTTGTGTTATTAGTTTCCCAAAATTATATATCATATATATATTTTTAATAAAACTAATTAATTAAATCTTTTAAGATATCTGATATCTTTAAATATATTACTTGTATTTTTTATTTGAATTCAAATTCTTTAAATTTCAATTTAAATATTTAATTTAATACAATAAAATAATCATATTATCTTATTTTATTCAAAATCAAATATCAACAAATATCCTCCATTTAGTGATTAATAACATAATTAAATAATCTTATTATTTAGTTTATTTAATCAACATTATTCATTAATTAAATAATCTCATTATTCAATTAATTCTCAAATTAAAACGTGTCATTTTCGGAACACAATTAATTGGACAATCCAATTAATTAACCGTGACCCTTGTTACCTAAATCGATCGGATTAGCAATGAGACCTAATGGACCCACAGTTTTTTAAGCTCCAATAATCCTTAGAAATAATTAATTAAACTCTTTAATTAATATTTCATGATTATTAACTCCAGTGTTATTCTACTAAAAATCTAAAGTTGCAATCTCTCAACTGTAGATGTTTTTACACAAACCAATAACTTTCGGTATCCATCGATATAACTATTACATATGGTATAATCCTTAACAGATAATTCATAATTAGAGTTGGGTCATAATGTCCGTTATACCCCTCTAATTATATCTTTCCATTAAGTACATTGATTCTCTAATGAACAAGAAATCATATATTCTGTACGAAACTAGGAGATGGCTCATATTGTTCAAGTCTCGAATCAACCCTTAAAGAAAATATTATCTACTCCTCACAAAAAATAGTGAATCTCACTATTGTATACAAACATTTTCAGCCATAAGTCAAACCGCAATCATAACACACGGAGCATATTGATCAGGAACGTAACTCCGACCTCACCCATGGTACATCAAAGATTACGATCTAACCTGATGGAGTCGATAAGACACACCGGATTAAGATCACTAACATATAGCTATCATTAGTTGATACATATGAATATCATCATTAAACGGATCTTAGTGAGAGATTCATATAGATCATGACCCAGTCTTATATGATCACATCATACAAGATGTCTCCATTCTCATGTCTCCATATGAATGATCCAGGATAAGATCACCGTACTCTACGGAATGGACTGCGGCTGTAGATTAACTACAAATAAAGTACCCATATGTATTTGCTATCTACGGACTCCTTAGATCGCACGTCTCTTATTGTATCCATCTGTATATGACATTCACATACACATTTAGAGATTACATCTGACAATCTTAGATGTTGAATGCACAAGTTATACACAATATATGACATAAGAAGAATGAATTAAACTATTTTTTTATTTGTGTTAACATTCAATTTACAAATTATAAGTTTTAGGGCATAAAACTCAATAGTGCCTTCTTGGACCACCATGAAAAATGGCCGCGAAAAACCCTCCAGTGGTTTTTGTTGTCGTTATGTCGTCTTGGAGAGTTGCAATAATTGGCGCGAAGTTTTCTTTAGTGGTTTTTGCAGTCCATGTGTCGTCATGGATTACCATGAAAAAGGCACCGTGACTTTCCGGCAACGTTTTAGTTGCCTTTGTCATTGTGGTTTGTCATCTTAGTCAATCACGAAAACGGGACTGTGACAATCCCCTCTTGTTCAAAACGATGTAGCTTTAAGATGAACCTTTATATAGCACATAACACTTCCTTGTTCATCAAGAACTCTGGATTTCAGACTCCTTAATGAGAGAATTGAGTTCCTCGAGAGAGAAATCACTGAGATTGTTTTTTTTTACTTTCCAACTTTCATATGCATGTGCCTTTGACATCTTCAAGCATCATTCAAGCATGGTTTTATAGGTTTCATCAGTTAGTAAGTTAGAACAAATACTCTACTTCAATTTTTGTTTCTTGGATCATATGCACTAGAAACCAAACAAAAAAAAAGTTATTGATTTTTTTTAAATAGGTTCTTGAATTATATGCATTGGTTTCTATGAGAAATTATTATGTTTTTTTTCTTTCTAAAAGCCATTTAAAATAAGAAATATGTTAAAAAGAAATAATTCTACAACATATCAAATTAAGATAAATTTAGAAATATATCTTCTTCAGGAGGATAGACTGGGAATGGAATATTTTAATTGTAATCTACTGATTTGGAATTAAGTTTAAAAGTTAGGATTTTTTTTTTCCTTTTTTAAATGTTGTTTTTTGATATTTTTAAGTTATTTTTTGATATTTTTAAGTTGTTTGACCAATTAAAAATAAATAAATAAAACAACTTAATGAATTAAATTCAGACCCATTAGATTTTAAGTAGAAAAAACAAAGATCCTTTAAGGATCATTTGGTGCGTCGAACTATATTATATGAAGAGTTTAAAATGTATTAGAATAATACACTACAACATTTGATTTATTTTGTACCGTATTGTATTAGCTAATACATTTTAATTAGTCTAATATGGTGGATGTCGTATTAGACTATTAGCTAATAAAGAGTATAGAGGTTGTATTAATTATAATAATAATATAGTATAATATAGTGTTCCAAACGAGCCTCAGTGGTTTGACATAAAATTCAATTTTTTAACCGCAATCGATATAATATATTTTGAATATTAAATGGAACTTTAAGGTGGTTTTTGGGTAAAATTAGAGAATGTATTTTCACCAACAACTCAAATTATACTGTGATTTTCAATAACCCTACCTATATAATATATAAAAACTGACACTCACGACGTCACGTGTCGCCGTGAGAGAACTTTAGACTTAAATGCTATATATTCATTTCTATTTATATATCTATATATAAATCTTATATAATTGAGTCATTAATTAGCTTTGTTTTTAAAAAAATTAATCGTTAATTAATTGTTTTGTTTATTATAAATATTATACTTCTTAATTTCAATATTTTAATTCTTACATTTATTTCCTTATCAGTTTCGTAATTTGAATTATAAATAATGATCAATAGTAAATCACTAAAACCCTATCATATCCTTCTTTAAATCAGACTTTAAGTTTTGTCAATTAAACCTCATAATTATAATATGTCTATCACAATCTTTACACAAAAGCCCTTTCCTCTCCCTGATCAATTTTCTCTATAAAAACCATATAAAATCTCATGTTTATTTTTTATCTCATTCTATTGACTCTCTCTCACACACAAACTCAAAACACCTAAACGGTGAGAAATTGGATAGTGAAAGTAATGTATGCATATTTTTATTTAGGAAAATACTTGGGTACTGACTAGTCAATACCCAAGGTGCTGACTATTTTGTTTTTATTGGTGAAAAAATTCACCACCAACCCCATGTATTTAATATCAAACACTGTAAATTGTTTTTTCCACCAATTAAAACAAATAGTCAGTACCCAAGTATTGTCCTTTTATTTATATTTGGTTGAATGATTTTAATCTTTTAGATTTTGTTTTTTGTTTTTAATTCGTGGAGATTGCCAAAAGCCTATGTATTAATATCTTATCAAAACCAAACATCTCTATATATTTTATTTAATATATAAACACTTTAGAAGTTTTTTATTTATTTTTGTTTATTTGTATGATACACTTAGTAGTTGTAAAGGTAATGTTGGGTTGATTATGTTTTGATGTATTTTTGAATCTTAATTTAAAAAAGTGTTCACTACATTGTTCGCTAGGCAACACTCCGGTAAACTTAGGATCCTGTTTATCACCACAAATGTATAAAATCAATGAGACCTGTTCACCATCTATCAATGGATGATAGATTTGATAAATATATTACTACTACAAATAAATATTAATGTCATAGTCTTTGGTTCTTATCATAATATTGTATGTCTATTGCCTTTTAAAAACACTATATTTGTCTGAGTTTTCAGGTATCAAATACCCGAATTTGTTTTTTTTTTTAAATTATACCGATTTTTGTTACAAGTTTTTTAAAATTATTTTTGAATTTTTATTTTATTTTATTTTGGTTTTTTAGAATATATTAAATATGCATTAAATATACTACGATTATTACCAATACAAATGTTTTTGAATTTTAATTATTCTTATAAATGATATTAAATAAATATTTTAAAAAACAAATTAAAATATCAATTGTAATACCAAATTATTGTTAACCCGTTTTGTTATAGAATTAATGGTAAATTTTAAAAATATATCAATTGTAATATATTAATGATATCATAACAAAAAATTAAAATAATAATTTTATTCAAAGATTAATGGTATTACATTAAAACATTAATTGTTGCATTCAATTCAATAGATTTTTATTCTAAATATATGAAATTCACTTAAAAAAAATTATTTATGAATCGAAATAAATAATTTTTTGAAGATAATAGAAAAATATCTCTACTACTATTTACATCTCCATAAAAGACTTCACATATATATATTTTTATTGAATCAAATAAGAGACTCAAGCTTGAATTAAAAATCAATATATAATATCATTGTTCTAGTATGCGTTAGGCGTTAGTCGTACGGTGAATCGACGCCTAGGCGGATTTTTTTTTCCTCTTCTAGTATTCCGATTATTATGTGTTGTTATGTGCTTTTTTATTCTTATATATATATTGTTGACGTCGATTTTTGGATATGCCAACAATGATTGGATTTTGGCTATCAATTCAAAGAGAAAGAGACTAGAGAAAGTAATCAAGACAAGTTTTACGTGGTAAAACTCCGATGGCCGGAGAAACGTCCACGGGTGGTTGAATGATCAATAAAACCAAAATCCACTATGAATAGAATTATTACAATCCTCGATCTTTTTTTTTTCTCTCTATATTTTGCTATGATTGCTGTATATCTCCCCTTTAGCGAGATTATGGGTCTATTTATATGTTTATAGAACCATAATATGCTTTGTACAAGTAATAAATCTTTGTATTTAATTATAATTATTTACTTGCTTGAAGCTGGTTGTCTTCTTTCCTGTTTCGGAGTCTTGTAGTGAATGAGACTCTAGCAATGTAGTCCAACTAGGACTTATTTCCTTATAAGAGCATAGTCTTTTTGAAGAAGTAAAGTTGCTGCCTGATTGGGAACCTTTCCTGTTTAATATTCTATTTTTATTGGGATCCCTTTTTGATATGGATATCTTCGTGCATCCTAATGACTTGATCCACGTGAGCTATGCACTGGGCCTTTATTTGATTTTCATCATGTTTGTCCCGAGTAAAGGCAATACATGCTGGTCTCAAGTAGTGCCATTTGTTCCCGAGTATAAATGTCACTTAATCAGCCCCGAGTGTCATTTATCTGATCTTGAGTAGTATATAATGTTAATTGATCCTGAGTAGATTTTGTTCAATATCTTATAACTCAGGTTTTCTCTTCTCTGGTGCTATCTTGTAGGATATTTACTGAATGCATATTTGGATGTCCACCTGACAATTTATCCTCTTTGAAGATGACGTGTTCATCGATAAAATTCACATACGACAATATCCCCTTAATTTTTTTTTTCTGAATAGGGTTTCATTTTTGGGTAAAAGTATTTTAATTAGTTTTTTCAATATCTTTTTAGTGCCCGAGTAAATATCTTGTCATAATGACGTGTCTTAATGGTGATCCTGCAAATTCGATTTGCCTCCTTACGCGAAATCTTTAATGACAACGACGTTTTGAAGTTCTGACGACAAAAGTTTGTTCTCCCTTTGACACGTGTCATTTGTCTCTTCGTTTTTCGATATCATTTATGAGAAACGACTTACGCGTTTCCTCGTGTGCCGTCTACGTTATCAATCATCATCATTGTTTCTTTCCCGCCTTGAGATCCTAGGGTTTAATGTTATTATTTCTTTAAATTCTTCATTGAGAGACAGCGTTGGTTCATTCTCAACGATTTTCAGCAGAAAAATTTATTAAACCCAGATTTCTTTACGCAGAAGGTCGCGATTCTCCGTTGAAGATCTTGCATCAAATTTTATTCAAGGTTAGTTTTAATGGAGCCATCTTCCCGTCATCGTCTTTTTAATATTGCTCTTGATGCATTATAACGCGGGGATTTCCAGTTGGTTTCCTGTATTAGAAGATTATTGGGGGAAATATTTGCTGATGAACCTTCATTTTTAGAAGTTGATGTTTCTGGGCTTCACCCTGACGTCACTTTTAGTCCTGTATCCAGTTCTTCATCTAGTTCTGACACTGACGTTTCTAATCACAGGGTACCTCTTCGAAGGATGGGAAAACATCAAAACAGAAGTGAAGTCCGTAAGCACAACTCGGACGATATTCAGATTCGGGAACAGACTGTTAATGAGAACGACATTAAAGAGGCATCCAAAATCTCTCACATTTCTTTCTCTGTTACTCGCCCGAGTGGATTTGATACCAAGCCGAACGTAGTCGGGGCAGATGAAGTAAAAAAGTATCGTTCCCGATTCGATCTGCCCAATTCGGTCACTTTTATTCCAACGGGTGATAGAGCTGCATGTAATCCTCCCCGGGTATGGTGGCGATCTAAGGGTCCATGCTCTGTTGCGGCGTCACTCTTCCTTTCCAGCCATTCATTGCCTGGTTTTTAGCTGAAGCAGAGATTGCTCCGGCTCAGCTGGCCCCGAATAGCTACAAAATTCTGATGTACATATGGAACATGTACAGGCGGATGAACTTATCGCCGCCATCCCCGAATGAGATTAGGCATTTTTTCACACTGAGGCAGTCGGGGACTTATTTTCTCATGTCTAATTCACCAGATTACTGGGTCTCTGAGGGGACGAAAGTGAGCCGGGAAGCTAACATCTCCGATGACCCTAAAAAGAGGGGTTTTATATAGGGATTCCCTACATCCAACAAGTTCTGGAAGAACAGTTGGTTTTTCACCGGAGGGAGTCTCTGGATTGATGTTACTGTTTTAATTGGGGGTACTCGAACGGTGTTGAAAGTCCTCCATTTCTTTTGTTCCTCTGAGATATGGAACAAGAAGAAAATCGAGTACAAGGATACGGAGCTGAACAGACTTGCTCGGGCGGCAGTTCGTACTTTGAAGAAGATGAGCAATACTTATCTTTTTGTTGAGGTGAAGATGATCGAGCTCGGCTTCTTCAAACATATTTCAGGTTATCGCAGGCGATGTAAGTGATTTTCACAACCTTTTCCTTTCCATTGTTATTATTTTATATTTTTTGTTTTCTGATACGGTTTCTCTTTTCTTCTAAGTGTACAATACGGACATTGTCTGCGATCTTCAGGCTCATCAAGTGAAGTCAATTCGTCAGACGAGCAGGAAAGAAATTTCTCGTCAGAGCAATAAAGTCATTACCCCGTCTGAATCTAATGAGGAAACTGACGTGGTGGAAGAGCAAGTTCCCGAACATATCTCTGAGGATGTCGCTCAACTGACCGCTGGGGAGACAAGTGGTTCGAGCGGCCCGACCAATACCCAACTGCCTGGTGACGGTCAAGGGCAGAGTGAAGGTCCTGGTGAAGAGCCTGTCGAGCGGTCTGACGCTGGTGATGGAAGTAATGCCTCCATGGGACAAGCATATGCAAATCCTGAATTTTTTAAAGTCTTTCGGGATGATACTCAGGAAGATCTCACGGCTGATCTCAGCTTTCACCGTTCTCGGGGTGAGAAGCGGAAATCAGTCAGTCCTCTGGCTAGTCCCTTAAAGTCCCTCGGGTGATCTCATCCATCGATTCTAGTGATGAAGATATTGTGGCTGAGATTCCCCCGAGTGTTGATGTTGGAGCATCGACGGATGCAGAGGCTTCGAAGATGATCAGGGAATCTCATCCCCCCGATGCTGAAGATCAAGTGGCTGAAGCCTCGGAGTTTCCTTCATATCCTTCTCCCCGGGATATACTGCGGAAGATGTCCTCTGGTCGGGTTTTCATCGGGGAAGACAGTTGGAGCAATTTTATGGATGGCTCCCTGACCGAGCGTCTTCAAAACGTTTCTGGATGGTGCATCTTATGTAAGTTATCCTCTTAAATTCAATTGCTTTGTTTGCCAGATTTAGATTTTTAATTAAACTTTTTGTTGATGGTGGTCGAGTTTGCTGAGCTGGTTCAGACCCGCAACATCAAGCTGATAGAATAAAGCGTCTCGAAGCTCAGCTGAAGGAAAGTGAGGATCAGCGTGCTCGGGTCGAAACGGCTTATCAACAAGAGGTTGGTTGTGCCCAAGTTTTTACCGACCACTGCTTGGCGAAGCAGGTTGAAGCCGATGAGAAAGCTTATTTGGCAGAGAAGAAAGCAGCATCACTTCAAAATTTGTTGTCCTCTGCCCAAGAATCCATGCTTAAGGTCAAGCAGGAAGCGAAGCAGTCCAAGTCGGCGTATAAGCAGAAATCGAAGATTTGGAACGCCAGGCTCTAACAGTCGAATCTTTGTCCCTAGAAGCCAGGCTGGAACTTGAAGTCCGAGGGGTGGATCATTTTAAAAGATCCCCTACCTACGACGCCCTTTTCCTTCGGGAGTTTCAGCTAGGGCTAGTCTCAGTTGCTGAGTTCTTTAAAGTTAAGAATAGGGCGACTGATATGGCCCGAACTAACTGGGAGCTGCCAATCAAACATCATGTGGATCGGTCATTGGAATGTCTCCAAACTCAGATGAAGGAATTTAGGGCCTACTGTTATAACCGAGGCAAGGACCCCCATCTCATGCATTTAGAGGTTCCATCTGAGCATTCCCTCTCGACTTTTTACGCCAGTGGAGAGTCAGTCGTAGAGGGTGTGGTGCCTGATGTTGAGCCGATCCCAGAAGAGGATTATAGCCAATAGATGGACGATTCGACCGACACAATTGATTGGCCTTCTAATGATAGCCTACTCCGTGAATACGAGATGGTGTCTGACCCGACTATTGGCAAGAGCTCCAAATCCTCACAATCATGACTTTTGTAGATAGGATTTTTTGTACTTAACAATTCTTTGAAGAGATGATTCTTTTGTAAAACTGTAATTATTCTTTTGAAATATCAATAAAATTCCGAGTAACTTTTCTGAACATGATGGTTTGATTTTATTGCTCATGAAATTTCTATGGTTGCTGAGTATTTTATTCAACTCTAATGTTCGGGTAACTTCACCGAGTATCTTATTAAACCGGATGTTTTCCGAATAGCTTTAAATGTCAAGTATCTTATTAAATTGGCTCTTGCGATCTTTATGCCAAGTATCTTATTAAACTGTCTATTTCTGGTGTTCGGGTAACTTGACTGGGTATCTTATTAAACCGGTTTCGTTCCCCGAATAATTTTTAATGCCAAGTATCTTATTAAACTGGCTAGTATTATTAACCGAGTCATCTTAAAACAGACAAGTAATTTTATATTTGTGTTTCATACACAGTTGCTACCCAAATCAAGGCTCAGTTCTTTAAAAATTAATAATAACTAATTTTAAAAATCTGAATATTATATATATATATATATATATATATATATATATATCGGGGTGGGGAGTGCTTCCCCCGTTCCCTCCCCGCTTCACCTTCGGGGACAAGATTTATCATCATCCTCATCCCTATCTCCGAATATTGTCTCCCATCCCCCTCAAGTTCTGGGCGGGGCCCTGCACACACGGGGAATATTGCCATCTCTAGGGATAGGTTGTTGGTTATTATATTTATTTCATATGGTGGCATTTTCTGTACCATATGAACTGGCTGAAGGTTATGTGCTGGTTGATGGTATTTTAAATTTTTATTACTTTTCTTCATAGCTTATACATGTTTCTCATTCAAATTTTGTTGTTCAGTGATTACTCTCAACAGGATTATAGAGCACTAAAACTTGGGGAGAACATTGACTACCGCATCCATATTTTTAAAAGTCCAAAAAATATTGAAATAAAGTCTAGATAATAGTCTATAAATAAAGCCCAAAAACTCTTTCAGAATCCTAAGGGGCTTCTTGATATGAGGTAATCAAATTAATCTGATTCCTGAAAAAGTTGAACATAGTAATTTAATTCCTGGGAAACCTATATATATATATATAGGTTTGGTTGTGTATGGGAATATTATATCAGATTCGTGAGAATGTTAGATAATTGTGTTTGGTTGCACATGGGAATCATTTTGTATTTGAATATAAAACATGCCAAAATTAATTTTAAAATAACCAATTAAAAAAGGGCAAACAATAAAAAAAATGATAAAGGAAAAAAACAAAGACGGTGATAACGAAATAACTGTATGGAGGAGATTAAATATATACTTAAAAAAAAAGATTTATGAAGATTTCTGGATGATTTCAAGATATCCTCTTATAAACTCTATCTTCCGCTCACTCTCTCTAATTTCTCCTCTTCCTCCACCACTACCAAATTTAGCCTTTTTTTTCCTCAAAACCCATCATTTACCAACCCTCATCATCACCGTCACTCCCTCCTCTGCCGCCACGTTACCGTCTATAATATTGTGCTCAACGAAGTACAGTCCCTCGTTTGGGGTTCATGATGGAATCATAAATTTTTTTGGTGTGACATTTGATTGAAGATGAAGCACAAATCTACATCTTATTTTTGATTTTTTTTTTGAATCTGATATCAGGTGTTTTTAGATATGGATTGATGAATGAGGTTTGCATTTTTTTTTTTGGAATTTGATTGGAAATTTGGGTTATTTTATTCTGGATGGAAGAATTTTTTTTTATGAAGAATACGTTTCCAGATTTTGAAGGAAGATAGTGAGGACTTTTTTTTTCATTTTTTTATTAATTTAAGGTGGGTCCTACGGTAAGAATGTGATAGAGGGTAATTTGAAATCCACATGTTGGGATGCAGGGGCGGAGGAACACGGGGGCCGGTGGGGGCTAGCCCCCACAACCCAAATTTTGTTTACAAATTTTAAGTAAGGTTCCTTTATAAAATAATATATTGTAATATTGTATATTCAATTATCCATATAAAATAATATATTGTAATATTGTATATTCAATTATCCATATATTCTACTGTCAATCTTGTTTTTTACAGTATCAGTTAATCTTATTTGTTTATTAACGATAAATGTTTAGTCTTGCTACTTTATACTTAAAAATATTATTGTTATAAATTATAAGGAAAAACCTACTTATATCTAATTTTATGTTTTTATATTTTACATATAAAAGAAGGAAAATATATTGTTTTTGGATTTGATTTCCTATATATTATCAATCGGTCTATCCTATATATACACTTCTTTTTCTTTTTTTCTTTTTTAGTTTTTCCATTAAACAATTTTATTCTTTGTACTGCAAATAAATTCTTTTCATTCTACGGTTCATCTATCCAAATAATTTCAGTTACAAGATTATAAATTAATAAATATTTTAGGTTTATTTTTCAGTTTTGTATTTGTTATTTTCTTAGGTTATTAATATGATTTTGCTATATTTATTGTACTGGTTTGTTATTTAAACGTTTATTTTTTAAAATTATTTCGATTTTGTTTGGCCCTCAGAGGAATAGCTTAGATGGTAAATGGACATAGGGCTTGGGCAAGTGACTCTCAAGTCCGCGGCTTGAATCATACCAATTGCGAAAAACTTCAAAAAAAAATATCTAGTATAAATAGGTAAATAAATAGATACAATAAAAAAAAAATTTAATGTTGTTTGACATATTAAAACCTCAGAAGCCTGTTCATCTTCGTCAACATCTAGAAGATGACTTTCTTACAAACTCTTTAATCTTGTATATTGAAAGGAAAATCACATTGAAACTTTTTTTCTTGAAGCATAAATCACATTAAAACTTAGTATAGATTTGATTGATTTTGTAGATTTAAAAGAGTAATCAGTTCATTTTGATTCATAAAACCGATATATATTTTATTTATTAATTAAGTTGTTGTATCATTATATATAGGACTAGATGCTATTACAATTGATTTTTTCGATAACTAATTTTTTAAATTTTAGTATTGTTGACATCGATTTCTGGTTGTATGAGAAAAGCCAACAAGATTTGGATTTTAGCTATGATTTCAAAGAGAAAGATAAGGAGAAAGTAATCGGACGCAAGTTTTTACGTGGTAAAACTCCGATGACCGGAGAAACGTCCACGGGTGGTTGAATGATCAACCAAACAAAAATCCACTATGAATAAAATAATTACAATTCTCAATCTCTCTTTCTTATCTCTGTATTTTTCTATACGATTTCTATATATATTCTCTTGTGACGAGGTTAAGAGTCTATTTATATGTTCATAGAACCCTAATCCTCTTTGTACAAGTAATAAAAGATTTTTGTATTTAATTAAGATTGTTTACTTGTTCGAAGTAGTTTATCTTTTTTCCTGTTTCGGGAGACTTGTATTGAGATCGAATGGGACTCTAGTAATGTAGTCCAATTAAGACTTATTTCCTTATTATAACGCAGTCTTTTTGAAGAAATAAAATTGTTGCCTGATTAGGAACCATTTCTACTTGATATTCTGTTCTTATTGGAATTCCTTTTTGAAATGGATATCTTCACGTATTTTCATGACTCGATTCGTGTGAACTACGTGCTGGACTTTTATTCAGTTTTCTTCATGCTTGTCCCGAGTAGAACACGATATCAGCTAGTCCCGAGTGACATCATCTGATTCCGAGTAGAAAATGTCACCAACTAGCCCCTAGTATCTTTGACTAACCCCGAGTAGGTCTTGTTCAATACTTGTTTATTTGGGCTTTTCTTATTTGGTGATACATTGCAGGATGCCTATTCGGGCGTCCACCTGGCAATTTTATCCTCTTTGTCGATGACGTGTACGTCTGGTAAAATTTACATACGATAAAACCCCCTTAAAATATTTTTGCCGAACAGGGTTTTGTTTCGGGCAAAAGTATTTTAATCAATTCTTCAATTTTTTATCTCTTTAATGTCAGGGTAAATGTCTTGCCATAATGACGTGTCTTAATGGTGACCCTGTAAATTTGATTTGCCCCCTCACGATAGATCTTCAATGATGACGACGTTTTGGAGTTCTGACGGTGAAAGCCAGTTCTTCACTTAACACGTGTCCTGTGCCGTTTCATTTTCCGATACCATTTATGAGAAACGACATACCCGTCTCCCCATGCGCCGTCTACGTCATCAAGTCTCGTCACAGATTTTTTCCGTCTTGAAACCCTAAGGTTTCGTGTTATCACCTCTTTAAATTCTTTACTGAGGGGTTACGCTGGTTCATTCTCAAAAACTCAAAAACCAGAAATTTTTACCAGTCTAGATTTCTTTACGTAGAAAATCGTGCATTCTCCGTTGAAGGTTTTGCACCAGATTTATTCAAGGTTAGTTTTAATGGAACCAACATCCCGTCTTTGTCTCTATATTATAACTCTTGAAGCGTTAGATCGTAGGGATTTCCAGTTGGTTTCCTGTGTTCTAAGATTACTGGGAAAAATCCCCCCTGATGAACCTTCTATTTTAGAAGTCGACGTTTCTAGGCTTCACCCTGACGTCCATTTTTCTGTATCCAGTTATGATTCTTCATCTAGTTATGAATCTGTCATTTCTAATCACAGGGTACCGCTTCGATCAAGGATGGGAAAACATCAAAGTAGAAGTGAAGTTTACAAGCACAACTCGGCAGTGTCCGAATCAGGGAGCAGACTATTGACGAGAACGATGTTGAAGAGGTGTCCAGAGTATCTCGTCTCTCTTTCTCTGCTGATCGCCCGAGAGGGTTTGACACCGAGCCGAATATGGTCGGGGCACATGAGATCGAGAAATATCGTGCCCGATTCGATCTGGACAATTCGGTTACTCTGATTTCTGTGGGTGATAGAGCTGCATGGAATCCTCCCCTGGGCATGGTGGCAATCTATGGATCCATGCTCTGCTGTAGCGTCACACTTCCTCTTCAGCCGTTCATTGCCTGGTTTTTGGCTGAAGCAGGGATCGCTCCGGCTCAACTGGCCCCGAACAGTTACAAGATATTGATGTGCACGTGGCACATGTGGATCCTGATGAACTTGTCGCCGCCTTCCCCAAGTGAAATCAGACACTTCTTTACGCTGAGGCAGTCTGGCAAGACAGGAACCTATTTCCTCAAGTCTAATCCGTCAGATTGATGGGTCCCCGAGATAACAAAGGTGAATCGGGGAGTTGATACCTCTGATGACCCCAAAATGAGGGGTTTTGTATGGGGGTTCCCTTTATCCAACAAGTTCTGGAAGAACAGTTGGTTTTTCACCGGAGAGAATCTCGGACTTGAAGTCACTCTTACAGCTGGGGACACTCGGACAGTGTTGAAAGTCCCCCATTTTTTCTGTTCCCCCGAGGTATGAAACAAGAAAAAACTTGAATCCAGCGATGCTGAGCTGACCAGACTAGCTCGGGTAGCGGTTCGCATTCTGAAGAAGAGGAGCAAGACTTATAGACGAAAATGATAGAGCTCGGCTTCTTCAGCCAGATTTCGGGCTACCGCAGGTGATGTAAGTGATCTTTATAACCATTTTTTTTACATTTATTGTATTATGACGTGATTCCTCTTTTTTCTTCTAAGTGTATGACACGAACATCGTCTGCGACCTTCAAGCTCTCCAAGTGAAGTCGATTCTTTAGGCGAACTGAAAAGAAGTTTCTCGTCAGAGCAATGATGGTATTGCCCAGCCTGAGTCTGATAAGGAACCTGATGTACCCGAGAGACAAATCCCCAAATATGTCCCCGAGAATGTCGTTCAGTCGACCGCAGGTAAGACTAGTGGTCGAAGTGGCCCAACGCATTTGCTTGATAACGGGGAAAGGCAAAGTGAGGGTCATGGTGAAAGGCCTAGTGAGCTGAGCTTCCCGATCGTGGTCCCTACAGAGCGGACGGACGTCGGTGATGGGAGTAAAACCCCCGAGGGACAAGTACATATAGGTCCCGAAATTTCTGAATCCTTTTGGGATGATGTCCAAGAAGATCTCGTAGCTGATCTTAGTTTTCACCGTTCTCGGGCTGAGAAACGGAAGGCGGTCGACTCTCTTACTCGCCCTCTCAAGGTTCCTCGAGTAGTTTATTGAATCGAGTGATGAAAACGTCGAGGCTGAGATTCCCCCGAGTGCTCATGTCGAAGCATCAACGGGTGTAGAGACTTCTGACCAGAACAGGGGTTCCTCTCCCCCCGAGGTTGAAGATCTAATGGTTGAACCCTTGGGAGGTCCTTCTTATCCTTCACCTCAGGATATGCTCGAAGCGATGTCATCCGGTCAGGCTTTCATTGGGGATGACAGCTGGAGTTGTTTTCGGGATGGCTCTTTAACGGAACGTCTTCAGAATGTTTCCAACGGCGCATCTTATGTAAGTTATTCCTAACTCTTTAATTGTCTTGCTTGTTCGCCAGATTTTTAACCAAACTTCTTTATAGATGGTGGCCGAGTTCGCTGAGCTAGTTCGGATGCAGTAACATCAAGCTGATCGAATAAGGCATCTTGAAGCTTAGCTTAAAGAAAGTGAGGATAGCCGTGCTCGGGTCGAATCGGCTTATCAACAAGAGGTCGGCTCTGCCCAAGTGTTTGTCGACCACTGTTTGGCGAAGCAGGTGGAGGCAGAAGAAAGGGTTTCTTTGGAATAAGAGAAGGCTATGTCTCTTCAAAACTTATTGTCTTCTGCCCAATAATCAATGCTTAAGTCCGAGCAGGAAGCGGAGCAGTTCAAGTCGGCATATGAACTGAAGATCAAGGACTTGGAACGCCAAGTTATGACAGTCGAGTCCCTATCCAAGGAGGCCAGACTGGAACTTGAAATGCAAGGGGTAGATCGTTTCAAAAGATCCCTTGCCTATGATGCCCTTCTCCTTTAGGAGTTTCAGCGAGGGTTAGTTTCAGCTGGCGAGTTCTTCAAAGTTAAGAATCGGGCAACTGAGAAAGTCCGAACCAACTGGGAGCTGTCGATCAAGAATCTCGTGTATCGGTCCTTGTAATCTCTTCAGACTTAAATGAAGGAGTGGAGAGCTTACTGCCGTATCTAAGGTAAATAGCTCTATCTGATGCATTTGGAGGTTCCATCCGAGCATTCCCTCTCGACTTTTTAAGTCAGTCAGGAGTCGGTCATGAAGGGTGTGATGCTTGATGTCGGACCAATCCCAGGAGAAGATTACAGCCAGCGGATGGACGATTCGGCCGACACGATTGCTTGGCCTTCCAATAAAAGTCTGCTCCACGAGTACGAGATGGTGTCTGACCCGAGTATTGGCAAGAGTTCAAAATCCTCCTGACCTCGATTTTTTGTAGAATTTTCACAAGTTTTTTGTAAAGATTCTCTTTATTTTTTGTAACATTCTTTGAAACAATTCTTTGTAATGATTCTTTGGAGAGATTAATAAAATCCCGAGTCTAGCTTTTCTGAAAACTGAGTGGTCTTGATCTGATTTATTGTTCAAGGAATTTCACCAAGTATACTTCTTTCTTGATTCTACTGATGGCCATTGATATTTATGCCAAGTAACTTATTAAACTGGCTATTGCAATATTTATGCCAAGTATCTTATTAAAAAAAACTAATTCTGATGTTTGGGTAACCTCACCAACTATCTTATTAAACCGGTTTTGTCACCCAAATAATTTTTAATGCCAAGTATCTTATTAAACTAGCTCTCTGATGTTCGGATAACTTCACCGAGTATCTTATTAAACCGGTTTTGTCACCCGAATAGTTTTTTAACGTAAATTATCTTATTAAACTGGCTAGTATTATTAACCGAGTCATCTTAAAACAGGCAAGTAAGTTTATACTTGTGTTTCATACTCGGTTGCTACCCGAACATTACATCAAGGCTCACCATGATCATACGTTTGAGTCCTTACATATTACCGAGGACGTCTCCCCAGTTTTTTTGTGCAAGGGTTTACCGAATCATTAAGCTTTTTAAATCGCTTAACACAGCTACGCATTTCACCGGAATTTTTTTCGATAGCCTCCCGAGCCTTTCTCCAGAATCTGGTGCATCGGGTTTGCCTTTTTGCTAATGTCAATTGACCTTGCTCGGCTGGCATGCTCCTTTGAGCTTCTCCGCCCATTCGGGAATCAATAGTCCCGAGTATTCTATTTGCATGTTCTCATTATCATGCTTGCCTTCCATATGTTCTTATTATCATATGTTTTATTTTTCAGAGATCCCGAGTTTGATTTTTATTTATAACCGCAAAATCAACAAAGATTTAAATTCCAAACTAATATTTGACCAAACTAAAATTATCCTGTCTAAAAAGGAAAATAAAAAATAATCTCTAAGGACAGAAAATTTCCAGATATTGGGCATTGCATGGTCGGGGTAAAACCCCTCCATTGGGTCATGCAATCCAATATGCTCTATGACCAGCTATTCCATCGATCTTGTACGGGCCTTCTCACTTATCAGCCAAGGAACCTGCAGCTTTATTTTTTGTGTTCAATGACACCTTCCTGAGTACCAGGTCTCCTAGTTGGAATTTCCTGACCCGAACATGAGAGTTGTAGTGGCGAGCTACTCTTTGCTGATATGCCATATTTCGTATTCGGGATTTCTCCCTTTTCTCTTCTAGCTCATCTAGACTTTGTAATAGCATATCAACATTCTGTTCTTCATCATATAGCCTGGCCCGGGATGATGCATATGACGTTTCTATGGGGATAATTGCTTCTGTTCCAAACGCTAAAGTGGATGGAGTTTCTCATGTTGACGTTTTTGTTGTCGTCCGATACACCAGTAATACTTCGGGAAGTTTTTCAACCCAACTTCCTTTCTTGGCATCTAGCTTTGCTTTGAATGTGTTCTTGATGATTTTGTTTACTGCTTCAACCTGCTCATTTGTTTGATGATGAGCAGGTGTGGCATAGTAAGTGGCAATTTGATACTCCTTGCACAACTGTCTGAATTTCGGGTCATCGAACTGAGTGTTGTTATCAATGATGATAGTGTTTGGGACTCCAAACCTGTAGAGTATATTCTTTTTCATGAAATTTATGGTATTTGCTTCTGTGATGTGCACTAATGCTTCAGCTTCTGCCAACTTCGTGAAGTAGTCAACGGCTACTATGGCATACTTCGCTCCACCCCCTATCCCAGCTGGTATTGGGCCGATTAAATCCAAACCCCACATGGCAAATGACCATGGGGATATGAGGTTTCTGAGCTGTTCAAGGGGTTGTCGGATATCATTAGCAATCATTTGACAAGTATTGCAACTCTCCGAACATCGTTGTGCATCTGAGAATACAGTAGGCCAATAATAACATTGTCTGAGTACCTTGTGTGCTAAAATTTTCCCCAGTGTGGTTTCCGCAAACTCTTTCGTGGATTTCCAGTAATATCCGATATGCATCCTCCTCTGACACACATCTTTGTAGTGTTCAGGAATACCCCTTTCTGTATAGTTCTCTTCCAACCAATGTGTACCTTGCTAATCAATACCTAATACGGATTGCTTGTAAGGGATCTTCTGGGAACACACTTTCTTCCAGAAACCTTTTCAGCTGAGTCATCCAACCGTCTGGCGGTGTTCAGATTTCTAAAATTTCTAAGTTTTTCGGTTCAGTTGTGCTCGGTTTGAGGAGATGTGCAACCGGAATAGTTTTTGGCCTAATTGTGGTTGTCGCTGATGCTAGTTTGGACAAAGCGTCTGCCTTTTCATCCTCCTCCCTAGGGATCTGGGCAATGCTATATTCTTTGAATCTCTGGAGAAGCTGTTTTGCAATGTCACGGTAGGCTATCATGCCTTCATCCTTGGCTTGGTATTCATCCAGGACTTGGTTGACAATTACATGTGAATCGCTGAATATCTCGACTTCATTTGCCCCGAGAGCTATGAAGACTCTGAGTTCAGCTAGTAGCATCTCGTACTCAGCTTGATTATTGGTTGCTTTGAAGTCAAACCTCATGGCACATTCGACAGCATCTCATTCTGAAGTGCATATTACGATCTCAGCCCCGCTGCCATGAGTGTTTGAAGAGCCATCAAGGTACAATTTCCTTGAGAATTTTTTTCTCAACATCTTTTTTGCTTCCAGGTTTGGCTCTGTGAACTCTACTATAAACTCTGTCACTGCTTGTCCTTTGAGGGATGTCCTAGGGACGTAGTGGATATCGAATTCACTTAACTCGATTGCCCATTTGGTTAATCTTCTTAAAATCTCTGGCTTCTGTAAAATTTGTCTCAATGGGCAGTCGATGAGAACCTGGATTGTATGAGCCTGAAAGTATGACATTAGTTTTCTTGCTGCTGAAACCAATGCTAGAGCTTTTTTCTGCTTGTGAATACCTGGTCTCAGCTGGTCAAAGTGTCTTGCTGGTATAATACACTAGCTTATGTACTCCATTTTCTGTTCTGACTAGGCCTGAGCTTGCTGCTAGTTCTGTAATTGATAAGTACAAATGAAGTATCTCTCTCATCAGTGGTTTTGAAATGATGAGAGCCTGCCCTAGGTATTCTTTGATTTTTAAAAATGCCTGATCGCACTCTTCGTTCCATTCGAATCCTTTTCCTTTTTTGATTACTCTAAAGAAGGGTGCGCATATGTCCGTGGCCTTTGAGATAAATCTTTCCAAGGAAGCTAAACATCTTATTAAGCTATGTACTTTTTTTAAGATTGAATGATCTCCTCTTTTGTATCACTGGTTTTGCATTCGGGTCTACTGCGAGATGGCGAGATATTATTCGGGCATCTATCTCGACCATGTCTTCATGACTCCAGACGAACACATATTTGTATTCTTAGAGCAGATCAGTGAGGTTTTGTTTGACTTTTCCTTCCAAATTGACTTTGATCTTGACTTTCTTATCTGGTTCATCTTCTTTCAATATAATTTCTTCGACCAGTTCATTTTTGGACTTATTCGACTCTTCCCTTTAATTAAATTCGAATGACAGTGACTCTTTATTCTGACTCGGCTGCGTTATAGTGCATACATGTTCGCCACCATTTTTGTCTTTGTATACTGACAGATTTGCTCTTCGGACCATCTCTTGGGATCCCTTGACTATACCGACCCCCTGTTCAGTAAGGAACTTGATCATTAAGGCATAAGTGGCTGTTACGACCTTAGTTTTATTTAAGAATGGCCGACCCAACAACGTATTATACGGCCAATTGTCTAAATATACCACCTACGAAGTCGGGCAATACAGTTCTTTGGCAAGGTGCCACTCCGATCTTTACGGGTAGATTTACCGTCCCGAGTGACCTGACCTTAATTCCCCTGAATCCTCTGAATGGAGTATGAAAAGGTTGTAGATCCTTACGGTCCAACCTGAGTTGATCGTAGACGGCTACATTGAGAATGTCTGTCGAGCTTCCATTATCTATCAAACTTCCATTATCTATCAAGATTCTCCTAACTTTCCGGTGACCAATCCGGGCACTTATGACTAAGGCATCATTTGGGCGAACATAAAGCCCATGTGAGTCTGCTTCTGTGAATATTATTGGGTCCCATCCTTTCTTTACCCTTTTCGGGTCTGGCTCCACCGAGTTCACGTCAAAGTTATGTCTTGCTTCTACTGCTTCTCTGATTTTCTGTGTTCGTTCTCGGTTACTTCTCCCAGTGGATGGTCCTCCAAAGATTGTATGTATTACTTCATTGGCCTTTGGATTGGCCCTTTGATCTCTTTCTTTATTTCTGATTTTTAATCCCTTTTCAAGATTATATCCTGTAGATGTCCTTCTCGAATTAGGGTTTCTATGTAATCTCTGAGCTGGTAACACTTGGAAGTCTCATGACCGGTTTCCTTGTGGAATCTGCAGTATTTGGTTGTATCCCACCGAGCGAACTGAGACTGTCGCCGTGGCTCTTGTACCAGATTCTTTGCTTCCAGTATGGCTAGGATTTCCTCTTGTTTTTTTCGAAGAGGGGTGTAGTTGGCGTATCTACCTCGAAATTTCTCCGTGGTCTGTTCAGCATTACGCTTGTTTCCCATGTCCTTGCTTTTTCCTTTGCTGTTTCCTTTCTGTTTTCCCTTTTGGTTATGTATTTTGGACTCAGCGTTCTTTTCAGGTTTTTCTCTATGCATATAACATCCTCTCGTGGCTAACTCTTCTTCTTTGGCTAGTGCATATCCTCCTGCCATGTCCATCATATCTGTATATCTGGTCAGATGAGCTCTTCTTAAGTCACAAGATAGTTGTCCATTATGCAGATTGTTGATGAACGCAACAATTATTGCCTTGTCGTTTGCACTGTCGATTTCTGACACTGCTTGGCCGAATCTCCCCAGGTATTTCTTCAGCGACTCATTTTTCCCTTGTTTTATTTGAGAAAGGTAAGCCACTGATTTTTTCCTGTGAACATTGCTCATAAATTGCCTTGAGAAACTCCTACTTAGCTCACTGAAGCTTCCGATGCTCGCTGGGGCCAATCTCCCGAACCATTTTGAGCCTGTGTCCCCTAGAGTCTGTGGAAAGTTGAGACATAATAGGGGATCACTATGGGCATACTGGGCCATAGCACTTTTATAGCGTCTGACATGTTCTTTTGGGTATGTATCCTTTTTAAACTGCTCCACGTGAGGCATCCTGAATCTTTCTGGTAATGAAGTCCGTAGGATGTCCCTAGTGAATGGACTGCCAGAATCTTCGTTAGATAAATCGTTGTACCCATAACGCTTGACCAGTGCATCCATTTGACGCCTATTGTTTTCTACTTCTCGAGTTAGGCTCTGAATTACAACATCTCTATCACTCACTGGATCCTTATGAAGTTTAAACAGCCGAGTGACAGTCATTCCTCTCTCTGGCTCTTCACTTTGATACCGAGTTTCACGGGTTGATTCTTGCAGGCGTATGGTTCCGTGATGACCCTTGCGATGGTGTCGATCACTATCTTCCGATGACGATGATCGATCCTTGTGCCGGTCATGTTTGCAGTGTCTTGTACAGGCTATCTGATCATGGTTCTGCCTCTGCGTGGTTGTTTCTCTTTGGGTGTCTTGCGTCCAGCCTGATTGATTGGAACAGAGTTCCTTCCGACTTTCGGTGCATTTAGTTCTGGCCCTACTATAATCGAACGAAGCCTCGTTGGTGGGAGGTTTGAAGGTTGTACTTATTCTGCAGTTAGTAGATCAACTCCTTCTTTTACTGCGTTTGCCACTAGTTTTTACAGCGCTTCTCGAAAGCGTTGCGTCAGGTCTTCGCTGGTCGGAGGAACTTGTTGGATCCTCGCCAAGGATGTTGGTTGGTTCCCCGTGGTTGTAGCTAGATCTATCGAGCTACTTCCAACATGAAAGTTATCTGGGGATTTTTGAACATCCCCGGAACTGCTTCTGCTTCCTGCCATTACCTTTAATTAAATCGAAGGTTCAGCGCCCCTCCTTCTAGCGCCAATTGTTGACGTCGATTTCTGGTTGTATGAGAAAAATCAACCAGATTTGGATTTTAGCTGTGATTTCAAAGAGAAAGAGAAGGATAAAGTAATCGGAAGTAAGTTTTTACGTGATAAAACTTCGATGACCGGAGAAACGTTCACGGGTGGTTCAATGATCAACCAAGCCAAAATCCACTATGAATAAAATAATTACAATTCTCGATCTCTCTTTCTTCTCTTTGTATTTTTCTATACGATTTCTGTATATATTCTCCTGTGACGAGGTTATGGGTCTATTTATATGTTCATAGAACCCTAATCCTCTTTGTACAAGTAGTAAAAGATCTTTGTATTTAATTATGATTGTTTACTTGTTCGAAGTAGTTTATCTTCTTTCCTGTTTCGGGAGACTTGTATTGAGATCGAATGAGACTCTAGTAATGTAGTCCAATTAGGACTTATTTCCTTATTATAGCGCGGTCTTTTTAAAGAAATAAAATTGTTGCCTGATTAGGAACCCTTTCTGCTTGATATTATGTTCTTCTTGGAAATCCTCTTTGATATGGATATCTTGGCGTATTTTCATGACTCGATTCGTGTGAGCTACGCGCTGAACTTTTATTCAGTTTTCTTTATGCTTGTCCCAAGTAGAACACGATATTAGCTGGTCCCGAGTGATGTCATCTGATCCCGAGTAGAAAATATCACCAACTAGCCCCGAGTATCTTTAACTGACCCTGAGTAGGTCTTGTTCAATACTTATTTATTAGGGTTTCTCTTCTTTGGTGATGCCTTACAGGATGCCTATTCGGACGTCCACCTGACAATTTTATTCTCTTTGTCGATGACGTGTACGTCTGGTAAAATTTACATACAACAAGTATATTTGTCATGCGTTAATTTGAATATGTGTTTTTTTCTTGGCCCTCCCAAAAACGAAATCCTGGCTTCGCCCCTATTGGGATGGGTTTCAGATTATCTCCTTGGAGGGTAATGTGATTCCCATGGGATTCACTTTTCCGGGAATCTAAAAATCCAAATCTACTACCAAACATAAAAATGCAATGAGATTCTTATTCCCATGTAAAGATGATCCCATACTAAACAATCTCTACAAGTCTAATTCATATAATTCTAATAATCCTAGAGTATAATCTTAACAATCATAATAATCATAATAGTTTTGCAAATCCATAAAATTCTTACACCCTCAAATTGTCCATAAAATCCCAATCCAATACACCCCAATTGTATATTTATTTTCTGAAGTGAAATTCTTTCTATTAAAAAAAAAACAAAAAAAGGTTATTCAAAGTCCTTTGTAGGAATGAAAGATAAATTGTGAAATTTGATATAACTAAAACTCATTAAAAAGAAAAAAAAAGTTATTCAAAGTCTTTTGTAGGAATGAAAGATAATTTGTGAGATTTGATATAACTAAAACTAATTAAAAGTCGTTGACATTTTAACGTCATTTAAAGTCATTGATATTTTGAATATTTTATAATTTTCATATACTTTTAAAAAGTCTTGACTGAATACCTCATGTTTTAAAAGTATATAAAAGTATGTATTGAATATCCCGTGACTTTTAATATTTTTTTAAAGTCTAAAAAGTATGTATTGAATACCTCATTACTTTTATAGAGTCTTTAAAAGTCTATATTGAATACACTCAAACTTTTAAATTTCATAAAAGTCTTTTGAAATCTCAATTGAATACACTCCCTTTCATTTTTATGAATTATCTCATTAATTAATTAATAGTAAAAAAAATCACAAGCTAACCCTTCATATACAATTTAGTAAAAATTAAAACTTTTTCTATTTCGTTATCTTATTTTTATTATCTTTTGTAAAATTTTGGTTGGGTTTAAAAGACCTGCTAGTTTCTACCAAAAATATAAGATCAAAAACTCTCTTTCGATGTTGTTATGTTTATTTCTTTGTTTTTTTTATCACTTAATAGACACCGTGCCACCAATGTTTATCCGTCATCTTAAGGTTCCCCATCTTCGGCCACCACCTATTCAAATCCGCACAACCCATCAAATCCACTAATGTTCATCATTTATAATTTCATGTTTTTCTATCTCATTTTTTAAACACTTATATTTTGATGTTTTATATTTCATTGTATCATTTTTAGTGCATATTTATTATTAATGGATCTACATTGTAGGTTTTAAATGTAATTGATCATGTGGTTTGATTTGGGTATTCGAGTTTTTTATTTTATTTTATATATTTGCGTATAGTTTATGTAAAACAAATTGCAATGCATTGTCCCGCATCTTTGCATACTATATCATATTTGTTTTGTATTAAATCGTATTCGTTTGACTTCATATTTAAAATTTCAGATTCAGGTAAGCCAAAGCAATCAAACAAATGATTTCGGGTATTGATTAAGGGTGGGCATTGATTGGATCAGTTTGTTTTTTCATAGAACCGATAAAAAACCGATAAAGTCCGGTTTTTAAAAAACACGAACCGATCCAATCAAATTAACATTTACCAACCGATAACAAACTAACTGAATTGGACTGGTTCGGTTCAATTTTTTCTTTTTTGGACCTAATGGGCCAAATGTATGGACTTTTATTTTCTTACTCAGTTTTTTTATTTAGACATAGTGGCCCGAATTTGACTTATTACAAAGCACACTGAAATATGCTATTGTTTGAAAATAAAATAAACATCGGACCGAATACGACTAAATTACAACAGAAAATTATACATTCTAAAACAATAAAAAGATAGCTTTGCTGGGGAGCTCGGAGATAAAACAAGCAGCTGAAATGAATGGGAACAATGATGGTCAATTCTCATCGAAGCAACATGACAAAATAAAAAACAAAATTAATATAATAAACAAACAAATTTAAAAAGACATGAACATAACCTAAACCATATATATTATTTATTTAAAAAATTAAAATAGATAAAAATCATAATATATTATTGAAATTTGCAACCACTACCCCAATATATTATATATAAAACTATATCATGGTGATGTTTGCAACAACACCAATCCCATTTCATCTTGACGACATCTAAAGATTATAATTCAACAAGATTAATTATGGATATGTACAGATGGAAATGAAAAAAATTTATATGCTCGTTTTTTTAAAGCAATTGAAAGAGAAATTAAGTGTAACATCGTCATTAAAGGCACAAACAAAACCAAATCCAGATATGTAGAAATTGCTCTACCAAACCCAGATATTTGGTTTCACTAGCAAAATTATCTCTCAGAATAACCTAAAATAACAAAAATAATATATTCTAATAAAAGGGGAACAAAAATAAATCAACAAATAGTAAAAATTGATATAAAATGATAGTAAACATTGTAGATCTGGAAGAAAATATTAAAATAAATCGATAAATAGTTAAAAAGAAAATAAAATTAAAACATGAGAGATTTGAAAGAAGATATAGAACAAAAAGAAATAAGTAAACATTAGATTTGAAATTGAAGAAGGACCAACATTCAAACAACTAGAAGATTATTTGTTGTTAAATCTAGAAAGAGACGATCTAGAAGGAAAATGTGCAGAGAGGAGTTAGGCATGTGGAATCGTTGGTGAATTGATGGAGAAAAAGCGGTAAGAGCGCAGCGAACTGTCGGAAGGAACAACGACTAGCGGATGAGCGGAAGGAACAGCGACCGGTGGACGAGAGAGACGAAGAGTTAAAAGATTTTTAGGGTTTGTGTTTGGAATGGGCATAGGGGCTGCTGAATGCCTAAAATTTTAAGTTTTTTTTTTAATATATACATCGGTTTTCGGTTCTCGACAGTGAACCGAAAACCGAACTGGATAAATCCGGTTTTAGAAAAAAAGAATCTAACTGAACCGACCAACCTATAAAAACAGGAAAAATTCCGATTGGATCGGTTCGGTTCGGTTCAATGCTTTTTTGCCCACCTCTAGTATTGATCATCACAAAATCACATTGGTATTCTTTTTTACATTTTTTTTTCAAATTTAGTTAAAACTATGGTGTTGATGTATGTATTCAAAAAGAAAAGATGATTGGTCGATCGGTCGACCGGTCTCTAAGATTAAACTATGATTTTATGTGATTGTACAAAAAGAGGTAATAATAATTAAATGTTTTTTTTTCTATAAAATTACTTTACAATAATTTTAATGTTTAATTTGATATCTAAATCTGTACATGTTGCGCTCGCTTGCGAATGATTTGATCGTATTTAGAGCTCACCTACAACTGTTTTTAGGTATTTTTACAAATAAAATAAGTTTGAACATATACAGCTTTTATTTATTATTAGTATTATTATTTTTATTTTTAAGGTGTGATAGATTTGTTTAACTTGATTTTCTTTGCAGTCTTATTTCATTAGAAACTAGAGATTGAATATCAACTTATAGAGTATAAAGCAATGGTTTAGAATTAATTGAATTAGAAATTTCTAAAAATTGTTAATTTTGTTGTTGAAAGCTTTATTTTGTATATTTCAAATATAATTATATAAATTTATAGTCGATTGATTTTTTAGTGTTTTTTTATAACTAATATATGTTAATTTGAACCATAAAATTATACACGAAAAAAAAAATACAAGTAAAATTTTTATAATATAAATTTACTAACGATTATATTATATTTTACCGTGCCAATTGTGTTAGTATAACATTATAATACAATGCACCAAATGCTTCCAAAATTTTGAATGCACATGTTATTACGTGAATTTTCAAAAAAATTCAAATGTTATAGGCGGAGGAGGACATAATGGTCTAAGAGTGCGAGAATTACGGGGCAGGTAAATGCACAAACTCACTATACTACCAATTACAAATCAAATTTACATGCTTTAGACCATTCAACCTGCCGGCAAAGTGACGTTTAGGATATTGTAGCCTATCATCAAATCCATTTCAAGTACTGTCCACAGTTTGAATAACAGCCGTCCGATGGTTTTTCGTTGCTCAAATTTAAATCAAGATACCAACAGAGAATCATCAAATGGTAAATCTTAACTTAGTGCAGTTTTTTATTTATTATTTTTTGATATTTATATAAATTTATATTATATGTCCTCTCACTGTTTTGGGACCTTTTCAGGTCCTACAAAAATTACACTGCTCAACCACAATTACATCTCTCTGACGCGCCAATAGAGTTCCCTACTTATTCAAACACCGTGAATCCATGATGCTGAAATACTTTAAGGGAAGTGGGGCCCACAGTTTGAATCTCTATACTTCTGACTTCTCCAGCTGATTGGTCCGTGTAAACACGTGTCATTTGGGACGCGTGGGTGTGACGGTCATTCAAAACGTACAACCCAAAATACCCCGAGGGAGGGAGAGAGAGGGAGGGAGAGGGGTTAGATAATGATATGATGCCCTCGTTTTGTCATTTGGTTTCTCTCTCTCTCTCTCTAGCCGGCACTCGGCAGCGAAGAAATTAAAAACGACGCTGTGTTGAGAAGCGAGATCGGAGTGCAAAAAATAAAAAAACAATGTCTGAGGAAGAAAAGATACTGAAGGAGGCAAAGAAATTGGCATGGGAAGATCGACTTTTACACAAAAATTGGAAGGTCAGAAACGAAGCCAACATTGATTTGGCCGCTCTGTGCTACTCCATTACTGATCCAAAGGACTCTCGCCTCAGAGAATTTGGTTAGTTTTTTCTTTAACTTGTCAGATCTGGTTTTTCTATGGATCTGAATGCCAATGTGAATAAAGTGCCGTCGTTTTTTTTTTCTTCTCGTTTTTAGGTCCTTTGTTTAGGAAGACAGTTGCTGATTCGAATGCGCCGGTTCAAGAGAAGGCTCTTGATGCGTTGATTGCCTTCTTGAAAGCCGCGGATGCCGATGCCGGAAGGTGAAAATGCTCTTTCTGTTTGTTATTTATTTATTAATTTGTTTTTTTAAAAAATTATTGAGTAACATAAGCTTGTTATGTGTTGTTGTTGTTTAGGTATGCGAAAGAAGTTTGTGATGCGATTGTAGGAAAATGCCTTACGGGCAGACCGAAAACAGTTGAGAAAGCTCAGGCAGCTTTTATGCTTTGGGTGGAATTGGAGGCCGTTGATGTTTACCTCGTAAGCTTCTTCTGCATGCCCTTTCATTCTTCATTTAGTAATCATTGCATGCTATGATATTTTAATATTGATTGCTTGCTTCTTGTGGTAATTGTATTTGTAGGATGCAATGGAGAAAGCAATAAAGAATAAGGTTGCAAAAGCTGTTGTGCCTGCAATAGATGTCATGTTTCAAGCCTTAAGGTTTGTGCATGAGATCTCTTTGGTGCAAACTTTGCATAAGTTATATTCTGTAATGTTATTTCTTAACCTAATTCCTTTTTTTTTCTTTTTCTATACAATTAGTGAATTTGGATCAAAAATTATTCCTCCAAAAAGGATTCTGAAGATGCTTCCCGAACTCTTTGACCATCAAGATCAAAATGTTCGTGCATCTTCTAAAGGACTGACTCTTGAGCTTTGTCGTTGGATTGGAAAAGACCCTGTTAAATCAATATTGTTTGAGAAAATGAGGGATACAATGGTATGCCAAGGTCAATTTATTAAGTTATTGCCTTTCTGACATTTTTATTTACAAGTAATTATAAAATATTTGGGTTATTTGAAGAAAAAAGAGCTGGAGGCTGAGCTTGTCAACGTCACGGGGTCAGCTAGGCCAGTTCGGAAGATAAGGTGAATGCTTTTTCCGAAGGAACACTTCCTAACTATGTAAATGTGTTTTGTGTACATTCTGTTCTTTCATCAAAATAACCAGATAGGAAATGGACCTAAAACAAGTGCACTTCTGCTTTTTGTTAAATAATCAAAATAACTGGTAAGGAAATTAGGCAAAGACTGAAACGTAACAAAAGATATTCAAATGACTGTTGTAATTGATGCTAATCAATGTCACTGACTTTGATATTAAGCAAGATGTATTTACTTCCTAGGTTGCCTTTAAACTCTTTGTGCTGATGCTTTGCTGGATATTTGGTGTGCACGCTTTTCACTCTTGTTTGTGATCTTATTTATTTCCCATGTTGTCTCTTTTGTATATTAATACTTCCCCATAATTTCAACTAACGTTATTGGACTTTCTAAGGTTTGTTTAATATGTTTAAGACTTCTTTAAGGCAGCATTTGAGGAATTTTAATACTTTTCTATTTTATTCATCATTATCCATCAAACAAAATGCTATGGATGATGACAGCTTTTTAACGTGTTCTTTCTGTACATCTCCTTGTATCCTATTATTGTACTTAAGTTTAAAATTTGTTGAGTACATCTATGTGTTCAGTTTCAATATATCTCAGGTGGAATTAATTTATATACATTTTTTTAGATCTGAGCAAGATAAGGAGCCAGAACAAGAACCTGTATCTGAAATTGTGGGTCTTGGTGCAGCTGAAGAGTCGATTGATGATGGTATATCACTTACGTTGAGGATTACTTCCGTTGTTACTGTTTATAAATGTAGTGTTACCTTGTGCCTAATATATATATATATATATATTTTGTTGTCAGCTCCTCAGGAATTAGACGAGTACGAACTTGTCGATCCTGTTGATATATTGACTCCTTTAGAGAAGTCAGGTTTTTGGGAAGGAGTGGTCAGTGCTCTCTTTTGTTCTCTCATGTCATATGTTGTCACGTAATTCATTTCTGCAATTTAATAGGCATAAAGTTTTGGTCACATTATTCTATTGTTAGTTTTGTTATTTTCGTTATTGTTGTTTTTTTAGCAAGTTTTGGTGTTGTATTGCTATTCACTATTCCGTCATTGTGTATGTCTTTTTAGAAAGCTACTAAGTGGTCAGAACGGAAGGAGGCTGTTGCAGAGCTAACCAAGCTTGCAGCAACCAAAAGGATTGCGCCTGGTGATTTTACAGAAGTTAATCGGACATTGAAGAAGGTATCTATCTTTTCTGTTGCAGCAAATTAGTTAGTATCGTTTATGTAGTGTAATGTCGTTCATTTTGTCTGATAGGCGGATAGAGCAGTGAGGGCAGATTGCTTTGAGTGTTCTAATGTTTTTCCTACTTATTTTAAAGATTCCCTGTTTAAGCAATGAGTTACTGCTTACTACTAATCCTGTTTTTTCCCCATCTATAATTCTGATTTCTTGAATGATAGAAGACCTGTTAATATGCATATGAACTTGAATGTTCAATGATGGAATGGAGTTGGAAGAGATGCTTTGATAAGAATCTAAGTGTGGCTTTCGGGTTTTTACTTTGATTGGGATTGATTGATTGAACTGAAAAATGCAATTACTTTTGGGAAAATCACTGCTGAGAGACTCGATACAATTGACATTTCAAGGGTACAAGACTTGTTGATGTAACATAGTTTTGTATTGCTTAATTTCAGATGTGTTTGTTTGAGATCAGTGTTCTAGTAGGCCACTAGACGCTAGGCGGGCGGTGGCCAGGTGTCTAAAGCCTAGGCCTTTTTTTTATTTTTTTTATTTTTTGTTTTATAGAAAAAGAAGCCCAATACGATGATTTGGGCTTCATAACAAGATCCCAAAACGATGTCGTTTTGGGCTTCTTCTTTTTCAAGAAAAAAACCCTAGCCGCCGCCTAGCGATTTTTTGCTCCACCTAGGCTGGCCGATTAGGTCAAAATCGTGGTGGCCAGGACCGCCAAACGTCTAGGCGGCAGCCTATGGTGTTTTTTCAAACACTGTTTGAGATGATGTATTAGTCATGTTGAGATGATGCTGTAAAGTTGCGTCTTGACTTAGAGCAATTAGTGTACACTGAATTCTCAAAAATTGATCACTAATGTCTGTTATCTACATATGGCATTATATATATTTACCAATATGCATCCTTTACAAAAAAAAAAAACAATACACATGCTGTTTTTGGGATCTGTTATTTATTTATTTATTTAAATTTAGCTCTTGGTCAGAGCTACATATACTGTTAGTTGATTTTCCAGTTAAATTCTGACCAAGTGATTTTGCACAGCTTATTACAGATGTAAACATTGCTGTTGCAGTTGAAGCCATACAAGCTATTGGCAATCTTTCACGGGGTCTAAGAACTCATTTTTCTGGTGGTTCACGCTTTCTATTGCCAGTTTTACTTGTGAGTACAATATATAGTTATTTTGGTCACTTTCTCTCTACATACATATGTATTTATGTCTGTCTATATGTCCACTTTCTAATCTCTTGTTTCTTCCTTATTTTTATTGACTCCCTGTATGATTGTGGAGGAGGTTTTGTTTCTTTAAATATGCACCTGGGCAGATAAATACATGTGAAAAGCTTAACCCTAGTGAATCTTTCACGTTTTATAGCAAACTTTTGGCATCTCCTGTTTGCATGCATTTGTCGCCATTTTCTATATCAGGGCCTTTCTTATTTGATTTGAGGTAGTATTAGTTTTTCCTCGACTTGTTACAACCTAAAATCTGGGGAATGATAGTCATTGTACTTTCCCTTATGAGGTAGTATTATCTTTTCCATTATGTTTTGCCTTTGTTACTTTTACATCAATTTTTGCTTCTTGTCTGCCGAAAGATTATATTTTTCTCTATAATTTTTTAATGACCGCTTCTGTCTCCACTTAGTAATCTCTTGTTTCTTCCTTATTTTTGTTGACTCGCGTTATGATTGTGTAGGAGGTTTTGTATTTCTTTAAATATGCACCTGGGCAGATAAATACGTGTGAAAAGCTTAACCCTAGTGCATCTGTCACGTTTTATAGCAAACTTTTGGCATCTCCTGTTTGCATGCATTTGTTGCCACATTCTATATCAGTACCTTTCTTTAATTGATTTGAGGTAGTATTATCTTTTCCTCAACTTGTTTCAACCTAAAACTGGGGAATGATAGTCATTGTACTTTCCTTTATGTTTTGCCTTTGTTGCTGCATGTCTGTTGTAGCTTTCTCCTTTCATGAAAGCTATTAGGATTCATTATGAATTATTAGCTGTGCCTTTACCATATAAAAATATGCTCTTTTAATCTATTATTTTTTCTTCATCATATCCTTTAATGTATTCTGTTTCTTCAATTGTTTCAAATTGTATGTAAAGTTTTGTATATATAAAAGGAAATTATTGGATTATAAATATTTATGGATGTTTTTAAATGAATTATCTATGAAATGTCATAGGTTTTTACTAAATGATTTGCCTTAGGATTTTATAACACAGTTCAATAGGTTAATTGTTTTTGCTAGTTTCTTGAAGAGAGTTAATCTGTGTGCAAAAATTAGTAATATTATGGGTACCAAATTTCTCTAGCTGTATATTTACACCAATCTTTTAAAAACAAAATATTTAGTCGTTTACATTTGCATTTAAAAAAATAATGTTGTATATATTGGTTTTACTTGTGTGAATGAGGGGCTATTTAAGTGCAATCTGTTGTTTGTCTAATTAGTTTTGTTTTGTATAGGAAAAATTGAAAGAGAAAAAACCCGTACTGAGTGAGTCACTTACACAAACTCTCCAAGCTATGCACACGGCTGGGTGCTTAAATCTTGTCGATTTTGTTGAAGGTAGGTTTCTTTCTATTTTAATTATTAATTTGGTATACTTACAAGGACTAGCCACTTCTATTACTTCCACTTTCTGTGAGTGCACTTTAGATATATAGTCACTTCTGATTGATTGATTTTGATTGATTGACGCTCACATTTTTCTTTCTGCACATATGAATTTTGCCTTTTTAATGCTGTACTCGTCACTTGATAGTTGGTTCTTATGAAGGTTCTAGTGATTATATTGACTTCCATTTATTGCAGATGTTAAGACATCTGTGAAAAATAAAGTTCCGCTCGTGCGCTCATTGACTTTGAATTGGTTGACATTTTGTATTGAAACAAGTAATAAAGCTGTTGTTCTAAAGGGGCACAAGGACTACGTTCCCATCTGTATGGAGGTCAGTACATCCATTCCTTAAGGTCAGATTTGTACATTGTCTTTTTAGGTTAAAGGCTTAAACTTTATATCCATATACCTTACATGCCAGATGCGGTTTTCCTCTCAATTTGTTAAGCTGCAGCACCTGTCATTTTGATCAATTGAAGTTTGGCATCATTGATTCTGTTGTTTTCACCATTCTATGGCATACAAACATTCTAAATAAAAAATTGACATTTTTGTTAATTTTTTTTGGGTTGTAATTATAATCTGAACTTGATGTGGATCAACAGATGTTAACTGCATGACTTCTATTTCTTCTGAAAATAATCTTACATTCTTGATGGGCTTCGGCTTTGACTATTGATGTAGTGCTATATTCTCTTATTATAGATTTGATGTGCTGCTCTTATTACTAGTTTTCTTCTTTTTGTATCGTTTTCTTAGTCATATTTATAAGCACAAAATGGAGTACTTTCTCCTTTCATTACTTTGTATTTTTCTTTTATTTCAATTAAAATTTTGGTTTCTTATCATTGAAGAAAACTTTTTATGCTAATGGCGAGTTTCATCTATTGTTTGAACTTGCTTGTGTAATTTTGAAGTCAAAGGCTCCTATTAAAATCCAATTTCTGCTATGGTTGGTAGCTCATGGACAGTTATATACAACTATACACGTGATATTAGTCAAAAGGGAAAGGGACGTCCATATTCTTGTCCCTTTCCCTCTTTGTGTGTCATGTGCAAGAAATTTGAAAAAAAAAATGTATCTTCTTTTCTTCATTGTTTGGGGGCTGTAAAGTCACAGGGTAAGTTATTATTGGTGATGGCTTTGAAGTGGGCTACTCCTTAATTTGTGGTCTTTTTTTTTTCTGGAAGATTGATAAGCTTTTGGGCAAGGAAAGAAAGCTATGATCCTTCATCCTTGGTATTGTTGAATTTTTTCTGTTTTATGGGCTATTTGGGTAGAGAGGCATTATAGAATTTTTGATGAAGTTAAAGAGGAGGACATCAATTATTTATGGGATAAGGCTTATTATTTAGCTTCTTTATAGGCATCTACTTTTGAAGAATTCATAGACAACTCACTATTTTTTCGTCATATTTGATTGGAAGGTTGTAGTTAATTGTTTGAATTTCTTGTATTTTTATTTTTTATTTTTTATTTTTTATTTTTGTCAGTTTGTTGTTTCTGTGGACTATTGGTTCACTTTTGTACATGCTTACTTTCTCTTATAATAAAGTATATCTCTAGAGTAGTCTAGATAGTCCTTTATATTTATAGAGTTGAACATGGGAACTATATGCTGCTACTTTTTTTTGTAAACGACTAAATAAAGTAAAGTGAATTTTGTAGTGCCTCAATGATGGAACCCCAGATGTGAGAGATGCAGCCTTTTCTGCTTTGGCTGCTATAGCTAAGGTATTACAGTCATATTTGCATTCAGCATATAGTTTTTCTTTTCTTTTCTTCTAAGGCTTTCTTAAATTGATATTTTATTCTCTCTGCTAGTCTGTTGGCATGAGGCCTCTAGAGAGGTCACTTGAGAAACTTGACGATGTTAGAAGAAAGAAGCTCTCTGAAATGATTACGGGTTCAGAAGGTGGTGTGCCCACTGCTGCTAGTTCAGGTTTGTAGTAGCTTTCTTTCATTCTTTTTTTTTTCCAAGTAATTATTGCTCTTAATTTAGTGATCTAAATTTATTCGTCTGTTATTTGTTGTATTTTGTAATGCTATGGCAGCTACCATTCAAATTTCTGGTGGAGGTGTATCATCTATGGAGGTTGGTTTGTTCTTGTTTCCAAATTTAATATTTTTGCTTTGTTTTTTATTCCACACTTTAATGTCATGCAAATTGTGGTTGTTTTCTTACATTTGGAACTTGCATTAAGAATATGTTGCTGGCAATCTAGTAAATGCGGCTAAAATGGTATATAATCTGTGGCATAGTAGTGGGCAAAAAGATTGGTTATTCCTGAAATTCGTGGGAAAGAGTTTCAAAATGTTTAGAGTAGAATGGGAGTGCTAAATGTGTCTTGCAGCAGAAAAATGATCTGTAAATCTTTCATGTATGTGGATGCCGAGACATTGGTTGTAACACACCTTTTGTTTTTCTTTATTAATTATTTTCTTGAATTTTGTGGTTGATCCTGATTCTCTTATAGTCTTATGTAAGTTCTAGTCATGAATAATAATTCTCCGTTGCCCGCCTAGTGCCTAGGGTGCTTAAGCAATTAATCGGCTGGACAACAGCTGAGTTCCTGCTGGTGGCCAGTGGCGGCGACGAGGGGCTGGTTGGAGACTTGGAGAAGTGGAGAGTGAGGGTCTGCTGCTTGCTAGATCGAAAGAGAAGACTGGAGAGATTTTTTTTTAGTGGTTTTTTTTTTTTAAATAAAAATTAAAGCGCCTAAGCGGTCAACGTTGCCTAGGACGCGTTCGACCCGTCTAGGGTGCCGATTAGGCACCCGGCTGCCTAGGCTCGCTGATTTGAGCTCAATCTGGATGGCCGGCAGCCAGCGGCCGATTTTTAGAACATTGATAACTTTCTTTTGTGATATCAGAAACAACAAATAATTATCGTTGAATTTGGCTACAAATCAAGTTGGCTATAATAGTAGCATCTTTGTACATATTAAATATAAGTTTGGCAGTTTCCTCGTTTTTCACCTCCTTTGCTGCTGTTATTTTCCCTTTTAATAATACTTAGATGGGTTTACTGTCATTATCATAAGCAATTATGACTCTAAGAAATTGATCTGATCGGGCTTTGTAAAAACTAAGTGATATTTGATGTTTGAGAACAAACTGAGATATCAAAGTGTGGAAGCCTAGGTACAATCATCATGCTATAGATTTTAGAGTCATGCAAAATTTGTTCTGATGAATGAAAAATAAGATGTTATATCAAATATTTAGATGTTTATTACATCATTTCTACTAATGAACTTTTTTTTAATGTTTTGATAAATGTTATTCAGTGTTTTGGAGTGTGTTGTACACAACATTAATGTATCTGTCAAGTTTATTGACATATATTCAAATTTATGCAGACTTCGGAAGGTTCGTTTGTTAGAAAGTCAGCTGCAAGCATGCTTAGTGGCAAAAAGCTTCTTACTGCAGCTGTGAGTTTCTTTATTCGGTTTTGTTTTGTTTTTTCCTTTTTTTCGTGAGAGAGAGAGGGATTGAATTTTGTTTAACTATCATGCTGATGATTCCTGACAGCCTGGTAGCAAAAAAGGGGGATCAGTTAAACCAAGTGCCAGCAAAAAAGGAGAGGGAACTGGACGGCACGAAACTGCAAAATCAATTGAAGCACCTGAAGATGTTGAGGTGAACCTCTGACCTATCTGTCAAAGCTCTTTGGTTTTTCATTGACCTGATTATACTTATGACATTGACATCTTTAATCTCTGGTTCGTTTAATATTTGCAGCCAGCAGAAATGACTCTTGAAGAGATTGAAAGCCGATTAAGTTCTCAAATACAGGCAGATACAGTAGGCCAATTGAAGAGTACTGCGTGGAAAGAACGCCTTGAAGGTTGTTTATCAGTCTTTTAATTTTTTCTTTCTCCCTTCACTCCTTTTGTGGTGATTATTATCTAGAACATTTTGCTGAATTCATAGACAACTCAGATTGCTGTTGGCGTCCATTTCCTTAAGCTATTTAGAATCCTTGCCTACCTTCTCAGTTTCAAAATTGAAAGTCATGTAGGTGTTTAATCTT